>CM036620.1:7090983-8308171 GCA_020746105.1 Trogon surrucura | reverse complement strand
TCTTGCACGAGTTTGAGGGTTTAACTCTTCCAGGAGTGAAAAAAAAACCCACCAAAACACACTCTTGGGATTTAAAAATAAGGGAGAACTGATTTGATAGGAGAGAGCATTTAGTGTCTCACACGCACCACAGGATAGCTGCGTACATACTCTTGGCATGCTGATGTTGGAAGAAAGGGAATTAGCATTTTCCAGCATCATCTTTAATAGCTCACTAAATGTAACAAGTCGAGCAGTAGTTTACCAATTGTTTTGCCTGTAATAGCTTGCAGCTAGCTGAATTTAGAACTACTTCCTGCATGAGAAACCAAAGAGCTTATTGTAATCATAGAATGGCCTGGGTTGGAAGGGATCTTAGAGATCATTTTAATTCAACCTCCCTGTTGTGGGCACGGACGGCACCTCTCGACTAGGTCAGGCAACACGTGAGAAACGAATGGGAATCGAACCCGTGACCTTCGGTGTTTCAAACACCGACGCTCAACCCACTGAGCTAAACCGGCCCTCAATGTTGACATTCAGTTCATAAAAATATGTTTACAATTCACCTTTGGAAAGACACTCTTAAATTTACAGAGTTCAAATAATATATAATATTATATAAATATATAATAATCTAATTTATCTGGATACTTCACCACATCCTCAGTGAAGGCTTTAAATTGGTGAAATACTCCAAGTAAAAAAAGACGCATTTAATCCCATCTTGAATTTAGCTAGCTTCAACTCCAAGCAGTCATATCTTGTGTTATTTTTCCTGTGCTGTGAAGAATTACTTGCTGTTGGATATCTCATCCCCATAAACACACTTGTAAACAGTACTCAAATCATCTCCACACCTTAACTTCAGTAATTTAGTTTCAAAGTTTTGTAACTGCACAAAACTTGGTCTTTCCAGAAAGATCAATTTTTGTAGCTTTTTTCCCTGAATTCTTCCCCAACTTTTCCAAAAGTCTTTCAAAATTCTGAGTTGAAAAGAGAACCTGAAAACAGTAGTCTAGCACTGCACTCAGTAATATCAAATACCGAAGTCACTCAGCCTTCCTATTCCGAACTCTCATCGTATTTCACACTTTTAGCTTCCAGATTTTTGTTAAGTTGACATTCATCTGATGAAGACAGGCACTTGAAAATCCAAATCCATACATTAAGTCTGAAAGTGAGATTTTACAGATGGCTCACAAATTAAAAAATGTGATCTCCCTACAGTTACATGAGCCTAGAAGATATAAACTTCATAGGCCTATCAGCTTTAAAAACTCAGGTTCCTTACGATTCTCAAAATTGTAGTAGATAGCCCTATTAGTGTCTGAGGTCTTGATACAGCTGAGGAACTTGACATTTGTTTCATGCTTGTTCCCAGCAAGGACAAAAAAATAAGCCCTGTAGGCATTATGCACAACAAATATAGCTGACATATAGTGGAGCTCTGATCGCGTACAAATAGTGGAGGATATAGTTTCCATCTTTACTTACTGGTCAATTAACCCACCAAAGTTGTGAGACACTCCAACTCAAGCCTCTCTCTTTGAAGATTCAAATATACCTGTAGAAGGACTCAGAAACTGTACTTACTTTTACTGTATTTGTTACCTTTCAGTGTATATATATAACTTACAATCTGTATACAAATTACAGAGGGAGATGAAAGAATGCTCTAGAAACACCTCTACGAAATGTTCTATTTGGCACCCAATGTTTATATTTCTTAAGGATCAGAGACTGAACATGATTCTTACCTTACTCCTACTCCAAGGACTCAGAGAAACTTTACAGACTACCTTGCTCATAACTTCTTGTATTAGGAAGAGATATCCAAGACTCAGCTTTCAGCTGTTTGCTAATTTAGAGATGCAGTTATGTTGAGTTTCTCTCCAGCCCAATGAATCTGCCACTGCTCGATGCTAGAAACCTGAGAATATTCTCCTGATATCACTGAACAATTCATCTAAATCTCAAGCAGCTGGAAAGACTTAAAATGTACACAAAACTTGCACTTCAGATAGGCGTCTTAGGAAACTTTTCTTGCCCAAGAGTTGCATCTACTTTGCATTTAACTGTCTGTCCCTACTTTAGCACAACTTCTAATGGGAGCCATAAGAGCTCGAGTACCACATCTCTAACCACATCTTATTACAGAAAGAAGTAAATCCCTTTCCTTAGATATCATCATTTTCTGTTATTCCCATTTTAAAAACATACTTTCTGTTACTGAACATGGGAATTTCATTTCACTATAGTAAAGTAGTAATCTTCAAACAATTCTGATAAGAAAATAGTTGAACAGTAAATAATTACCTGGATGGAACTGCGTTTCGTGCTAGAAGTATGTGCCTGTGAAAACTCCCCAAAATACCCCTGCTGACGTACCCTTTCTTCCAATACCTTGCTTATCAGATAGTTATGTTTAAACGCATATATTCTGTACCACACAAATTTGAATTATCACAACCTTAATGTAGAACATGAAAAATAGATATTGATTCTACAAGTGACCATCACCATCATTTATTCACTAGTACTCCATAATATGGATAGATCTAAACTTTTCAAGTTCTTCCATACAAAGGTACCCATTAATATTGCTACAGCTACATGAAAACTGAACAGTACTCTCACTCCTAAGAGATATTTCTTCAGCATCAGAAACACGAGAAGGGGTAGTGCTGGACAGGGGGAAGGACTACATTGCCACTACTTAAGGTGTATCTGTTACATGGATAAACGAAAGATTTCAGTCTCCAGAAATAACAATCCAACATCTTTCACAAGCACTAAATTCAGTTGCATAAAAGCTAAAAAGCAGAAAATAGACTAACTTGAATTGCAAATGTAATCACAGATACCAGACACTAACCTTAAAGCTTTCAAGGTGAAATTCACCCATCCCCGCACCATGCTGAGGATCGAGCGGGATGCCTTAAGTAGGCATTGTGGGAAGGGGAGCCACCCCCCTCATTTGTGCACATGATAACGAGTTACTGCAAAGTCCCTCTCATTCCAATTCTATTCATAAGCTCATAGAAAAACTGCATTTTCTTTTCCTTTCCCCCTATGTGGTCAGAAACACAGGATCTTCATAATCAGGGAAATGGAGGTCTCTCCCTCCTCCTGTCAGGATAACTCTCAGTCACACAGCCAGTTTGACAACGTGGCATGAGAAGCCAGGAGTCGAGGCCCTCATGCCAGGCTTGCATCTTATCTTGTGCTCTAAGGAATAAACAGGTTGGATCTTCAATTATTCAAAATCAGAGAACTAAACACTTCTCTTCCAGCATGTAAAGCCACTTCTTTCAAGTAATGATCCCCAGTAACTCCTTTCTTTTTTTTTCTTCTCTCTCTGTTTTACTCATGATATGTACTTAAGTGGCTCAAGCTGACAGCAGTGTAGCTAAGGATCAAACACTTCAAGCTTAACTTTCAAGCATCAGGCACTAGACATGCTGATTAATATTCACCAGATAATTTCCTACTTTGCTGATAGAAGTTCTCTCAGTAGAGCTTTCTTGGTTGGGAAAAAAAAAAAAAACCCAACAAACCACATACTGCAAATGAACAAGTAACCACTATGAATTATTTGAAGCCAACAGTATGCAACAATGACCTTGAGAACCAAGAGCCTGCAAATATTCAACACTCAAATAGTTTAATCCCGCTCCTTCTGCAGCCAACGTTTAGTGGATGCTGATGATCTATGACACATGAAATAAGACACAATCATCAATCTTTCCCACACAGGTAAGTATACGTGAGCAAATGTACCAGAAAACAACAGCTTCTGCAGATGATAAGACTGGACAACGCCCTCTGACTATCAGTAATATTATTTCCCAAACTGAAGCTAGCCGACTCACATATTAGCTAGGTAAGACACTGTTAAACACAAAATGGAACCATTCAAAGGTTGATATAATGTGCCGTTCTCTGACGCTTTTTGGTCCTTTATGTCACGAGTGATTAACTTCTATCACTCAAATACCTTTCCAAGCTGTACACAATTCCACTCCATGAAACAAGAGTTACTCTGTGAACCTTTTTTCACCTACTGCAATAACAGGGTTGATATCCAAAAGCAGATTTCTGGCATTATACTTGCAGTATTCAAACAGATCAGTTGACACAAATATCTTAAAGCACTTTTGTATGTACAGTTTCAGAATAACAGTGCTGGGGTTTAGAAAGGTTCTGACTAAGCATCAAACTATAATGCAATGGACACTCTCAAAGGTAACAAAAAAATTCTAATTCTCAGTAACAGAACAGAAAGATTCAAAAGTACCGACCAGCCAAATGAAGAAACAAGAAATAATACATTTGTCTTCTCCTGTCCCCTTTTCATTAACCACAATGCAATCAAACATCAGAAGTAGCCAATGAACAAGCTGATGAGCAAGAGAATGAGGAAGATTAATTGTAATACAAAGGAAGAATGCAGAACTTGAGTACCACACCATAGCGCATGTGTATTTGCAAATCTCATACCAAAAAGACCTTCCTCTTGGTGAATCTGTGTATATTATCAAAGCTAATCAAAGCAAGATAACCTTCCTCCCTTTGCCAAAGGCTGTGTTATCTAGTCACATCAAGTGGTCCTTCTGTTGAAGAGATGATTTTTTGTTAACATTAATTTTATAAATATATTTAATAATGAAATGTTGAAGTACATGCAAAGCTATGAAAAAAAGCAAAGAAACTAAGGATGTTTGAACATCGTTTACTTAATTTCATATTTTGTGTTACAACACAAAGTGTGTGCAGGGCTTAAAATTATGTAGGACATTTAAAAATTATGTTTGTTGAAAACTAAAGGTGAAATATATGGCTTTACTAAGAAAAGCTGTTGCATTTTTTGTAATGGCTTTTCTTATCTGAAATAGTACAGCAGACTAGCATGGCTAAGAGGAATAAATAATACTTTAAAAAAGTAGCAATTCTAAATAACTTAATAATTAAGTGGTTAACAGAAATTACCTTCATAAATTAACGGTTATGTAAAGTTTTCAGTACGTTGTGGGAAAACAACCGTACATAACTACATTTTTTTACTTTATAAGCAGGTTGTACAAGTTTTAATAGTAACTGCTCTATAAAACATTCCAAAATCATGCAAAAAAACCCTGTGGTGTTACCTTAGAAAACAAGACAATAAGTCACATTATATGTATCAGGACTAAAAACTCTGGGCCATAGGAATGCCAACGGATAGGAACAGAGTGCATTTCTGACAACAAGACTCCAATCTCTTTTAAAACATTGTTCTCAATACAGTATGGTATGGATCACAACGCAAGGAGAACAGCTATTTTCTTCATTACAGTTGCTGAAGATCAGTTCACAAGCTGAGAGACAACTTGAGAGGTGGGGGAAAAGAAAAGAAAAAGAAAAGAATATACAAGGTATACAAAGTCTGTGCCATGCAGCTATCTTTATGTTCTTTGACATACTTTGTCATCCCGGTCTTTCAATCGCTACAACTCCTGGCAACACACCATGGTTCATACTATGAATCATGACCACACACTTCCAGGCACTCTAAGAACATTACAACCAAAAGCCACCGTCTACACACAAAGTTTTCCGACAGTTGAAGACAACATTTGGGGTGCTCTGCACAAATCATGACAAAATATTCATGGAAGATCAGCAACCTGTTTTGTCAACAAAAAGGAGTTTTGAGGTAGGATATGAAGGACTGCAACAGGTTTGTTCTGAGAAATACAAATATTCACAACTGAAGATAATAAGAGTTATGAAAGGTGGTTTTATGGGTGATAGGAAGAAGAGACAAGCAGACTGGGGATGGTCTCTGAAGTGTGCCAAAAGTGTATCAAACAAACTATTAATCAAAGATGGAAGAAGATAATCAGTAGAGAGAGACACAGGAAAAGTAGATGATCAAAACAATCAATGCTCTTTGAAGCAACATCCTACAGAGATCACAGTGAACTAAGTCAAATTGTCAAAATTCAGGGAAGTGAGCATGATAACAGTCAAGTTGTTAGGTAAGAGCACAGACTGGAGTTTGGCATCAAGGAAAGTTCCATTATGTGGGAACGGTCTGCAAAACTTAAGTCATAGTCCAGGAAACCAAAAGCTTCTGAGACATGTCGAGTCAACAAAGAAATCAAATTCACAGAACTGCTGCTGATGTTCACATGATTGATGTCAGAAACAGTAAAAAAGTCTCAGGAGAAAAAGAGAAGTACAATCCCTGCCTGAAACACAGTAAGCTCAACGATAAGAGATCTCCAGATGGAGATGTCACAGGCAGGCTAATACCATTTGCACAGGAAAAAAACGGATCTTCCCTTAATTTGTGTTAGTGAATAAAGCCACCCCGAGAGGTAAAAAAGGAGTGGAAGGATTAAGAGGGAAAACATAGATGCACCAACGAGAGTACCACAGAAATCTAGAAGGGAAGTCAAAGTAAATTTTTTTCTTCTTCAAATGATCTATCAAACTGGATTTAGGACTAACAGAGAACCAGAAGAAAAAATATTTGGAAAAAAAGAAATAAAGAACAGTCACTTCTGCTGAAAGTGACTGACAGTTCATGGAAGACCAGACTTGATTAGGAAAGAGTTAAAGACAACTTTAGCAAAACTTAACCTCAGGAAATGTAACCACTGAATAGAGGTGGCCAAGTATGAATTTTGAAATGTGCTTCAAAGCATAGATGTGAATTCAGCTTAAACGTAAAAGAGAGAAATGTGGGATGCTGGGGATATAGCTAGAGAGTTAACTGGGACAAAGGAAAATGCTGCTTTTTATAAAGTCTGGTGTTTGCTTGTGTGTAAAACAAGCAACAGAGGAGATTTTCATCCTTGTTTCAGCTAATCAGAACCAACTCTGTTCAGTAATTTTACTTTTCAGCTACGTCTCTTCTAAGAGACTGCAGTGTCTCAAGTTAACAGCATTTTAGGAGGAAAGTGTCTGCTACTAGAGATGATAACACATGTGATGAGGACCGTCCATTCCTCTGCCCTCAATCCTGATCTGCAAGTTCCCAAATCCAGATCCTGTATTGAGTTTCCCTCTGCTGCTAAGCCTGGGGTTTCCCTGGTGCCTGCCTGCTCCGCAGCATCTGTGGGGATTGCTATCAGATAGAGTCGGGTTCAATATTGGTTTTGGATATACTTGCATATAATTCATTATTTTCAATACTATTGTTTCATTACTATTGTTTCATTAAAGCTATTCGAGTTATGTTTTCCAATCTGTCTCTCCACTTATTCACTTTTCCTTGCTCCATTTGGTGAGCGAGAGAGGTTATTAAAGAGCATCTGTCATTCGTTTAGTGGCTGGCTCAGACCTAACCCTTGACATATAGTAAAAGAGGAAAGCCAACGAGAGCAAAATGAAAAGGAAAAGTGAGCACAAGGAGCAGGACAGAAATTTAGATTACTGAGAAAAAAAGGCAGAATAAAGGAGAATGTATAGGAAACTTGAGTATCTGCACCTACCAAGAATAAGAACAGAGTTCTGAGAGGGAGGAAGCTCATATCAGACTTTCTACGTAACATTAGTGGTACTCCCTTTCAAAGCTCCAGTATCAAGAACAGATAAAAGTGATATACATAAGTCTGCTATAGCAACAGCAATTGCTACAAAAAGGACTGCCAGCAAGTAAAATTAACAGCAGTACCTGAACTGCAGAATAAATCATATATTGAAGTGTCTGAGAATTCTTTTTAGGCAGAACTTTTCCCTAGGGAGAGCAGCATTATATAAGCCTTATGGAGAAAAACGGCATAATTTCTCTACCAGTACCCCCAGCAGATAGATAGTCTGCTGTTCCTCTACATCATAAGGGATATTACCATCATTAACATTCCTGTTGTTTAGGTGTCTTTTTTTAAGCATCCAGTGACCTTCATCATGTTGAGTTCCTTTTCACTGGAACAAACTGAATGCAAAAGGTTTTCCCCAAAGACTTTCTTTTGCTGATGCTGAATAGGAAACATGGAATCAGACAAACAAGAAAAGCAAAACACATGACCATGGCAAAACAAAGTGTATGGTGTACAAGTGCCAAAAGCAGAGATTACACTCCTCCATTGCCTACTTATTACCAGGTTTCAATTTTCTACGACGTTTTTGGAAAAAGATATTTGTCTTGAGGTAGCAGCTGAAGGAAGGCAAGATGGTTTCTTGGTGACCCCACATTTTTCCACGGAGCTCTCTCATATACAAAAGGCAATATTAGAGAAGAAAACAGAAATGCCAGGTCAAGAAAAAGCAGAGGATGGCCCTCTTAGTGGTGTGCAGAAGGGGACAGGTGCTGAGATGATCTGTGTTCTTGTTCCAGTTCCCACTCACCCAGTGGCAGAGTTCCAGGACTCTCCAAACAGAAGGGATGCCATGCTTTGACTAGATGAATTGCACAAGGTCTAGGGCTATCAGGCAGTAGTGCAGGAGTAATGTTTGGATTCGACCTTGCAGACAGATCACAGTGTAACGTAAAAATGGATGAAGCCCAAGGACATCAACATAACTCACATTATCCTCTCATTGACTTCTGTCTTGAGTTGCTTAAATTGCATCAGCAATCTATGTTTGAGACTGAGAACTAGAGACATCAACAAATTTTGTGCTGAATCTGCAATCAAATATATACATTCCTATTTTTGTCATAAATTAACATACCATAACAAGCAGTACACAATAAAAACAGAACCATCCTCTGTCTCTTCAATGCCCTAATGTAACCAGCCCTACTGCATGAAGGAACTTGTAAGCTGCAAAACAACATACTCCAGTGTGGTGAATTACTTTGGTTCCCCTCTGGATTACAGCAAGTCCCAGGCTCTGTTCAATTCAGTAATGCCAGTAAAGCACCTGCTCATACCACATATTACTGTTTCTCCAGACCAACTCTACTCCATCACTAGCACAGGACTCCTGAGCTGAACGTACTAAAGCAGAGATAATAAACACAGCATTTGAGAATGGACTTCCAAATGCACCAGCAAGTAGAACCACAAATTTGTGTAAGTCATCATGTCAGTCCTTGGATACAGAACAAAACACCTTCGTGCGACAATCCTAGTCTCTTAGGCTTAATTGTTTACTGTATAGTAATGAGATAGCTTATTTTCTTCTTACATGTACTGCAGTAGATAAAGGTTGTACAAGGTATCTTAAGTCATTTCAACTGAGTCCAGTATGTTTACATTACCCTCATTTTGCTTTAATTTGCCTTTTAATTTAAATTACCTGGTTTTGTGGGGTTTTTTTAAATAAGCTGCACACAAAATACTGGGCAGAAATATTAAGAATCTAACTGATAAGCATTTACTGAAAGGATTACAATATAACGTAAAAAACAGAGTGAAAGTAATTCCAGGTGAAAAGATGACAAAAAGCTCTTCCTTTTTATAGTCTTCACTTTGCAACAGACATTTCTTCAAGTGTAAGGGAAATTTCTTTTGTTCACTTTGAAGTTTCCTCCCTGCTAAATGTGAAATCATTCACAAAGGGTTCCCACTGAAATCAACAAAGAGTAGTGATTAATGTTTCATGCTGTACCCAGAAGTTGGTTCCTCGGGGGTCCATCATGAGACCTATCCTGTGTAATAGCTTTATCAATGACCTGCAGATGAGGCCAACTGCACCCTCGCTGTCAGGCCCCTTACCAAGAGTTAAGCTGTCTGTACTCAAGGTCAGCACTGATAAGGCGCAGCCACGTAACGTTACGGAAAGAGCTGTGAAAAAAAGAGCCACGAGAAGTCTCACTAGGTATCTTTCCCCTACACGCTTTCCAAATTAAATGTAAAATTCTGCCACAAAGCTTAAAATGTCAGATAGTATTTATATTTTTCTAAGTAGCAAATTACTGCCACCAAAAAAAAAATAATCAGGAATTAAAAGCTTGCTAAATTGATAAAAAGTCATAATATCAGTGGAGTTTATCACAGGATGTGTCACAGTAGAGAAAATTAAGGAGGGAGAGGCTGTAACAGTCTGCTTTGACATGTCTGAATGCATAGCATGTCTTCCGGGATATTATATAGAGTGCAAATACTGTGTGATTGAGATGTACTGGGGATCATGCTCTCAAGATTAACAAGAAGGTCTACAGCAGATAAAGAACTCCACAGTATGGCACAGTTCAGCAGTGTTAGAAAGATGGAAGGATTATCAGGATGGATTAACTCAGCAATTAGACTGTACAAGAAAATACCCAGGGACTTGACATATTCACAGAACCCTAGGTGCAAACAAAGAAGCAATACTGGAACATCAAAACGCATCAGCCCCAAATTCTGTCATCTATAGGCTTTCTGTCACCAGTGCACATTACATACTTGCAATTTATTCTAAATACCAGCAGAACACCAAACTCACTATCTGAGGAATATTTGAAAAAACATCCTTTTAAGCTTAGATACCCTTTGGAACCAAAACCATTTCAGAAATCGGTACCTGTAATACTAACAGAAGTGACAGAAATCAAACTCATCCTTAGTGACATATCAGTAGATGGCAGGAGCAGAGAAGAAAATAATGAAAGCCTAATGAAATAAGAACGCAATCTACAAATTTTCATGCAAAATGTCAATCAGTATATGCCAAACATGTTACTTTGGTCATACCATCAAACGAAAAGACATCAAGTGTGACTGAAAAAAACCTATCAGCTATAAACACTATGCTGCAGAAATCACAGCACTCTTGTGAGAAAGACACAAGTGCAACAACCTATAGTATAGACACTGTAATAAAATACACTTTAACTGATGTACCATCTCTCTAGGTAGTACAAAACCAAAAATCCCCTTCTTGACTTTCATTCCAACCTGCACTGTAAATTTAGAGGGAGACATCAAGTGCATAAATTATTTGATCAAGATTATAAAGGAAGAACATGGAAGAGCACAAATGTGAACCCAGGTCTTGGCCAGACACTCAGGACCATGAGCCAGCAATGTGCCCTCGTGGCCAAGAAGACCAATGGCATCCTGGGGTGTATTAGAAGGGGAGTGGCAAGTAGGTCAAGAGAGGTTCTCCTGCACCTCTACTCTGCCCTGGTGAGACCCCATCTGGAATATTGTGTCCAGTTCTGGGCCCCTTAGTTCAAGAAAGACAGGGAGCTGCTGGAGAGAGTCCAGCGTAGAGCCACAAAGATGGTGAAGGGAGTGGAACATCTCCCTTCTGAGGAAAGGCTGAAGGAGCTGGGTCTCTTTAGCTTGGAGAAGAGGAGGCTGAGGGGTTACCTCATTAATGTTTATAAATATGTCAAAGGGGAGTGTCAGGAGGATGGAGCCAGGCTATTTTCAGCGATGTCCAATGACAGGACAAGGGGCAATGGGTACAAGCTGGAACATAAGAGGTTCCACAAAAACATTAGGAAAAGCTTTTTCACAGTGAGGGTGACAGAGCCCTGGCACAGGTTGCCCAGGGAGGGTGTGGAGTCTCCTTCTCTGGAGACATTCAAAACCCGCCTGGACGTGTTCCTGTGCGCTCTGCTGTAGGTGGTCCTGCTCTGGCAGGGGGTTGGACTAGACGACCTTTTGAAGTCCCTTCCAACCCCTAACGTTCTGCGATTCTGTGTATCGGTTTCCTCCTTCTGGCCACACTCAGAGAATGCCAATCAGCACATACCATATACAGGAATTTAACAAAATGAAATTACACAAATGGTCAGCAGGTAGTAATCCTACCGTCAAAAAACTCTTCGCTGTAGTGAGCAAGGAGGAATTTGTAAAGTTAAGACCTAACCTAGTAGTTTTATGTTCCAGTGGCGTGCTCAGTAATACTCTCAAGCTCAACAAATTCTTTATCTGCTAAACAGTGACAAAAGTCCATGCTGCAAGCAGGTAGCTTTTCTCAATGATCTTTTACACCCCTTCGCACTTCATGAGCTTTGCATTAGTTCTATAATAAAACAGGCTTTCAGGGGGCAAAGTGCAAGGATTTAGATGCAGCAGATAATCTCGTGGGTTTTTTTCTACAAATTCCCTAATGATTTTAGCAAAAGTTCTGCAAATGCCATGAGGGCAAAGGACTGCTGATAGTTAATCCTCTTTCTGATTAACATAATCCCATGGGATTTTTGTTTCAGGGTAACTTCAATTGCTACATGTTATCACACCAGCAACATCTATCAACATGTACTTGGTGCTAGGTGATTAAAAACATCGGTGAAGGTTTTCCTCTATCTCCAAACAGCCCAAATCACATTTGTCCATGTACTGAAGGCCCAAATATTTTTTATTAATGGTCTTCTACATGCAAAGTTTGGGCTGATTACCCAAATCATAAATACAGAGGCACATTTCATAAGAATGAAGACATTTTCAAAACAATTCTGACAGCCAAATATTTCTGAGATTATGTGTCAAAGGGAGCTTTGGCTAAGGATGCCAGGTTTAGCTACTTTCTGATCTCAATCCACAGTGAAGCTCCCCTGTGTATAAGAGGGAGTATAGAAATGTGATCTACAATCCATATCTCCGTGAGTTTCAAAAAAATTTAAAACCACACCTTTGCATTCTGAAAAGAATATACCAGCCCACAGAAGCTCTAAAATGTCTAGGCTGTAATAATCTTCCACTGTGATGTACTGATGAAAAAAAATGCTTTTCTGACTAAAAAAATAATTCTAATTCAAAAGGGTATACTACTTTGTTTGTACATCGCATACCATAAGGTAACCCTCAAAAGTGTTTATGAAACAACACGTCATACAGTTCTAAACCAATTCTTCATGCGTATGAAAATCTGCCTCATCTATAGTCTTTGAAGTGAACCCCAAGGGAATACTCGCATACATACCCTAATGCTGATTATTTTATCAGCCACAGGAGCAAAAATTGTTTTATCACAAAGACACCAATTAATGCAAAAACAAAAAGCTCTTCACTTTTATGTCTGATGTTGAAAGAAACTCAGTTACAAAAGAATTAATGGCAAATGTAGCTTCTGTAACACACATTGTGAATTTTTGCTCCCTGATGCTTTGTAAAAAAAAGTGCTCCATTAGGATTATAAAGGAAATATGTATTTTGTTTTTCTTTTCTGCCACTAAGTATTGTATGCATATCATTATCCTTTCATGTGCCATAAGCAGCTTTTTATGAAACACACAACCTATGGAGTAAATGATATTGCAAGTCATGTCAGTAGTAATAAGAAAACCGTTGTAACACTGTACCAATTATTCTAAGTTTTATACTAGGCACCCATATTAAATTTTTGCTCTTTATCTGTAAGCCTCAACTTTTACTTCAAAACAGGCAAAGCCCTCAAAAAAATATGTATGTATAAAGAAACATTTTCAACTTTCTGAAAAGTCAGCGTACTTTCTATTTTATTTACTGCTGTTTATAATTTTTTTAATGGCTGCTTAAACTGGGATTTTTCTGGAGTGTGATCGGCACTGAAACCATTAGCCCAAGGATGGGAATCTTGCAAACTGAAAACCGATTCATATCAACGTAGCTCAGCCAAACCACACACTAAGAAGTTTGTCAAGGCAACGTTGTGTCATGCTGCTTGGTCTGCTGGGGAAGTAGTCACCATGCACATAACAAAGTGATAATTTGTGCAGTTCTTTACAATTTGTCTCAGGAAAACATAAGAGACTACCAAAAGTTACAGTAAAGCACTTTTCCTACTGGAAATCAAAGGGCACACAGGTCCTTGCCTCATCGAGATGAAGCTCCAGTGCTGGTGACAAACTTCTGAAAACTTCATATAGGTTTGGGTACGCATTTCTATTTGTGATTGTGCCCAGGCTCTTACCAGGCCAAAGTCATTTATGTCACAGCCTGCACATCCCAGTCTCGCTCCAAAGAGCTGAAAGCCTAGGAGTTAGGTCATCTCTGCCCAGTTTAGACTCTCTTTATGCTAGGAGAAAGCCTGGGGAACTGCTGCATCGGCAAAAAAAATATTAATGTTCCCCGTCTCATGCTTTTCTGCTAGGAAAAACATCAGGTGTGCCTGTATGGCACATGGATAACAGCCTGGAGATGCCACTGCTTCCAGAGTGACTGGGGCAGGATCACAGGCCCCAGTCTCCAGGACATAAGGTTCTCCTGTAGACAACAGATCTGAACCTTGCAGGACAACTCTGCAGTGCACACACTGCAAATCCAGTCTCAGTCAATTGGATGCTTGCCCGTAGCTCCAAGAATGGTGACAATGCTCCTACACATAGTCCGAGCCAGTTCTCACTCACTAGCAGTTGCGGTGAAAGGTGTTCCCTGAAGGAGTACTTCAGTGACACGTATCTCCCGTTTTTATCACAAACAATGTGCTGGAGATGTTCATTAATATTTTTACCACTTGAGAAAAACAAAAACAACAACAACGATTCTTCCTTCATGGTTCATGTCAAACTAAATGGGTAAATCGAACTCTTCAGGCTCTAATTTCCTCATGTCTCCATGTCCTTCTTTCCTTCCTCAAAGTTCAATACTTAGATCTATGCACACATGAAAGAAGGACCACCACTAACACTAACGAGGCAGCTATGCATGTATCTATAGACTTCCTTCTAGTGTTGGCTGGAAAACCACTGGTTTCAGGTTTTTTGTTTTGGCTTGATTTTTTTTCCTGGTATAGGTATAGAATATTTACATCTTACAGAAAAAGCCCTTAGTAATAACCTGTGTTAGAACTACTGATCTGTACATACCCAAGTTGAAGGCAGCCTGCTCTCGAAGCCAGCCCATCTTTTGCTGATTTACAAACGTTTGCAAGGCGGGCAAAGTTGTTTAAAGCTAATAGAAAATTTTAAAGCAAAATGAAATAATAAAGCAGCAAGAAAAATTAATTAAAAAATGATCTATCACCTGAAAGCTGCAGAAGGGGTTGCATTCTCACAGGGGGACACAAATGACTGCCATTTTATACTTTAACTTCTTCCAGACAGCACAGCACAACAGACTAATCAACTGTGTCTGTGTAATAACTTCAGACTAATGACTGGGCTTAGGTTGCCAGCTAGGGATTTCCTCATTCATTACTTTCAACATATCTACCAAGTCTCAAAACACTACAGACTTTTTTAGCTTCTCATCTTCTGCAGAAAGGAAGAAAAGTTCTGTGATTATGGCTCAGCACAGCGTCAGATGTCTTTTCCTTTCTCAGTTTTGCTCTACTCCTCCTTTGAGGATTTTAGCATTTCATCTACGCTGTGTGTGCCTTTGTCCATCTGTATAATGCAGGTGTCCACAGTACATGAAGAGGAGCAATTTGCTAATTTTTGTAAAATACTTTCAGATAGCCATATGTAAGATAATATGAAACCCAAAGCTCTTACGGCACTATTTGCAGTTTTTTGCTTGCACAGAAGAGTATATGTGAAGGATCATTCTGCAAAGGCATAAAATCTATGGCTAAATATACAGGATGCATTTGCAAGATTTTTTTCTTATTTATATGTGCATGCACTCAAATGAGGTATTAGTGCTGAGAACCATGAGATCTGGAACTTATTACTGGCCCTTCCTATATTTTTCTTTAAGCTTGTGGACAAGTCATTTCTGTTTGCTGGAATTTATCTTCCTGGGAAATAGAAGCATCACCTTGCAAAGCTGATGCAAAATCAAGACCACAAACACAGTCTTGAGTTTTTAAGACACAGAATATTAGTGTTTTGAAGACACATATGTGTTATAATTCCCGACTCCTCTCGCTGCCTGAAAACTGAGCCCAGCAATTAAATTACCTCAGAAAAGATCTGCACATTCTTAGGTCCTCTAAGATCAAGCTGTCTTTCTCTTAGAATATGATACAAATTTGCTTAACATGGATACAGAACCACCCTTTCTGGCATGTATTGGGTTTTTTTGGTTTTTTTTTTTAATAACAACCTAGATTTAAAAAAAAAAAAAAAAGACAGAAACATGCCCGATACCGGTGATTACTTCCTGCTGCTTCAGGATTGTTAGTCTGGGGGCTGCCTTGATTCTATCCAACTTAAGTGTTGATTCCCTTTTCCAGCAAGCCCTAGTGAAAAGGGAGTTTTGGAAAAAGCAAGCACAGTTTGTGATCATCCTCTGCGTAATGATAAAAAAGAGTTAAGATACTCTCAGTTACAGTTAGAAGTCTTCTATAACCACTAGCATAAACGAATTCAATTCAACCAGAATTGAAAGACAGATGAACTTCATTCCCTGTCTTCATGATGTCAAAAGGTTAAGAGAAACCAAACACCTTCTCTTTCACCAGAGAAAAACTTTTCTTTCAGAACTTATTGCTACTTTGCCTCACCAATTTCCCAACTTTCATTTTTTCAATCTATCCCACTCAAATCCATGGATTTCCTAACACTCCTAGTATAAACATTCTATTATTCTAACAAAATGCTGAAGACCTTTGTTATTTCCATTCTACTTCCACCATCCCTGGTGAAAGAAAAGAGGAACTGAGGTATTTAGCAATCCTATTTCCTCTCTTCCAGCTAAGACCAGGATACTAAGTGACAAGCCAATTGTGAAGCTAGATTGTTATTTGTCACCAGAACTGAGTCCCTCCCGCTTCAGTATTCTGGCCTTAATGTACTTGATATGCGAGTTAATACTACTTAAATAATAATCAGCAATATTAAATTTTTAGGTAATTTGTAGCTAATTTAAAATTTGATTATTTACCCTGAGAGTTCACTTGATGCTACCTGCCACTTTCAGTAATGCTCAGTCACTGGAAAATAAACAGAAAGAGTGCAAGAGGTTCCACAAGAGTCAAAATAAATTAGTGAACTAAAATTAAAGAACTAGGTATAAGAAAGTTTTTGCAATACTTATTAGGGTTTAAAGAAGCAAAACTCTTCTGCAAGGATTGGATTAGTATTAAGAAGGATTAAGAAGGCTATTCCCACAGAAGACAAAGTGAAATTTTGTCACTTGCAGAAAAGAATCTTGTATTTCAAAACTGAACTGAAAGCATCACATCAATAAAGAACGATGTACTTCTCTGGCACCAAAACGCCAGCCAAATTCTTGACAAGGCTGGGGAGAATATGGATGTCATCAGGGCATTTATTTTTCAAATTTCTATCAGCAATTTCCATATGATTCAATTTTCTAACTCTGGGCAATAACAATGCATAATTTCTTGAATATAAATATACAACATTTCATTGATAAACAGCAAGGAAATATAAAGAGGTTTCACATGTTTATACAAATATATTGCCTCGTATACTTATTAGTTCAAGTCATCAGATGACCTATATGCCATGCTGTAAAGGTCAAAGGAGAAGAAAAAAAAAGGGAAAAAAACTTAGATAAGTCCTCTGAAAAAACCAACCAACCAACAAAACTCAAACTGATTTCATATCAATATGTGCTTGCTACGTAGGACCACAGAACTAAAAGAATACAATACACCACAGAACTAAAGAATACAATGTATTACTCTCCCAACAAATATCTACCACCCTAAAGCTGTCACCCAATTTCTTTTTCTTTCTTCCTAATAATTTATTTTGCCTTTCCATAATTTCATTTCCACTCCACCATTCCACTCAATACATGATTACAGCAGTGAGCTCACCTCTCTGGACCTGCATTTGTTTCCATGGAAGGAGTTCATGCAGGGCTGATAAAAAATGCATCACAGCACTTGAATTCATCTTTATTCCTCAACATTACTAAAAGGCGTGTCTTTTACCTCTTGAGTTCTTTCACAAAATATAATTACTGAAGCTCAAATTCGCCTGACCATATATCTGTTTGTGTAAGTAACAACAGCAACTTCATTGTTGTTGATCAATGAGATCCAGAAAATTCATCTGTCATCATGTGGAGGGAATAATCAATACAGAAAAAAACCCGCTTTTTAAATTTGGAATAACATGTCTTAAGACAGTATTTTGAAAAAAGGGATATCTCCAGGAAGACTGACATAGCCAAATTCATCTGATAATAATAACACAACATTATGGTAGCTTTGGAAGGTATCAGTAAGAAGTATGAGTATCTTGTCATTGCAAGCACTTTGCTTCATAGAATAAGCCACTTGCAACTCCTTATTCTAAATTGTCCTGGGTTTAGCTGAAAACCCAGTCCTGTTTAGTGAATTTTACTTTTCAGTTTAGTGTCTTCTAAAAGGTTGCACGTTCTGAAGTCAGCAGCATGTTTTTGCAGACAGTGTGTGCTACTGGCAGTGATAACACCTGATGTTTACAGTCACTGCCTGGGACTGGTATGTAGAAAGGCTCTTGCTTATACTTATTCCTATAGTGACCAAGGCCACTGCTGGCTCTTGTGTGCCACGCTGGGGGTGCTGAGTAGTAAGAGGGGGGCACAAGGAAGTAAAAGGTGGCACCTCCGGGGGGTAACAGACAGGACAGGTGACCAACGAGAGTATTCCATCCCATATACGTCATATTTAGTATAAATTGAGTGATCACGAGAGTTTCGTCCTTTTTTCGCCCTTTTGCCCTTTTTGCCCTCTTTTCGGTCTTTTTGGCCCTTCTTTTCTGCAATGGCCGGTGTCCAGAGAGGACTCCATCTGATCTCCTGATTTTGATCCGGATCCTGAATTCCCGAATCCAGCTCCCTGGATCCAGCTCCCCGCCACCGCTGAGCCTGGGGCTTCCCCGGCGCCTCCTGCTCTGCAGCACCAGTGGTGATTTCTATCGGGGGAGGGAGTCGGGTTTGATATCGGGCTACTATCTATAGTTGTATATAATTCTTTACTTTTATCTCTTTACCATTATTCCTATTACTTTCATTAAAGCTGTTCTAGTTTTTTTTTTCTTCTCTCACCCGTAAGTCTCTCTGCCTCATTCCCTTTTCTCTTCCCGTTTTGGGGGGGAAGAGGGGGTTAGAGAGCGTCTGTTCGTGTTAGTGGCCGGCCCAGCCCTAACCCGCGACAGATTTATTGGCGCCCAACGTGGGGCAAGAAAACAAACACCAATCAGGCTCATTCTATTTTACCAGTTATTTAGACACAACTGGGCTCTGATATATTGCCCGCATAGTTTAAATTCCATCCGGCGCAGTTGAGAGCGTATCAGATCTTTTCTTTGAGAGTTCTGAAGGGTTAGAGGAGAAAAACCGGACAGCTCACATCATGTTATCGGTCGGTGAAATGTTATGTCATGTTCTTTTAAATGTGGGTTCCTCCCTGGGTGTCAAAATTTTGTCCAAACTCTCGAGTGTGATTTGGTATATCGTTCTGTGGTTTGCCTCTTCTGGTTTCATGACAAGATTTCTCACTGTGTTGGGTTTTTTTGGGTCAGTGTATTCTGCAGTAATTTGGGTGATCGGCATACCGGAATACCTTAAGAGCACAATGGTGAATTTTGTTTTTAACTACACTTTCAATTTCACCTTAGGAAATTATAACCATTTGTTTGCTAATCTGAGTCTACCAGATTTTAATGATTGTGATTGTGGATGTGAATGCAGCTATCTTAATCGAAAGGCTGAGATTTTATTATTAATATTGATGTTAAAGCTGATTTTTTCAAATCTGTTTATGTTTTGGCGGTTAAGTAAGCATTGGTGTGGGACAATGACAGACACTGTGGCCTCTGACACTCAGTCTGTATCAGCAAATGTCGCCCCTGTGACTAGAAAGAAACATCGGAAAAAGTCAATTGCCCTAACAACAGATAACACAACTCCAGGACAAAGTCCTTCTAAAGTAGCACCATCAGATGACTCAGATTCAGACTCAAAAAAGAAGGCTGGTCCCCCAACAGATTCAGTATTAGAAAGGTTAGTTACGGCCTGGAAGGCAAGTCATCCATCATCAGATGATTCTGATCCAGGACAGGGTCCTTCCCAACCGAAGTCATCAGATAGTTCAGGGTCAGAATCAGACGTAGCTGTCAAACCTTTAACTCTGAGGGACATGCGAGATGTGAGAAAGGACTTTGGCCGTCGTGAGGGTGAATCATATTACAGGTGGTTACTCCGTTGCTGGGGTAAAGGAGCCGAGACCATTAATCTGAACGGTAAAGAAGCCAAACAGCTGGGATCCCTGTCTGGAAACGCAGGCGTTGATACGGAACTTGCAAAAGACGACAACAGTCTCAGCCTCTGGAGACGACTCTTGACAGCTATTAAGAACCGGTATACCCACAAGGATGATATTCCTATCCACAGAACCAACTGGACCAGCATGGAAAAAGGCATTAAGTTCCTGAGAGAACTAGCAGTGAGAGAGGTGATTTACAGCGATCCACAAACAATTTTAAACCCTGATCAAATGCCCTGCCACAAACACGTTATTCAGATGTTTGTGAGGAGTGCACCACCAGTATATAAGCACACCTTGTCAACAATGGTCTGGGCATTAGATGGAGATGGTCAGGTACCAACAGTGAGTGAAGTGACCAACAAAGCACGACAGTATGAAGACAGTACTGCCAATCCCCAACAAATTCAGATTGCTGCCATGGAAAAAATAATCGAGGAAAACAACAGATCACTGGAGAAATCAATTGAAAAAGCGATTGAGATAACAATGGAGAAAACCAATCAATCAATTGAGAAAGCAATGGAGAAAACCAATCAAGCAATTGAGAAAAATAGTGAATCATTTGAGAAAAACAATCAATCATTAGAGAAGCTGATTGATGCATTGTCCAAGAGAGATGACAGACCTCAATGGAGCCGCGTTGATGCTGTTAGAAAATACAGACCTTCAAGATCAACTAAAAATGATGGTAACTTGTCACGGAATGACTTGTGGATTTTCCTACGTGGATATGGTGAGGACATGAGAAACTGGGATGGAAAACCTACTTCTGCTCTACGAGAACGAGTATCCAATTTGCGAAACACCAACAGAAGACAACAATCTGCCACGAGAAGGAATAATCAGAATGTAAATGTAGTTAATACTGTGAATCAGGTAAACCCCGTGAATCAACCTCAAAATTAGAGGGGCCCTGCCTCCAGCCAGGTGGAGGAGAGGGACAACCGAGTTTATTGGACCGTGTGGATTCGGTGGCCTGGCACATTAGAACCACGAAAATATAGAGCTCTGGTGGACACTGGTGCACAGTGCACTCTAATGCCATCGAATCATACAGGTACTGAAACTGTTACTATTTCTGGAGTGACAGGTGGTTCTCAACAACTGTCTGTATTGGAAGCCGAAATGAGCCTTACTGGGAATATGTGGAAAAAACACCCCATAGTGACTGGTCCAAATGCCCCATGCATTCTTGGCATAGACTTCCTCAAGAAAGGGTATTACAAGGATCCAAGAGGGTATCGATGGGCTTTTGGCATAGCAGCTGTAGAGACTGAGGACATTGATCAGCTGTCTAGCTTGCCCAAACTTTCAGAGGAGTCTAGTGTTGTAGGGCTGATGAAAACTGAAGACCAACAGGTACCAATTGCTACTAAAACAGTGCATCGACAACAATATCGTACCAACCGAGACTCTGTAGTTCCCATCCATAAGCTGATACGCCAACTAGAAAGTCAAGGAGTGATCAGCAAAGCTCGCTCACCATTTAACAGTCCTATCTGGCCTGTGCGTAAGTCTGATGGAGAATGGAGATTGACTGTAGACTATCGTGGCCTAAATGAGGTTACACCACCGATGAGTGCTGCCGTGCCGGACATGTTAGATCTTCAGTATGAGCTGGAGTCGAAGGCAGCTAAGTGGTATGCCACAATTGACATTGCTAATGCGTTTTTCTCTATTCCTATAGCAGCAGAATGCAGGCCGCAGTTTGCTTTCACCTGGAGGGGTATCCAGTACACCTGGAACCGACTGCCCCAGGGGTGGAAACACAGCCCTACCATCTGCCATGGACTGATCCACACCGCCCTGGAGAGGGGTGGAGCTCCAGAACATCTGCAATACATCGATGACATCATTGTATGGGGTAACACAGCAGAAGAAGTTTTTACAAAAGGTAAGAAAATAATTGAGATTCTTTTGGATGCTGGTTTTGCCATAAAGAGAAGCAAGGTCAAGGGACCTGCACAAGACATCCAATATTTGGGAGTGAAATGGCAAGATGGGCGTCGCCAGATCCCAATAGACGTGATTGACACAATATCAGCTATGTTGCCACCAACTAACAAAAAAGAAACACAATCCTTCTTAGGTACTGTGGGTTTCTGGAGAATGCATATTCCTGGTTATAGTCAGATTGTGAAACCTCTTTTTGATGTGACTCGAAAGAAAAACAAATTTCAATGGGGCCCTGAACAGCAACAGGCCTTTGAACAAATCAAACAAGAGATCGTACAAGCAGTAGCTCTTGGGCCAATTCGAACAGGACAAGATATTAAAAATTTGCTATATACTGCAGCTGGGGATGATGGTCCTGCCTGGAGCCTCTGGCAGAGGACACCAGGAGAAACTCGAGGTCGACCCTTAGGATTTTGGAGCCGAAAATATAGAGGCTCTGAGGCCAACTATACTGCAACTGAAAAAGAAATACTGACCGCATATGAAGGAGTTAAAGCTGCTTCGGAAGTGATTGGTACTGAGGCACAGCTTCTCCTAGTACCACGAATACCAGTCCTAAACTGGATGTTCAAGAGTAAAGTTCCTTCCACACATCATGCCACTGATGCTACATGGAGTAAATGGACTGCCCTAATTACACAGAGAGCTCGAATGGGTCATCACAATCGTCCAGGACTTTTAGAGGTAATCGCAGACTGGCCACAAGGTAAAGACCTTGCAGTGCCCCCAAAGGAGGTGGTGACACGTGCTGAGGAAGCTCCACCATATAATCAGTTACCAGATAATGAAAAGCAATATGCCCTATTCACTGATGGATCTTGCCGCCTTGTAGGAAACCGTCGTAAGTGGAAAGCTGCTGTGTGGAGTCCCACACGACGTGTTGCAGAGGCAGCTGAGGGAGAAGGTGGATCAAGTCAGTTTGCAGAGGTAAAAGCCATCCAGCTGGCCTTAGACATTGCTGAACGGGAAAAATGGCCAGTGCTCTATCTCTATACTGACTCATGGATGGTGGCAAATGCTTTTTGGGGTTGGTTAAAACAGTGGAAGCACAATAACTGGGAGCGCAGAGGTAAGCCTATTTGGGCTGCTGAACTATGGCAAGACATTGCTGCTCGGCTAGAGAACTTAGTTGTAAAGGTGCGTCACGTAGATGCTCATGTGCCCAGAAGTCGTGCCACTGAGAACATCGACACAACCAGCATGTGGATCAGGCTGCTCAAGTGTTCCAAATAGACTTGGACTGGGAACATAAAGGTGAACTGTTTCTAGCTCGGTGGGCCCACGACACTTCAGGACATCAGGGAAGAGAGGGAACATACAGATGGGCTCGTGACCGAGGGGTGGATTTAACTATGGACGCTATTGCGCAAGTTATCCGTGATTGTGAAATATGCGCCGAAATTAAGCAAGCTAAGCGATTAAAACCTTTGTGGTATGGGGAACGATGGTTAAAATATAGCTATGGGGAGGCCTGGCAGATTGATTACATCACACTTCCTCTAACTCGCCAGGGTAAGCGCTATGTGCTCACTATGGTGGAAGCAACTACCGGATGGTTAGAAACATATCCCGTACCTCACGCCACTGCCAGAAACACTATCTTGGGCCTAGAAAAGCAGATCCTGTGGCGACATGGCACTCCAGAAAGAATTGAATCAGATAATGGGACTCATTTCAAAAACAATCTTATAGACAATTGGGCTAAAGAACATGGTATTGAATGGGTATATCATATTCCTTATCATGCACAAGCCTCTGGGAAAATTGAACGATACAATGGACTGTTAAAAACTACTCTGAAAGCTATGGGAGGTGGAACTTTTAAAAACTGGGACAAGCATTTAGCACAAGCCACCTGGTTAGTTAACACCAGAGGATCCATCAATCGTGCTGGTCCTGCTCATTCAGAGCCTCTGCATACTGTAGAAGGAGATAAAGTCCCTGTGGTGTATGAAAGGAATTTATTGGGGAAGACTGTCTGGGTATTTCCTGCTTCAGGCAAAGGCAAACCCATTCGTGGGGTTGCTTTCGCTCAAGGACCTGGAACTACTTGGTGGGTGATGATGAAAGATGGTGAAGTTCAATGTGTACCTCAAGGAAATTTAACTCTAGGTGAGAATACTCGATTTAATCCTGTATGATGTTGTTACATAATACTAACAGTGTTCAATAAGTGTTTTTCAGAGTAATAAACCAGTGATGACCAGAGCTGACCTCATCGAGTGACATCCAGCAACTGAGCTAGCCTTGTTGAGTGACGTCCAGTAACTTCTTCGAAATGAACCTACAACCTGTGGACACGAACTGTAACGAATCTCACATGAACTTTCCTGCCCTGAGAGACTGCTATGATGGATGGAACCGACGATTATGAACTTTATGAATTTACTGAACTTTCCCTATAAGTAGATCATTAGCTCGTGATCAGTATGACGTAAATGGTATGGAATAAGGGGTGGAATGTCCTGGGTTTAGCTGAAAACCCAGTCCTGTTTAGTGAATTTTACTTTTCAGTTTAGTGTCTTCTAAAAGGTTGCACGTTCTGAAGTCAGCAGCATGTTTTTGCAGACAGTGTGTGCTACTGGCAGTGATAACACCTGATGTTTACAGTCACTGCCTGGGACTGGTATGTAGAAAGGCTCTTGCTTATACTTATTCCTATAGTGACCAAGGCCACTGCTGGCTCTTGTGTGCCACGCTGGGGGTATCTCCAGGAAGACTGACATAGCCAAATTCATCTGATAATAATAACACAACATTATGGTAGCTTTGGAAGGTATCAGTAAGAAGTATGAGTATCTTGTCATTGCAAGCACTTTGCTTCATAGAATAAGCCACTTGCAACTCCTTATTCTAAATTTAGATTTGTTAATAAAACTTGCAGTGTTTTAATCAGAGCAGAATAGCATTTGAGAACAAATTAAATGATTTGTATCATTGCTAGACAGTTAACCCCATAGTACTTTTACCAAATGAAATAATGATTTCATACCATAGCAAGGATTTACAAAGCATCAGATGCCTAAAACAAAAAATAATAATCAGTTATGTTGCACTAGAAAATTAATCAAATATCAAATTAAAAGTCTGCTTAACACAGTACACAGAGAAGCAAAATATTGTTTTGCATTTACCACCTTGTAGTAACAATGACATGTTTTCTAGTTACAGCAGTGTGAGACTTGCAGATTGAGGTAAAATTCTCCATTGATTTGCAGCCTACCTACCTCTTCATTTTAGCAAAACTTCTGCATGTCAAGTTTCAGACTCAATTTTGCAGCCATCAGTAGACTGCCCATCTGCTGCAGAAAAGCCTTACTTACAAGAGTTTTCTAGATTAAAGAATAAATTACCTTTAAGCAGTTATTCTTGACTGATTGGATGAGAGGAATATGCTATTAGTCTGTAACAGAAATCTTAAAATAAATGAGTTCAATCACAAAACTACTTAAAATTCCAGCAGGACAGCATTTCGATACTTTGTTGGTAATATTTAACCATTATCAAGAGCTCTGCTCATAGACATCACCAGAACAAAAAGATAGCCCTTGCCTCAGAGACTTCAAACCTCAGTTCAGACCAAGGCACTATAAAGTAAGCAACTACAAAGAAACGAAGTATCATGGCCCTTATAGTTCAACCTGTGCTGCAAGCTTGAGAAAAAAGGATTGGTAAAACTATCTAGGGTGCTCTAAAGGTGAACAGATATTCTAGCAATGGACATCTGTAGATGTTTCCATTTTAGACACCTCAGACACTTGATTTTTATTATTGTAGATCTGCCCTTCTGTTTTAATGAATGTGTCTCTAAAGCTTGATTTATCATCAATGCTTCACATCCATCAAACTTATCCTTGGATCCATTTTAAGACAAATTATTTGTAGAGTCGAGCTTATTTTAAAAAAGAAAAAAAAAAAAAGAGATGACTTAAAAGGGGGTATGGATAGACACCCTACTGGTTTCAATGCATATCCAAACTAGGTAAACATTACGGAACCAGAAGTCTAAGTGTCTGAGCACAAACACTTTCCACTAATAAAAGAGAAGATGCACAATCAGGAATCTCAATTTTGAAAAATCACTGCTTTCCTTTCATTAGTTATAACTGCATAGCTGACATATTTAACACGATTCTTCATTCAGATAAATTACCATTAATTTGAAAGCATAAGAGATTTTAATTCCATCAAGGAGGCTATAGGTCAAAATTAAATATGTATTGGCCTATTTCTGTTGTTTCCTTTAAACTCAAATTACATAAGCATGTACAAGTAATCTCAGGGAAAAGAGAAATAAAGTAATTGAAGTGTAACAAAGCACACTGACATAAATAAATTGAGTCCATTTCAATTATCTATTTGATGGTCATGAACTGAAGCGAAGACATGCAGATTCTTTTAAGGGGCTAAGTGATACTGACACAATTTTATGTGCATCATACCAGCTGTTGACATAAAGGTGATGCCAACTTTCCCTTTTCTCTTGTATTAATAAAGTAATTACTGATTAGAAGTTCATGTAATTAGGCCTGTTCCCATGTTTGTCAGAATTTACTGACACGAAAATCTAGAATTATATCATTTGTTTCATACAAACAAATACATGCTTTTCCAGTTAGTACTTGAGGAAATTTTGAGTAACATGGTGGAGGTTCTCTCAAGGTTAGAATATTCCAAATGAAACAATTTAATACTTGTCTAAAACTCTGAGATACCCTTCTCTACAGCAAGTTAATCCATCTACTACACTACCTGGACACTAAGGCCTAAGGTTTGTGACTTCCAGAAATAGAATTAAAAATACAAAGGCATGGACAGAGTCAAGTTCTAACACACATTTTCGACTCCTGCTTACGTACATCACGCATAAACAAGATAACCACACGTCTACACTGAGAACACGTGTGTACGATAAAATCTGGCAAGTTGGTTGACAAGCTATTAAACACTGTCTAGTTCTTTGGCAGACACGCACTTCCATAGAAGTCCAGTCTTAGTATTTTTAAACTCAAAATCTCTAACAACAATGTACCTTAGCCACTGACTCCAATCCAGAGCATCCTGTGACTAAAGAGAGCCCTTGCATCACCCCAGCAGACCTTTGGGCTGGGTGTTATAACAATGCCAACAGCTGAGCTAATTCTGCAGACTTGCAGGTGGTACCATAACCTTATTACCTCATGTCTTACAGTACCAACACCTCAGTGTTTGTGTTCCCATGCAACTTCAACTACCACATAAGCATTTTACAGGACACCACAGCACAACGATTCCTGCAAGCCTCGCAGTACAGGAAGGATTTGCAGCCTATGTTCTTTCTGTGGGACCCACTGGAGTGTGCACGGCAGCCACTGTCCCAGTTCTTCACCCATCTACAGATCTCTAGACCATCAGTACTTCCCAACTATGAATTAAGATCTGGAGAACAGACAGCAAAATTATGGATGAGCCAGAGAGCAACGAGCCAGCACAGGAATTCAGGTAGGTTAATTGTGCAGTTTGCTTAGTTACTCTATTCTGTGCGCATTCCTGCAAACTCGTCGTGTGGAGCTTTAAAAAAAAAAAAAAAAAAAAAGGTGGTTAAGAGAAAGTAAAGTCGAAACTAAAAATCCAACACGGCCCCTGCCCCAAGTGAAGAACAAGGATCTACATCAAGATTAAAAAGGTACTTCCCAAAATACTGTAAACGCAAAAAGGCAGTACAGCAGGTACTTCTCAATGGGCTGCTCCAAATAAGAATGGGTGGGTGAAACGACAATTCCACCCGCTGCAATTGCAGACATTCAAACTGAATAATTTCGAGCTCCCTTAAGGAGAGAGAAAAGAAAGGAAAAAACACAAGGGCAGAGGGAAGCAGTATCTAGCTTTGGGTTCTTTCAATAATTTCTTCACTTTTGGAAAAGTCACACATTTATACAAAACATATATTCAGTTTTCATCTTTCTTTAATGGAATTTTCTGTGAAAGCTAGTAGAGCTGGAAAATAGAAGCGATTTCCATAAATTTACTTCTGCTTCTTTCAAAAACAAAGCAAGCAATATTTTTTCTTCTTGTTATATGGAATTTTCTCTCTTGGCTATCTAATTTAATTTATATAACCATTTTCATAAATTCTTTTTCTCCTCATATTGTAATAAAATGGAAAATCTATTGTTTTGCTGTATAGCCTCTCTTAAAAGCTCCTATTATTGTGTTAAATCAATGCGTACTGAGGCTAATCTGTGTAAGTGGATTTTCTCTCTCTTATGTTCCTATCCCTTTTTCTTTCTCTCTGTTACAGCTCACTGATCAACTTCATGATGAGAAAGGTACATTGCAGAAGAACACAGCCTTGTCCACTCAATATCCCAAGGGTTTTCACATTTCACACAATCACTATGCAGAAACAGAGCAAGGAACATGCTCTTCTTGCTAATAAGAGTATCTTTGTCAGTCCAAGGTCAAGATGCGCCTGCTTCAAAGGTAATCTGGAATAGCAAACAGCTACTGCAACAGCCTACACAGTCTACCTCAGAAAACAAGTTCATACAGCTTAAGAGTTGAAAACAATAGGAAGGGACCAACGGAGCTGATGTATATGTGATGATGCAGACTGCCTAATGCCATGCTCACTGTTCCTCCTGTAGTTTTTTTACATTCTTCCATGTCAAGTGACCCCATCCACTCACACAGCTCCAATTACCAGCACTCCACAGACAACTTCCAAGCTCTGTTTTGCTTGAACATAAACCCCTACAAGCAAACAAAGCGAAAAACATCATGGGCATTCCAGAAAGACAAAAGACTACGCGCAGTGCTTGGTGGGTAGCAAACTTGGGGAACAGGTGTTGTACCATCCCAGGAAGGCCATTCTTTCTTTGTTTATGAAACAGTGACTTACTAGGCTTGAAAAATGGAACAGCTATGGTTTCTATTTACAGACAGAGGGCAGGAAAGAGATATTAAAGAATGGGCTTTTCCAACTTGGATAGTATTATTTTAAATGCCAAAAAACAGTGGAAATGTGAAGTATTCAATGCACTGTGACTTATCAGTACCACATGCCTTCATCACTAGGAACAAATTGTTCTGGTGTAATCCTTAGGACTTTTTCTCTGAATGGATTCAGTGATTTCACAAAAAGAAATCTAGGTGATGAAAGATCTGATTTCGTTTTATCCTAAAATATTTTGACTGTCTATCCTAAAGAAATTGGTCATACACACTTTAGACTGAAAAACGTACTATAATGTGTAAATTTAAGTGCACAAGTAACTGAAGTCTATGCACACATCTATGTGTTCAAAATAATATTCAAATACTGTGTTCAAGTATTTTATTCAAATGTTGTGCCAAATCAGTTCCTTAAACTTAACTGCAGTGTTTTCTAGAGCGCAATACCAATCCCAAATTATTCATGGGCGAGTATGAGACTCAATTCACTAAGAATATTGACACTTATGCGTCAAAATCTATCAGCAATTTTTCTACAGAAGGTGCTCCACTAGAGAATATTTAAGTAAATATCACGTGAACATAAAAAAAAAAGAAAGCAATATTTAATATTTAAGAGGGAATCTTAACAAAACATAATTGTGGGGATTAGATGCCATTTATGCAGAGCTTGTGTTATTTATTTGAACAGTAGATATTCAATGTAATTCACCTAATCAGGTCTATAAGGTTATTTATCTAGCTTAAATTAGGAATTAAATTGATGCCATATTCTATAATAAAAAGGCTTAATTAAATAATTAAGAGTTAACTCTTGAGCTGATTAACAGCACTGAAGAAGAAAGAGTTTGACAGCTGAAAAATGTTCTGGGGACAGAAAACTGAGGAGAATATATATTTTAACTGATTAAACTCAGTACAAGGATCTAAATACTTACCACTGCTCTGGGAATGACACCGCTATTAATAACTCTCAAACTCCTATGGAATGACTAAAGTGTGCTCATTAAAGCAAAATGCTTATTAAGCAATCTTGAAAATCCAAATGATGCTTCCCAAATGACATTTTCTTTTTCCATCCAGCTTCATCTCTCTTGGGTTTTAGCATAGGTAGCCACATCACTGTGGATGGAAAAAAAAGTTCCAGCCACTTTATGCAACTGTAAATTTTAACATTTGAAATTGCCTTTATATTTTTTCTTCTACTTTGGTCCTTTTGATGACCAGCCTACTGACCATCATTATAGTCAGTAAAATTATTTAATCAGGAAAATGCCCAATTGATTAAAGCCTTTGTTTTGCTGGGTTCTGGGAGCATTATTATTACTATCATTATAATATATAAATGTATATAAAAGTTTTGACTAGTTTATAGATAAAATTATGGTTTTCATTTTATAAAAGATCAACCCATCCCTTATACATAATATTCAGTTGAGGTGTGAATACTAACAAACTAGTAAATATTAATTTATATATACACTGCTTTAATAGCCATAATCATGAGCAAGAAGACTATCTTGGTGGTTAGCAAATTTATCTGCAGTATGGGCAGGCTGTTGCAACCAGCACTGGCTCACTCCTTAGGTGGGGGAGGTGGGCAGGGAAGAGAAGCTTGTGTAGGAAACTTGCTGCAAATATTTATTTACTCAACAGACAGCAGATGTCAAAATAGTCAGATCTTCAAGTTCTGATAACGTTCACGTGATTTGGCTCTCCAACAGAAGGGATCCTCTTAAAAATGCAGTCTGACTTACATTTTTTGAACAAATTACTATTCTTTCCCTTCTAGTATTGATCAGCATACGCTTCATTGGTTTGCATTCAGAGGCCAAATTATTCTCATTAATGCTGGACCCAGTTATTCTTCACATGCCTTTTAGTGAACTCCTCATGTCAAAATTTAAGCAGCTTAGGGGACCAGCATCCCTGAGAGCACCAGCACTGAAATTCTGAAGGTTGAACTCCCTCCTCTGAACTCCTCCCACCCTGGCCCCAAAACTGTTTCCAAGTGGCTTTTTCTGACAGTTGCAAACAATTTCTTCCTGGCGATGCAAATGAGAACATACACACAAAGAAAAAAAAAACCACCCACAAAAAACCTCACAATCCCAACACCCAGTCACTCATGACTCCCTACCCTGCTGCTGCACAAACAGGGAATTAGGCCATATTTTAAGAGGAAAAAAATCTATAGTTTACGCGTAGTAGTAAATGCAACATCTCTTTAAATAAAGAAAAAATAAATAAATCTGAGAAACAGCACTTAGAACCTGAAAGAACAGGTAACATACAGTAACAAACCAATCACCTGTAAATAATCTAGCATACTAGATATGTGATTATGCATCTCTGTTTAAAGTAGAAAAGTGTCCCATTAAGTATGCTCCCCCTGCTCTCTTTTCTCCTTGTCATGTCTTTGTTCTCTCCGTCCTACCCCAGCTTACCTCCCACTTTCCTTGGGATACCTGACCCTACATTCTCCAAAATCTAGAACTTCTGATATTTCATGATAATACTGTAAAAAGAAAAGTTAAGCCAGGCAACAAAACTGATATCCAATCAACAGAAACATGACCTGTGTGTAATGAATACATTTTTACAGGAAAGGCTTACTAAGCCCTACCTACAAACAAAAAACCAAAGCAATCCAATGAACTCTAACTAAGTCTGACTGAGATTTGTGTCCTGTAGTTGACTGACCTTGACAAATATTGAAGATGTAAGCTCCAGTTTAACTTCTTTCCCAGCCTAGGACATTTATCTCACTTTTACTGGAAAATCAAGTAATATAGCATCTCTCATTTGGACATGTTATCTATCTGCTTATTTTAATGAAGCTTGGTCTTTGAGACCTTTATCACACCATCAACACAGTCAAAACAGATTCTTATGACCAAAATACATCTAAAAACTATCAGAGACAGAAGTATCGCGCGAACACAAAAATCTCGTTTCTGTGGGAAAACAGACTACAACTACCAAACAGCGTTTCTGTATATAAAAGGGGTTAAGTGCATCTCAAGCAGAAGGTTGTCTTGGGTTCTTTCTGATTCTCACAGCTTCTCTACACGTGTACTCCATCAAATATTTCAGATCCTATTAACCCTCCAAAACTCATATAATCTAGGTCTTCAGCTTGATTCCCCTCCTTCTTTTTAAGCTTTAACTACACCATAGACCCTAGTTTAGCTTAGAAAAAAAGATGCCCATTCTTCCTCAATTGCTACAGTTGGTAACATATTCATGAGTTGTGCAAATATTTTCTAACATTTCATTTTAATTTATCTTTTTGGCTCCAATAATCAAGTCCACAGTGAAAGCTGAAATACAATTCCTTTTTGTTCTTGAACACTTGTTAAATCACTCTGAAAACCTTCGGCAGTATATTGAATTTTTTTCACAAATAAAAGGCATTTAAAAATCTTTAAGAAGTCCTAGATGAGCTACAATGTTGAACATGATCTGCAAAGTAAGAAATGAAATACAAACAGCTACCACCCGTATGTATAATACGCAGTATCTTTCTCCCAGCTTGAGAAAGTATGATTGGCAACCTTTTCCTCTTTTACACAGAGACTCAACAGTTGTGTTGAGAAAGAAAAAAAAAAAAGCACTTAACGACATCACAAGATTTTTAACAAAATATGAGAAAATCTCTATTTGCCTGATAATAGTCATAGTACATTTCAAACGAACTACTAGAAAGCCAATAAAACAATGTGCAGCATTAAAATCTACACAGTAAAACCGCAAGGGAATGAGGAAAAGTTTCGTGAGAGAATTATAGGGAATGCTTTCTCAGTAAACAGGAGCAGAAAGAAAAACTTACTGAAGCTATTTGAAGCTACCTACACTGATATTTAGCATAAATGTCAAAAAAGAAAAAAGTCCCTGTAGATAATTTTATCCTTCACTTAAGCAGAACAGGAAAAATGTTAAGGGAAACAAATTCAAATGTTTAGTTTTCATGATAGCTGTAAAAACTAATTTTATGATGAATTTCCAGCTATCGAGATTTTTTTGTCCCTTTGCAGTCGTATAGATTATTTTGGTTTCCAATCACAACCACTGTATCTCAGGAAACACAGGAGTCTAAACTCCAGTTCTCTTCGTGTGCCTAAATATACAGTTTAGCAGAAAAGCTAGAGATCCAGTGACAGCTACGAAAAGTACAGAATATCCCATTGCTCCCTTTACGGAGATAGTATAACATATGGTTAGCGTGGGGCTTTTCTCATCAGCTCCGACTGACGCAAAATGATCCGGTTAAGAGCCAATTTGCATGTGTAATATCAGAGCAGAGTGTCTCCAGATTTATAAGCCAAAAGAAAAAGTATTCACAACTTTGGGAACTGAAAACTTGGAGCTGCAGACAGCTTTAGCCGATCTTAAGTCCCATACAGCCAGTAGCTAATTCTCATTAAGGCATGCGGGGAATTAAACATGCAAGTCCCACCGTTATCAGAGACTGCTGCTACTCGGAGTCTTTATATGCTGAAAACCTACCCTCTAGTGTTTACTAATAGCATCCATTTAGTACAGCAGGTGAAATGCTGATTACTTAATTTATCTCTCAGTCATTTTGAAAACCTCCCACTGCATTTATTTTGCATACCCTGCTTTCCTTCATCCGAAGATGAAGGCCACTGAAAAAATCTTCGGGGATACAACAGGACTAAGGCACAACAAATGAGCCTCACAGCATGCGTGCATTACAGGGCATCAGAGTGCAACACAAAAATCTTCTCAACAGTCCATTTACACACTGTGAACTAAATTCAGCCACTGTATTTGTATATGAAACTTCTACCTACCCCTGCAGGGTTGATATGTGTATACTCAAGACTACATTTCAGCCTTTGATTGCTTTACAGTCTAGTTCGTAGTCTCACAGGTAGAAAAATATGCCATTCAAACAATTTAGGAGCATTACATGAACTAAAGATGCAAAGATATACTTTGATATACAAAAATTTGGTAAGTTTCTTTCCTGAGTAAGGGCCAGATCCCACACGTTCCACTCTCCCTACTGGGAGAACGCAATCTCAATTTGTTACTGGGGAAAAATAAAATTCAAGTTACTCATTATGTCATGCTCTTATGGTTCATGTGTTCTTGACAGCAGCATCTTTGTTATTCTCTACCAATGTTTAGATGTAAACTGCATTTTATCAGGAATACATACCGATCACAGTTTTTGCAAATAATGAATAAGTTAACCTACACAGAGTAAAGAAAGGTCAGATTTTCAATCTCATGTTTTCTCTTTCAACAATGACTTACACTAGAAAAAGAAAAGGAATTCCTGATGCATGGTATGTAGCTCTTATTAATTGTGCTTTATGAAGCCAGGCATGCAGTGACTGGAAAAACAAACAAACCCACAAATTTAAACTCAGTTTTCCACAGTACTCATCAGTATAGTACCTTAAGCTGCTCTCAGATAAGGCATTGAGGGATTTTACATAGTCTCTGGTCCTCCTTTCCTTGACTATAAAAAGTTAAATTAAATGAGTTGTGGCTCTGTCTGTCCTTCTCAAAGACTAGTCTCTTCCTACAGAAATACCTCTTCCTTTTTTTTTAAAGCATCTGCAACACAGTACCAAGCTTGCCAACTAATGATCTTACTACTTGCTTGAAACAAATGCTTTTAGTAATAAACACTGAGTTACAACTCAGAGTAGAATTCCTTGTTTCCTCTCCTCTCTTCAAAAAATTTTAAAGCATCTCCTCAGGTCTTCCCACCTCCATCATCTCCACATACATATTTGTCTTATAATAAAGGAGGAAAGACCTGGTTACCTACTACATAGCAAGTTTGTAAGCTGGCACAGGGCCTAACAGAGATTGGTTAGGAGACTTCTGTCCTTCCTGTTCTCTGATGGCTAAGAAAAAAAAAACTTAGCTGGCTTTGCTAAGCAGTGCAGGAATCATGTAAAAGAAGATGTGATCAAATGAATACCTTTCAGGGACCATTTGCCACCAAACTTATTTTATAATTCATCTATTCTCTGATACCAGGAGTTGCACTATTCTGTAAGGTACAACTGTACTTCCAACACACTACTTAAATGTTAATGGAGTGAAATTACTCACATCCATATTTTAACAGGCTTAAGTACGTCAGCTCACTCACTTCTGAACAGCAACTTATCTCAAGATATGAAAAGTCTACCAGAGAAATTCAACAGAGACGTTAACTATGAACAAATTAGATAAAGGTTGGCTATTTCAGTGGGGATCTGGGGCGGAAGTGTGAGGGGGTTATGGGTTGATTTTTTTCTGGTGTGGCTTTGAATATGTGACCACATTACAATTTGCTACTCACTTCTAGCTTCTAACAGTTACGTGCAAGATTGTGAAAGCTTATGCTTTTAAAAATGTCCTGTGCTTTTTTTCCCCCCTCTCTCTAACCCCATTTTTTGTTACATATAAACTTGTTTGCCTTTTAGCTTACAGTTCATGTAATTAGGCTAAATTACTCCAACCAAATAATGGTAAAACATGACATTTTGACATAACTTGTGCATATTGGGCTTTCAGATAGAACAGAATTGAGACACTTGCGCATGTTCAAGAGTCCACATACATACATTATCGTACCGGGTTTGCATGGCCAGGTTTTGGTAGCAAATGGGGGGCACAAACAGTGGCTTCTGTGAAGAGCTGCTGGGAGCTTACCCTAGGAAATACAACAAACCATGCTGTGATACTAAAACTTGCTATCTTGCTTCCCGAAAAAAGCAAACTAAATTGTAATATCACAAAAAAAAAAAAAAAATCAAGTCTGTAGTCTACTGTATCCAGAGAACAGCAACAAAGCTGGTGACAGGGCTGGAAGGAATGTCCCGTGGGGAGCGACTAAGGACTCTGGGTTTGTCTTGTTTGAAGAAGGCTGAGGGGCAACCTCGCTGCTCTCCACAGCTTCCCAAAGAGGGCAAGTGCAGAGGGAGGTGCTGAGCTCACCTCTCTGGGATCCAGTGACAGGACATGGGGGAACAATTCAAAGCTGTATCAGGAGAGGTTTACACTGGATATTAGGAAGCATTTCTTTACTGAGAAGGTGGTCAAACACTGGAACAGGCTTCCCAGAGAGGTGCTTGATGCCCCAAGACTATCAGTGTCTAAGAGGCATTTGGAAAATGCCCTTAACAACATGCTTTAACTTGGTCATCCCTGAACTGCTCAAGGAGCTGGACTAGATGATGGTTGTAGGTCCCTTCCAACTGAAACATTCTATTGTAGAGATGTGCTGGTCCAATAAGCAACTAAAGACAGGAATCCATGATTTTACTAAGCAATGTCAATAACACAAGAGGTGAAGGTGAGCTGAAAAGTTCTCTTTTTTTGATAAACATTGCAGTTTTCTTAACTGTCTCATCAGCTTGGCCAGTGTCCTTGTGGTCCTCTCATTTTCTTGTGTGCTAAGCCAAAAATTCTCCTCACTCAATGGGAGCTGAATGCAATCACCTAGCTGTTCACATGGATGAGGACCATTTGAGAAACATACTTGAACTGCTGCTATTACACACAAGAAAATGCAAGCTAAAATAGACATGCTTTGCTTCTAGGAGAAAAGTCACTTGACATCTTGGGTTCTTTTGGATGTAACACAAAATCTGACAATCTCCACTGACACTGTGTCAAATGTAGAGAAGTAATTTTAGAGGAAATTTCATTCAAAGAGATCAGGTGATTATGGTATGTTAAACAAGTGATGAGCCAAGATCCTCAGAAGTTCATATATAGAAGACAGAAAATGATACAGTAAGTCCCTCCATCCAATTCACATGATACACAACCAGAAGTGCTCACCTGGACAATTCAGAACATGAAAAGGGAGAAATAAAGACTTTACACAAAAATAAAGTTGTTATCCAAATAAAAGAATAGCCTACTCAATCTTGCTGTGTAACAGTTCAGTGTGTTTTAAACTGTGTATGGCACAAGGAATTAGTATTTTGAAGGCAGAACACACTGACATAAAGCTCAGATCATTTATGTGCCTCAGGGCACACCTGACAGTTTGCTGAAGCTGATGAGGAATCTAACAAAGAGATTAAAATTGTGGAATAACCAAAATAACAAATAAATAACAATTCTTCATGCAGCCAATGCAAGAAAGTACAAGGGATGTCACTTTCAGACACAGTACCCAGAATCACTTGTTCACTTCTTCATAAAATTATTTCTTTATTCAGTATTGAAAATCAGTTTCTCTCTCAGGTCCAAAGAATTCCTTTCATATATATATAATGAAGGAAAAGGGTAAAGAATATATATGAAAAAAAAAAGTGTTGGGGTATTGTTTTTCATTGGCTGAGAAATATATTCTGAAATACTGAATAAGCCTCTTCTAAGAAGGGTACAGATAATCCTATTTGGGTTCTTCAAGCATGGGCAGAAATCATTATAGATACACCAAAGAAAGGATATCCTTAGAGAAAAACGCCACCTTCAAGCACTTGTATCCCATATAATCAGAGGAGAAAAAAAAAATCATTGCTTTCAAGTGTAATATACTGCTTCAGAATATTTTCCCATAGGAAACCGTAGAATTCATTTTGCAGATGGCTCCTCTTCTGAGCTGCCGTGTTCCATAGCAGAAAGGAGTAACTTTCCATACAGAAATCAGCAGCATGAACTAGGTGCAACCCTAACGACAGAACAGGTGCATACACATAAATAAACACACCCTTTGCTTACGGTCTCCAAATCGAAATATTTCTGTCCGTGACAGGAACAAGTTTGAGCAATAAGCTCCTTAATGCTTGTGAGTCTGAGATTCTTTGATGATGCAAACCGTGACAATAAAGAGAGAGCAAAATTTGCCTTTACAATGCAAATGTTGTGATTCTTCAAGACAAACGGAGCCCTCCACACACAACTCAAAGTGCTTTAACTCTTGACCTCAGTGAAGCTACTTTCAAGTCACAGTGGTGAGAGGGGAAAACAAGTACTGTTTCTTGAGATTTTGACAAATTTTTGCCTAGGATGTTTGGGTCAGACTTCAAAAGACATTTAGTTATCTAATTCCCATTAGTTTCAAAATGAGAAAAATACACAAACGTAATTCACAGTCTGACCTTTCATTTATACCACGTATCCAGGGTTTTCTCCTTTGCACTATATAAGCAAGTTTCCTATTGCTACTTGTGCACATTTCCAAAACATCTTTTTCTTCCATGAAACAGCTTTTATATTTTGCTGTTTTGCTCTAATGTGTTTAAGGCCACAAAGAGTGCCTTTTTTTTTTTCTTTTTGCCCCCCCCCCCCCCCCTTCAGCTGCAGAGGGCAAAGAAGAAAAAAGAAAGCTCAAACGTGTTCTTAAAATATGTATGCAGACTAATGACAATAAGAAATTATTAAAGCAGTCTTATTACAGTTATAGCTAAAAGAAATAAATGGTAAGACACAAAAATAGCAGATGCCTTGTCAAAATATTTTCAAGTTTGCACAACATGCTTTATACACTATACTTGACAATTTCTCTTTGCAAAAGCAACCGTGTATTCCTTACAGCTGTAATTTGAGATAGAGCTGAATATCCTAAAAGGCAATGAACAGCAGCATTCCAGGTGAAGCCTGGAACACCACAAACATCACTAAAAATTTTAAAACAATACCTTGTGCCGTTTTATCTTCATATATATGAATGCCTTACTGAAGTTCTATTGAGAAAAACATTTTCCCCTTACACCAGCTAACCAGGTAATGATCCAACATGGTTCAGTAAAGATGCACGAGCTACTCTCAAGATATTACCCTTGTCTTTATCGAATCCCCCACATAGATGTTAAAATACTAATGTCTTTCCCAGCATCAGTATTTCCCAGCTCCCAGATTACTGGTTATTACATTCGGATTTATTTTTTTCTTCCTAGTTTTTTGCCTAAACAATGCTTTGTGGCTCTAGTAGGTAATATTAAAACATTCATATGCAACTCCCAAGGAATAATAGCTGAATACATTTGAAAACATTCTCTAATATTACCAGCTCATAATATTAATAAAAACTGAGAAAGACAAATTTAGAGAAAATGTCAAAGACTTAGTTGAACAACTTCATTTGTCTTTATTGGAGTCTTGTTAATTAACTTCTGATAACTATTAAAATATTATTTTATGTTGTTCTCTCTCACGCACGACATCTAAAACATAAAATTTAAAGCTTACCGATCATGAAAATGCTGTTATTTTGGGTGTTATCCACCACCAGAAAAGAAGTAACGGTGAAACGCAGGTATATTTTCTCCAAAAAAAATATTTCAAGTATTGCTGTAAATGTCAACTACAGAAAAATCAGGATAACCTTCCTCATTTTCTCCATAACCTGTTTTTTCATTAACTTTTCTGAAAAAACAAATCAACTCTATAGAAGGAAAAACAAGAAGTCACTTTGAAAGCTGAGGGGTACAGAAGCATACCAATCTCTTCGTTGACATGAGCCGGAATAAGCAAGCGGGTAATGCTTTTAAACTCCCAGACATAGTCCACTTAACAGCTACAAGCTTTATTTTCTGGACTTGATACTCTTGTCCACACACATTTTATAATCTTTTCTAACATTATTTTCTGGTGTGGTTAAAGAGGCCACAACACAGCTTTACCTGCTCACAATACAGGATCCTGAGCACATTAGCTGCTTTCTTCTAATATTATTTCTACACAGTGAGACAGGGTTCTGGTCCTACCTTAGCAAATTAATAAACAATTAAGAAATTTCAGAGGAAAATAATAAACTTAGCCCATTTGCCTATCTTCTGGTCTTATAAGTAATTAGCAGAGGTTAACAGGCAGTCAAACGTCTACAGAACTAGACAGTGTAAATAGGCTTGCCTCTTTCTATGGGTCCACCATGTTATCACCTGTACAGTGTGCCTATAGTACTGGGACTACATCACAGAAACTTCAAAATCACAGAGATCTGATCTCTACAGTTTTTACACTTGGCACACAGCAGATGAACCATATACATACGAGTTCTACTTACTGTATATGAAAGCAATACTTCAGGTCTCATTAAATATGTTGTTCTGGCTGCAACATATCACATCACTTCTTCCCCAACACACCTTTGGGCACTCTGATCAGTGTTCATTCCCCTCATAAGCATTTAACTTTGTCTCCTACCTGTCAACACAACTTCACCATACAGTTAACCTAACACGCAGTTCCCCACACAAGATCCCGGAATAAAAGCCTGCTTTCTTTGCTGCCAAGCGCAAAACCTTCTGACTGCTCAGGATACTCACCTCAGTGCCTCCCACCTATATGAATCTCAGTTCCCTGTATTAAGTTCTGAGTTTAATTACCCTCAAGTAAGCTCTAAGTCACAGTTCTGAGGCTTCTCTTCAGCAAAGCCATTTTCTTCCTGTCATAAGCAAGCCATAGTAGAGGTGGGAAAGCCTACATCCTTGGATTTCAGAAGCCTTCGTGGAGCCATTCAGCAGTCAATCAACCCAGTGGTGTGTCCAGTAACTAAACTGAAGTAAAGCAGAAGTCAGAAGCTAATCAACTTAAACAAAAGCCTGTCTCTTTCATAATCTGAATAATGAAAAACCCAATAAAGGCAATATGTTCTGCAAGTTTTTCAATGTGTTTAACTAATTCTATTTGTTTGTTTTTATTTTACAGTAGTGACATTGAATATAATTTAAACCCTCAAACTGTGCAAAGTATTGCCGTGTAATCCAGAGTATTAACTTAAACAAGTAAAGTTTTCATTCAATTTTAAAAGTTTCATCTTGCTTTGTAACTACTATAGGCTTAAAGCAGAAGACACACCTTTTTTCTATGGGGCTGACCTGAGGAAATCACAATTAGATAATGATGTATCAGTTTGTTTTTAAGCTCTTTGCATCAATATACACAGAAATTAAACACAGAGATAAATAGAAAAGTAATGCACCAAAGAATGACTTCTATAGGGAGAGGTCTGGGTGATGAGCACTAACAGTTTAGTAGATTTGTTTCAGAAACTAATACTGTTTTACATAATAAACGTGAAATCCTGAAAGACCAGCACCTTTCAAGAATAATTAGCTCATGAGAGCTTTTTATGATGAGAAGTATTTCATCATTTCAGATGAGACAGGTGAGCCCTGTGATACTACCCTCTCTGTAATTTGGATAAAACGTTGTTGAATCAGTTGCTCTTGATGAACTTCACTTTAGAAACATTTGTATTAACTGAAAAAAGTTCCTCGTTTCCTCTCACTGCATGTATTTCTTGAAATTTGCACCACTTAAATCAACAGAAGCATATATACATTTTTAGAAAGTCATGCATGAGAGAAATGTGCAAGTTTTCTGCGGCACTCAACAACAAATTGTGAGTCCCTTCAGAACCCCCTGAACTATCTGCAGGAAACACTCAGTGCCCTCAAGCGACAAGGAACAGTCAAAGAATGGTTCTGCTAAATCATTATTTCCACTGTTTCTTATTTGTTTAATCCATCCAGACTGCGGGAAAATTTGTCGTGTGAAAGCATCTGATCAGCCCTACACTGAAAATAAATACTCTGTATTTACTACAGGACAGCAAACCAAATTTATGTGCCTGCGAGCGAAAAGTATATCTAAGAAACAGAAAAGCAAGTTGTTCACAGGCTGAAAGAGAGCTCCTGAGCAAAAAGGCAGTGAGAAAAGACGAATGCAAAATGTTACACAACTCTGTGACCACTTAGACTCAGTAATCTGAAACACATCTCTTCCGATAGCCATCAAACACACAAGCATCAACTCTGGGCACCTGCAGGCTGAGCTCTGGCCCAGGGAGCAGGCTCCACCGTCACCAAAGCTGTCTGTGTCCCCTACCACCGCCACGGGATCAGAGATGGTGGATGCTGCTGCTTCTCTGTAATGGAAGAGCAGGCAACAAGATAACCTTCGCAAAGCTCCCCTTGGACAAAAAAGCCTCCAGGAAGATGATTCAAACTCGTGCCTTTTCTCCTTGGGATTTCCTCCAGCAAGGTAAACAAATACAACTTCAAGAGATGTTCTAGAGGAAGGAGAAGTTCTCATTCTCCACCACATGGGAGGCAGTCACAGTAAGAGCTGCTTAGCAGCTGTTGATCCAAAGGGCAAGCAAATAAACACAGCAGCCAAGCTGGCTGGATGACAAATACTCATTGCCTGGGAAACAACCACCTTCTAAAACGCATCTTCTTAAGAACTGGCGGTGGAGGAGGGGGAAAGGCACATATGCAAAACCAAACAATACAAAAGCTGAACATCGAATATATTTTCTAGAGACTCATGAGAAAAAAATATGTTTAAAACACTGAACACAGCAAGACTTTGTCCCTAAAATCAGAATCCAACTTTGTTTCTGAATTCGTCACCTATCATCATTTAATAAGACGTGATCATAAGCAGTTGCATCCACAACTAGACCTTATCACTACTGGCACATCACAGAAGGCTGCATCAGCTTGAACACCTGATTTATTCTCCTTAATCATGCAGCTAATAAGGTTAAAATGTTTTACTAAGCTGTTGGTGCAAAAACATTAGGGGAAAAAAACAATTCAACAAAAAAAAACTTCCATGCATATTTGCACCTCATTCACACTTCTAATAGTTGCAATGTAACAGTGTCTGAAGTTCAAGTCATGTTGGAGAGCACCTGAACATTTTACATAGACACATACACAAGTTTTATTTCCTTCTCTCTCACTCTGCGTACACACATTTTTCAGAGGTAAATGTGAAAGAAAATTATTCTTTCACAGAAAGTTTCCAGCCACTGTAAGCTACCAGGGAGAAGTCTCCCTACATAAAAGATGGTTTCACAGTGATTGCAAATTTTCCTTCCTGTCAAGTTCCCTCAACATCAAGGCATGTATTTTCACATTTTGTCCTACTGAAAGTTTTAGTACTCACACATCAGTCCCGAATGCAGAAATCATGGGAACAAGTTCTCATGAACAGGCCTTAGGATCAGAAAAGCTTCCTTCTGATCCAGGAGAGTCAATGTTACAGTTCTCGGTCTCAAAATACTTTCTTCATACTTCTTCATTAGCTATAAAATGTAAAAAAAAAAGAATAAAATACCAAACAAGTGCAGGGGTGGACATTCTGATAAACAGGTCTTTCTCACCAATCATGTAAGTAAAAACTATGAAACATGGATAGCACATACAACGCACTACGTATACACAGATCTCATCATCATCCGAGGTTCCTTTTGAACACCAGGAAACCCTTTTGTTGACTGCGAGGGTCAATGAGCACTGGCAAAAGGCTTCCCATAGAGGTTAGAGAGTCTGCATTGCTGGAGATAAATCAACAACCATGTGGAAATGGGCCTGGGCAACTTCTTGTGCATGACCCTGCTTGAGCAGTGAGGTTGGACCACCACATGACTTCCAGAAAGGTCCCTTCCAACATCAATCATTCTGTGATTCAACATCAATCACATAATCACTGATTCACACATCTCATCGCATCAGAGGAACTGGCTTACGAGTGAAAGCATATGAAAGCAGGACGACGTTAAAGAAAGCATAAAAAACCAGCACTGGCAATGCACCAACATGCACATTTTTAATCACTAATAAAATCCAACTCCGTCATCTGATTTGAAGATTAGGTAGAGCATCTGCTGACAGCATGGATCAAACAAACATTTCAAAAGATCTAATCAAATACTACATACAGCTGGCTCCTAATTTCAATACATTTCTTAAATCATTGCTTACTACGATGTTTATATTCCTTGAAGTCTTAATTCACACAGTAGCATCATACACAGACATACTAATGCATAATTAGTGGGTCAGTTACACCTACAAAGTAGACTTACGTGTTTTATTTAAGGACCATTTGCAATGCCAGATGTTTTATTAGCACTTAACAACTCTAACTATCCTTGGCCTGATGCATTAAATCGCAATTCTTGCTACGAAAATGCCAAGAAGAGATGTTTAAAGAGGATAAAAACACACAGAAAATAATTTCCAAATATTTTAAGAGAAACTTACATAGAGGTAGATAGAGGAACTCTTATTACTGACTTGTATCTTTTGGTAAACACAGATGACAGGAACATCACAAGCAAAAGCAGTAACATTGTGAAATCACATTAGTGTTAGAAACACTTTTTTCCCCCTGCTTTCTACACAGGTTTTCAAGCCCTTGTTACATGCGGTGATACATCCCCTAAAATGCTTTACTCTCAACTCTTCAGTCTCATTATCACCGAGTCGAGAAGGAAACACGAAACTTAGCCTGGAAGAGACTGCTTCCTGGTTCATAAAACTAGTAAATGAGCATCATCTAGATACCAACAGTACCTTAAGCACTTCATAAGTGGTTTTCCTACTTTCCACTAAACCAAGGTTTGTTTATACCATCAGAGCCTTACAATAATAAATGAGGGACACTATGTAAACAGTCAAACTGCCAACAGCTACTCTAATCTATGATTTCAAGTAGTTCCACTAAACAATACCAGAGGTGTCATGTCCAGTCTTGATGACAGACTTTGATAAGAAGTCAAACAGTTCCTCCCAAAACTTGTTCTTTTAACTCTTTTGGGGTTTGGTGGAGGGAAACAGAAATATAACGCAGGAACAAAAACCAGAACCCACTGAAATCCCCACATGTCCTCCTGTATTTTTTTTCCACAAGGAAAATATGGCAACGTGTACACTGAGTGCACACATCTGGGTAGTGCATATAATAAACCTATAAAGGTTGTAATACCTGTATTAGCAAATTCTATTCTGTCCAAAATTTTAAAAATGGGATTTCAAAACCAAAACAGGATTTTGGAGTAAATCCATTGTCTCCTGCCAAAACAATCCCTTCCCCACAAAAAAACCCCAACTTTATTAACATGTAAAAGATGGTCAAAGATACTGAATTGAACAGTAAGAAAGAGCTACAGCTTCAGGTGTGTCTTAGATGTTAAACTTGGCTGAAGAAATAACTCCCCTTTGGTTTCTCACTTGGTTGCCTGAGACGCTAATTCTCAGCTCAAAAGATTATCTCACACTTCACTAGCTTTGGTACCTCAGTATAATCATCTGCTGTGAACTTTTTCTGTACTTCACAGATACACTGCAGGGAACAGAACAGTCATAAAAGAAATTTAAAAAAAAAAAAAAGCTATAAAAAGCCACAGTCAGTTTCATCATAATAGCTACTGTTTTCTTTAGATTTCAGGCACACTTTTCCAAATTTATTCTAAGTATTATTCAGGGTGAATATAGATAAGAAGCCAAGGAAACAGATCATTTTTTTCCTATTCTCCTGAGGCAATTTCACAAGTCCTTGCAAGGTCAGTCACTACACATAAAAGACAGTAAGTCTTCTTTTTAACCGTGATTAATGTCATATGATCATCAGACAACATAGTTGACATTTATGTTGCAAGTACACACATACTATTATATACTCAAGCAAACGTGTATTCACATTTGCACATAACACTTTATGTTCTAGAGATTGTCACCTTGGTTATTCATTAAATCTTAAGGTATATGAAGATTCTTTCTAAATATTACATTTTGATATACTAATATGTTTTTGTGCTGCTCTGCTGACAGATGAATAGAGAGTTTATCCACACTGAAGCAGGACAGGTGGCTTATGCCAAGATCAAATAATCAACTTAGAAGACCCGACTGTCATCCTCCTATTTATTTAATAGCTGGGTGAGTATAGAATTATTCAGCTGTTTGGCAGACAGAGGATTTTTCAGAAATAACTCTCTCCCTATATATTTTTATACATATGATAAAATGGTAAGTTTATAATTTCTTATAATTTTATCTTTTGTAAAATTATAATTACATTTTATATAAATTGTGTATTTATACATGTTATAAAGAAGCAATCATGTACTGGTACCATAAACAACAAATTCTCTGTGTTTACCCTCAGCTATTCAGTACCAGAAGTAGTCCGAACTCCTAACAGGGCTGGTAAAGCTCCTCTTGGCATAAAAACACAGAGCTGCTTAATTAAAGTTCACTGATTAAAAGACCTGAATCTTCAGGGTCATTTGTATGAGTTAGGGGTACGTAGCTGGAATTACACTTTGTTCAGAGGTATACAACAAGTTTGTTGTCAAACAGGAATTAAATCACTTACATACCTCTTTGTGTACACAAATGCTGGATTTTTTTAGTCATGAATTTGTGGGCAAATATTTTTTTCTAATGGAAAACACAGATTTGCTGAAAAGTAAAGTTTATTAAAACAAAACCTTGAACCACATTTGCAGTAATCAAAGGAAAAACTTTCTGACTAAATGCAGAAAACCTTAGTCTAATTACAAAATACTAATACTCTAATTACATTATATGAAATCTCTACAATCTGATATAGTTACTTCATTTAGGTGTCCTATATTTTAGGCGAGATTCCTAACTCTGTGTTAATAGTTTTGTTGGAATTATTGGGGTTTGGTTTGGGGTTTTTTTTAAACCTCCAACGGCATCTCCTGTAGGAGCTGCTTCAGGGCTTAACTTCCCAGGTTAAAAGCTTTACTAAAACAGCTTCTATTTTTTAAAAAAAATAAAATAAAATTCTTCCTATTTCCATTAGCAAAAAAAACAACCAAAAAAAAAAATCAAACAAAAGACCTCAAAAAAGCTGATGATCACTTCTTTCTAACAACTGGTACTACAAGGCTGATATGCCAACACACACACAGATTTTTTTTTTTATTTAGTGAAAACTCTTTCTATATTTTCGGTTATTTTTTCTTTTCAAAAAAATACTTACTATAGGTATCTCTCAACTCTTCAACTTCTACAGCTGAGGCCCGATCAGCACCATACCTCTTATACAGCAATTCTGTTAATACATTTGCAGAAAGAATTCTGGCTTTTCTGGAAGGTCAACATGCTGCTAACTTGGAGAATGGTGTGCCGTTACCCTTTTGAGGATGGTGCTCTGTTTTCTGAGCGGAACACTGCTACCAAAATGACCACGATCTGTTCCACTGAGGAGACAACTGTGTTCAGCCAGCACAAATAGGCCAGTCTTGACTTGATTCACCCTGAAACCATGCCCCTTATGTGATGAAGCACAAATACTTGAGCCATATAAAAGACGGTTTGTTTTTCAGGAGGTGAAAATTACCCTTGGAGAGAACCCGGCAGTGTTGTGCAGCTAGCTGTTCTACATCTTCACATTCACACTTGTCTTGGTTAATCTTATTCATCACAGAACTTCCACACTTGTATTCCAAGTGCTTGCCACCCCTTGCACTATAACACGCCCTTAAATTTTGATAAGTATCTTTTCTACCACAGAGGGTGCCAATAAAAACCAAAGACTCAAGTCATAGCAAGTGTCTTTCCAACTTCACAATGAAACACACAGTAATTTTCATCTCAGCATCTTGAGCATTTCTCTCTTGGTGATTTGCTTATGTAATATATAGAGGTCAGCATAAGAAACCTCTCTGAAGTCAAAACATATCTCAGCTGCTCCTTCCCACCTACCCAACAGTCCATGAGAACAATAACATCAGTTTAACATGGTTTCTTCTTGAAAATGCACATTAGGCTGTTTGTTAAAATCTCATTAATCCCCACATTAGATAGATATCAGAATAAATTATTCTAACTTCATAAAAGCATCTGTGTCAATTCTGTCGCTATTGCCCACGTTCTACTGTGACCAATGAAACAAAGGTTTTCACCACCAAGTATTTGGTTTCCTTGTCCATTTTGCAGCTTACCTGTACCTTCCTTGACCTTCTTCTTTTAAGGAAAATTGAAGAAACCTATTTATTATGCATTTTGATTGAGACGTCTGGATTTTACCCTATATGCTTATACTATTTCTTTATATTGACTTTTTACACCACAGGTGGATGTCAAGCCTCAAGACTGCATCCCAGTTGGACCATGCCAATTCATATTACCAGCATCTTACTTGAAACTTCATTTCTTTAAATATCAATATTCATATCCCTATGTTACGAATTCTAAGTAGATAGTATCAATGAAAACTATTTAGTCACATTTACTGCACAATTCTGAAGGCTTGAAACAGTATGCAAATATAAAGGACATCTAAATGCAAAAAATCAGATGCAGCCTTTAATGAATGCATCCCTTAATGTTGTACAATAATTTCAAAGTAGTGTTTGTTGAGGCTAGATGCTCTAATAAGATTTTATTTCTTCAACTGCTGTAATTTAATTTTATGGAAAATTATCTCCAAAGCCAGCATCCACAACAAAATTAAAACATAGCAAAGTTCTAGATAACAAAAATAAAACTGCTCTGAGAAAAGTAATTATCTAAATAGTTCAATTTCACTGTGTACAGGACAGGGCGGGTTTGTTACTGTTTATCTATTTGCTGGGTAGCGCCGAGTGGCGTGGGAGGCCAGAGCACAGCAGGGGCTGAGCTTCGACTCCAACTGTTTGGTCCTTGCTTGGCCCGAGTTCCTCATATTCTGTGATATTCAACAAATGAAAATTTTTCCACTAGAAAGGCAATAGCCAACTGCCTACGAACATACTCAATCGGCTTCTCCCATGCTGCCTCATGGCCCTGACTGGGCTATTGCGTACGGTTCGGATGATGTGGGCACGCAAAGAAGAACTTGTCCTATCGCTTTTAGTTCTTAGGCAACAGATAGCCAGTACCACAGACTGACCTAGTGACAGCACAAAATTAATGTATTTGTTGTGGGCAACTGATTGTTTCCTTCTCTTTGCATAACTTGTAATTAGAACATATTCAAAGATTTTTTAACCAAGAAAAAACAGGGTGGTACAGCAATATGATGACAAAATAATTAACTTGGCTCTTCATAAATGTCACATACATGAAAAACAAAACACAAAAAAGGAATTAAATGCTTATTTATATTTTTCTCATAATTTTCCAAAAGCTGAACGCAGAAAAAAAGAGCAAAGCTGCAGTATAATCCTGCCTAAAATCTTCTCTCGGTGACAAAGGTTTGAGACAAGGTATTTCACACAATTTTTTTCAGAGACACGGACCTGGCATGAATATTTCATTTTCTCCTATTATCATAATACCTGCACGCTTATTTCACTACTCACAACAGCAGACTGGTTTCTGGAAGTGAAAAAGTAACGGCCTAGAAAGTGAACACACTCAAATCCCTTGCTATTAAGAATCAATAAATGACCAATTTTGAAGCTGAGTTGTTTTATCATGCAGTAATGAAGCTTAGAATTTTGTCAGCCACCACACAGCACTGGGATCTACCAATCCTTTAAAGGTAAGAACAGTTTGGTAGACATTTCCTTAAATTAATCAAATGACTCTGCTAAGATATACAGATGTTCAAAAGTACTCCATGTAAGCGGAAAAAAATTTCAAGCTATGTATCTGAAATCGGCTCACTTGGAAACTACAAATATTAAAAGTGCAAAGCCGTAGAATGGTTTCAGTACCTGAACTGAGGAACCTTAGATTATTCCTGTGCAATAAAGCTCACTTAAATACCATTAAAGTCACAAATCTTGTTTATTTTCCCTTGTATTTATAGCGACAAAACTCAAACTGCTTCAGGAAAACCTCATTATTTTCACAAAAGTAGTGCAGCTTCCTGTGTAGCAGTGCGTGCTAAGGAATTTACTTTTCCTCAGAATTCAAAACGCCTACACTTATTTACTTGGAAAATGACTTAATCCTTTTGCACATCTTCAAATTTTAACATTCATTACTATCAGTTTTTTCTGTATTGACACTCGGTGTCCCACACATTGAATAGAGAGGCTCTCTCCCCCTCCTCCCATGAAACAGCCCTGAAAGTATCTTTTAATTCTCTATAACAAAGTATCAATAAACTCATTCTATCCCATAGTCCCATAAAAAAAAAAAAAAATTATTCGATTTGGTGGAAGATACAAACGTTTCTGTAGCAAGACTGAGAAGATCACTGTTCAAACCTGGTTACGATTTCAGAATGAACACGGCTTCTCATCTGCAACGGGCATTCTAATGCTTCTCTAGGAAACGTTAGGTTATTTACCCCATCCAGAAAATTTGCTCTATGAAATGACACTATTTACACATCTCTTGGTCTTGTATTTCTTCATTTGCTCATTTTCATCTGGGTATACAGCACTAGTGACTTAGAGCTCTGTTTTGAAGTTCAAGAGTTACCTCCGTGCATAATTACATCAACGCAAGTCTCCACTTTTTCACATTTGTTACACAGAAAAGGGAGAGAACACTTAATGTTCCTGTCTCCCAGAACACTCAAGCCTTCCCAAATTTAGTTGCCGCTGATGGCATTGCTTGCTGCCTTGGCTTTCTTTGCCTCATTAATTTCTGATATCTGTTGCATGGTTAACTGAACAATAACATATGCTTTCTGATCTCCCACTCTCTCCCACAACCTTTTCAAGTACACCTAGCAAAAGAAAACTAATTTGTTTGCAAGTTACCTCTGGAAGAACTACATTACATTTTGGCAAAAGTGTGAATACTCACTCAAGGCTAAATGTTGTTTGCGCAATAGAATGAAATTGAGTTTCACCTGAATACATTTGATCAAGCATCAATAACGGATAGGTGTATTTTGATTTCTATGTATCAAATGTGGTTAAGAATACATATCACCATCTAAAAAATACCTTGCACATATATACAAATAATATATTTTTCAACTGTTCTTTTTTCATGTTCAAAGACTGCAGTGATTCCCCCAGTTATCCCATCACTTTCACTGAGCATTTGTGATTCTGTATACTTTGAGATATTGATATCTAAAATAAAATGGATGCTTTATGTATATAACGGGGATTTGGGCATTTTTGAGCTTCTGTCTCAAGAAAGCGTTTCTGAGCAGTCCAAAGAGTTCAACAGCAGTAAGAAAAGTTCCAAGAAACACACAGGCATGTTAGAACATAGGAAGGCATAGACAAGATTGACGTTGGTTTAGCAGCCAAACTCTGCAGTCCAACTGAATTTTATGTTTTATCAGTGAAAAAGAATTTGCTTGGTTTTACATCTCTAATAAAATATACAATTCAATCAGGTTATTTTTTTTTAAAGTAAACACGTACACACAAAAAAATATGTCGTTGCAAGCCCCTGTGGGAAAACCGAACCTTCAATTTCAATGACATTTTCGTTTGCCTTGGGAGCTTCTTTTTTTCCCTGTTTTTACCTGCCTGATGTGCCCACATTCTTGGAAAACTGCTCATATAACCAATGCTATCTACAGATAAGACATTTTCTGTTGATAATAGGAATAAAAGAAACAAATGTTTCAAGCTCAATGTGTGCAATTCCATCCTGTCTCCTGTAGAAGTGGAAAACTTTGCGATATATTTTTTTTAACAACAATAAACCTGCTCTCATTTCCATTTGACTACAAAGTTTATTAGCTTGTTTTATTTCCTTATGCTCCTTTAAAGTAAGTTGAAATCTGGCTTCTTAAGAGGCATCCATCTCCTCTTTTGTCATTTTGCTCTTCCTAGCAAAAACAGCTCTCATATATCTGCTTTCCTGAAGCTTTCTAGGGAGCCCCTGGTTAAAATCTAACGCTACCTTGTCACTTTTAGTGAGCACACAGTTGTGTAGCTGCTGTGTATGCAGAGTTGCCACCAACTTCAGCGGTGTTCCAGAGCGAGGATGGCTAACAAAGAATAGCATCCTCAAAGGATGTGGTGTTTAAAACAGATTTATTATAAAAGTGTGTCAGCCAAAATTTAAATATGGAGTCAACTCTTACTTCTGCCAATTCCCAGAGCTGCAAAACACACATATTTTTAAGAGAATAAGAAACAAACATACCAAGCAGACACACACACACATAGAGAAGTCTCTTGGTTTTCCACCACCATGGAACACAAAAGATAGTTACATGTACTTATGTCAGCGAGGGATCTTCACTACTGAACGGAGTTAACAGCCTCCCAACATTGAGGCAGTATGCTCTCCTTATTGCCAATTTACAGCCCACAAATATTTGTGGTGCTTCCAGAGCTTCTGCACAAAATTTTATTCAGGGTAGAACACTTCTAGAAGGTCTGAGCTTAATCCCAGCTTCACAATTTTAATAAACTACTATTGCTTACAAAACAAAGGCGGGATTACAAATGTGCTTATAGTAGATGTTAGACAGTTCATCCAGGCAAAATCCTTTGGAGCAGAAGGTTTTGAGATTTTTAGAAATGAACGCTTTCCACAATATTAATACAGAAAATATGGTTGTGAATTTTTTCATCATTTTTGCCTCTCAGAGTAGTAAGAGACCATGGTCTTTTCCAGTGTTCTTGCCCACATGAACCAGAACTTGAATTCTTAATAGAGTAGGTCCAACACATGTCACAGCACTGCCCATACCTCTCCACACACATTCCAGCTGAAACCAACAAGAAACTTCATCCCTAGCTAAGAATCACATTCAAACCTTAAAAAACTTTTTCAGGTATTTTTTCCCCTTCATGAAAGTGAAACCATGTCCATCTCTATACAAAGTTGAAGACTGTTTACCAGGGTATGGGTAATTTCACATTTTTCCAGAAATAAATGGTCCAAAGAAAAGACGGTTACAATCTATTTAGGATAAGAAAAGATAATTATATAGCACATACAAGGGTGATGGTGTGTCTTATTTGGTCTTTTACAGTCTTGCTGTTTTGATGCTTTAGCTACACATTTTTATATGAGATGGTTTACACGTAAAAACAATATTCTAACTAAAGAGGAAGAAAAAATAGCAAAAATTACTGTTCATATAATGATTCAATGGACAGGCTTCTAGGAATGATCCACACTCTGAATTTTCAGCTAAACAACAAAAATGTAAGCCTGTATGCAATTAGTTCCCCAACACTAAAGCAAATGGTCTTGTGAGAGCATTCACCTGACTGCACTGAAGGAACTGACTGACAAAACTCTTGACCACTCCAACACTCTAGAGCCGCCTTTGTTAGCAAATTCTTCTCCCCTAGCTTCCTTGTGACAGTTACAAATAAATCACCACCTGGATTCCCACACCTCCACGTCTAAAATGCTAAAGGGAAAGTCGGATAAGCTCTGTACCACTAAAATGCTATACGATCAAAGCAGTAATGACAGCAAGAGGACATTATTCAAGCAGTGCCACTATGCCCAAAAATCTAACAGTGCTGCTAGATATACTGCTGGAGAAACTCCCATCAACAGTACGGAACTTTTTTTTTCACACTTCTAAAAGTCATTGCTGCACCATTTACACGCTCTGCCCCAGCAAAAGAACGAATACAGTACGTGAGGATTCAGAGTTCCACTCAAGAACCACAGCTTAAAATATGGTTATAAACAGATGTTTCACTGTAAAAAAATGCTTTTGTGCTACAATTCTGTGTTCTCCATAGACTACAGAAACACAAAGGAAAAAAAATCCCCATTTAGTTCAATATGAGTTGAAACAGTCTGCACAACTTGTAAATCCTATCAGCTTAACACACAACTTAAAATCCAATGCGGATGCAGCAGGAATGGTTAGTTAGGTTTTCAAGCCTGGGTCATTGGGCTGTCCTCTAAGTTTTAATTTCAGGATCGCTACTGTTATCAAAACTCAAAACTGATGAACTCTTGTCACCTGTATCTCCCCCTCCAAAACATTTTACTTGAACTTGTTGCTGTTCTTTTTCTGACCTACACAGAAATACCTCAGTAGCCTAATTAATGTTATACCCTAATTAGAGTAGTTATTCAGTGAACTTCTTGCCATTGCTAACTCCATTATCTCAGGGAAATTTCTCTCTACATGAGCTAAGAGAAATGGGTTGCAAACTGTGAACAAGGTACAGCCAAGAAGGCTTCAGATCCAGCAAAAGAACAGCTGCAGAAAATGTTTGAAAACATCTATAAGGTACAGCAAATCTCCTAACACAAGAAGTAACTGGCCCTTGATGAAACAAGCCTACATTAGCAAACAGCATTTTTTTCCCCATAGTCCACTATCATTTGCAGAAGCACTAGCACAGTATTTTTACTGGAAAATCTTTGAAAAGTTCAAAAAGTAATCACAACGTAACGGAATAAAGACCTACAAAAAATGTTTATTAAATACAACGTTTTGCGTAAGAGAGCTGACTCAAACCTCTACACTGCTAATTATAGAAAGACGAAACTATTCTAAAGTAAAGATCATTCCATACTTAGCTTCTTTCTCCTAGTGATTTTTAATTTTTCCTAATCATCCCTTCTGCTAGAAAACAACCCTGAGTTATGAAAACATTATTTTTCAGACAGCATGAGCATTCTTTTGAGCAAAACACATACGCCTTTACTTGCCACATCACTTAACAAGCAGGACACTACCTCTCTTCAGGCTGTTCTCAAGTTCCAAACCATGAATTCAGTAACTGGGTTTCTTCTGGGATTACACAGATCTCAGAATTAACTAACGTTAATTACCGATATAAAAATATCAACAGTTTTTACTTGTTTTTTTTCCTCTTTTTGTGTCATATTCACCTCTAAGATAAGGCAAAATACAGAAATCACTATACTCCAAGAATATCACTCATGACTTAGCTGTGGTTTAAATTTAATTTTTCTTACACTTTCATAGTAATGCAAGTTTACTGTTTGATTTATTTCTTTTTTTTTTACACTGAAAAACTCATCAACATCCAAAGGGAATATATTATATATATGGAACAAATAATTTACTGTTTAAAACAAAGTCTTAATAATCTAATAAAAACACAACAATCGACAGCTATTACTAGTTCAGTTACCACAATATGTACACCAGAATCCGCTTTAATTGCTAAGCAGAGAAAAGGCTCAAGAGCAACAGTTAAAAGGTTTCTAAAGAAGCATGCAGTGGTACCTACATAGTTCTCTGTAGGGTTTCTCTGGCTCACCCCACGACGCTCTCCAAGGTCCTAAGTTTGATGCTGCTAATCGTTTACAGGATGAGGTGTGGGCATCATAAACACCAGTGTTTTCAGCGGGGGATGAGGACCTCCCGCTCAAGTCTTGGGATCTGCTTGGGTTTATCCAAATAGCCTTTCTTAACACAGCCTGTTTGCTCTTCACTGACTTCCAGGTAAGGTCTGAAAAAAAAACAAAAACGGTGGCATGCGATTTCTGTGTTTGATACAAACTTTATACTAAGCAGATGAGTTAATCTGCCTTTCCTAGACTGCAAAAGGGCATGAAAACACTATTTTGCACATATTTAGGAAAAGAGCGTATTATGCATGGTTCCCCTTACAAGTTGCTTCTGATGTACTACTGTCATGCAATGCTATGTAATTATCTGGGATGTATGCAGGATGCAGTCACATCTCACATACACACATCGTATTTTTATCGAGTCTAGAAGAAAATACAGATTCAGTATCTGTGGGTATAAACAATAGAATTAATCCCTACTATTCAAGAACTATAGCTTATAAACACATTTCTCTACAAAAATAAGAGACATGAAAACAAGTTGGTTAGTTTATCAAAGAGATTAAGACTGTAGAAACATGAAGCACAAGTCCTCATTTGGCAGTTCATATTCAAAATTTTGACCCTTGCTCTACTTAGATTCTAAATTATGCAGAAAGGCTACAAAACCATCTTTCCAACATGCTCTGTGTACCTGCTGGCAAGAGTGGTTTTCTGCTTCTACCTGAAACAAAAGTATATAACAAGCTCCAAAAGATTTCACAATTCTCCTTGAAAGGATGGACTAAAAAAAGCTAAGGGGTGCCAGATCGATCTTTGCACAAGCTAATAACTGATGTACATGTGAGGTGGGAAGCTGCAGATTCTTGGTTGGAAAAACGTATTAGCAAAATGATTCGTATCCCTTTGAGCACAGCTACAGAAGCGTTACTGAAGCTCCTCCACAGTCTGCTTATACCACTTGTAAGTCTTGATGGACATGTAATAGTGATGAGAGAACCTTCAGAACCTAACTTCAGATAATAATCTCTACATTAACCTGCTTATCAAAAATATCACACCTTTTGCTGCTCTCCTTACCGTGACATAGCTTTTTTGTTTCCCCATTTGCTGTGATCACTGTTTCAACGCCCTTCTTTCCCCACTCTCTCTGCCCAAGACAGCAGCAGTATTTCCTTAAAGAGCTGACAGTTCTCTGGGCTCCTCTCCCCTCTCATTCCCCTCCCTCCAGCCCAATTTACACAACTAGATACATAACCCATTTCAGTCCCTGGTTTATCTTCCTCCTTCACAGGTCTCCAGTTTGAAGTTTCAAGTATTCTGACATCTAAGTGAGACAAATCCTTGAACGTGTCAGATTATTTTGCTTAGCTTATAAAACACTGAACAGCTCAAGGGATTACTAACGGCTAGAGATCCTTTTGTTTACAATCTGTGGTTTCAATACCAAATCATGCCCACGATGGCCTTGAGTCAGTTTTATTTGATGGCTGTTTTTTGAGGATACACAATAGAAGTTGTGGAGCTCAACATCAGTTTTCACAGGAGATGATGATCACAGCTAACACGTCTGTTGTTAGTCTTGGGGGGGGGTGGGCCTGGGAGGGGGGGAAGCTGAGTACAGAAATGTAAACTAAGGGAATGCTTTTTAGGTGTGGAGATCCCTGAACCAGTAAAGACTCTGTTATTAGACCTACATGACGCAGTCCAGCACCACGCAAAGTTGCCATCTTGGTCTGAGGAACAGTACACAGCTATAAACAAGTCAAGCTGCGTTTATTAACTCTGGCAGGGCATCTCTGTAACAGAGGTATACTTCAAGACTTAATCTGAACCCTAAGCTTATGTATTCCTCCAGAAAGTGCATACACACTTGCAGGTGTGACTTGCTGCAGGGAAGGCTGCGCTTATTTTGGGGGAGAGTGCTGCTGGAAGAGGCAGCAGTCTGGAGCTATGGCGCTGTCATCATCAGCACTTAATTCACCCAACGAAACCAGTCAAATCACTTTGCCTTGAACAACCAAAATATGTGTTTTCTTATCCTTGACACGTGCAGAAAAAAAAAAAAAAAAACAACAATCTCTTAACCATTACCTACAAGTGGGCTGTTCAGATGCCTGTTTGCTCATGTAAGAATGTACTGGATCAAAGCAAGGGTCCACCAATTCCCCTATCACAGCTCCCACAGCAAGCAGCGTCAGACGTTAGGAAACAGCCTGAGCCACACAAAGAGTGATACTGCAAAATGCTCCCAGCTTCCAACAGTCTGCATTCCCGAAGTTCTACACCTGAGCGTTGCATTTGAATACTGGACTTAAAAGCCATCCCTGAACCCTAATGTATCTGTGACATTTTTAGATTTATATATGTGTATCAAAATGGATCCAAAGAAAAAAGAAAGCAGAACAACTCCCTAACTTATGAACCGAATCAAATCAAGAAACTGGCTCTTCCCGTCAAAATCCCTCCCATTCTGAGCACCATCCCAAAAAAAGGGGAAATGGATTACTGTACTGGAGAAGGGATGGTGCTGTCACTGGTCCAGAGTCTATTAAACATGGGGGAGCAGAGCTGTACAGATACTGGGATTTATTTTTTTCCACCTCCAGTTAAAGTTAACTGGAAAGAAGGCACTTGATTTAAAATAGAAAATTTCAGACCTCTCCTGAGGAGAGAGTATGAATAGCTCACAGCTGCCTTAAACCTTCCTGAGATATGCATAAACTACATTTTTATTAGAGCTGGATTACAGTAGCAGCTATCCAGGAGGTACAAATGCCTAACCACCAGAGACAATCAGAAGCACACAAAGATCTCTGCGTAATGAACATAAATATCCTTTCAAACAGAAAAATCATAACCTACTCTGCTGTAATCAAGTCTATATTGTTGCATAAAGAATTTTAAGCAGAAGAGCAATAGGGCAAGAAAAAAGAGAGGAACAAAAGAAACTCAAATGTTTCTTCGATCATTCTAGTTGAATGATTTTTTCAATAAAATAGTTATATATTATAATTTATTATCAGATACTTTCTTTCATCTCATAAGTACAATTCTAACACTAACAAGGTAGTCTTCCATCCTCATATTTTAAATCAAAACCTCTTTCAGGAGTTTCAAAGTGGGTCTAGGATTTCAGTGTACATTTTTTGAGATTAACTAGTGCCTGCAAAGCACACAGAAAGTCACCGCCTCTTGCCAGCACTATAGGAACAGCTTTATACAATTCAGAATCCTTTCAGACAAGGGCAAGCCCAGTGACAAACCTCAGCCCAGGTAAAGAGGGGTCTGTCAAAGATGCCTGGAGCAGTTCTTTATTCTTCTTCATCCACTGCCCGATCTCCTTTTCTGCCACATAACAACTGAAGGGGTGGTGGACTTCAGCAAGTGAAGTGACTTGTCAACAACAGAGTAATAACATCAGCTTTTTTAATTTTGCATGCTTTGTAACATTCAGAAAAGAGCATCATACAAGAAAACTGGAACCAACCTACAGAAGAAAATGCAGCCTACTTTGGACAGTGTTTGTCCACCTTTCAGTAACTTCATACCCTGAACAGTCTGAGGAATGGAAAACACTAAGTTATATTAATCCAGAAGAGATGCCACCTTTGGTTTCTTGGCAGCAAACTCTTTTTACAAGTTTTTTATTTATTCGATTCCATGAGTAGGAATTAAATAAAGTGGAATAGAACAAATGAAAACAGGTGCATTTGTTCCTAGCAAGACACCTGCTGCAGAAGGAGTGCACTAATTGTTACAACTGCATGTAGTGTATAATAGCCAGAAGACCATTTGGAAATATTTATTGCAAAGACTTCCCTATGATCACGCAAGGTATTTTCACAAAAAAATAATCAGGTGTTTATTCAATGTGTATCTTGTGTTATTCAAAGGCATAAAAGTTAAACACATCTCCAGTAAGCACTAATTTATGGGATTCGTTTTTGCCTCCACACTCCCAACAGCACCACCAAAATACGTGCAAAATTTCTGCTGCATCTCCCAACCTTTTTTTAGGCTAGAGATTATTGTGTCTGAACACAGAACTGAGTATTTAGGTAATGTATAAAAGTATCCAGGGTATATTCGCACATGTATTGAATGCTATAGATGTGAAAAATGTCAAGCATTTATTCAGGGGATAAAAATTACTCCAGTGTAAGAATTTGAAACCTAGCAATAACCCTCATTAAAGGCTAATTACTACAAAAATGTAAAAATAAAGCTATTTTCAAAAGACTGCGTTAAAAAAACACATGAAAGAACACAAAATATAAACAAATAGAAAAAAATCTAAGCCCAACTCAAACATCAGGTCAAGCTATCATGGCATATAAATTTAAGTTACATACTAAATGAGTAGCCTGCATTGCAAACTCCTGAGCAATATTCATCCATCCTTTCCCCAAGTGTGTTGATATTCCCACTATCTTATTACTAACAAATCCAAAATTCAATTTAAAAAAAAAAATTAAGTGTAGCACTATACAATTTATGGATTTTTGAGAGCATACTGAAAACAAGGCTTAAAAAAACCATTTAAAGACAGAGAGGAGAGAAATTTTAGCACAAAATCAAAATGTCTTAATAGAGGGACACACTGTTCTCTCGATTAGCTTCCCCAGTTAAATGCTGAAATCCTCATCACTTCATTAGTTAAAACAAAGCACTGGAAAACACACATTCCAAAAATACTAAGGCAATTTGCAGTGGGTAAGACTGAATGTAATGGCATAATACATATTCTTCCAACTTTAATTTCTATGACTATGAAAATGCCGAATTTAAAATGGAAATGCATTATTAATGGCATATACAAAGCTTACTGATTTACTGTCAGGTTTTATGATACCTAAACAACTCAGTATATCGTTTCATTAGTACATGCAGATGCTAAAAGAGACCAGCCAACAGTGGGAGGGGGAAAAAAATAAAATCACTTAGTTCTTCAAGAGCATCATAGCTATTTACAGTCATAAGACACAGGTACAGAGTAATAGAGAACAGCAGGCTCTACAGCTTGCAAGGCAAAAGCAGAACTCAGCTTTGAGAAGGGGAGGAGAAGGAAACATAGACAGCACTGCTTTAGGTTGAAAAAAATAAAAGCAGGCCTAGAGGTTGGATGACAAACTCAGACAACATTAATTGATTCAAGTTTGCTGTCTTTGGAATGGGGACTTGGGCTATATAGATGTAATAGCGTACTGCATATGCAGTCAGTGGAATCTAATTTGCAGTCATCTAATCCATCTAGTGCTGATGTCTGTATCATCTACAGACAACTCAATATCTCTCAAAGTTCTTTGGGAAAATGAGAAAGGTAATAAATAAATGAATAAAGCAGTGGATTTGGAAGGAAAAAAAAGAAAAAGAGGATAACTCATTTCTTGAATCAACACAGGAAAAAAAAAAGCAAAGGTTAAATTAGCACAATTAGAAGCTAAAAGGGATCTTATAAACTGCCTAGTACTACTACCTAAATTCAAGAGAATGGGAGCACCACTTAGCTGCACCACCTTGAGTATTGAAAGGAATCAATTAGTAACAGGAAAATAAGCAATTAAAACTCTTCCATGGAAACATCCTGACAACAAGCTAATACATAAGAAAAAGGCTGGAAAGAACTACACAGCAGCTGGTATCTAATATGCTATTGCCATTGATATGAAAAACATTTCTTAAGTAATCTACTAGTGTATGTAACAGTCTGTACACCTGTGACGAGGTTTGGTATGTTCTGAGCACTCCTCACCTCTGTATTTTTGTTCATGATCCTGTATCACCCTTCTAACTATGCTCTAACTTAGATTCCTTGATGGAAGGGAGGTGAGCACACATCTACTTCGCGTTTGCCTCTTCACCAGGCCATTCTGAGAGGAAATTTTTCTACTTCTTCCCCTCCAGGCATTAACTAGGCCAGGGAGTAGGTGAACCTTAATACTTGTTAGAGATTATTAACCACAGCACCTGGGTTTCATCTTCCCAGGCGTGACCACATCATAAAAACAAACAAACAACAAACAAAACTCAACAGAAAACACAGATCTACTCAGAGAATCCTCAAGATGCTAAGCCTGAACATCTCTGTGCTATCAAAGTCACATAAAGGGACTGGGGTCTGCAGGCTGCAGCACATTTCTTATTTCTTACTGTCTCGGGGAAAAAAAAAATAAATCTTTCTTTAATCACAAAATTTAATGTTTCATGTGACACTTTTTTTTTTAAATGCAGAGGTCTGAAAATATCCGTTGCAGGTAGATAGGAATTTGCTGACTTAACAAAGAACATGCTTTATTGTTTTTTATAGGCCCACTCCAATAATATCAGCTTTTCAAGCCTACGGCCACCAGGAGCACCGGGATCATAAGAGAAAAACAAACAAAACAAAAAACAAAACCAAACAAAACCAAAAAAACAAACTGAAAGAGTGAGCAGCTCAGCTCTTAAGTGACAAAACCCAAAAGATTGGGTTGGTGGCATTCCCTCTCTCTGAGACCTTCATACAGCAGCCTTGCAGAAAGCACCGAATCCTTAATGTTGACAAATCATTTGCATTTAAAATAAAAACTTCCTTATAACTCAGCAGCTTTTCTCCATAAAGTACTCCAGGGGGACAATAACATAAAGACAGCCACTCTATTTCGACACTTTCCTTTGTAGAAAGGAAATATAAAAACATAAAAAGAAACCAAACAGTTCTGTTGTTCCTGAGATGAGGACGGAGCACTACTGATCACCAGCGTTTGTACAATTTCACTCAAAAAACACAGCACTTCAGAGTACATTTCTGCCCTCATTCCATAGAACGGACAGAGTTTATTAACCCATGTTTCAAAAAGAAAGCTGTCAACGACATGAAACAACAGGAGATCACTAAAATACCTACTTGTCTTACAAAAATAACACCTCCCCCTCTGCTCACAAACACAGCACTGCACGTTCCTGAAAACGCATGTGATATTTTGCAGAAATGGAGCACACTCACGCTTCCCTGCTTGATACCCCTGCAGTCCGTCGAACTAAGGTTACATTAGCTGGCATCCTTCAGTTCTCAGCTCTCACATTCAGAAGAGCCTTCTTGCAAGTTCTTTTTCTACCTTCTCTAACCTCACTCCCCTTTGCACACAGACACACATTACAGTAGGGACCGGAGGCCAAGGACTAAAGCCCTAAGCATGCATTAAATGAACTCATTTTAAATTTAGAGATGCAGGGACACACCAAACTATATAAGAGTGGGTCTCAGGGGCAACGTTTTATACTGCCACAATGTTCTATTTTCACTGTAGTACATCTCCAAGTGGAAAGGCAGTAATTTAGCTAAGCTCTAGCTTGAAATCATACTCATATAATTAAAGGGAAATATTTAAAGGTGGCCTCAGAAGAACCGAATGATTTTTTTTTTTTTAAAGTGCATGAAATAGGTCTATGCTGAGATAGGTGCTATTATGTAACAGAACACCTATCAAAGCATTTGACAGACAATAACTTTTTAATAAGCTTTTTTAAGTCAGGGTTGCTCTTAATCACAAGTGTTTTCAGCTGAAAGGCATAGAAAGGTTCAGTAGTGCTCCACCAAATAAGCTAGTGACATCAAATGGTCAGTTAAACACATCTAACATATACGTTAGCACACACCCATACCAACTATACACACATTTCCTGACGCAAAACTGAGTGGCCACTGAGTTACCATAACTGCAAGTGCTCCTCCACAAGCCAGACACAAAGAAACCCTCTGCCTCATCTGGAAGTTTTAAGCCCATCAGGTTGTAGTTTCAAAAATGTTACCCCAGACAAAAAGCTTAAAAACCGGTAATGGGTGTCGCAGTTGTGGCAACATAAAAGTTTGGCCGAGATGGTGCTTCCATTCTTGTTGCTACATTGTCAGAAAAATAACAGTTTGGGCTGAAACTTCTTACGCCTGATCTCACTGCAGATGTTTGCAGTTACAGATTTCTGTTTGTTTGTTTGAAGGAAAGGGGAGTATTTGGAGGGGTAGAAGGGTAAGGAGAAAAAAGAAATCAGTGCGTTGCATGCAGTTTTTATTCTTAAGACTAATATTCCCAGATTTTTTTAAGTCTAGATAACGCAAAATTTATCATGGGCCACACTGTGCCCTCATTGTTAATCCTACTGTGCTTCACTGATCAGAATTTAAACTTTTGATCTCACAACTGGAAAGTACCTTCTGCTTTGAAATGGAATACAAAGTGACATAAGTGTTTTCCTTACACTGCTCTTGTCTGGCTCCTTAGACTTGTGAGACTTTTTTTCCCAAATCGTAAATCCATGTTCACAGAACCATAGAATGGCCTGGGCTGGAAGGGACCTTAGAGATCATTTTAATCCAACCTCCCTGTCATGGGCAGGGACGCCACCTCTCGACTAGGTCAGGCAACACGTGAGAACCAAACGGGAATCAAACCCGTGACCTTTGGTGTTTCAAGCACCACGTTCAACCCACTGAGCTAAGCTCAGTATAGAGCTGTCCACAGCAAACAGATAAACACAGATGGAGTATTCCAGAGAGTACCAACAAATAGTCAGGATACAAACACCCCACTTCTCTCAACTAAGGGTTCTCACTTGGCCTCATCCTGACTAAATTCAGCATCTTGGTGACACAGAAATCTTAATACTCTATTTCAAGTGTTTCATAATTTTCAGTTTATTTGTACCACTGAGATTCACGGTTTTAAGACAACCAGCAGAGTCGCTCTGCAATTAATCTTTTAAATATAACTTTGTCTTCTGTTTTTTAATACTTATGTATTCATGTGGCATAATTGTACAATAAAGTCCATCACTGTAGTGCATAAGCTCGGGGGGATAAAGATAAGGTTGTAAGTGGGAAAAATTAACTGTGAATTTCTTTACTTGTGTATAATAAAACATAAATTTAAATGCTATATTAATATTCATGTATTTGATTCTGTAATTGTTTTAATTGAGAGAGACCAATTAGCAAGGAAGAAAGTGCTTATTAGCCCACAATAAAAATAATGCATATAAGTACTTCATTCTGTAAAGATACGTCTGCTGGGTTTTATTGATTTTTCCACTTAAGGAGATTGCTGTTGTTTTTAACCTGATTTAACAGGGGTCTGCAATTTAAATCAAGTTATGACTTAAGTAGACGCGAAATTCAAAAGAAGTTACTGCTGATATTTTTAAGCTTAAGCTACATTCTGCTAGGTTCTTCATTGTTATTTCATTTAATATCTGGCAACTTACAGAACAGGCCACCAAGGAAAAATGAACCATTAGAGTGAAAGAAGAGGCACAATTATGTGAACAGACACTTAAAAAACCTTGATAAGTATTTTGGTTTCCCACTTGACTTTTCTTGGGAAGCAAGAGAGAAACAACAGCAAAACTTGGCCTAAAAAGTGGTACTCAGTTTTAACAGGTAGAATTATATTCTTAACAAATAATTAAAAAAAAAAAAAGTATTACAATGCAGGGTCACTCTCAATGTTTTTATAGACTCATCCCACACACTCTCTCCCCTATTAACTCCAATGATGTTTGCACTGCCAACAATTCCTCAAGTGGAAAAGAATTCATTGTACAGGAAAGAGAGGGAGGAAAAATGTAACATCATCTTGAGAAAAGAATTATCCATCGTCTACGTTTAATAGGAGCAAATAAAATCACACTATTAAATCTCTACGGCACAAGGACTGATACTGCTCTAGTCTTTGCCAGCATCTTTCTTCCTCCAAAACGATTTTCTACCATGGACTGTTTGGACTTCTTGAGCGACACCACGATTTTTACACAGGAGGAGTTAAAAATAAACCAATAAAAACCTCAGGGTAATTATACCTAAGAACCACATCAGCAAGCAGTTGCATCACAGGGATATGTGAACAGGAACAGTCTTAAAAAGACATTTGAGAGTCGTCAAGAAACACAACTGTACTAAGCTAATTTCTAACAATGAATATATGTCATGACTTGCTAATTAGCAATGCCAAACAGACGGATTAAGCTGTGACAAGCTAACTTCATAATCCTCACTTCACGGTATGGGCAAATATCCAGTCGTAAAACCTGCCTGTTACTCTTCCTTGGATCCACCAGACTAATGCTGTCACCGTAATTCACCTTCAAAGATGACTGCAAGATCTTTAGGTCAGCTGTTGTAAGGAAAAGGGCATTATTTTTAAAGGAGAAATTTGTCTACAAAAGAATATGTGCTGCTGACTTGGAAGAGATGGTAAAGCAGACTACAAGATGCTAAATGTTTTTTTTTTAATATAGAAATATTTTACTATTAAATGCAAACATTTAATGCTTTAAAATAGGAACAAATCTTTTTTAAAACAGCTGTACAACACTGTTAGCATCTAATTGTGTTGTCACAATTGATTTTGATCACTTTGCATGAAAATTTTATAAAGGGAATAAAAGGGATACAGGTTTTTAAAGAGGTCTTTTATGTTGGCTTGGGTTGTTTTCTTGGTTTAAATGTGGTTTGGGTTTTATTTAATAGAACTTTGTATACTCCTGAAATATAACTGTCATTATGCAGGATGGCACTGTTTAACTGGAAGCACTGAAAAGACACCTTAAAGAATACTAATTGAGAATAGAACATTTCTCAACAATAAACAAATAACTTGAAAACCCAATGAAGAAAAGGATGACTTGATAATGGGATAATGATACATGCTGCATCAAAGTCTGTTAATTGAAGGTTTGCCATGACCAGTGAATAACATTCATTGTAAATGTCTTCAGAAAAATAATACCCTGCTAAAAGTAGAAAATGATCAAGAGGAAAGAAAATTGTAGAGGAATGAAAATTAGTAGACTTTACATACTAAAATATAATAGTAGTTCTCAGAGCCTAGAATGACAGACTAATTTTCCAAATTAGACTGCTTAGTTAATTGTGCACTTCAATATGCCAAGCATTTCTGAGCAATACTAAAAAATGATCATAAGTTTGATAGGGAATAAAAATCATGTAAGAACTATCCTAGCTTGAAGACGCACATAGCCAAAGTGAAGACGACAGAAGCAGCCTAGCAAGCACAGAGCTTTACTGTCTACGTACCTACATATAACCAATGCATACATACATGGCTCTGACCAAAGGTTTAAAGAAAATATTTGAAAAAAAAAAAAACAACCAACAGTTGGTGTCTCGCATGCTAAAATTTCACCTGTAAAAAATGAAGAGCAGCAAACACATATATGACAATGAAGGCAAAATATTACTGATTTGTAAAGATGCAGTTTTTAATGTGTGTATATATACGTAATGTGGCCAGTACTGTAAAAATTAAATGGCATAGATATCTTACCTTGATTTGGGTTACTTGCAAAGGCAGTGTTGTCTTCACATTCGATACACATACATCAATTAAGAGCATACTGTGAACTGACCACCTTTTTGCTGCGACAAGTTACCAGAGAGGGAAATTATTTTAATTCTTACAGAAAGTTATGTGGAAATGCTACAAAGAATAAGAATGCTCTGTTGAAGAGATGTTATTAAAAAATAACTTATGCACTGAAAAGATAAATTTTAAGCATTTCATTATTTTACTCCATTTAAATAACCCTGGTATACACTCATCACTTTAAGGGAATGAATGGTGACTTTTCTGCAATGCCCTGTAGTACCCAGAAAACTCTATTTCAGAACAAAGAATGGAGCGGAGCACAATTTCAAAAAACCCCACTATTTTAAGAAATGTCATGGGTGTGACTGTCTGGGAACATTTAGGACAGATAAAAGTAAGAAAGATTCATAATGAATGTTTTTCACTAGATTTAACCAGGCAGGGGGGAAAAAAGCACTGTAGAAGAGTATCTATGGCATGTTCAAATACATGAGAAAACACACGAAAGACCACACATCAGCAAACTGCTCCAAATAAATCAGTTCAAAACCTTACAACACCAGGAAGGCTACATTCACTGAAATTGAAAGAGAATAATATTAAAAGAAAGCGCTTATCAACATGAATGCAATTAGCTCTCAGAAATCTTCTTCACAAGGTACAACTAAGGCCAAGAGCTTAGAAGGATTAAAAATACTAATGCAAACGCATATAGATAATGAAGGAATTCAGAATGACAACAGGAAACGTAATTCCCAAGTGTTTATTTCATAAGCACAAGGAATCTTCCATCTTCCCAAAACATGTGGTGGTGGTCAATTTTTTTGGACACAGTATTATTTCCACATCAAGAGGAAAACCAAAGTTTAATCTTGTGCTGAAGCAATGATACATGCATCATTTAAAAAAAAAAAATTTTTAAAAAAAGGAATTTTTATGCTTAGAGCACAGAACTAAACATGGAGTAGAAGAAAAATATCAAATGTCAATGAAGATATTAACTGTTAAGATTTCCCAATTAATTCTGATGCAGAGATTCCTGGACAAGATCCTTCATCTCTGTTACACAAGAGATCAGATTAAGTTAACTAAAGGATCCCTATCTATCTCTACAACCTATCAATATCATTGATTTAATGGTCCACTAGGGCTTGACAGATGCATATGGGAGAAAAATAGCAAGGATTTTACCTTCTCTGCTCCAGTTATATACAACGGAACAGAGGAGGGGGAACCAACGACCAATTTTCTCCCTATGATTGTATGTATGTGTATGAAGAAGTAAAAGTGGGACAAAACTCTTCAACACTTTTGATAAGTAGTTACTATAAAATGCTTGAAAGAATATCTGTCAAGTAGCACCCTGCTATCTGCTATCACTAGATCCACAAGTATTCTATTTGACAAGCTTGGAATTTTTTAAACTTTTTTTAAAATTTCAATTAGTTTAGGCAACCCAGATAAAAGCACTTAATACCGATGTCGAGACTTTGGCAGCTGCTGACTAGTGTACTTGTACCATCTAAGAACAGCTGTAAGTAAATGTAATCAGTTATGTAAATATGGAAGAATCACTAGGATTCAACCTCTGCAGACCAACAAAACTATCGATAAAAATTTATTTCCTGTTGGCTATTTACATTACGACAGCATCCAGCTGACAAGCCTAGAACCAGTTTGCACTGTTGTTTGGATTTGGTTTAGTATACACAACTCTAAATAAGAAAGTAGTATTTCCCATCAGATGAAAACAGCTTGATGAACACATGAGAACAGCAGTAACAAACACACAGCTCTTGCACTCAACTGTTGATCAGGACTTTGTGACCTTTATTTAGCTTTGGATATGGTTCCCTCCCGGTCTAGCACGGTATTTCTCAGGATGAAGATGATGAGATAATCTTGGCATTATTGCCCTCACCCCAGGAACACAAAATGTAACAGATATGCCAATTCATATTCACTTATCAATCATTAAACTTGTCTCCCCTTCAGCAGGCTTTAAGTTTTGCTGATTTCCAAAAGCAGTAGCTACTAGTCCAGGCTGGATATGGATATAGCTGATAGAACAAAACAACTTCAGTATCAGTTAATGATCTGCTGTTAAAATGCATTATATTTTATGCCGATTGTTATAGACATAACTCTTTCCAAGATGAGTATCTAATATAGGCTCTGAAGGTCAAGATTCTCAAAAGCACCTAAGTGATCCAATGCACAAGTCTTTTTTTATTCACATAAAAAAAAATTTTAATTCAGTGCAAAGGAAAACAGAACACACTAGGAAAACTATCACAGAGCACAGGATGGTACTGTTTATGATGAGTTTTGTTCAAGCTATTTACTCCTAAAATCAAAAACTGTTTATGATCTACTGTCACTTCAGGCTTGGGGTATGCTGAAGCTGGTTTTGGAAACATGGGAGAAGAGAAAAAGATATGCCTGAAAACACACAGTTGGAGAGCGTTCCTTTTTTAGTTTCACGTTGAGATTTGTCTTCTGTTTACCTGATGTACTGTGAAGAACGCATTTTAAGGTAGAAGAGATGACTAAGATATTAAAGAGTACTCAGATGTGTGCTGTCTAGCCTGGATCCTAGGTATGTCGACTGCTCAGTTTCCACGCACTTCCCTACACGGATCTTTCAGGCTAGCGTTTGACATCTTTACAAATGTTTTCTTCATCATATTGTAAGACAGTTTTAAATTACCTCAGTTGATACTCTGATACATACTTGTATTTTTTCAGTTGCACAACTCTCCTTACTCCTTGTCTTTATTATCCATCAGAAATCAGTTTATTAGTTTATGGGTTGGAGTGGAGGGGAGAAAGCCCGAGACTTTTTCACTTCTTAAATCCATATATACACTCATGTTTAGAAGGTGGAAAATTCATATAAATTAGCTTAGAAGGCCATCTGTTGTGTTTCATGGATATGACTATGACTCCTCAGGGACTTGCAGATCCCCAAAAAATACAACGATAAATAGATGTGTGGGATAAGTAACAAGACAACTGAAATACCTGTCATATAATCTATTTAAACCGACACAAGAGGTTTCCTTATAATTTTCTTTGGGGTTTTTTTGGGTTTAGCACTTTGAGGAAGATGCCCGTTAAATTCCAAATACTTAAAAAAATTGTCCATATAGAGTTTTTGTTTTTGTTTTTTTAAAGAAAAATCTCATCCTCTAAATAGCTTTTACTTAGAAATGTAGGGTTCCTAAAGCAGGCACTGCCCAGGACATATGGTAATAGAGAACAACCATTCATCTCTCACTAGCCATGTGAAACACAACTAACTTTTACAAGCTTAAATCAATTCAAAACCCACAAAATACAGCACTGAGGTCTCAACCAAGTAAAAGCCAACTAACCAGTTGAGGATTTTTCTACCAAACAGTATACAGTCTCCTTAGCACCGAACCACTTGCCCTCCTCACCAAGACTCAGCCCTCTGCTGCCTCTCAGGATACTGAGCACATGGGTGTTTTCAGTTCATTGTGAAAAACACACCAGACACCAGAATGAAAGAAAACGCTTTCAGGCTTCTTGGTCCGTTCTGCATTAACACAAATAGAAGGAAAGGAACAAAGATTCAGATGCAAGTGGCAGAAAACCAAAGCAACTTGAACGTACAAACAATTGAGAGTCTAAGCACTAGTTTGGCTTTTGTTGCAATCATGTTTTTCACCCTCAAGCAATGGAAATTGGACACTATTTTTTAATAATGAATGTTTACTGCCTGCGTAAGAACATGATACAAAACAACAGAACAAAAGAAACAACAGATAATCATATAAACTGACGCACTAATGAGATATACTCTGATAATATAGGGATAAGTGAAATACAAAAATGTAATCTTCCTACTATTTTAATCCCTCTCTTCTTGCACATCTCAGAAACATCAATCTTTCCCCTCACTAAAATAACTGTATTAATAGATAAACTATCTTTTATGAGACTGCTACAGTAAAAGTACAAAACACAGCACAGGCACAGGCTCTAGAGCTTCCCACAGTTACTGTAGAATACGTTTTAATATTTAAGTAAAAATCTTTTTAATAAATAACTTCATATTAAAAGCAAAAAAATGTTATCTTATACACTTATATTGACCTTTTTCCTGATTATGATAATTTACTGATGTAGAAAAAAGTTCCATTGAAAAATAGTTGTCAGTCAAGGCAAGCCTCTCATGGCTACAGTCATCTCAAAACTTTCACCAAGAAAAAATTATTTTACAGTCAAGATGCATGTCTGGTCAAAGACAACAGAGGGGTATGTGTGCCTCATTCTTGAATGGAAGGACTGACAAATCCAGGTGCTTGTAAGGCTGAGAGGGGTTTTCTGTCCATTTTACTTGTCTGTCTATCAGCCTTTGTAGTAAGTTTACAGCTAGGCAATATTTTTTCACTCGAAGCAACCAGTTATGCAACTATATTAAAATATCTCAATTAGGAGTAATAAAGAAAATGCATTGGTGTTGCAGAGTAAAGAGATGCCTTGCATGGCAAATAAAAAAGAAGGGCGGAGGAGCGGCAAGATCTGTCTAAGAGATGCTCTCTACCCTGCCTATCACGATATTTCAAACAGTAGTTCGGCAACTTATCCATTCTCAAACTAAAAGACATTAATAGTAACGAAATCAGCCTCAAACAGAAAACTAGGATTGTACGTATGGTGAAAATTAGTCTATCATGAAATAAGCCAGAAGGCAGAACAGTATTCTGAGAAGCAGATCATCTTTTTCAACTAAGAATATGCCACTCTACACCCCAAAGCATTGAAAATTGAGACTGGAAGAACTTGCCTGCTCGCTGCAAGCTGTGCTTCCCCTAATCTGACTGCCTTCTTGGGTAACACAGGCTGCCTTTCAGCAGAGTGTTTCCAGCTACTGCCAGCCTCCAGTGCCTTTCATCAATCCTTCTTTCCCTTCAAGAATTCTTTCTCAGATGCACTTCCTCACTGTGAGAGATGACTCTGAAAAGCATAAGTCCAGGAACGGCCACTATATTGTGGGGTTTTGTTCTTGTCCCCCGCTACCTCAAATCTGTTTGCCAAAGTTAATCACAGTGTTAAGCAAGTTAATAGTATAGTTAATAGTTTGTTAGTGGGTGCCCAAATATCAGCATTTCGAAGTAATTTCTTCTTCAACAATTCCAATAGGATCCTATGGTATCAGACTCTTAATTCTCAGACTAAGATTAAAGTGCAAACAATACAGTGAGAATGCAGTTTTCTTAGAGTATGTTATAGAAAAATTCACCCTTACAAATATTATACCATTCCCACAGTAACCTCTAGGGTTTACAATACAGAATATTCTCTCAGCTTTACTTGCAGATTTGCTTGACCCAGGTTCTGGTACCCCCCCAAGATAAGTGCTAAGCCTTGACGTTTGTTCTTGATGTTCTGTGAACTGACTCTACGTTCTGTCAAAAAACCTCACATCTTTAGGATTTTTAGCTGAAATTAATATATCAGGATTGAGAAATATACCTGTTTATAAAATCCACATTTTTCCTTTAAAATCTTTTTCCTAGTAAATGTTTGGTCGTAAGATAGAGTTTTAACTTCTATCCATAGCTTCTGCCTTTCTACTTGAAAGCAAAAACAGGTAGAGAAGTTGGAAAAATGCAGAACAACGTTTACTCAGGTAATAACTTTCTGCGCAAGTAATTTACATTAACAGTGAGTCATTAAGCACCTTGCGGTAGTCTCTCGAAGAGCTACGCTGCCATCTATTGGTAATGAAAATATACATCAGCTGTTATTTGAGAGCTTAGGAAAGCTAACGTTCTATTAAAAACAACTTCCCTACGTTTATACATCACTCAAGACAATAACTCTCCTTTCCCTTTGCTGCTAAGTACATAATGGACTAAGCAATTTGGATAGAACTATTTGTACAATATATCAAAAGAAAGTTTTGCAGCATTTAACACTTGAACAAAGATCATTCAACTTGCTTACGTTTGCATACACGGTCAAGCCGTATATTTTTCGTGCAGACGTGATCGTGTCCAAATACATTCAGCACTAAGGCACAAAAAAAAGGTTACTGTGGAACACATATATAATCACAGCAACCAGTTAAACAAATGTACGCTCGTAGAAGAAAACCTCTAATAAAAAGGAAACATCAACATAAGTTATTTCAATTGATTAAGTGCTACCCTGTATAGGTTGGGAGCTCCTCACTAATCCACCCTTCCACAGCAACCCTACAGTGTCTGAGCATCCATCACCACCTACAAATTATCTGCATTTCAATCAATTCCTGATACTCGTTGCCATATTCTCCATGCTAGAAGATTATCTGATGGTTAAAAATGCTGCAAGCTGTTTTAAATTAATACCTTCTTCCAAAAAAAAAGGAAGCTAGGGGCATTATTTCTTTCAACATTTGCATAGCATCATCTGTTTGGTTTGGTTTCTGCTTTTGTTTTTATAAATCTGACCACATGCACTTTTCAGGGAACAAGAACAGCAGCTGGCAGCAGAGATCCCAGAACACTTGCAAATTATGGAAGCTACATGCACAACACATAATTTCTTGCCTTTCCTAGCACCAATAGGTTCTTAAAATTTGATTTTAGCTGACAAAATAAACATCATGCATTATTTCTGAGCAACTAAAAAGCTTGATTACTTGCAGTCACCTTTGCTAAATAAGATATCTGGCAAACATTTTCAGCTTGGAAGATTTTAGTTCAGTTTAGTAACGTCACTTGTTGGGACATGACCAAAACCACTATGCATCAGTCAAGATAATTATACCTTGAATTCCAAACTCAACTTTAAGAAGCTGGGTTATTCTACTTAAGTAACATTTCCAATAGGAATGAAATTGGAGCCTTTAGTTTCTTTACTCCCTTGTGACATACAAGCAAGAAATTAAAGCTTAATGCAGTGGAGGCTCTATAGGTTTTTTAATTGGCGCCAATCCTCCTCTACTTAGACTCACACTGCCCGAGGACACTGCGCTTTGCGTTGCAGTGTCCTGGTTCCAGCATGTCTGCGACTGTCATGGTTGGCCTAAGAGATAAAATTGTGACTCTGAAGACTCCAGACTCAGGAAGTGTCAGTGGGGATGGACTCCACTATCCCCATGATGAGAAACACTCCCAGCTGCATCTGCTGTTCTCTCAACCTCCGTAGCATGCTTTGGGCTGGAAGGGACCTTTAAAGCCCATGTAGCCCAACCCCACTACAGTGAGCAAGGGGGTGATTACCGAGACCAGGTTGCCCTGACCTCTACTTACTCTCCTCTCCCCACCACACACAGACTCTAAAAGGAGCAGAGAGATTTTGAAGTGACAACAAAACAAAAAAAACCAAGTCACATGTTTTTCACGCAGGTGTTAATTGCTGCCAGATCCCCTGAACTCAGATCCCAGAAGGGAATGGATACCAAGCTCTGAAAGGCTGCACTATCACCACAGCTCAACAAGGTATGAGGGACAAGCCTGGGAAGAGAGGTGGTCAAACTAAGAAACAGAGGAGAAAACACATTTCAGGATCCTCAAATAAAAAGAAAATATATGTCTCTGCTGTCACTATAGCTGATAACCAATACCATATGTAGACATATCAGTTATTTCATGATGCAGATCCAGTTAACCTCTCTGTGCCCAACTGGTTTTAGTAGGATCATGCAAGCTGGGATACAATCCCTCAAAGAAAAAAGGAGGATGCAATCATACACAAAATGTAAGAGTGTTTAATGAGATTTTGGTAATGTATTTTCTCAACCTTTGGAGGCAAAGGTTCTTTAAAGCCATTTTTCACCCTTTGAATGCGCACACTGCAATTTATTATTACAAAGCAAGATAGGGGAATCTTATTTGATACACTTCATTGTATTTTATATTAAAATTCAGGAATTCTAAGCCTTTTTAATGCATAGAAATGTGAAAGAATTTACATCTTCTACTTAAGTAATCAGCCATGTTATTGTGTGTTGCCCTTAGCTGAATCTAATGTCAGAAGCAATACCTTTATCAATGAATCACGGGGGACCAAAACAGCAGTTTTTACTCATGCAAAACTACCATTCACACCAACGTCTAGAAATTACTGCACGTGGAATAATATGCAAAACTACACAATGACCTAAGACCTTTGTCAAAATTAAGCCCAAGAAGCATGCCTACTTTTTGATATACGTGGTAACAATCTCGCTGTTTCTAAACAACATTTAGGATATTAACCCCTTTGTTATCAACATTAAGGCAATCCTTGAACAAACCGGACTCTTGTTTTCTTTCTGGCTTTCTAGTCCCATTTAAGTACTTTTTTCAATGAGATTTCTTTTACAAGACCTTAATTGATACCACAACAGTATTTGGCACAGCACAGCATTATTTCTCCAAGAAAGCTCATCTTGAAAAACAATTAGTGTAAATTGCTGCAGACTGAAACTGAAGGATATTGGTATAGCAGCACCTCAGAAATAAATAATGATTTTCTATATTATGTCTCATTCTAGAAAGTGGTATTGTTCCTCCATAACTGATACTATTTATTTTTTCAAGTCAGATATTTGCCTGCAAATAAAAACTGAAGGCAAATGCTTGCAACAGAAGAAAGACACGTAACACACAAAAAGCACCAAAATAAAAAGAGATTAGAAGGCCAAGACACAGGTTCCACCCCAGGGAAGATGAAATGCTGGTCACTGTTACTGATGTCGGCAAGCTTCTTTTTTCAGGGAGGTCAAGTCATGTTTTATGTCCCAAAAAACTTTTAAGAGAACAGATCAAATGGGCCGATTTTTCAAAGCAATACCTGTGGAGGATTAAGAGAAGTCATGGAGCTTTGAAAGTGTTCCTAACTCACAGATTCTATTTCTGATGCACTATTTTATTTTCTTCTTTCCTATGTCTGAGTCTTTCTTCTCCCTGTCATCCCAACCCCTTCTGCATTTGGATACTCTTCCTCTACATTTCCTCCTTTCCACCAATTTGGAGTTACTCATCTCCCTGTTGCCTCTTTTCTCTCCATTTAATCTACCTATTGGCAGCCACGCTGTACTTTCCACACTGCCTGTGTTGCTCAGCATTTAAAAGCACTTCCAGATTAATGTTTCAAACAGGAGGCTCCAGCAGCTGGAGCCAAAAGGAAATCCCCTTGAGAAGGTCAAATATTTCCAAACTACTTTAGTGACTTCCACATACTCCACACAGTGGTTTCAGCTGGCTGTCCCTGTGCAACTTGCTAGCGTAGTATCTGAACATCATTATGACAATGGAATACAACAGAGTATTGTCTCACACTGTGGTAAAAAGGATACATCTCAACGATATTTTGGCAACTCCATCAAGCAGCATAAATTCTCATTACTCGTAATCTTTCACCTTAGTTGGCTGTCTCATTAGGATTAGGCTTTTTGCTTAAGTTTCCTTTTTATCTATATATGGTATGTGGAATGTTGATTAAGATAAGTTTGAAGAAGCAGTTTAAAAGTTTTTGTCTAGAGTTACTTATCACTCTTAGTGGGAAACACAATGAAAGCATCAGAACTACAATCTCAGTATGACTTTGTATGCATACATATACTAGGCTTGAAGGCTGCATCTCAACTACAAGACAGCATGGAAAGGCATCCAGTACCCTAGATCAGCATCCCTCAGTTTAGAAAGTTGCTTCTCTTCCTGAATATTTTGGGAGTGACAACAATTCCCTCTTCACTTCAAAAAAATTACACTTCCTCCCAGCAGAAACCAAGGTGAAAGAATGAGTGAAGAGGGAGAGGAAAAATTTAAATTAGGCACCAATCTGTATTTCAAAGGCTTTCTAATCAAACTAGTTGCAGTAGAAAATGGGGGATTTGCATAACGTGCCATCTAAGTATGTTGGCTATCCATAAATAAGAAGGTAAACTGAAGCTTTCATGAGAGTTTTGTTACAAAAGTTTCGTGACACATTTTCTACCACAGGTTGGGCTACCCACCAAAGTTATTGAACAGATTTCCGCCCCCCCCCACCTCCAAAAGCCAAAGTGTATTACAGTTAAACTATACAATTAATTTACTATCATAATCACATTTTACTTCAAAAGCAGAAATCTTTATATAATTTTTTTTTTTTTTCACTCAAAAGTGTGGCTGAACTATTTTCCTTCACAGAGTCCAAGCATACTGGCCACTTAACACTGGGGTCTTTTTCAAGGGCTGATAGGTGGGAGAGGGGGATTGCCTGCTGTGACCTAGCAGCCTAAAATTAAGTGCCCACACCTCATCCATGTATTTTTTCATTTAACATACCAATGCTTTCTGTTTAAACTCTAGACCACATCACAGCACTGCTTTGCCAGCATCTCAGCTGACAGGATATTTCAACTGGCAAAAACAACCTCCAGGATGTTCAGTCCTATACCTTTCTTCTGAGAAGCCGTAACTAAACAAAGGTACAATTTTTATTTTAGTTGGAACATGTCCACTGACAGTTTCATATTCTTAAACGACTTATCTTGCACAGAAACGGTGGAACCTTCACCAGCTCTGCAAGGGCTGACAAACTGCATCAACTGGGCCTTCTTTTCCCTCTCTCTTATTCCTCCCAACGTTTCATACAGAAACACTTTGGAATGCCCTACAACAGGTACAGCACCCGGCTGAGATCACAGAAGAATTTCTGAGAAAACCACCAATCTCTTCCAACTAAGATGCAACAACAATTCCTTTTGGACTAATGCCACAGACCCAAACTGATAGGTTTTGCCCATCTGTAGTCAGTATAGACACAACATAAGCCTGTTTAGATGACTCTAGGCCTTGCTTCTTCTTTAGAACAAATTTACTTAGTTGCACTTATATTTCATTCCTTCACCTTAAGATGGTGCTATGTTGTATCGCCAGAGAGATGACATGTAATAAAGCTCATGATCATTGAGAACCTCTGATAATTTAAAATACTTTAAAGCAAGGCTGATAAAGAATCAGGTTCCACAAAATACCAGCTTCACGTTTAATTATAGGATTAATTTAATCTGCAAATCACATTTTAATTTGTATGTTTTTAAAAATGTATACATATTTACAACTATCCATGTTTTTCCAATCATCATGTATCATGCAGAGAAAGAGACAAGCAAAGAGGTTAGGTGACATCTAGATAAAAGTTGTGTAAATAATTCATTCTTAAAATTGGTGCTTGATCAACTCAAAAGCTTCATTTGATCTTCTCAGGGAACTGAACAACAGAAAAGTAATTTGAACATTAGGCTGACTTAAATATTTTTGAAATTGTAATCTTTTCAAAGAAAACTTCAGAGGAAATACAATGTCATGTATCATCTCAAATACCTCAGAATACTTAAACTTCCAGGAGAGGAACAAAGATTTATTTTGCATATAAACCTGAAAAATACTTGTTTAACTCAAAATTTTTATTTTACTAAGTTATCCACTGGAAAAACTTTTTCCTTAGTTCCAACTGGGAAAGTTTACAGATCAATGTAAGCTCACAAACACATATGCTAGAACTTGAGAGCTGAGCCACTGGACATGGGGAATTAAACAAGAGAAACAACAAAAACAATAAAACAATAAACAAAAAAAAGTGAAAAACAAAGGAGAAAAAATAAGAACAAAATAAAAACCAAAATACTGCATAAAACTGGAGCTGTTTCTATAATATCAGTTACGTCTTTCAAGCATTTTTTAATATTTTAATTCATATTAATAATTGAGGGACATTACAGACAAATACTTGTCTGCAGATCAAATATCAAGAGTTCATTCAATACATCTCTGCCAATAACAAACAATACTTGCCTACCATCCAAACCATATTAGCTATTTATATAGCTGCATCCAAAGTATGTTAACTGTAATAACAATATTTATAAATAAGGTCTGAAGCTTATTTTATTCACATGAACATTTTCCAAAACACACTTTCAGAATCCTCTCAACATGAAGGTATATAACGGTAAAACCTAAGTTACTGGTATTTGGCTATAAATACTGTATTTTATAGTACACAGAGTAAAGCAGGCTTTCTAAATCAAACATTTGAATATAGTTGACATCGTATCTAGGGAAAAAAACATGCAGGCTCTTCTGTAGCAAAGAGGCTTGTACAGAAACAAAGGAGTATAAAGGTCATTTAATCTCTAAATACAGTATCCCAGGCATCAGTGCTGGAGTACAGTATCTCCTGATACACTGAACAAGTGAAAGAGGTGTTACAGAAAAAAGAGCCTTAATAAAGTATTCAAGGATTGGACAAAATATCTTAAAGTCAAAGTGTGAAACAGCTCAATCTGTTTAGCTTATCGAAAAAAAGACTGAGAAGTAACCTGATCTGAGTGTATAAGAACATTCCCAGGGAGAAAGCTTTGGATACTCAAGTGCTCTTCAAATGCAGCAAAGAAAGACACAGTATTAAGAAAGGGCTTGACATGAAATCCAGACAAATTCAAATTAAGAATCAGTCATAAATATTTAAGAGTGATGATGATTAACCACTGCTGCTACTGAAGCCACTGCCTTTCTCTCAGTGGTTTCAAATTAAACCTGGGTGCTGTTTCAAAAACACACTTTCATCAGACAAGTCACTGGTCTCCCAAGTGAAGATATCTGAGTGAAATTTTACAGACTACAGACTAAGAAGGGACAAATTGAACCTGCCTGCCTTAAGTTCTGTAAAACTTACTGGCATTCATCCTAAGAGCTCCTTACAGATGTTACTTTTGCTTTCTCAACCAAACATGCTCCCTTCTCTCAGCAATAACAATGAAAAAAGTTCAGCTTTCCACTTTTGCCAAAGGACTTGATGAAACCCTCTGTGCACTACCCAGAACAGTATATATGGAGAACTGCTTTCTTTAACTGCATTTGTTGAAACAATGTAAAATAGGCCTTTATTTTACTTTACAAGCTAGTACAACAGTTGATGCCAGTACAAGGGTCAGCTCACCTTCACAAAATTCACTTGAATTCACATGCAGCTGAATTAAAAAAGGAGAGGAAAAAATAAGAAGAGGAGAAACCATCCTTTTGCACTTCCACACTTACTAATCAACAACACTGTTTAAAAAGTTTTCAGATGGATGTCAATGACATCAAGAACCAGAGCATAAATCAAATATAGCGTTAAAATGGGCTGATGTGAGTGAAGCAGATTCACACTTGATTACTTAACCTCTTTCCACTCCACATGGCCTATTAAACCATCAGTAGCAGCACCTAAGAAGAGTCACATGTGGGTATCTACATGTTTGCACAATCATCCCTCCACAAAACTCACCTGCGGTTTTATTGCTGTGCCTGACACGAACACGGCACGTAATATCCCTTGGGTCACTCTGGGTCGGCTGCCGAGGTTGTGTCCTTGCCCAGCTTCTGGGCCAGCCTAGCCTACTTGATGAGGTGGGTGGACAGAACAAGCAAAAGAGAAAGCCTTGGCTCTGTGCAAGTGCTGCTACAGTCAAAACATTATTTTAGTCACAACTCTGAAACACAGCACCATATGGACCACCATGAAAAAAAATAACTCCATCTCAGATGGACCCAGTACACAGATGCATTTCGTCTTCAGCAGACAAGAGCTGGAAATCACCACTCTCAGCTCTTAAGTGCTCACCAAGAGACTCAACTGAAGTCAAATGAAAACAAGAAACAGGCAAGAACAGTAGTAGAAGTTACAAAATAAAATAAAAGGAATTAGTTATATATCCAGAAGAAAATATTTTTCTTGACCTTCCCAGCAACAAATCAGTCACTACCCTTGCTCTGCAACAGCTTTAAAATGAAAGAAGGTGCAAATGGGATGATGAAAGTAACTGAAATTCCACACATTTTATCTCTGTCACCTCTACACAGAGTCACTCCATCAGTAAGCCCTGGTTTTCTCCCACATGAAACAGACCGTGAAATTTTACTTTCCCTCAAAATCTTCCCCAGCCACATATGGCAGGTTACAATACAAACCCACATAGCCAAAACACAGGATATCACTGTTCATCAGATCTGAGATCATCAACATTATTCTCCCATAAATAAGAATTAAGACACCCTAGGCAGGACAGGAACTTTCTTCTTGTCTCTTTCGCAGATGGGGAAAGGACTTAACTTCCTCTGTCTGTCAATCTGGTTCCTTTCACAAGCATTACAATTCACTTTAAAGTCTGAGTAGTAAGGATTGCTGGCCCTTCCACACTGATAAAAATAAATAAATGTCATTCAGACACCAGTTTAGTCACATAGGTAAACTCTTCTCTAACAACATCGCACAGATTTATTCTTTAAGCTAATCAGAATTCAAACAGAACAGAAATCAAATGCCACCCTGCCACACTAACATCCATCACCCACAATGATTATATCTACATCAATCATTTGATATAATAAGAGTAAAGTCATTATAACAGAACGTTGTCAAAAGATCTGGAACTGGTCTTCTATTTAGTATTCCATCATATAACATCTACAAGATTATTTCAAAGGCAGCAGTGCCTGCTTTGAAAACATAAGACAGCTTGCTTCAGCATTTTCCTGGCAGGAGACTGTTACTCAATGACAGCATTCTCTGTGAAGAAGTAACATTCTTGATTTGAGCTTTATAAAAGGGGAGGGGCATTGTATTTCCTGTTCTATCAGTTTTCAAACTGGAACTGAAAATTAAACAATTACGTTACTTCCACGTATACAACCTGCAACTTAGCTGAAAAGACCCTTTTTCAGCTGAAGTGTTGGTTATATCAGATAGTTCAACAAGTTCATTCCAGTCTCCTTTACTCTGGAACTCTCATTGACTTTGCCTCCTCCTGTGTCTAATTTTGCCTGAAAGACTTCACCACTTCACTCCCAAGTACTGGTTTTCTGAAAAGGGTAGTGCTACCTGAGGTTTATACACAAGAGAATAGCACGCACCGCTATTTCAAAACCTGAAGTTCTCCTACTGCATCAGAACACGTATTCTCAGTTTACAGGTCAGACCAAAATCACCTCTACAAGGATAAAGTCCGTGGAGACCTTATTCCCCTGCTTGGAAAGCAGACATGTAATGAAAAACATTTCATGTTGAAACAAAATGAGCAGTGTCAATCAGATGTGCGATATCTGCTTGGACTTTATCAGCCTATTGAATTTTTTTTGCAAATAGTACTGACAGTAGTAATAGTTTTATCCAGATGCGGTAGTTAATAAAATTGATATACTAGGAAGAGAGTTTGAGGGAACCCATATCACCACCTGGCTTCCTCACAGGCTCTTTGTATCTTGAACCTCACCGGCCATTGTTCATTTAATCATGACAAGAATCATTCATGACTGAATCCCTCAACACAATAGGATCTTACATCAAGATGTAAACTTCCAGGAGGCTGAAACCATCCTTTGTTATTAAGTCAAACTTCTTAGTGTCTTCACAAAGCCAGGCTGGAAGAACTCCATCTCCATTTAGACCATTTGCTATTTTTACTTCTAGACAGGTATCTCTGTCAGTTACTTAACCTAGACGCGAGTTCCCCCTTAGAATCACTTTCCTGAGTAACTACAATACAGGAACAAACTTGTTTACAACAGTTCTAAGAACTAATGACTTACATCATGCTTAGAGATCATACTTTTGCATATACATAACCTCTGATAAACATTCTTTGAGGTATGATACTTGAGCATGTTTCTCATGCACACCTTTAGCTGGCTTAAATCAATGACCACTCCTTTAATTAGTCTAAGCTGACATTTGCAGTAAACACATTACAGATGTTAAGTCTTTCAGGACTTGGAAAAAAAAAATCACAGAACCCCCCCCCCCACACACTAATTTAGAATGCAAATAAAGTTTTCTGCCCAAGACCATGGTACTATAAACTAACTGATCATAACCGCCAAAATTATCAAATTGCATTTTCATAGCTGTGCTTCCATCAGCAAACAACATAAATCTTTGCAAAATCTTTTTTACGTATTTATTACTATAGTGCTATTTTACACGTAAACAGCAATAGTAGTGTTAAATATATTTCAACAGCATTATCAAGATTTAAATGGTGAGCATTGTATATTTACTTGGCATTTCAGTAAACATGAAGGTTTATAGTTCTAAGGAAAAAATTGACTTTGGCTTTACTTTAGTCAATATTTATTTCTCCTTTCAATAAACATTGATGTTTGCCTCAAGAGAAGTCAATATCCTGTTAATGCACATTACTTGAATAACATTCAGGAATTACTAAACAAATGAGTCAAATTCAGTGGATCAAAGACAGTAGGACCAACAAAGACCTTACACGTCATTTGTTTAAACTTGCAGTCTTAGCAGAACTACCAGAACACGACGTGGAACGCTCTGATGAACGATGCTTCCTTTAATCTTCAGCACACGGGTACTGAAGCCAATTCCCTCTTCGGTACATCCCACTTGCTAAATGTTTACATGCGCAGACTTGATCCTATGCCCTTGTTCAATGTTTCCATTGAAACCTGTTTTGCTTCAAAAGATCATGTAGATTGCAAACACATTCTTATTTAACCTGGTTTTCCCAGATTGCTTTGTCTTATATTGGTATTTTCCAAAGTTCTTAAAGAAACTCTGTTTACAATATTGAGAATTTTTACTGAAAGCTCATGCTACAGAACTTCCTAGCTAGGGCTCCCTTACCATATGACCATAATACACCAATACCATTCAAGTTTACTAGACTTTCCTACTCAATTTAGGCAGTAAAATGAAAAAAAATCTTGACATTTTAGGAGGAAAAATACCTTAAAGAGTGAAAATATTTGCAGTTTCTCTCAAATCTCAGCAGAGTTGTCCTTTAATGGGCAAAACTATATGTATTGTTGAATACAGGAAATGATGTTATCATATTAAATGTTAAACAACCAACTACAATGATAAACCTTAGCAACCTGTGACAGAGTAAGTGATGGGCACTCTAAACCTATAACAAGCCTATAAAACAAAATGTCATAAAACTTCAGTGACTCTACTTTCCATTATCTGTATCCTCTTCCGGCTGACGACAGTAGCTACAGTTGCATGGCCTTGTATGATTTCAGTAGAGAGAAAAATCTAGCATTACCACATTGCATTGGGTTAATAATTACTGCTCATAACAAAAAGCCCTGAATAGGACCAAAAAAAAAAATCTTATAAAACTTACTCTATGGCTTTTAGAAAGTGTACTAACAACTTCATATGCAATGCATTCATCTGTTAGCGGCAAAGTGAGATTTCAAAATGAAGCGTGAAAAATACTTGAATTCTAAAATTACATGACTCCGTAAATGTTACTGATTTTGGAATATTTCATTCCAAGTTGTGAAAAAATAGAATTAAAATATTTTTTTTCTGTTCAATTAAGTCCACAGAAAAACAAGGTATTTCTGGAGATCTAAGTCTATTGAGAAATAAATACCACAGGCTTTAGCTCCTGTATTATACTGGCACATGGCATGAATAAAAACTGTAGGAAATACTATTTAAAGGTCAAGTTATTAAGAGCAAAATTATCATAAATAGGATCCAAGATTTTTTTTTTTTTTCCCTGGGAAGCATCACTGGAAAGGAAACACGATTAAGAGGTACACTCTTGAACAATGATCTTCTAACTCATGTTTGTAGCTTCCTCGGACATCTTGAAGCAAGCCACACTCAACAGAATGACAGAAAGGTAAATAGAGCATATAACGGTCATCGAAATAGTTCAAGGGCAGCCTCTCCTTCCTTACCGATTTTGAAGAAAGAACTTTACTGGAGTCTGAATTTGCGTACTCACCCTGGCATCTGTAATGAGCTTTTCCTACATGAGAGAAAAATTATCAGTCTGCCAAAGGTTCAGTGCTTTCAGCCCTCTCCCAGAAGACGTCTCAGAAAAAGTCATGATCAGAAGGTTACAATATAATGACATGTATGGCCTCATAAGCCAGTTTTTCAGTACATTGCGATCTTGAAGAGAGTCATTGCTCTCCTCGTATTCTTGTTTAGTCCTCTTGAAAGTAGAATTTAAAAAAAAAAAAACAACAAAAAACCCCACCCAAACAGGATTTGAAGGAATACATCTCAGAGCTATAGGTGAGTTGTGGATAAAAGCAGGTCCATCACTGGTAGGGTATGGAGCCCTAAAAAGCTGGCAGCAGCACTGTCTGCGCTCTTGGTTCTTTGTACAACTCTTAGCAGATTGCCAGAGCTGTCAATCCAGATGCATCAAACCTTTCACAAGTCAACCCTTAACCTAATCTTTCACCTATCAACTTTTCTCAAATAGGAAACTCACTCACCATAAGAATGAAAATAATTCTCTATTCTAATAACCAGAAACCGCCAGTTAAATCCATAACGTATAGACATCTTCCCCTGACTTGCCCTTTTTATGCAAAATAACATCATAGGAGGTCACAGGCAATACCGATCAACATGTTGGTCATTTTAATTATTTCTGGGTATTTGTCCACACTGGTATTAGATTAATATAGTGCAAAGACTGATTTATTCACTCAACTGTAAATTGCATCTTAATGCATTCACTTGTTAGCCTTCATAAACAAAAGATCTAAATTAGAGTTGTTGCCCAGTAAAAATAGGTTAGCTTATCTTCAGAAATTAAGAAGCACATTTAAATCCATTTTGTAACTATTTATTCCATATTTGTTCGTCTAGGTCTTGCAAGATTTTATGAACACTTGTGAAAGCTGTCCAAAATTCCTACAGTGGCAGCCTAATTTTACACTTCCTAAATACCTGCAGTCCTGTGTAATATTTTGGTGCTCAATATAGGCTAATACTTGTAACGTGCTGTCACCCATTCCAGCAGCACACAGTGAGATTTACTAGCTACCCAAATAGCAAAATACAGAATTGTCAAGAAAAATATTTCTTATAAGCAAAGGAGAGCTGTAACTATTGTCGACAACAGAGCAGAATTTTCCACAAGTAGCAAGAGTACATGGAGTTCGTGAGTGCACCACGAACCTTACTTAACAGCATGTACAGACAGACATCTGCAAACCTCTCAGGTTGCTCACTAGCTGTTACATGAACAAGAACTGATTTTTCTGAAGAGATACTTTACAGAATTTCAGGATTATTTGGCCACCTTTATGCAGTATGGGAGCTTAATACAATGTAAGTGAAAAAAACTAAGATCAACTCAAAAACCACGGTATTTGGGAGCTACCTTAAAAGGAAAGCTGGCAGTCACCCTTAGGTGACTCAAATTTTCCCATAGTTACATTTAGTTGTGCTTCATTGTGAAAAGCTACTCTCACCTTGTCTAAGGGCTGATGCTCTCCTACAGCATTCTCATGCTACCTTAATCCCCGAGTTTAAGGAATTAAGGGACAGGAAACCAAGTCACACCTTGATGATTGCTACAGTGTGTCTGGGTGCTCTGCTTACTACAACCTCCTTGGACAAAACCAGCACATTTAGAAAACAGATACCTCCAACTTGTTCAGTTTCTGCTGTGGAATGCCTTATTCATGGCTGAAAACACCTTGTCCTCACCTCAGATTATTGTGGTCAAGCATCCAGCACTCAAATTATGTAAGCAGCACCATTTTCCACTTCACTCAGTAAAATATCAAAACCTTTGTGCTTGTGTACACACACGTGTGTTTGAAATAGTTGCACTCAGAAAGCCTGGCATAATTTCCTGCAAGGAAGCCACCGCCTCCAAGGCGGGAAGATGACACTGAACAGAACACAGAGCCCCTTGATGCTCTGATCCAGCTAAACCCTGAGCTCAGCAAGGACTGAGATCACTTGTAACTCACATCAGACCAAGTTAATCTTGAAACTTCAGATTTTCAAGATTCCACTCACCGTTTAAGTACACGGATCCCCATAGAGGAGGTCAACTTCAATCAACATTTGTAGATGCTGTTGGATTACATGTCTTGAGGAGAAAGGATTAATCACTCTCCCTCATTTCCCCAAGAGTCTGTGCAACTGTTTACACATAAGCAAGGAAAATAATTCTTCAGAAATTACCTAAATTGCACAACTATCATGACTGACAAAGGATCAAGGATCTACAGGCTATAAAATAGAACTTTTGCTATGACAGCTAGCACTAGAACTAAGATTTCTTGGCTATTAAAAATTTTGCTACTATTTACCACTCAACTCAAAATACTGCATAAGGTTATAAGAGATCCTTAGCTTGCACCCTCCCAAGACAGAAGGGGGGAAAAAAAAAAAAAGCATCACACAACCCTGACCTAGAAAAATGTGTCCTAGTCTACAAAAATGCAACAATTTGCTGATGTGGAATGGAAAATAGCAGGTTATTGGGGACCGGTAGAGAATAATGCTCCTGAAAAGAAAAGAAAAGGAGCAAGCTGAGAAAGAGCATTTACTGTTCTTTTCTCTTTGACTTGCACTCCTTTTTCTGTATTTCTGGGTAACTAGTTATGCAGAACATTTGTAGCCCATCATTGTAATTAACCTACTTTTCAACTCCTAGGACAAGGCAAGTGCCCAGAAGGTATGGCTCCACCACAAAACAGTAAAATCACATCTAACTGTTTTAGGTTCACACAAGATATGCATAAGCCTGGACACCAGTATTCGATATACTTTGTCACTTATCAAAATTTGGTTTTGATAGTCAAAATATCTCTCCCATCTGCACTCATCCGTACTTACCATAACATTATACTTTTGAGGAAAAATGGAGAAAATAGTAGAAAACAACTGCAAAGCCATCAACTATAAAATAACCAACAGCATAAATAGTAATTATGTTGACTACATTTTCTATAACACAAATAGTGTTATTTCAGTGAAAAACATTCTCCTTACTGAGAATCAAGCACTTAGAAAAAGCAGCAAATCAATGAATTATTACCTTAAGCATACAGAGAAAGATTACTCAGACGTGATGTAGCATTTTTTCCAGCCTTCTTGAACCTCACAATATGCAATAGTTACTAGATCTATCCAGAGCTGTGTATTCAATTAAGGTTGCATCCTTCCCTTGCTTGAGCTCAGCTTTCATCTAAGTGGTTAAAAAGGTATTTCATAGCTTTCATATTCAAGAGCCCATACTACCCTTCTTTTCTTGGAAGTGGATTTTAAGATAAATACCGGTAATGAGAGCAGCACAAAGAGGTTAGTTGTACCATTAATCTTGTCAAATACACTGCACCAACAGACATGAGTTATCAGACAATGAACTAGATGGTAGAATAAAATACTGGTTTCAGCTTTAGTTGTGGTAATAGAAGATTCTGAGCTGGGAATATAAGAGAGGACAGAGATAAGAAAGGCTTGCATTTTTTCAGGGCTTTTTTTTAAGTGTGATAATATTTAGTTAGATAGATGGCATCAAAGACAGTTTTTTAAGATAATGTGTGCTCAGTATTTAGAAATTAAGTAAATATATAGAATGTACACATAATATAATACTCAGAAACCAATTACCCATAAAACATGAGACTATTCCAGTCTTTGTGGTGTTGCAGCTACCCTTGCAGAGCTTCAGTACTTGCATTTTAAATCCAGAACACTAACTTCTTGAAGCAAATTGACAGAGCATGGGTGATTGCAGACTAAACAGGAGTTTGAAATGGGCAAAAGTGTAGGAACAGGTCTCTACATGGCTTATTAAAGCAAAACATTGTTAAGGCCATCTTGGTCATTACTGCTTGTCTATCTATGAAAAATTAGTTAGAATCCTAAGCTAAGTCACTATTAATCAAACCAACCACTCAAAACAACTAACACCTTAGAGTAAAGTGTTTGCTTTAGCGAGAATCACAACTGACTATATTTCTTCTTTTAAAACTTTGAGATGTAATATGTTAAGATTCAATTTAAAATTATTTTATCAAGTGTTCGTATTTCATTACAAAACCACTAATTTTGCTATTTTTTTTTTTATTTCATTTCCATTGCCTTCATTAAGCAAAAGAGCAACACCAAGCCACTATCTCAGCACAGAACCAAGCAGAAAGCCTTGTATGACCACTTTTTGGGTGCTATTACACTTTGAAAACACAAAAACTGCCTTTCGTTCAACTTTGGAAAGTACTCATGAGAACGGCATTCAGAAGTATAACATTCTGCCAGTATTTTATACTTTTAGTGTAGCTCTATAGAAGAAAAATAGATTAACTGAATGTACTTAGCTACTCGGTAAAGTTTCCTTTGCACTACAGACGAACACCAAATGTCTGGACATTAATCAAAACCTGAAAATATCTTCTCTACACACTCACCACAGCCAAAACCCATGATTTTTTTTTGGCAGGAAATCTAATGAAAGGTTTTGGCTTAAAACCAAATGTGTTTAAGAGGGGGGTTGGGGTGGGTGGACAGGGACAACAACAGACAGGACAACATGGGGACACAGCACAAGACGCATCCATGCATCAGAACAGCCCATAAAAATAGAACTCAGACTCATTCTTGGAGATAATATTTTTACATTATTTCAACACACGGATTTATCTACTACTATACAAAATGTTTACCTCTAAAATTCCCTTTATTCCACCAGTTCTCTTCACTGAGACTATTAAATTAAGTAGCAGAGGAAGAAAAATAAACACTATACTCATGTTCGCTTTTGCCTCCTATTACCTCCAACAAAATATTTTTTTATGGTAACGACAGAAATAAGAAGCTTGCGTTGCTTGCTTTTTTGGTTTTGTATTTAATTAAAAGCAAGTATTTATCTACTGAGTAGCTTTATTAACAGTCTCTCTGGAAGCAAGCAGGCACTGCTACTAAAACTCAGTTACACATTTTAAAACAAAAACACAGTCATGCTGCTCTCACCTAATGCTTTCAGAAAAAGCCTAATTAGAACTAAGGAGGAATAACATCCTTCTCACAACATTTTTAGACTTGACTCATAGTTTTTGATGATCTGGTATTGACCTAAATTAACCTAAACCCAAAACAGCTGAGGAAAGTTTGTGAAACCTTGCTTCTCCCTGTAGTAACACAATCTATATAAATCTTATTTTGTGTAACAATGTGTAATTACATTGTATACATCCTGCAGTTCATAGATAGTATCTCAGGTTTATGCATTTTCATTGCTTTTCATTTCCTCACCACACTGTTCTTTTTCTCTCTCCAATCTTTGACTTCCCTTTCCGACTCAGTATATGAGAACTCCATTACGTGGACGCAGTTATCTTAACTGATGGAAAAATTACTGAAGCATAAAGGTGGACCCTGCAGAGACTGCAGTGATTTGGGACTCCTTCAGCTTTTTTGCAGCTACACATGCACATTGCCTCCTCCCCGCTGCGACAAAGTCTGCTTCCACATGGTAAAATCAGGTTTCATGCTGTTAACAACAGTTAGGAAGGCAGGCTACTGAAGCTACTCCACAGGAGAACCAGCGAGAATATTTTCACAGAAACCAGCCACTATCAGAACTGCTAATTTCATTTTGCACAAAGCATTGCTCTACTGTCTTCTTAAACGGCCAAGAGCAAAACTGAAATAAATAAATAATGACATAGCAAAAATGCTACCCTCTGTTTTGAACCTTCACTCTTCTCTTGGCAGATACAAAATTAAGCAGACCCATCATCCTCCAATCATTTTCTCTTATCCAATAGTCTTGACGGCATTTATTCCATGCTAAAGACCATTTTTCAGAGCTATGTTTTCACACTATGAGGCATCATTACATAAGCTGTCAAAAGAAAACTGGAAGTTGCGACAGCTGAGAAAGGGACAGCTGAGGCTTTTAGCACCCAGGAGACACATCAGAGTTGGTTGTGGTTTCATGTATCCAAGAGACAGTTAAAATACTTGGTACAGAAGAATGCATAGATTTCCACTTACCTAAGAGCAGAAATGTAGGGGCTTAATTTGGAAAGACTGCATTTTAACAACCAGCCAAGCACCACATCCCAACGCAAATCCTGCCACATCACTGTCAGGGTGAATAAGGTGGTTTCAAGGGTTTTGCTGAAATGACTGAAGTTTATTTCAGTGCGATGCTGCTTATTAAGTATTAAAACAAAGTTGCTCTTAATAGTATCAGAGAAGTGACTTTGTATTCACATACTGTTTCATTACAAAATTAAAATTTATTGCATTGTTTACATTAACTTTTCTCGTCTATATGAAACTTTCTTATCACTCAAAACTAGAAAAAGGGAAATATTTGTCACAGACAAAGCATCTATCAATTCCTGAGCAAAATGGAATCTAGCAGATGCCAGCATAACTGTGAAACAGACTACAGCTTCTCTTCCTAAGAAGAGAAGGACATGACACGTTATTTGAAGGAGTCCATGGAGAAGCATACAGACCTTTGATATGGAAGTTCTTAGGAAACAAAAATAAGTCTTGAGTTGACACAGCATCTTATTCAGCAAACATATTTCGACAGACGGAGCTTTGCTTAGAGAGAAGAATGATATCAAGAAATGCAAAAGATATCACTTGGTTTTGAAGCGTATTGTCAATGCTGATTTTTTCTACTCGTTCTCGGAGCACTCACACGTGATGTTACACGATAGGACTACACAGTACAGGAAGGCAGGCTCCAAGACCCATGTACAAAACTGAAAACACCACTTGAAGCTTGATCAGTGTGCAAAAGCATTATAAAAATATTGTTGCTTCTGATAGGACAGAATAGCATTCAGTGACCCAGAAAATCTACGCCCCTCCTTTATGCTTGAAATAAGAATTACCCACGCAAAACAGTCTGTTGTATGGATGCATTTTATGCTTCGTATTTGATCTATTCAGACATTCAGAGAATAAACCACACACAAATATCTTCAATCTACACATTTAAAAATCAATAATACCCAATAAATGTTACTTAAAAGTGAAAATAGTAAACCTTAACTGCTGGCTCTGTTAAAAGAGACTGTTTTGCTAATGACAAAGGGTTACAGCAACTTGAACTTCTTCACAGTAGAAATTAAGTCTAAACAGGTCACCTTGACAGTTTATGTTAAAACAAAACCAGCTTCATGTAAACAATACCAATGTCAATTAAGTATTATCAAATTTGTCTCTGTTCAGCAAACAATTCTACTCTACATTTTAATTCAGACTAAGAGCCTACTAAACGTATGGTTTTATTCCCAGAGAGATAAGAAGCATTCACAAGCACTGCATTCAGCTTTCCGCATCCAATTTGCTCTCATATTCCGTAATAATCTATTACCAGACATACGTATTTAATATACCTAATTTAAGAAAAACAGGGCCAGAACCACTTAGACCACAAACATAATTCTCTAATCATTTTTCTAACAATTTTTTAGAAAATGCAATTAATGTGCATAGTGAGTTTCAAACACTAAAATATTATGCACAACTATCTATTCTAACTATCCATACTATCTTCTTGACCACTGACAATGTTTTTAATGTTCTTATCAGAACATCTCTAGAGCCACTAGGAAACAGTCCAACAGCAAATCACGCCTAGTCACAAAATAACTTTAGCAGGAAAACAAAAGCTTTACACTACTGACAAAGTCATGGCAACACACAGACATATGATTATACACTATTAAAAGGAGCAAGAAAGTTCCTTGAGGTTTGGGATTATTTTTTTTTGTGGAAAAACATTTCCTACAAAAGTTTATTCTTAAACAGCACCTCAGACAACCCTAACATGCCTGCCAGCATGTTACATTACAAGTAACTGAAGCTACCACTGGCACTGGAAGCATTTCAGACAAAAACAGGTACAGGAAAAAAATCTCTACACAACATTTAAAGAACAACTGGTTTCCTCCAATATTAGTCAGGAATATCTTCCTCTTCCCGCTCTCAGCAGGTATTCTCCTGTTGTTTCTGAATACCTTCTAAATTACTCTACCAGGTTTTCTCTCCTGCTCCTCTCCCCTGCTTTGCCCCAGTATGTGCAGTGGATGTGACATCCTGCAACATAACAGTCTCTGAAGTGGCAGAAGGCAGTACAGTCAGTCCTCATAACCTTTCTGGATAGACTTTCTAAATAAAAAATGCTTGGACCTCTGTTTAACAGCTGAAATAAATTTGCATGAGAAATAATTCACTCCAGTAAGCAGTAGCACAGAAACTACGGATCTATGATATAAGGGCATCTGTACCTGGCTGAACTCACTTCCCACTAACTCCTAATTGTCTGACATTACAGCCACCTAATTCTCAAATGAGATCAGGATCCGATAAGAAGAGAAATAAGAGAACCTCAAGGAGCTTATAGTGTAGGATGAATGGTAGAAAAGAAAATCACATGCATCTCTGATGAAAAAAACCACAAACTACAGAAGCAGAGATAGCAACACTTATCTACTGTATTTTAGAAGGCTGACAAAGACCATATGTTATATATTCTTGAAGCTAAGCTTACTCACTGTTAAAAGACTCCAAACATGACTAATATTCATAAAAAGATGGAACCTGTGAAACCATTTAGGCAGAGATCTAAGTTTAAGTTAACCTTCCCTTTCACTCGCTCACAGTAACATCTCTATTATTCCTGCAAAGAATTTAATCACCAGTAGCAGCAACAACAAAGTTAGGTCATGCAGTTTTTTTCTTTTCTTCCATCCCTTTGCCCTCTTTTTCTATTTTTCCAACTTCAACTTTGGTTTGCAATATCTGTGTTAGGTTTGTGGCATTAAAAAAACTTTCACTCTGCTAAAAAAAAATTAATTTAAAAGTCACACCACAGAAACAAAGGTTTTCCCCGTACCTCTTTTACTTAAGAATCCTTTTAAAAGTCATTTTATGCTGTAATGATATAAACTGTTATCACTCAGTTCACAAATGAAATCAAGTATCACTCAAAAGTTACAAAAAACCATCTTCAAGCATATCTATTAAAGACTATAAACTGCTAAGATATGCTTGAAAGTGAATGCTATATCCTAAAGGTTATTTATCACCAGGAGAGGAGGAAGCATGCTGTGTGTTTATGCCAGGCTGACGAATGACGACTGCAGAGATTATAAATCTTTAGTTCCAAACATGAAGTACTCAAAGCCATAGTCCCCAACCACATCAAAAACAACAACAGTTCACAAAGGGGTAAGCTAACTGGGGTTGGACCCAGTAGGAATACATTAATCTGCAGAGCGTGTCCTCAGATAGAATAAAATGAAGAGAAATCAGTAACGAAAACAAGCCATTTATAATATACTGTGAAAAATCACTAAAACAATAGCTTTTGGAAACCTTGCATCTGCAGAAAACCTTCTGGGCCTAAATCCAATACAAACCTGTCAGAAAATATTGATGAAAAATGTGCATTTACAATTGTAAATAAAACATGAATATGGAACCTATTCCTAAACTCAATTTTTCCAGAACAGAAATAAAGTGTGCTTTTTTTTTCTTTTTTTTTTTTTTTTTATTTTTGACTAGGTTATTTAGTTTGTTGATTTAATTAGACACTGGTTTTGGTAAACAAAATTACTTCAAAATGAAACCCCCCCAATAACCCTTAACAAATCAAACGGACATCAAAGACTTATGCTGTGCTTATCTGCTTCACTCATAATAGCTTATTGAAAATACCTGTAAAAGTCTATTATTATAAAAACCACCTTCTCAGAAGAGAAATATGATCAAAGCAATTGTCAGATGGCAGAAGGCCAGCCTTTCATATATGCCACTAGGGATTCTTTCAACTTTGTCTTGAAAGGCCCTCTGATGCTCCATTCCAGATTCTAACACAACTCCGCCAGCGAAAGGTTAATGGAATGCACCCTTAATACACAGGCACGCCTTAACATATACTAACAAAACAAAAATACATTTTCATTAGGGATGGTGCTCTTTTTAACATGTTGAAGTAATAACAGACCTTCTGCCATCCCCCAACAGCAGCACATGCAAGCAGTTGTTCAACACTATGAATAAACTTCAAGAAAACCTTTCCGATTAAACTCATTTACATCAAATGCTCAGGTGACACAGGTTACTGAACATATGCACCACAAACATGTACACCTAAACTTCAGAGGTGCATTTCTAAGTTGCCAGATGGGTTATTTTTTACAGTTATTAATGGCAAGATAAAACTTTTTATTTAAATAGATAGCTATTCAGCTCCCACAGTGTAACTTTCCGAAAGTATTGAATCAACCTGTGCAGCACTAAGCCTCAAACTAAACAAGGACAAGGATGATACAGAATCCCAGAACGAGAACTTAACAAAAATCTACTTAGCAGTGTCTTTCTGGCTAGTTCATGAAATAACTTGACACTTTGGTGCTAGTATAAAAGGTAAAAAAATCAACCAATCGAACAAAAGAAGCACACACTGAAGGCGCCAGGAGTGCATGAGGAGGCAGAAAAGACTGACAAAAACGTACAAGTTCTCAAGCACCTGCAAGTCAGTTCCATCTCCTTGAATTCTACTGCTTGACAGCAACTCAGGAGCTGGTTAGTTTTCAGCATGAAAAAAAATAAAGTAGGAACAGAAATTAAGCTATAGTGCATAATAGTTCAGAAATATGTTCTGTGGGCATCACGTAGCTGAATCGATAGTAAATCATGTTTACCATAGCCAGCACTAGAGGCAATACAAGTCATTGGAATGGGTAACTATACAAATAAGACTACACACACTTGTAGTGAAAAAAAAAAAAGCATCCACCAGCTTGCTAGTTTATTTCCCCTTACTTAGGGCACTTCTGGTAGATACAGGGGACAACCAACACAAAAGTGGCTAAATACAAAAAGTCAAACATATTCACTTTTAATCTAGATGACAATATACAAAATTTAAGACTACACAAAATACAGACAAAATTTATCAGACTGCTTTATTGAACTTACTAGAGAGCTATGTCAGTTTTTATTTAAAATACGTAATTATAGTGAGAGAAAAACTTTTTTTTTAATACTACATACACTGTCAGGTAAACAGATTATAAACACTTCTTCATATAAATTCAGAGAACTGAAATACAAGAAACATCCAGCTTCTAACTATCTCACTATCTAACTTTCCATTATCACATACAAGTAACAGAGACTTGACAACTTGGACTGAGACTCTGGTTTGACCCCTGAGAACACAAACTGAATGTGCCAAGGGCTGACCTTGTAATTAAAAAAAATCAACATGAAAGAAATTTATATATCCACCACAACATAAACTCCTGGCACTTAAGAAAATCTCTCAGAAAGTAAACAATTCTTAAGATTAGAGGATAGGCAAGGACCACCAAATTTGAGTCCAGTCCCCAGCCACAACAAGTACCGCATAAACTAATGCTTCTCATGAGGCAAACAAACTCCTTCCTAAGAGTGCTTATGATTTTGCTTTGACTGAAGAAAACATTGCAGAACCTCACTGCTCTAACAATTAAGAACCTTCTTTTAATTCTCAGCTTGAATTTATTCATAGCTAGCTTACACCCATTAGCTCTTGTGCCAATATTGTCCTTTAGTTTAAATAGCTCTTCTCCATCCCCGGTGTTTACCTCCCTCATGAATTTAATTTCATTCAATTACATTTCTTAGGACTAATTGTTTCAAAATGAGAGGGCATACTTTATAAACCCATCAATAGCACATTCCATAAGGAGAAAAATTAACTTCTCCAGCAATTAAAGAAGTTGAAAAGTGCACAGTAAGGCAGTTATACGTCCATGGAAAAGTTGTATTACTCCAGGATGTAAGGGAGAAATGATTCCAAAATGAAGACGCTAATGGCTGTAAGATGAGAAGCTTTAGAAGCGTACCAGAGTGAAAAAATATGTTTATTTCTGAGCACTCTTGCAGAAGGACTTTCACTCAGTTTAAAAATCCTTTTAATGTTGATTTTTCTTGCCACTCCGAAAATTAGGAATAAAAGAAACAGAGACAACAAAACTTATCAAGCAGTACACTAAAATACTCAGGGGACACAGGAAAAAAAAAAAAAAGTGCAGTATATTTTATGCTTTTTAAAGGTTAAGGAGGCTTTTTAACTTCCCCGAGACAACTTGTAGTGTTACTTCTGTTCCTCTTGATAGTTCTGATAAAAGGTCAAGCCAAAGTGTTTTTTCATCAACTCACAACCATGACAAGACCAAATCATCTTTTCATAAAACAAATACTTATTTTGGGTAGCAGTTAGATATACTCTTGGTTTAGTGATTCATCTGATGTACTAACTTATGGAAGGGAAACAGTATTTCAGAAAAATCAAGCACCATTTAATTTCAGAAAATTTTATGTTAGTAAACTCACACCATTCAGATAATATGTCGTACATCTTTTTAGCTTAGTTGATCTAAAAAATAAAAGACAATTTTGTTTCTTAGCTTCCTTTCTGTTCCTACAATATGCAGTACAAGAACAGGAGTAATGTAAATTCTCACACACAGTTTTCATATTAATAAACTGAAGAAATCAAATACCTACTACTACTTTGAAGGCATTAATTTATCCTAGGCAAGTGACAGAAAATATTACGAACTCGGGACATTTTGCAGATAAATTACACAGAAAAGCCAAAAAAGAGTTCCACCTGACTAAACTCACCAGGAGTTACCTACTCCTCATCCATGAGAAGTACACAGAAAAATGGACAAACAAGAAGCTGCCCTACCACTTGTGTAAGGTGAAAATACAGCTTTCTCCTAAACTTTCTTCCTGTTTAGTGTACTAATACCTCCCTCTTGCAACTAAAGTGTGAGTGAGCTCAATAAGTTTGAGACAGTGCATTCAAGAAGTCCTCCAGAGCTCCTAACTCACTGAAACCTTTAGAGCAAGTCAGTATTTTCATATTTGTCTAACACAAGTTGTTCAGTTATCCAGATTATACTAATAGTCTGGATACTAATAGGATACAAAAATTTGGCAAGTCTGGAAAAAAAAAAGTTAGAAATCTCGAAGTCTTAAAAAAAAACCTCAGAACTTGGACTGTTTTTTGACTTTCATATCTTATCAGAAAACATATTAGCAATTATTTCACATAACACTAGAACTGAATCTAACTCACAAGTAACACTGATGCAGATAACCAGGTAACAAATGTGATGATACTGCTTCCAGAAAGTCACTGACACAGTGAAAATGCTGTCATGTACCACAGAAAGGATTATGAATTATGCATTACTAAATTATCATTAAAAGAAAAACTACTGTCCATACTACTGCAGAAATCCAATCCATACAGATCAGATCCATACTGGACCTGGGTTCAATCTCATTCAGCTGAAGTACAAGCGCGAAGAACTGTTATCACACTTCAACATGAAAATAGAGCTTCTATTTGCAATAGTCTAAATTGGCAGAAACCATGGCACACAAACAACTGTCCTTTCCTGATTTTGGCTTTAATAATACCATCACTAATTTCACATATCTCTTTAACGCTCTCATAAATTACATGTTATATGACATAAACAAGCTGCACTCAGTCAGTTCACATGCTAGGAGACCAACAATGAACAGCAAAAGATTTGGTCACAGGAAATAAACAAAAAGTGTGTACCTACCCTGAAAGAACAGGCCCTTCTTGTTACTGAAAAAAAACCCCAATTTGGTGTGCATTACTATGGTTCCAAAACCTCTGCACACTTTTTTTTTTCCTCCCCCTTACAGTTAAGGGTTGGGGGAAAGAATAGGAAAGAAAAGTGAGTAAAACACTGGTAATTTGTTTAGCTAGTGATGCAGGCTGTTCTCCGATCAAATTTTGTTTCCCAAAGGAAGATATCAGTTTTAAATTACACAGCAAGCAGGCAAGAGAAAGGAAGCAAACAATCAAAACCTTCCCAGGAGGGGTAAGAGTAAGGCAAGAACTCCAGAGATCCTATTTAATAAATAAACACCTTCATTTCTGTAAGTTAATTTCACCACAGGAAATAAGTTTAGTTTTAATTATATTGCCTTATGTCATGTTTTATAAAAGGTACATGAGGCTCATTGACTTTCTCTTATTAAAGCCTTTACATGCTGCAGAGATGTTGCATGTAGATTAAGTCTCAGTAGAGCCCTAGCAGAGTGCACAGTGATATAAGATGCAGTATTTTTATTGTGATCCCACACCTGTGACAACTGCTGAGATGAAAAACAAGATGTTGTTACAGTACTTTTTTTTTAAAAAAGGTGAAATTAGACATAAAGAAAATATAAAATATACCTATACACACAGTGATAGACTATACCATTGATTCAAAGCCTTTGCTCACACAGGGAAAACAGACAGTTTTTCAGAAACCTACAAGCCAAAGAGGTTATTTAGCTGATATATAATTAGCAAGAGTATCATAAATTCAGAACTTCAAAGGAAGTCGTCTCTTATTAGTAGCAGATGGAAGAAATATAGAGACTCAGACATTGACTAGAGCCCTTCCCTCAGTCTCATGTTAAAAAAAAAAATTCCAAGATGCATTTCTCAAACTCAGAATGCTACAGTATTTTAACACCTTTAAAATCAACAGAACCCTATGCTCCTTACGTTAAACCAGTTACCTTTCACCACTTATGATGGTGTTCTGCAGTAGCACAGTCTACTTAAAAAAACCAAACAAACCACAAACCCACAAACCACCTCACCAAATCAACAAACTAACCCCGTTCCCCCCAAAAAAACAGCAAAAGAGTTAAAGCTGTCAAAATTTGGCAAATTTTGAACAACTGAGAACTTAGACCATTCAAACATGCTGTCTTTATTAGTAACATGACCTCAATTTCATTAATTTAGATAAATTAGAGGCTTTCAAAGAGCACAGAGAACAGGTCAGGTGCACGTCATACAGGCAGCCTATTCCAAGTTCCATCAACTAGTAAGACTTTTTTTTTCCTCAACCTTTCCAGTCATGATATTGTTGCTATATTCCTCTTAAATCAGTCAGCAATAGTCAATAACTCTTCAACCCTATCATATACACATTTCTGCAGAATTACAAGCCTCAACAACAAGAAGAAATGAAGAAAATGCACACAAACCCCAAATAACCCACAACACACACATTCCCCCCCGTGCGTAGTGTTTGTAAAAGGTATCTGCGTACATTCAGAATACAGCAGTCAGACCATGCCCAAGGGATTGTATTGCTTCACCAGAGCAGGTTACTGGGAGAGAAAACAAAAAGTTTTACAAAAAAAAAAAAAAAAGTATATTAACTGTAAGTTAGTCATCATCTATACTTGTCCTGAGAACTAAGTGTCGTTGCAAAGTGGCGATGAATTCCTTTTTTCATCGCTGACAGCGATAGCTGCTCCAACACCTGCTGGGCAATGTGGTTCATCAACCCTGTAAGGGAGAACGCTTAGGCTGGTCTAACCTTAGATGAGGGCCCCTTCCCGGCACCCATCTGTGTCAACTGCTGCATCTGCTGGTTGCACTCTGGGAGCTGTGCTCTGTGCCTGCCTTTTATACAGCGCCAGCTGAAAGGGGGCATCATCACCAGGAGGCAGCTGCAGCAAAGGCTGCTGACCCAGCTTCTTCGAAACTCCAACAGCTTCCTCAGGATAGCCCTGCAGCTCCCTTGTGCGTAGCTGGCACCAATGCCAAAACTTAGAGAAACTTCTCTGGTTACTTATACTAATGCCTGCCTGATTGGAAAAAAAAAAAACAAAAAAAATGAAGCTTTGACAGAGAAGTTTAAGAGCATTATCTTCTGCTATATAGAATCGCACCCTATGTAAATTGCTTTTCTCCCTTTAAACAAAGTGTGCTTTCACACCAGATGGCATGATTTTAGAAGTGATTATTATTTCAAAAAATAAAACCACTGGAATCTGTGGTACAAAAGTACTATACAACTCAGTAAAAACAAACTGAAACCCTACTAGCTGTTTCCTAAATAATGACTTAATAATCTCCCCCAAGAAAAAAGAAAAACAATCAGCAGAAAAGTTACCAGCTTCAACACTTACTTACAAAACTGTTAATAGATTTTGTTAAACAATGCTCAGCTAGTTCCAGTCAAGAGATACTATTAGTAGGCACGTGCCTATTTTTATACCATATTCAAAGTAATTTTGAGTTTGCTTATATCAGTATTCTTTATGTTCATTTAGCACCACCCTTTTGTAATTTGGTTCCTGAATTATTAAATTAAGGAAAAACAGAAGTACTTGGGACTTCCTTTGCTTTCCTTCATTGCTCAGTTGAATTTCAAAGTGAAGTAAAACGAGTGGCTAGCAAAGTAATGGTACTCCATAGTCTTCATAGCAAATAACACTAGAATTCACTGGAACAGCAGGAATGACAAATAGATGTTTGTCAGACCAGAATATTGTGTACTGGCTAACAGACTTTTGGAAAGATATTAAGAATTCATTTTTACTGTTCATAGAAAGACGTAGAAAAGGCTTCAGAGACACTTGTGGAAAGCCAGCCCAGTGAACAGGAGAATATGTAACAGGAGAAGTACGTAACCCAAAATGCTAGGAGGCCTGGGACAGACCAGCAGGGTTTGGACTAGGTGCTCAAAGTTCAATGTTTATATAGGCTTTTAAGATTCAAAATTATTTCCACAGAGACGCAACTTGGCCTTCTCCAAGCTCAACAGTATTAAATCCATCTTACTCGAATTTATGTTTCAATTACATATTTAATGTATGTTGCAAGACAGACACTGTGCCATGCTTTATTTCTTTAATCTATTCCTCATTCCACTGTAGTTCAACAACATGTAAAAGTCTGGTTTTGTTGGAGGTGTGTCTAGAGGAGACAGTTGGCAAGCTAAACTGTATACCTACTTCAACAGCTGAGGCACTCAGTAATTTTGGACGTGTAAAGTTGCCTTTCTAACAGAATACTTAGAAACATCACAGGTCACTTAGAGGCATACTATCAGGATCGAGTAATCGTTGTAAGCCATCCCTAACACAAGTCACATGTCACAAGCACTCCAGTTTCAGCTAACATACACAAAAAGTAGACTTAATTTACATATTATTCATACGTCTTCCTAATACAGATTGAGAAATAAGGCACTTTAGTCACACAAATGTAAAAACAGTGGGAAACTAGAATTATGTGGTTTTCCTATCCATGGCTTTAATGACTCACTCAAACACAGGACAACAGATCATATATTTTCCAGTTATACCACTATATTCATGTATGTAGCCTAAAGCAACACAGCAATAACTTAAAATTAGAGCATTTGTAAGATAGTTAATTCAGTTTTTATCACATTAACCATATTAGTATAAAAATGGTATAGCATAGGTCTTTTTGCTAACAGAGAAAAATTTTCAGATAATATTAGCGTTTAGCATTTCCATTTTTCAATAGCACCTGTAAGCACAACGGGAATGTTCACATTCCTAAACTCTTAAATGCCATACTAATCATGCTAGTAATAGCACAATTTAGACTGGAGATTACTAGAAATAAAGGGGTGGAGAAACAAAGCTCCACAGAAAGTTTTTGTTACTTTAACTCGCCACACTTTTAGCACGTTATTACACATTTTTAAAAATATTATTGTTATTAAAAATACTTTTCTGTTAGTATCAGACTACCTAATGAGGTCTAATTTTACTTTACATGAAAAATTGATGCAATCTGTGAGACGGATCAGTTGAGGTCTTCTCATGTAGCCTAGCCAAATATTTGCTTTAAAAACTTGTAAAACACGTTGCCCTTATATTCTGTAAGCTAACTCTTAAAAAATATTTTTTTGGCAGATTCTAGTAGTACTCCTTGTTCACCCTACCACTGAGAGTTACCATTTATTAAGAGGGTCAGAATTTTCACCGGGTCACAAGGTCTTGCACATCACTATTATATAGGACTCTGTAGCTGCTAGATCTGAGGAAATTTTCCTTTCTGCAAGAAAACTTAATAACTGCCAGTACACAAAAGCTGTAGATCCATGTTCTCTAGTCACATCTGTCCAGTTTCGCAGGTCATAAATTGTTTTCTCATGTTCTGAAAGCTACTACGCAACTTAGTTTTCACAAAGCATCCTGCCACCAGATTCTGCTCTACTGACGTCAATGACTAATGTTCTCCTCCCTGCCTTAGCTCTTTTCTTTGTTGCTTATACATTTCAGTGATGTTTAGTCATTGAAAAATACAATATTCAGCAAGTATCTCTTACTGCACAGTGTTACAGTTACAGCATTAGCTGGTATCTTACCTGTCATACAGCACTAACAGTAGGTGAGAAAAAGAGTACAGAGCAAGGAGAAAGCATATACTGGCAGTCAGCTATATAGTATATTAGCTAGAGGTTGGCATTCTCCCCTTCACTTCTGCTCTTCAGCTCTGTGAATTAAGAACAAGTACTAGATGGAGATATTATGATGGGGTGTGACTCTGTGTTGTCCTACATATAACACATTCACCACAGAATCATTCAGGTTAGAAAAGACCTTTAAGATCATCAAGTCCAACCATAAACCTAACACTGCCAAGTTCACCACTAAACCATGTTCCTAAAATGTATATTAAGTACTCAATACCTGTCCGCAAAAGGAACGTAGATTAAAATAAAATAGTACATCAACAGATATATGCCTGAAACGGGTACCAGAAGTGGTTTCGCACAGCATGAGTTTGCAGAAAAATAACCTCTGAACCAAATACCGGCATTAAGCCACGTGCATAGACCAGCAAAATCAGTAAAAAACCTAAAATACTAGCATCACAGAGAAAACAGAAGATGATGTGCTACTGGGAAAGACAGAATTGCATATTCCTGAAAATTATTGTATATTATCCTCCTCAAATGCAATGAGTAATTCCAAAACTCTTTCCAATACTAAACAAACAGCCACAAGGTAAAAACAACAGTGCCAAACATTCAGTAGGCCTGCCAGAAAGAAGCTAACTACAGAAGCACTTGTATTTCATCAGTGTTTCCAACTATTTTACTCTACTAGTTTGTAAAAGCAAAAATTCTATAGATGCATCATTAAATTATGTTTTCTTTGGAAGCATGCACAATGTTGGCAAGGAATAAAAAATACATTTAAAGTAATTTCATTACAGCAGTATTAATTTCAAAATAGTCTCCAGTATCTGCATTGCTAAGAGGCATCTGCATGCCTCAGGTATTGGCATCCAAATAATTATATATATATAAAATATAAATATTTTTTATATATATATATATATATTATATATATACATTTATGTGTTATAGAAATATAATCACTGCTCTATCAACTTTTCCAATAACTTGTACATCTCTCCAGTCAAGTTCTGAGAGAAATAAAAGACATGCTTTTTTAAAATTTACAATTGCTTAGTCAACTTGTGTACCCTAATGGAAAACTATAGTATCAAACATCTGCCTGATGCTACAAAATGAGACAGTGGAATTGTCAGGAGGACACTCAGTTGGGATTGAAGAGGTCTGACTTTTGTCCTAGTCAGCTAATGGCTTAATGCATAACAGCAGGAAAATTGTCTCTCCTGTGATTTTGTCTCCCGTCTTTGAAAAGGGAAAATATTTACACAAATCACTGAACTGCTCTTTGAAGCTGAGTTCAAATACCTGACATTCCCATTCAACCTAACAGAGAGGCTGATCTCCTGAGATGTAGCACATCTTCCACCAAATACCTCCCATTTCAACTTGCAAAACATCACAGTGACGTGCAACCATAGTTCACTTAAACCAACTCTGTGTCGTAGAAACAGTACCTTTTTGTATAACTTGGGAGAAAACAGGAAAAAAAAATATCAGAACCTGAAAAAAATAGGTATATTTCCACCCTCCACCATCAGTAAAAATAGATTAGTAAGAAATATCTGATCAATTCAGCATTTGATTCCTTGACAAAATACTTTCATCTCTATTGACAAGAATCATAATTAGTGCTTTAATAAGGTGCTTGAAGAATAGCAGGCATCAAATTTGCTGTTCTCACGACTGCATCACTGAATGTTGTTTTCAGAGCAGCATAGGAAGAATGGCGTGTCAACTCTCAAAAACTGCTCAAAGATATGCAAGTGTTGTTTTCATGCAAATGACATTATGTATGGCACAATAAAAACAGAAGACCATTTTAAATGTTTGATAACATATGGCCAAATTGTTCCAGAATCAGTAAACTATAATTACTTCCAGAGATTACAGAACTCTTAGAAGAGCACCATCACCCCAAACCATCAGTAGTTGTACAGAGGCTGAAATGTAATGGCAAGGTTCAGCATCGAGGTGAATCTATTTTTGCATTTGTTGCAATGTAAAGATAATAAATGAATGCTGTGAATTTGGGGGTAGTGAGAGATGCCACATTATCTGACAGATTTGCATGTGAAGTAAATGAAACTGTCACAAAGAGATGACTGCTAACAGAATCAAATTTAGATTTAAAATGAACCCTGGAAATATCTCTTAGAAAAGCTTCAACAACGAAGAATTCACTGACTTCCCAGAGGGCAGGAGGTCATGTATTACACCAAATCAATCAGCAGTGCCCCTCCACTGAAATACAAGAAATGAAGAGCTAAAAAGTGACTGAAATAAAAAAAAAAGTTCTTAAAAGAGTGAGACTCAGTAACTAGGGTCATGGGTTACACCATTTAAAGATAGCAGAAGCACTATTCCAATGAGTACAAGATGAGGTCTAGAGTGATCCATTTCTTTCAGAAGATCAGAGCACTCTTGTATGCTCAAGAAACCAGATATAATGCCCTTGTTTCATACCACACTGAGAAAAGTTCTTGCAACTCTAGCAAACTATAGCTAAACTCAGAACTAGCTGCAAATAGAATGTAACAACTAGTCTTCCCTATTATCAGAACTGGCAGTCATTTGTCTTAAACGTTACCATATTTTGAGTTACATTTGAGTAAGAATAACACTGCAAGATTCTGAAATCCAGGCTTGATGGAGGGCTTCCCCAAACTTCTGACTAAAACAGATAATGAATATGACAACAACAACAAACTACTATTACATATCATGTTGCTAAACATACCAGCAAAATCTCTGCTTTATCAACTCCGTTGCATCCAAGGGACACGAGGCTTGCTATAAGGCTACAACCTATATGGGATCACGGAATGTTCAAATGGAGAAAGGGGCCTCCCAACACTGATGGTCACTGCAGTCCATCTGGACTTGGAAACAACTAGGTACACACCTTTCAACGGAAGGAAGCAAAAGTAGGTCACTCACACTGGAATGTGTTGCAATCAGTTACTGGTTCATTACAAAAGCTAAATGCACACAGGCACAAACCTATACACAGATGATAGTTCATTCTGACAGAATTTCTTCCCTGCATAACAAAAGCAATTGGTAAAACTCTCCAAAAACACCTTACAGCAAGTTGTCCTACTTGTGAGAAGCAACTCCTTGAAGTGTTTTTTTTCTCCTCAGTTTTTCAAATAGCAAAGCATATCTCCTTTCAACAAATTTATTTTCCTAAATTGATCTAGTCTAATCTTCTTTTATTTTTTTTCCCCCTCACCAAAAGAAACCACCAAACAGACACGCAGAACCGTTAAGGAAGACGACTCAGATGCGAGGATTCCCAGGTCAGGATTAACATGAAGTGACAGCAGAGATCCTACACTACTTTGTTGTTTTCTTTTTTTACTCACAACAATTAATTTTAATAGTTTACGATGATGGACCTCAATTGCCCACTTGGCACTCACATCAACGAGCCTCACAACAGAAAGCCACTTATGTAAACAGGCCTTGCCACAGATAACCTTGTTTTGTTAGGATAAGAGAGACTGAAAGGAGAGGGAGAGGAAAGGGACAGCGCTCACCGCCCTTGAATCTCACAAGCAGCAAGCCCAGGGTGGACGAGTGTGCCTAACTCCTGGGACTCTCGCCTTCTACATCGCCCAGTCCCCACCCCACCGGGCTGTTCACCCCTTGTGGAAAATAACCGAGATCTGGGCGCAAACTGAGGCAAGCGCCGGGCACGTGGCTGTGGTCAAGTGCACTTCCGAAAGGCTCCGACTTTGTTGAGACATTGTATCAGTTTCTTGAAATGTTATTGTAGAACTCGAGACATTGTATCAGTTTCTCGAAATGTTATTGTAGAACTCGAGACATTGTATCAGTTTCTCAAACTGTTGTTATAGAATTCGAGACACTGTATCAGTTTCTCGACCTGTTGCAGAATTCAAGGAGAAAACAAACATGGAATTTATACGGCTACACTACGTCAAAATTATTTAAACAAAGTTTTAATCTGTCCAGTAAATTCAAGCAGAAATCCAGCAGAAGCCCAGCACCTCTATGGTCAGCCAGAACTCACGGGTATCAGTACAACGCAAACATCAGTGCTACGAGACAACCACTCGAGAAGACCGCAGCGCAAATAAAGATTCTCTCTGTATGTATTAGAGATTCTCTCTCATTCTGAATGAGAGCTGGCTGGTATTGCAAAAACATAAAGCTGTTTTGAATGAGCATTCTAGAAGTCCTTCTGTGGCACACCACAGCCAGCTGCACTCAGTCTGCTCCACAATATCTTTAATTTGTTGGATATGGAAGAACATAGGGTGCAGTGGGAAAAGAAGCAGAAATGGTAGGTGCATGATTCCCAACAGGAATAAGACGATGTTGTAACAGCCTTTGCACCATCGTGGCAAGCGAGTCTAGGTTGTACGAGCCTCCTAAATTGCTTCCTTGTAGTTCCAGCTATCTAAGTAGCAGAACACAGTCTTTCTTCTTTTCTGTCAGTGAAGGATATTTGGTCTATGATTTTTCTTCCAATATTACAAGCAAAATAGAAAGACCAAGTTTAACCGAGAGTGTGTACTAACAGAATAAGTACTGTTAAGATAATTTTAACTATAATTTAGTCAATGTTAACTGATTTTCCAGCATTTTAAAGCATGACAAAGTTAAACTGTTACATTTTTTCAAACATGGAAAAATCAAAAGCAGCATTACAAGGAAGCTGAAAATTTGCATATGTATGCAAAGTCATCACTGTTTAAGAGAAAATTATCTCTTCATCATCACTTTTTCTTTGATTCAAAAAACCCCCAACCCCTATATAATTCAAATGAGGCCCTAGTAGAAAGCATACAGCAGTTACTAATATTTACAAACATATCTTCCCTAAAGACAAGCTTAGTCAATTACTATGAAATAACCAAGATAAGCAAATGATCCAAGTTATGAATATAAATAGATAAGCTGTGCATTCAAGAAAAAAAAACAAACAAACAAACCAAGAACAGCAAAACCAAACCTGAAAATGAATATAGCAAGTTCTGTCCTATTAACGAACAATTTGTCTATTATTTATCTATTGGTTCTAAATATCATTGTTCAATTGGTTATTCAAAACTCATACTCAAATTTTTATGAGAGCCCACCATCATTAGGAAAATCTAAAAGAAAAGGGGTAATAGCCCCCTGGGGTACAATATATTTTTGACAATGGATTTTAAAACATATGCCAAAAATTAATGAGGCAGAAATGGAAACAGATTGGGTAGAGTTTGAAATAGCTCAGAGTGAAAGATTTGTTATATTTTTTTGTAGTTTTCTGAAACAAAGTCAAGAAAATAAACACTGAGGTAAAGACAGTTGTGATAAACTTGGTTCAAAAAGTACTGGAGATGTACAATCACTGCAATCAAGAGGCCTGACAAGAACAGTGTCTAAGTTGTATATTTTTATTTAATATTCCTAGAAGGATACTCTGAACAAAAAAAAAAAGAAAAAAAAAAAAGAAGCAGGCCTGCTCACTTAAACCATACCTTCTTGTGTTCCATCATGAACGCATCTAGTTTACCTGCGCTACTAGTATTTCAACCTAAAAAGAGATAATTTTGAGAATGGATTTTCAAGACTGAGCTTGCATCAGCTTCATGACATAAAGTTCTCCCATCCTCAGAAAACAGCCGTGTCTTAGGAAGATAAGTGTGAGAAATGATGTCCACATTACTGGCAGTCTTTCTCCATAGCACCTCTTCAATAGGAGCAGATGGTCCCATAAATGCCAAAGAGTCTATGGGCGTGTGACAGATTATCCCAAGAAATAAACGATTCTGGAGGTTTCGTAAGAGATAGACAAGGTGCATCTGATGGGTTTTAGACAATGTGTTTAGGAGGTAAACAGGACAGGTGACAATATTCATCGTTTTTTTCCAATCTCTTATATTTCCTGGTAACGGTACATCAGTATCTTACAGAGTTATCACGTTTTCTGCTTAGAGCATAATAGAAAGATAAGTGAAAACCAAAAATGCTAAAAGTAATTTTTAAAATTAACTTGTCTAGACCTTATGAGCAGAACGAATACGATTCACACTGCAAAGAATAAGGTGAGGAGAGCCCCCATATTCCAAAATGAAACTGCCTCCAAATTTATGGTTCGAATATGAGTTGAGGAAAAGAGTTAATTCACTACACCTGCCCTAACAGAAGAATGATGATCCGGACTACATGCGCTCACCTCATAAAAGATGAGGAGGCCCAATCTTGAGAATAACAGTGATCTAGATCATACGCCCACCTTATGAAAAATGGGGAGTCTTAACCCCGAGGATAGTCCTTAGAAGGTGTCCAAACTAAGAGGGAAAAAATCAAGCCACGACTGCAGAGTCAGCTGCTTCCATGCGGCAACTCCAAAGATGGCTGCCCGCATGCCCGCTCTAAAGCCTCAGTTGCGCGTGACCTGTGGTCAATCAAGCCATGGGCTAGTCCCAACTAGCCTCTGTTTCTAGCACATTCTCTGAAATCTGCCTGGCAACTGCTGACTCACAGCTGGGGGGGGAAAGCACCTGTCACACACACAGAAAATCAACATTACCAAAACCAAACTTCAACCTAGAAGCCTTATTCTTGAAATTATTTTATTTTTTTTAATTTATTTATCATTTAATTACTTTTTAGGGTACATTATCTAATGTAACAAAGAGTAACTTCGCTGTCAAAGGCCCATTTGGAACACTTACCCCGTGAGTGGACAACACACCCCATGGGGCAGATTGCTCTGAAACCTGTCTGAAGACATTGAAAATCATTTCCTGAAAATTCCTCAGAGAGGAAGGGTTTAGCATTCAGATGCACTGGGGAAGCTGCCCTACAGCAGTCTTCAAAGTCTGTATCTCAAATAATTTCCCCCCCAGAACTTCAAGTTTTTTACTTCTCTGAAAACAGACAAAAAAGCACCCACAGAGGAATGTGAACACTTGATTAAAAAAAACGTAATAGCCTCAATAAAGCTCCATAAATTAAAATCTGTTGTTTATCTTGACATTTCATTCATAAGCATAAATTGCATTTATTTTTTTTATGTCTCCTCATCAACAAGAAACAACTATCGTGCTTCACCAAATCACCTCGGGTTTATACAACATTTTGTCCTATAACAGAAAGAAAAGTTCAAGCTTCCAAATTGTTACTCTTTAAATAAAAATACATGAAAAAAAAGTACAAGAGCCACCCCTAGAAATCCTAAGTCCATAATTAGAACATGGGAATAAAAATTAGAATGGATGCCTCAAAGAACATTTCTTTAAAATGAATTAAAAAAATAAATCAATTGTTTAGACTTCAATTTCCTCAGTAATTTAGCCTCCAGGCACCACCCATTCTGAGAAAGGTGGCTAAACCAATCTGGTACATATGTATAACTGTGTATTCTCTCATCAAAAACTCCATCCCTCCTGTGATAAACATTCCCCATCAAAATCAAGAAAACTAGTAAGTTTCCATCAGACACAGTATCTCAATGGAATGTTTGGTTTTTTTTCATTAAGGGAAAGTTGAAAAGCTCTATTCTTACCACTACTTGGTTCATTTCATCTCTATTTTCCCTCTAAACTGATCACTGTCCCACATAATACAAGTATTTTCTGGAGTCATGCATGCACTCTTTAGAAATGCCCTGCATTCTGAAATTATTGTCAATAAAATTTTACAACATTCTTACACTACCCCATATTTTGTTATGCCACCTATTTCGTTACGTTTTTATTATTACTTAAACTTATTTCCTCCTTTCAAGTGCATTGGTTACTATAGAAACAGCTGCACATCCAAACCAGTGTTGAATCCACTAACAAAAAAAAAAAATCACATGATTGACTAGCTTGAAATACATAAATGGTAGAATAGTGAAATACAAGGACTCACGTGTTGGCCAAAATTCATGTCTTGGCTAGAATCAATATGTGGTGCAAATAATGTAATGTTAAAGGACAATACTAAAGAAACAAATATCTGTGTTTTAAGCATGTTTGTTGTCATCTAATATTGCCACTCAATTGTGTATTTTATTGAACTGTTCTTCCAGTGAGAGGATTTAAATATAAAGATTCATTTAACTTCAGGGATTCATTATTCCAGTAATTTGTATTAATTTAAAGCTACTGGATCCATTTACCACAATAAATCATCTTGTGTTGATAAAAAGAAATGTGTTGAGTCTAACTTATCAACAGTAGGATGTCTAAATTTTCTTTCAGCACTTGATATAACTTAAAGAAAGACTGGGTTGAGATTTTACAATTTATTTTCCACTAATTCCTTCACAGGATAGTGCATCAGATTTGGGGTTTTTTTCCTATTTCTTTACAGTATGTGTACATATAAGCAAAAGTAGTGTATATCCATCCATACACACAAAGGAATTTCCATCTGTAAATTATCCTTTGCCCTTCATGATTATCAAAATTCACAATTAAAGGGCTTCCATAAGATGCTACATCTGGTTCACATCAGAATTGCACTCAGTGGCATCTTAGCTAGTTCTGCTGTAACAACTACGTACTAAAATGACTAGAAAACACACTGGAAAGAGGAAAAAAAAAACACCGAAAAAGAACCCTCATAGAAGCTTGTTCCAATCTTCAACACTCAGAGTTTTTACAGGTGACAAGACTTTCCAACAGTCAAAAAACCAGAGCTGACAGCTCACCTCCTATCACAGAATCACAGAATGTCAGGGATTGGAAGGGACCTCGAAAGATCATCAAGTCCAATCCCCCTGCCAGAGCAGGAACGCCTAGATTATGCCACACAGGAACGTGTCCAGGCAGGTCTTGAATGTCTCCAGAGAAGGAGACTCCACAACCTCCCTGGGCAGCCTGTTCCAGGGCTCCGTCACCCTCACTGAGAAGAAGTTTCTTCTCGAGTTTAAGCGGAACCTCTTATGTTCCAGTTTCAGCCCATTACCCCTTGTCCTATCAGTGGTTGTCACCGAGAAGAGCCTGGCTCCATCCTCGTGACACTCACCCTTGATATATTTGTAAACATTAATGAGGTCACCCCTCAGCCTCCTCTTCTCCAAACTAAAGAGCCCCAGCTCCCTCAGCCTTTTCTCATAAGGGAGATGCTCCACTCCCTTAATCATCCTAGTTGCCCTGTGCTGGACTCTCTCCAGCAGTTCCCTGTCTTTCCTACCAAGAACCGTGCTAACAAGCCTGTGGTGGCATTTTGGAGTGCACTACGGACTCACTCCTCCAAAAACTGCCGTACCAAACCTCCACTTCCCGTTTACCCCACAACAGAATATAAATGACTGACCTCAGCTTTTTTGCCAGCACTGCACTATCATTCAAATCAAGTGAAGTTCACGTTTTTAAATCATATTTCATTATTTGTTTCACTCAGGAACTACTAGAGCGAGATTATTAATTACTATTACTTGTTGCTGAACTCAACAAAAAAGTGTGCCAGTGCCTTCAAAGAGCTCTGAATCAGTCCCAAAGGACTTATATTTGATTTAATTTATACCTGGATTTTTACTGGCCCTCTGCAGAGTCATGAATTTAACCTACCTTGAAACTACGAATTAAATATACCAAGTATATATTCTTAACGGCTTTCTCAATTTGAAAACACAATGAAAAATGGCAACTGTGTTTTGATCAATTATTTGGAGATTTTTCCAAAATCTTTGAGTCTGTACTACATCCTATATCCATTGGTTTCTTAAAAAAAATTATTTTAATTGTTTTTACACCAGGCAGTTATTTCTGAAGCAGTAGATGAGTATTATATACTGATTAAAGTATACATATTAGTTGTCATGCAAGTGATGACAACTTGAAAGTTTAAGATTAGGCAAACTGATAAAAACAGAAGGGCATAATTCAGAAAACAATTATCCACCTTAGATGAGGGAGTTCTACAGACTTAATTAAAAAAATGTACAGAATGCATTACTGTCAATTAGAGCACACCCTGTGCAATTCATTAAAGTCCTCTCCCCTGTGCAGAAGTGACAAACATTCCATTATGCACTGGAGAAATTAGGCAGAACACAAAGGGGTAGTGTCACATTAAAAAGGGACTGACCTGTTCATAGCACAAAATTATATTATTCAAAAATTAAGTAATCTGGACAAAAGGGATGAAACTATAAGACAAAAAACTGCCCAGGGAGAAGTCTAATTTGTTTACAGAGCAGTTAGGATGAAGATTTACTATGGCAATTAAGCTATTATTCAATGACAAAAAGAAAAAAAGAAGCAATTACTAAAGAAACCCCACTGACACTTGGCCTAAAACGACACATACCTTGGTAAGAAAGGAAAAGGTGAAATGAACAGCAACAGAACTTTTAGGAAACTGTTTTATTTAAAATAAAATGAACCAAGTAAGACCTGTCATCACTTGGTCACTTTCCTTACCTTCTCCACATTCTTTTCGTACTGGACTAAATTATCTCTCACAGTTCTCATACATACAAGTAGAGACACCTTTATACAGTTCAGAACTACCTACCCCATTTCTTTATCCCCCTGGCCCAACTGGTACTGTTTTGAAATACAAATGGAAGTAAGAATGAATATTCTAGGTCCCATTCATGCAGTGCTAAAGGGCAGTTGTGCTTTCATTAATCTTTCTGAGCTCCTTGATTCAGGGACAGAAACTTTAAATTTGCAATGGAGACTTCTCGTAGCATGTATCTTCCATAGACCTTAGCTAAATTGCAAATAAGCAGCCAATTCCAGTAGAAGTAGTCTGTTAATACCAAAGATGAGATGATTTTCAACTTCCTCTAACCTATTTCCCAAGTCACTGTAAAGCTCGTCTAGATAACCTTGCACCAGCATCTTGCAATTCAGCAAACTGTGTGCATGCATCAAGCCCAGCACTGCAGTGATGCTTACTGTACAAGTCCCATATGAAAAACCACAAGCCCTTATGCTTTCAGCCCACCTTGCAAGTTACAGACATTCCTGTTAGAAAATCTAAAAATCAATACTGAATTATTATCACCATTTGTCTGTCTTGACTTAAGCTTTAGAAGATTATTTTGACACTTTCTCTTCCTTTTCCATTTCAATTTTTTCTCCCAAAGCTGTCCTACACTCTTCAGTACCCTACTTGGATAAGTAATAATTAAAAAATATTTCCTGTACACAGATTTACACACAATCTGCTTAACTTTAGTTACAAACTCCAGCACACAGCTATGCAGGCAATAAATAGGAAAGAAAATGTTTTCTAACTTGCTTGCTACAAGCAGACACATTAGTTAAAATCCAATTAAAAGGTCAGTTTAGTTAGTCAAAAGGGACTGAGTATGAATGTCTAACCGCTACGACACTAAAGTGGCTCGTTCTCTTTTTATATATTCCCAAATATACCAAACGCAAATCATAATGAACCCAGGAAGTGACAGTGATGAGTTACTGAGATGCACTCAAATTCAAGTCTAAGGAAAGAGAGAGGACAAAGCTGATGGGTTCCATTGTATTGCGTAAGAAAGTCTCGCAATGGGTCATACAGTCAGGGACAGCTAACTACAAACTGGAATAGGGGGGAACACCTTTCCTTGACATTTCTTTCAAAACAAAAGTAATTATTTTTAAATACAAAAAGGTAACATCTTAAGCATTGTCCAACATTCTCTTCCTGAATTTTCACGTCAACTTTAATGGCAGATAATGATACTCAGAACTACCAAAAGCATTTCTAACATAGCAAAAGAACCGGGTCAAGCATAAATTCTTGCCTACTACACCCACTATTTTGACCACGTCATAGGTCAGGATTCAGCATCTCTTATCTTCCATCTTCAATACCATAATTTCTGTAACAATTGCATCACAGCCTTGCACGTGGATGTAAGAAACAACTCAAAATCTGACTACACCTGTAAACTCAGTCTCTTTTAGCTTGTCTTACATTGATGGCAGAGGAAATCTTGGTTAGAACCAGAAACACAGCAGTGCTCTCATTTTCCACTGTACTGATTCCAAGTCAGGTATTTAATGAGCATTTGACCACTAATGAATAGATTGGAATAAGAGGGAAAAAAAAAAAGGGAAGGAGTCATATCACTTAGGTGATTAATATAAATGCATACACATCCAGGTGTAACCACATTCTTCTTTTCACCTTTTTGCCTCTGATCTAGGCATGACTCAGATTTACCAAGGGCATAGTAAAACTGCAGCCGGTTCTTAACACATCCCAAGAAAAGCTAAGGCTAAGCTACTTAATTAGCCCAAGTTAAGTAAGCATTTCATAAAAATAAATGTTTGAGGACACATGGCTGACAGAGAGGAAACTATATTACGTAGTTAAAAGCATATCAAAAGCAAAAGTATTACCTATGTTCTCACAGTGTAAGTTTTCCAACTGCAATATTGTGGTGGATGTCATTTCAGCATGTCAAAGATCAATAAACAATTGAAAACAGGAGCAATCAGGTCTTTATTCCGCCCTAGTCCAGTCATTTAACATTCTAGGGTCATATACAGTACTCCTAACAAAAGTAGTCTCCTGTAAAACAGTTAACACTTGGGTCATTTTTAATCAGAGACAATTTACAAACAACTTGAAATGTTTATTTCTGGTGAAACTTCACAAAACCTACAGTGGCTTGATTTTGCTACCATCTTCTAAGAACAAAAGAACCACTAAGAAGCTTCAAGGTCTGCTCACTATTTAATCATTTATCACAGTAAAATTTAAATAGTTTGAAAGTTTCTTTTAACTGATTACTATAAATGATATCTTTCATTATGTGTAAACTAACAACAATAATCCAAATCTCCTGAGTCTCACTTGTTTATATTTAATGAAATTTATACACGTAAGAAGTACAAAAAGGATGTTTTTTAAAGTATTAATTAGGGACACAAAGCCCATACTACACAAATGCACCATCTACTTCTTACTAGGTGGCATTATCCTCTTGCTGCAGTTTGAAAGCGTGAGAAAGTAACTTTTTTTTCCCTGCTTTTCCAAGTAAGAAAAACACTGTTCCCAAAACTTGGAATGCTTTCGGAGGGCCCAAGTTTGTTGTGTTTACTAAATGCACAGCAGTGTTTTATTCTCACAGAATCACAGAATTGTTGAGGCTGGAAAAGATCTCCGAGATCATCGAGTCCAGGTCTCTATCAACATCAAATAATTTCCAGGTGTCAATCTGAAACTCGGTACCAAAGCACTTATAATAAATCCCTGGTAATTATACCCACCTCACTCCAAAGTACAACCCTCCTCCACCCCAAATGCCTCTCTCTCCCTGTAACTGGGCAGCAGTGTGGTTTTGATTTTCCTGCCACCTCGGAGCAGGTGTTACAAGCACTCCCTTGGCTGTCACTCCACAACAGGGGTGCAATACTGAAAACACAGCGGAGTTGTAAGGGATGGATTTTCAATCGCAGAAGCCCTCTTGTCCTGCCAGGAAGGAGGCATGAGCACCGAGAGGTGCTCCCTTTTTGCTCTAACTTCCTCAGGTAAAAATATCACCCTGCAACACTGTGAGACCCCTCCCGCTAACCATAAGCCTCTGCCACCCCTCCCTCTCCCCTCGGGGAGTTATTCTAACATCTTTCTTTGTGCTCCTCTGCACCCAGTTGTGAATTAACCGAGAGGCACAAAATGCTTCAAGAGTAACCAGCTCGCAGTTCCCTTGAGCCTCCTGGTGCAACGGGACTGCACCCATCGATTCCCTTCCCCTGGATTTAACCAGGGGTCAAACAGCTGCAATACTGCTCAATAAATGAAGCAGCAGTTATGTTGATGCACTATTGCACAGCAGTTAGAGTTTTAACTCTGAAAACAGTATCTATTTTGTGATTTGGTATGAGTACACTGTTTACATTGTAAGTATGTTTTCTTCTGGGAAATACAAGCTTCTGCAGAAATATCATACATAGTCTCCCCCCCCCCCCCCACCCAAGCATGTTGTTTATGCCTTTTAATGGTGACTTTAGATACATACAAACTGAAGTCTGTTAAAGGCTTCAGTGAATGTTACGTCAGTTGGTAGGAGCATTTGTTGCAATACACATAACTGCTGAGCTTTGGGCACATAACTGTAATTGTTTATCTTGCCTCTAATGAGATAGCACGTAGTCTTTGCTAGCTGAAAAAGTGATCAAATTTGTAGAAAATTAGCTTCTTAGTTTGAGAAGTTGTTCTAGCATGACCTAAGACATGACAGAAGTCAGGCTGCACTGATACCATACAACTTAAAAATATTTGGAATATTAGTGTCTGACTGCTACAACCTTGGCTGTACCACAATAGTACAAAATGCCCAAGTGCCACTTGAACAAAGAGTACACTTCAATATCTCATACCACACTGTACCTAGTAACCAACAGGAGTATAGTTTACACTTCCACACCCTTAGACATCTGCTGTTTTTAATCCAAGCTACAAAAGTATTATCACAAGCTGTTTCTCAGATTGCTTCCACACAAAAGTCTTTACACTGTCTTAATCTTGCCCAGGGAGTGAGACAGTGACTGCAACTGTTGTACTTGGTTAGAATAATCTTATATTAGTAATAAAACATAGTACTTGTATCTTGCTGAATCCACCGTGAAACACCTAGTATTTTCCTGTATCAACTTCCACTCATTCATTCTCATGTGAGCATTTAGAAGTGAAGGCAGTTGAAAAGTAATTTTGGGTAATACATCCTGTGAGTGTTTGATAATCCTGCTTCCCCAGCAGCCCTTGCTCCAGTTGCCTTCTCATTATGTCTGGGAACTGAAAGACAGCCCTTCAAACCCATTCTGTATGTACAGCTAACCGTAACCCAAACTTCAGCTCCTCCTATATTGATACCTGCTGATCAGATAAACATGAAGAGTCCAAAGCAGCACTTGCTGTTAAAGCAGCTTCATTTTATAAAGTCCTTTCACACCACACTTGACCTAGTTTAATGAACACAATTTCACTATTTCACCAGTTAAACTACATGACTACTCATAAAATAGCATGAGCACAGTATCTCTAAGAATACGTGTGACAATACACAGTACAAGCATTTGTGGTCCTAGCATCGTTAAAAATAAATACGTAGCCTTATATCTACGACATTCTCAAAGTGTGACTATCTTTCCACCGATCTCAAACACAAATTAATCAGTTTGACTTGGGTACAATTATTCAAATTATTAGTAAATGTGACAACGGAGGAGGGGGTGGAGAGGAAGAAAGGCATAGTAGCCTTGAAAATAAAGTATTTATGCCCACACTTGAGATCCGTAGTCCAGGTGTCTGACAGCTGAAGCCAAGCACAGACCTGAAGGAATATCAGTCACAATAGGAAACAGGAGGGGGAAGGAGGTGCAAAAAAAAAACCAACCAACACCACAACAAAAAAAACCCCAAAAAAACAGTAGCATGGCAAATACAGGAATAGGAATTCTTGATCTAATGAAGGCAAAAGGGATGAAAGACATCATGATGCAGCCATCCATAGTTAAGATCACCATTTTCAGCCAAGAATTACCCACAGTGATTTACTGTCCAAGCAGCCAGTTACACTCCAGTTATGAAAGGAGATGAAAAAGCAGAGGTTATCTGTTAATTTCTCTTCATATCCTTACAAACGATTCTAAAAGTTATAAAAATCCTTAAGATTACCCCTCCAAAGTATTTCTGCTGTACCACATTGCTGATCGTAGGCCACAGAAGGATGAAAGCACAGAAGCTCAATATGCTTGATTTGTATCATGAGTATACAACCAGCAAAGCATATAATTTTTACCCTCGTTACAAAGAAAAAGCAACCCCATGGCTAAGTTGCCACTTAATCACTAAAGCATAGGAAAAAATAATCATGCCAACTAGATGATCTTTAAGGTCCCTTCCAACCCTGACAATTCTATGATTCTATGTGTTTTTATTTTGCAAAGAATAGCACTGTGCAGTAGCTATGCTGTACAATGGTTTTCTTCATTAAATTACGGAACTTGTTCTATTAATTACATAAAACATTCTTGAAAAAGATGTTAGTCAATTTGCTTAGCAGTGACGACTTCGATATAGAAAATAATACAATTCATCTTGCAGAATATATTTGATCAGGTTAAATGCTATTCAGCAAGTAAAACATGCTTCACTTTCTCGTACGTAGTGTGACCTATTTTACATTAAATTGAGAATGTTCAGACTTCACAAAGGATACAGAATAGGTCCCTAAATCAGTACCATATGCAATTAAAAAAAAATAAAACTCACATTGCATATTTATCAGGGAAAATTATTTCTTCCCCAGATGAACACAGAATTTCTAAAGGGAATTAGGAGGCCTTATGGGAAAAATATTGCAAATGCATTAATTGAACACAAATTTGCCCTTTACTTCTTGACACTTCATTTGGAAAACACCAGGTAGGTGTTAATTAAGATAACAAGTGACCCATACTTTTCATCTTTTGCTTTAATGACTGATGAGAATTCATGAACTTTAATACCACTTCTTCACTGACGCAGAGTTAAATATACAGGAGGAGAATAACACACCTAATTTAAGTAGTAAAAAATTAAGCCCCACTTTTGATTTCACCAGATACCTCAAAAACATAGGCAAAAAATCAAATCTACTTCCATATGCTGGGAAGCAGATGACAATATATCAAGATGATTACAGGTTATTAGAAAGACTGTTCCTACAGGCAATGTTCTTTGCACTGCATGTATGCCCAAGAGCATCTGTACTGAGCTGTCTACACTTAGCTGGTTAAAGTTTCCATTAGAAAGTAGAGTCCTACCTCTCTTCTAATTCAAATATTAAAAACAGAAAAATGAACACTTGCTTATCATCTAAAAAGAATACACCAGCTATTTCTGCACACAAGCATTACTTCCTTGTCATCGGCCTGAGCTTATTCATCTCAAGGAACAAGAAAGTGGAAGTTACCCCGTTTTGCAATCACAGCAATTTAGTTTTGCACTTTCCTTAAAGAACCAAAAGCAAGACATAATAGGTATTCTTGTGTTTACAAAACTTCAAAACAACAAATCAGACACACTTTACTCACTGAACAGCAATAGCAAGTATTTCTCTAGTGTTTGTATTGTGGTCTTGGCTGTATATCTGAATACTAAGAGCTCCATGGTCGTAGAGTTGCTGAGCCTGAAGAAAGGCAGGCAGGCCATTTCAGGAGCAGACCAGCACAAACTCAAAAATAATCTTTTATTTCCTTGTATAAAACAGTTTAGTAGACATCAGTTGAATGAGAATCAATACTGGCTCCTATCTAGATAACTCAAGTTCATGCATCTCAGCAGAACTCTTCACATCAAAAAAAACTCAAACCCACTGTTGATAAGTTCCCACTAACCTTGATCCTCAATGTACATCCTATTCCATATTCACCTTTTTACCAAAAAAGAAATGGAACAATATGTGTGCTCTGCCTCAGCTCCAAAGTGCTTGAATACACCATAACACTGTCCAAAACCACATTTAACAGTGCCCAGTCACAGCAGAAAGATTCAAGACTTACGCCATGTTTTATAATGTAGAGAATTTCTTTGCAGCTTTTATTTCACTATAGGCAAAAGAAGATAAGGAATTTTTTAAAAACTAAACAGATTTGTAATATTTTTGTATAACCAAGTCCCTTAACTGCTGGTAGAAATGGCATCTTACCCATCAGAGGCTCTTAAGCACTGCTGAATATGGAATGGCTGAAGCAAGAGGGTGGCCTTCTTCGTGATGCAGTGAACGTCAATGTTTCCCATTGCCCTTTTCATAATGGCCACTATCTAGATTAGCTCCAGGAAAACATAGTCACAGACTGTATTAAACCATCATGATCTACATTTACAAGTCATTTGGCAAACTTCTGGTCTCTGCAGACCTTTGCCTGAATTTATCTGCGATTTGCATATTGCTAATCATTACATTCAGCACTGGAATTTTCTTTGTAATTAGTTCTTTTAAGTGCATTGGAGCTTTAGAAGACACATTCATTTGACAGTTTTCTAATTGCTTTTTATGGTGTCATCTTTATGGCAAAGGAGCTTTATGATCTTAAACCCCTGAAACATTTCAATTTTTCCTAGAACTTGGTATTAAAGGGCTAAGAACTGTGGTCAGATTAAACAAGTCTAACTAATTTGGAGACACACGAGGTCTTCTGAATTCATCAGCTCAGTCAGACATGTTTAACCCTTTCCATGATCGTCAGACTACACAGAAGTACAACAACCCATGTCTTGCTCTGTGACAGTAAATATTTGCTTTATATTTTTTACTATATACACCAAACTAGCTGTAACAATAGTCAGCTGGGATCACTCCAAGAATTTTATTATACATACTAGCAAAATGCATCGTCAAGCAGATGGTTTTCTTCATATCCATACTAAATCACCCTCTCCATCAGTTGCCTGTGCGTACGCCTGACAAGATTTTTTTCTTCCCTTTGCAGCGTTGCCTGTTATTTGTGGGCTATCCTCTCCATTAGTGCTCAGTGGGGTCAGATCATTCAGTCTTAATAAAAGGCTCCACAAGCCTTTTGCTCCAGCAGCACTAATCACTTCTGCCATTCTACTTTCAACCTTTTTATTAACAAAAGCTGGGGTGACATTAGCAATTCGGCGGAACGGGAGATCAGCAGATCAAAGCAAATCAAAGCAGATGGCGCTAAGTGCACTCCATCGCCGTCCCCACTTTGGAAGTTCCAAGAGTTTTGGTTCAGACTACATGTCTTCAGGACCTCTGAGCACCCAAAACACACCCTCGGTTCAAGGCTGTCTGAAGGAGCAGTAGGTTTGGACCCACCCATAACCATTACGGATCAGAGCGCATTAGCAAGCTACTAGTACGACATTCTCAAAAATAAAAAAATTCTAATTCAAATGCTCTGTGTAAATCAAAACTTGCAAGGGAATGATGCTTCAAAATACACTGTTTCTCCAAACTGAAGCACCAACTAATGTGCAGGCAAATACTCATCTAATAGCAATAAAAGAAAATAAAAAACCTCCCTGGTTATAAACACCACAACCATAGACAAGAGATAGGCACACTGCCACTAACAAATTCGACATAGATTTTTGTTTTGAAGTTCAATCTGAGGCAATGAATCCTCATTCTCTGATCCCCCTGTATGATTTGCTTTTAGCTCAGTCAGTCAAAAATGTTTTCAGCACTAGTAAATGCCCTTTCTGTCTATTTTCATGATTTTGGTGATGGCCGTATTACAAAAGCTCCAAACATAGTATTCATTCCAGTTTATTGACCTGTGCAAACTTGTACTTCCACTAGTGTATCTCTTATTTGATGAGATCTGTTATTTTTTAGTGGGGAAAAAGGAACACAAACCACAACCAAACCTCCTCAGGACTCAAAATACAATCGCAAACATTTTGAGAAGAAACTACGTATTTTAATAGGAAACGATTATTTTCTCTTACTCCACTTACTGAGGTAAAGGATAAAACCATCTACTTGGAACAATTTTATGAAGCTACACAATCACAGGATTGCAGGGGTTTTTTTAATCCAAAATTTGATTCATCCAACTGTCCAAATCTCATTTTTAGCTTGCAAAGAAAAAAGTTCAACAACAAAAATTGTTAAATGTTGCTATTTTGTAAATAACCAATATGCCACATGAAGTATTTTTGTGAAGGGTGTTTTACGCATACGCAAGACCAAGACAAGCTTTCTGCTCTTTGGTAACTGGGAAGTTTCATAACTTCCCAGTTGTAAACCAAGGCTGTCCCTAGTTCATCTGCAAAGTCTATCACAACTGGTTTGTTCAAGCATGTTGTGAAATATTCAAGATGAAATTAAAGAGTATTTAAAAGTGTCTAATATTTTTGTATTTAGTGGCAGATGAACCGTGCAACTGGGTTATAGTCAGACAGTTAGTGTGAACCTGCAATTCAACAAGTCCCATTAGTTCTAACGACAATGTTTGCTAAATAACGCACATCTGAAAAAATCTGAACTATTTGGAATTTACTACCATGTGGTAAACTCCAAGTCTCTGCTATGCCAGACACTGTTGCACTGTTTTCCTATCTTTTAATTTCACTGCTGGAATATTTTCACTGTTTATCACACAGTTTATGCAGATAACCCATGATTTCATTCCCTCCTCTTTTTTCCTTTCATTTATAAACGTAGAATAGAAACTTAATTGTTATAGAAATTGTTACTGTAAAATCTGTTCACAAAAGCTTTAATTCCTGTTACACCTAAGGCATAACAGGAGTCTCTTTAGACAAAAAAACAAAACCAAAAAAACCAAAAACCACCCAAACATACCTGTGAATAACTGCTTTGATAGAATAAAACCATCCTTTTTAATGACCTCTATGTAACAACCACCCATCCACTCGCTGTAATAGATGGAATTTATTTACACGTGAAATAACTAGTATTGTTAAAATGGCACCCATTTTTCAATCCATGTGCTCTTGCAAGTCTCCATACATCGCAGTTGCATACAACCCTCTTGAAAATGTTTGAGGTCCCTTGAAAGCTATTTGCAAGAGATATTATCCAGTGTCATAAACACCTTGTGCAAAACGTGAATAATTTGTCTATCAGACAACCTATAAGCAGTTCTTCCCTATGCTTCAAAACTCAGTGATTTAAATTTCCATATCACTGAATCAAAGTTAGAATGTACTAGTACCTGTGAATACCCAATTTTTCTTCTAAGCAAAAGGACAAAGGAGGTCTCAACAGCTATTTAATAAATAGTAGTACCGTAGAACAGTAATGGTATTACTGAAATAATTTCTATCACAAGATGTGATTTGAGTATGAAAGCAGCCTTACAAATTTGGCTTCAGATCCTCTAACTCGGGGTATTTTCAGTAAAATGAAACGTCACCTAGAACAGATCCCCTAAAAAATAAAACTGAGGTTATGTACTCTCTTTTTCGGATTCACACGTGAAAAGATGCTCCATTTGCATGTATACAAAAACAATTAAAGAAATGTTTACTTAATCACAAAAGACTCTAGGATTAAAAAGTCCATTATTTACTAAAATACAGAAAAAATCAACATCCAGATATTCAATCAGTGTTAATCAGAATAGTTCCATTGAGGTCCAATATATGCTAGGCTTAGATTTAATGATCTCATTGGTAACGAAGCAGAACGATGGGTTTACAAAATGAACAGTGAGAAAACAGAAGAAAAAACAAAGAAAGAAATATTCTGGCAGCAATCCAGCATTCATAACTGAACTAATGTTCAATTACTGTGAACCACTTTATGGAAATAAATGTTAGTTCTACATGAATCCCAAATGAGTTTATTACAATCAGTGCTATTAAAATGATTAAAATAAAGTGTTACTAATATGACAAACAACTGTGATTGCAGTTTTGTCAAACTAGTGTTTAACATCCAGAGATAAAAGATTTTTTTCTATAATAACTAAACATAATGATGTGTCTAAACCATTTGAAATTGCAACATTGATGCTAATGTTAATTCGCCTTTTAAAAGGAATTACCATAGTGCCATGTGTAAAATGCATTAGAATACCTAAAGGTTAAAGTAACACAAAACTACTCTTAGTAGTCGTCTCATATTAGTGGAAGAGGAAAACAAAAATCATTACATTGCAAAATCATTTGCTTGTTTTAATGTTTTCATTGTTGTAGGTTTTTTTCCCTTCTAAAATCCAGAGTGCTTATGAACATAGTTCTTTTGCTTACAAGTTTTTGTTTATTATAGCATTCAAAACATGGAATTCAATCACCATTTTCAGATCCCCAAATTACAGTTTAGAAAAAAAAATTATCTACACAAGTATACACAATTAATAACAGTTCACCTCAGAGGAGGAAAAACATGAAATAATTGGAATTTGTCCAGTCTGAATATTTCAAAAAGCTTTTTCCAATGGAGAATAACACATTTAGGATAGAGCATAACATGCAATTTTATTAGCAAAAATATTTATGAAGAAACACAACACACAACTTAGTAAGGGATTTGAAACACAGAACATCTCCAGCTAACATCTGAAGCAGAATGAGAAGGGTGATACCTACACAGAATATCACATAATCGAAGAACAGTTTCAGCTGGAAGAGACTTTCAACTTCATCAAATCCAACCTTTGTCCTAGCCCTGTCAATGTCATTAAACCATGTCCCTCAGCACAACATCTGCCCATCTCTTAAACGCCTCCAGGGAAGGCACAACTCATACTGTATTTGCTAAGATCTTTCTTTGTCAAGAATCCCAATAGTATTAAACTTCTAGTTTCCTATCTAGTTTGGTACCGTGTAAACATGACCCTAGTTGTTTGAGTGAAAATTAACTTGCGAGCATTTACAATATATCTATATGTATGTACACTGGTCAGAATTAAGTATCTATGTGGACACCTTGAAATAAGAATAATTTTTATAAAAATCAGTGATAACACTAGGGCTAACTGGCTACTAGTAATAGCAACTAAGTATTATTTAGCGTTTTGTCTGTTTCTTGGTTGCAGCTTTAACTAAGTATAAATACTCCAACTACTGCAGCAAAAACATACATGTATTTCCACCCTTCACGAGCCACCTGATGGATCCATTTCCCTTCAAAGTCATTTCTTGCAAAACAAATCTTTCTAGTTCGGTGCTCTGATATACGAACTGTTGTTTACAAGATTACTTTCTTGCAGTTTCCACAATTATTTTAACAAGTACTGTAACTTTTTTTTTCTTCTTGACCTAAAGATTTTTTTTATTCTGTCACTGTGTCTTTAGAAACAGCCTTTAAAAAAATACCACATAAACAAGCATGGACTCTCTTCCCCTTTGCTGAAGGGATGGTAGTTCTGAAGTCTCTAAAACTCAGATGAACAAGTGACTAAGAGCAAAACTGTACCATTTTTAGACAAGTTCTCTGAAAGGACAGATGTCTTATGAGTCTGTAAAAGTCATAAAAACAAAAGTGACATTAGACAAATACTCTTCTTTCAGCAAAACTCACTTCCCACTCCACAGAGATCAACTGCTCGCTCAAAACACGATGAGCATCCCACATAAGAATTAGATGAGGACAGCAGATGGATGAACGCATCAGAAAGCTTCCACAATCCTTGCATGCCAGGAAAGTCATGTCTGATTTCTTTCCATAGGCAAACATAGACAGCGACTTAAGAGGGAATGGAAATGACTAAGGGATGAGACAAGAGAAGATTTTACAGGTGCAGGGGTGGGATCTCAGTGTCCACAATCCAAAACAGCAGCTTGGTGGGCTCCTACTATTCTAGCACGTCCATGGAACGGAGCTAACAGGGCTCCTGGCTTCAGCTGGCACTGGTACCAACTGTGAAACGTGGATTCCCCATCTATTACCTTCCCTTCTCCCACTCGCATACTTATCTCACCTACTTTGTACAGCATGAATTACGTCTGTAGATTCTCCATTCTCTGCAGATCAAATGTTTTGTCTAGGTGAGTGATGAAGAAACACTACTTAGCTCCATGTCCTATGATTTATTTTTAAAGCCAAACCACATTCACTGAGAAGTTCATAGCCAATTTAAAAAACATACCTTTTTGAAGGAAACAGACCACAAGTCATTAAGATTTCTATTTTTAAAGGCTTTTAGTCATGTATTCTACATTAAGCAATAACTGAATAGAAAACAAACTTCCTGAAACAGCATCTGAAACTCAAGATGCCCTACGCACACATAATTGCTAGTCTAGCAAGGCAAACCATCTCACCTGCTCCTTCTTGTACCATAAATGAATTATTTGCCATACATGGGCAGACTGACCAGAAAAGACATATTTCTCCCTTTGAAGCCCATCTATAGTTACCAGCCAATACACTCTGCTGAAAAACAAGTGACATCAATCTCTGCTTCACCAGGCTGAGAAGTTAATTGAATTGCTACTTCCTACCTCCTTTGGCATTGCACTGGGTTTGCATGGCCACGTTTTGGTAACAAGGTGGAGGTGACAACGGCAGCTTCTGTGAGAAGCTCCTAGAAGCCTCCTCAATGTCCAATAAAGCCAGTTGGCTCCAAGACAGACCTGCTGCTGGCCAACGCCAAGGCCATCAGCGATGAGCTTGGTAGTGTACCTCTGGGATAATATATATAAAGGGAAAAAACAGACTGCAAAATGCAGTAATTTCACCACTGCTTGCTTCTCCACTTGGAAAAGTTGCTAAAATTCAACCTTCAAAACAGGAAGAAAGTGAAATTAACCGATAGATCAGGAAATCCAAGTCAAGTCAGGAAACTGGGCTTTCCTCCATCAAGCTTTATTAGCCCAGGAAAGGGGGCCAGGCACTGGATTACCCTACTTACAACCTACCCTCAGACACAGAGCCCTAAGAGAACATCCCTGTCAAACAAGGAGGTTTCTCTGCCTTTGGTCACAATTCAATCAGGATATCAAGAGACACGTCCTAGGAATAACCAGGAAGATAATGGCAAATACTACAGAGAAGTCCAGTGAGTCAATGGCAATGAGCTAACTTAGAGATTTCAAACCGTTCTTTTTTTATTAAAGGACTGAAAGAACAATGATGAGATACCCATAACAGAGTAGAGCAGGCTTTTCAGAAAGTTTGATTCCTGCAGAGTGGAAATTATCTTACTTTAAGCAATTACTGGTACACTTAATAGGCTGCCTATAGGTTTTTTCATCTTTATTGCAGAAACCAGCGAAAAATCCTCCAACCAATACGACTACAAAAGTGTAGCAGATAGTTTACTAATGTGTTTGTATGTAGTCTGGATTTTCTGTCCTTTCATAAGGCTTTATGTTCTACTTTTTGTAGCTGCAGAATACAGAAGAAATCTAAAACTGAGCTAACCAGAACACAGTGCACCTGAGCACTGTTAGCAACGCTAATCTATGCTGGAGCAAAATAATTCTGTTTCTAGACAGCATTCAGATCTGACCAATACAAGCTATTTCAAAATGCAGAATACAAGTAACATTTCTTCCCTCACTCAGTACTCTTCAAGTTGAAAATTGCCTTGTGTGACAAGTGCACTATACTGAAAGTGATTGCAAATTGCCAGAAGAGAAGATTCCAAGTACATTTCAAGAGCTGTTCAGACATACCAAAAGCTTGAAAACTGTCTTAGATCTGTATTTGTACACATTTTTTTTTAAGTTATGTTCTGGGATTATTTCTTCTCTGAGCAATTTACCCTATGTATTTTCTAGTTTAAAGATATAATTAGCACTGTACAGGGACAGGAATGGTTTTGCAGAGGACAGAGATACAGAACAGTGGTCTCTCCAAATTGAAAAGGATTTTCATGGTTCAAAATATTATCTAAAATGAGTCCATTGGAGACAACTGAAACTCATTTTTTTTCCAGTGTAGTCATTTCGTAACACAAACATGAAAAAAAGAATCATTTAAAATGAACAGCAGTTAGAATAAAGCCAAAACGCCTTGTTCCCACAACTTAATGGAAGAAATGGGACATCCTGTAATGTTTAAATTCCCCCTTTCCCCTCCCTCTGAAGTTTTAGTTCAAAATTTTATTCAGAGAAAATGTTTCATTAAATGCAACTCTTGTTTTTTCTTCCTGTCCCAGTAGCCGCCCAGTGAACATAGTTTTCAGCAGTGCTAGCAAAAGACCACAGACATACAGAACCATCAGTACCACCCCCTCAGGGCAGGGAGTGTCTTGCCATGGCCCCATCTGGGTCGAGCTGTGGTACCAGCAAGCGACCATCACTGCCTCCACAGAGCTGGGGCTGGAAAAAGCCTGATCCTCTCCAGGCCACCCCTGGGGAGCCATCAGCAGATCCGTGGGTGCCTGGGGAGGTGCTGGGGCAGCTTGCAGACCTCCCCTGGGCAGCAAGGAGGAGAACTTGTGCTGTGAGGAGGGGGGTACACTCTAACACGCCCAAGCCAACCGACATCAAGGAGTAAGGGATCCCCAGCACCACCATCTTGATGCAGCTCCTTGGAAAACAAGTCTTATCACCCTAAGCAGAGAGCATCACAAAGGTGAGCCAGACAAACACCAGAGAAATCAAGTGCATTTCCCTTTGCCAGTAATATTTCAGTCTAATAGATCCTTTTCCCACTGTTTTCTCTTGACCAATGCTTATTTATACTTCAAGTGAGGTTTGGCTTTCAAGCTACCGGGTTATTAGCTATTAAGAGATAATACTCTTTTGCATCTTCTAGTTTTGATCAGAATTAACTTCTCTATCAATATCACCCATGGAGTTACCAGGAAGGAAAAAACAAAATAAAGTCTGTTTGAATTGAGTTTTTGTGATGAAACATCATCTAGCAAAAGCTCAACTTAGGTCTGCTTCCAGTCTTAAAGTAGAATGATCTCACAGAATTAAATGACAGAGTAATTGAGGCAAAAGTGTCTATACTTTAGAACGTCAAACAAAGTAAAAATTGACAACAATTATCTGGAGACACATTAAGTTGAGCTTTTTAATTTGTGTCAACACCCTTACACTTAGAAGAAGCCCAACAATAATATATCAAAATTTTATGGTTAAGCAGAAACAAATTTGTCAAAAAAAAAAAAAAGTTGCAGTGTGATTGCCAAGAAAGTTGTTAGAAAGAATGAAGATGAAAAAAAGCCAAACCACAGGAAACATCCAAAAAGCCTTTTAAAATGCTAACAATTTGAGTTGTTACATAGTGTTAGTAAAATTATAATTCATATATCAAGAGAGAAAACACAGAAATATAACAAAATAGAGTATTTGTGGATAGAAAAATATTTTCTGGGCTTTCAGGACCATGGAATATTTTTTAAGACAGAACGAACAGGCAAAAAATATATGGATACAATTGTAATAAGTTTGTCTGCTGTGGAAACAATGCTACTCAGCAGTAAATAGAAGTAAAAATAATTATTTCTTGCCAAAGTAAATTCAACTTAACATTTTATCATTCCAACAGTTTTATTAACAAGATAACAGTATTTTGTTCTCACAACTTTGAAAGCAGAACCATGTGAATTAATAGCTAATTCAGATTTAAAATTAATGGGCTTTACTGCAGTGATTTTTTTTCCCCAATTTTCTTGAATAGTATTTCCTTTAAATAGTCTTTCACATACTGCACAATTTTATAAGTCCCAATTGAGTAACAATGAAGTCTCGTTAGTCTTTGTCACCTCATAATCATTCATGCTGCATTTTAAATGAGCAACATAAATTGCTGCCTTGGGAAATTATTTTGGAGTTACAGAAGAATTATGTGCCAGCTTAAGTTGTAGTTTGTTCTTGCAAAGCATTTTATACCAAAGAAGTTTTACTGGGCATACAAGAGTGTTTTCTCATTAAATTACTTTTTTTTTTTTTTTCTGTCAAGTGTGGGTTGCTTCTCACATATGCTAAATCCTAACTGCCTACCTACTTCATAACAGCTCTATTTAAACTCAGCATTTTTCACAGAGGTGATAATATCAGGTTTATTTAATTATTTTAAAGGGGTATTTCAAATGAATTCAAAACAAGTGAAAAGACAACATGTAGGGAGAATTTTCAGAGAGTGTTTGTGTAGAGGGATTTCTTAAGCTTTCCCCGTACCTCCTCGCTCTCAAGTCCTCTGTTTCTGGCATTTTGACAGCAAATATAATGCAACCAGACCCACGTTTGTTCATCTACCAATTAAGCAATGTTGACAATTAAATGAAAATCTACCTCTGGGCAGAGGGCCAGCACAAATCTTAAGTACCACTTAAGAGCCTTTTATGTCTCATTTTATGACTAGATGGAAGCTAAACGGTACACAAGCCTCACTGCACAAACTAACCCTTAATATATGTTTTCATTTAATATCAAGATTCATGGTTTATCCTTCAGCAACATGCATCTAATATCATCTTGCTTCATATAGTCACTATTTTAGCATTAGTTCTAATGGTACAGAGTCAGAACATGTTTTTCCTGAATCCAGCCACCGATCCCCATCACCACCAGCAACTCATTGTAAATAGGAACGGTGCTTACTCGAGAGTTGGAGGGAGAGCAGAGAGCAAACAAATCTTTCAGAGACAAAGCCAGAAGATAAATTACTCCCTGCTTTACCACAGAAGTTACGCAATCAGGGAAGGGAAGGTGAAGTGTTGGAAATGGTCCTTCTCTGGACACGTTCTAGTGGGAGATGTCCCTGCCCATGGCAGGGGGGTTGGAACTAGATGATCTTTAAGGTCCCTTCCAACCCTGACAATTCTATGATTGTATGATTCTAAATTTGTAAAGCTTTTGAGCAAAAGAAGCTTTTACTCAAAGCTTCCACAATCTTGCAGATCATTTAAGACATGCTTATATCTTTGCAAGGGTAGCTTCAGCTTTTGTCACCCTGAAGATATTTATTTCATAACAAGAAAGTGCTGTCAGAAGGTTCCGATTTCCTTCATTTCTTTAAGTGTTTCCTTTCCTGTACCTTAGGAGGGTATGAACAGACCAGTTGTTAAAAATACTAGACTTGTTTCTAAGAGAACAGAGCCTTGATCAACCCAAGACAGACAGAGAGAGAAGTAATATCCAGCGCCACAGATTTGAAATTCACAGCATCTCACGCCCTCCTATAAGACTTCCTTTTTCCCCTCAAGGTTTGCGGGTCCTCAGCTCCTTCTCAGTCCGTAAGGCTTAGAAGGCAGAAATTAAAGCCTCGGGTTAAGAGCTCCCAGTTCCACACAAGGGGATCTGGACATATACAGATCCAAAGATCCCCACAGCATAGCTGGGAAGCATGTGATTAGATACTCAACATCACTAGTCCTGTGACAGGGACCTGGGAGGTTCAGTGAGCCCTGGCTCATGGCTCAAATCAACACCATCACCATGGTAGGGAACTCAAGCCCTAGAGCACACACCAGAGCTGAATGACCCTAACCTCCTCCTGCAAAGCCTACTTTAAGCTTTAAAAGCCCAGATTTTCCATCAGTACAAACATAAGAATGGTTAGAAAACCATAAGGATTTCTGTTTTTTTATTTTTAAGTTATGGTTTTGCAAGGCATTTGAACTAAAAGAAATAAGCTATTTCACAACCAAAATCTTGTTTTGCTGGATGATTCCCTAACTAGTTGTAGTCTAAAGGCTCTGCTCCTGATCAAAGTTTCATCACTTGTTATTCCCATATTCTTAAACACTCGCAAAAGAAAATTTTCAAAGAGCTAAGAGTCCTGATTGAAATGTCTTATGAAAGAGGAGAAAAGAATCTTTATACAAGAGTTTGCAATTATTAATTGGCTTCACTTTTAATTAGTTAATGATCCAATTCATCTGTGATCAAAGCACAACAGCTAGATAATTCAGGATAGAAAATGGAGTTAATTTACTTAGATATGATACTACTTTCCTAATGACTTTATTTCAATGGAGTTTCAATTAGTTATTAAGTTATTTTATTCACTAGTCCAACAAGATGTCTGCAGGCAATTAACACGTCACTCCTCATGAAAACAGTACATTTTTTTCCAGTGGGATATCTTTAATATTACTAAGATTTTAAAGAAAAGTCCATGAAAAAACTAATTAAATATTGAAGCTCAATGAATTGGTTATTTATTTTCTGTTTAAGGGCTGAATGATGGCAATTAAAAAAAGGTCCAGTTAGTATTTATTGATAGATCACTTAGTTTTCAGTTCTGCTTACCAAACAAAGATTTCTCTTACCTAGTCAAACACCAGCCATACACATTTTAAGACTAGACACCAAGACATTTGGTTCTTCTAATAAAGACATTCTCCCCCAAAAAAAGCTAAAACGTATCCCTTAGCAGTGATAAAGCCTTAGGAAGAGCTACAAAACGGTTGAAATCAATGGACACTTCATATTCTAATACAAGGAAAAAGATGCCCTTAATCATTAATAACTTTGTAGCTAATGAGTAAAGACTTCCCTCCACTCAAAGTTGAGTATTTTTAACATCTATTCTACTAATTATTTTACCTTTCAAATTTATCAGATGGTACCATGTATTCTACTAATAATATCTAGAATAACATAGCAAGTTGAGCAAGGAGTGTACTTTGCAGTCTGAGTCAAAAAAAACCAAACACACATGGAAAAAAAAAAAATCACAAAAAAATCCCCCTTGCTTCCTGTCATTTTTCCTGGGCACGCTTTCAGAAAAGAGCTTCCAGCATATTGGTCTTTATTCCATGCCTTTGCTTAAAAACACAAAAGTACAAACACTCTTCACTTTCTCCTTACCCAGAGACTCACGCTCTCTAAGTGCATTCCTCTCTAGCAGTGCCTAGAAAAAAGGTTTTCCTTTCTGAGTTTAATTCAGCCAACAAATCAAAAGTAAAACCCCAAACCCAGTAATTCATGTAGGTTTGGGCACAATGCACAGCATTTCACTTAGAGCAGCTCCAAAAACCTGACCTTCGTTCCTTCATTGCAGGTGTTTAGCACCGATTCCTAATCACACAGCACGTGAGGCAGCACTAACCTTCCCCAACTGCTACATTCACGTGTAGTAATTATAGACATATTAAAACCTGACTTCAATGCTGACTTGTGTTAGCAAGCTGAGACCAAATCCCTCTCCTCAAACCTACATACTGCACAAATCGCTACTGAGATTTTTTGGTAAATCAAGGACAACAGCCTCCTTTTCTTGATTTAGCTCTTCTCAGTGGTTCCTAGGCTCTTAAGTACTCAGTGCTCACAACAAAACACAGGAGTACTAAGTAAGGTAAGTAGGAAAAGGGGAGGGGAGGTTTCAGCTGTGGTCTTGCAAACCTCATTGCTTACAGGACAAGCAGTTTAGGCTACTCAGACATATTGGCCCTGGGGAAGTCAGGCAGAACTGCTTACTGGAGAGAAGCTGAATTAACTTATCCTTCTAAATGTATTTCCTAAGAGACAAGATCCCACAAGCTTCATCAGCCTAGCAAAAGTGCACGAGAATGGGTCAAACCAACTCGGAGGAAGAATAATGAGCTTGACAGCCAGCACTGCTGGGAAAGGCATACAGACAGCTGTGGAGACAGCCAGGCTGACAGGCTTTTTTATTGTTTTGTTTTTAATGGTAGTCTGATAAAAGAGGACGATCAAACAGAAATGCACATTCATAAAGTCATTCTCTGACTCACTGAACCTTCTTCCCTGTTATTTATGGCGAGATAGGAGGTCAAATCAGAGAGGTTTTAGTTAATGAAGAAAAGCTGCAGGAAGGATTTGCTTAATTCCAAGAAAGGGCAAGTTTCTTCTTCTTAAAAGAAAATTAATTGGCACATCCTTCTTAAGAACTAACAAGTTGCCAACAAATCTGATTTCCAAATGTAATTTTGCATTGGCAATTATTTTTTTCTGTAACTCCAAGTATTTAACATTTTGTTTTACTTTTCTGAGTAAGTCCTATGGAGCAATCCTCTGCTTTTTGTTCAGACAGCAACACCGCACTACATTCTGTGGTTGGAGAAGTCTTACTTGTATTTACCCAACAGAACACTCACAGCAATGCAGGACCTGCAGAAATAATACTTCAGAACAATTTCAGAAAGTTTCAGAAAGGAGAACTCAGTCTGAAGGTCTTTCAGGTATCACAAGACTGAACTTTTTCCCTCGGGTGTCCAGTTTGGATGCAACTGCCACATAACCATAGTAGTAAGAATTTATAAAATGCTAATCCCAATTTACAGGAATCGTTTAGAGCTAGATTAAACTTGCATGAAATGCTTAATAACTCTCTACCCAAATAAGTTTTTGGCACCATCATTATGCTGTCATCAGCCTTGACTGTGTGAAGTACTTGGTACATTCTTCAAGCAGCACTTAGTGCCTTACAGGACAAAAGTGATAAGAAGAAATTGAGTACAAATGATCAGTCGGGGAAAAAAGGACAACAATGTAACCAAATAAACCCCAGCTAATACCCTACTGCATTAATCATCATGAGGGAAAAACCAATTCCTTCCTACCCTAAATACTTCTGTAGGAACTTGAAGCTTTTAGATATAACTATCCCTAACTTAACACTCAGCAACCCCGTGTCAGGTGCTCGGGTTTGTCACGGCTCAAGTGTCAAACGCAAAAGTTTTTCGTATGTCACACCATTAATACTGTCATTCCACAAACACTTTTTCCATGCACAGAGATTAGCATCAGATTCACATCATCCTCTCAGCTGGTTCCAAACAAGCAGTAAGTGCAAATGGTCAGCAAGGGAACAATGTTAGCTACAAAGGGGCATGTGTGCGAAGGTGAATTAAAAAAGAAAAGTCATTTCAATGCTGTGCTAAAACTAGTTTACTTACACTCGCACACTCACTTTCTCTCCATCTCAAAACCAAAACAAAACACTTGAGTCAATCCTCCAGATTCTCTAAGGATAGAGAGACACAAGTAGGCTCAATTTCCCTCTCAAGCTAAGAGTTAGATTTAAATCTTTCTCTGTATAGAAGAATGCCTTAACCAGCCCGCTACAGCCACTTTGAGGAAATTCTGTCAAGCAACAAAGGTGTTCACCTTGGGGAAGAGTCCTTACACTTGGGAGTGTTAAATCATTTTATCCTAAAGAGGCAGTAAGTAAGCATGTACAGCCTCTCTACAAAACTCAAAGCAGGTTGGAAGTGGTTGTCTCCACAAAGGGATCAGGTAACATCACATTTACCCAACATGACTAGACAACAAATGAAACATTGTCTATATTAGGCACTTGCCTCTGAGCAATCTTCTGAGCAGCATATGGTGTCAAGAATACAGTAAACAAAAAAGCCTTAAGCAGAAAATGCATTCCAATATTAAAGGCCGTATCATTATGAACTCTCAGAAAAACACAGCTAAAGCCTTGCCTCCATTCTTCGTTCATTAAAAAACTCCACAAAACTGACACAAAAAAACCCCACAAAAGTCCCTAAACCAAAAATAAGACCACCAAACAACAACTCAGTTTCCAGCAAGAGGGAATACAGCCCGCCAGCAGCATTGTTTTGGACAATTTCTAGTTCTGTGGTGCTTCATATGCTTAATAGCTTTCAGTCTTTCAGTTAACTCAGGCAGAGGAAAGTAATAATGAAATTACTACAGAAAATAGAATACAACACTTTATGCAAAAAATGAAACATGAATATATTCACAAATGCCAAACATTGAGGGGTGACCTTATTAATGTTTATAAATACGTCAAGGGGGAGTGTCAGGAGGACGGAGCCAGGCTCTTTTCAGCGGCGTCCACTGACAGGACAAGGGGCAATGGATGGAAGCTGGAACACAGGAGGTTCCATAAAAATATGAGGAAAAGTTTTTTCACTGTGAGGGTGACAGAGCCCTGGCACAGGCTGCCCAGGGAGGTTCTGGAATCTCCTTCTTTGGAGACATTCAAAACCCGCCTGGACGGGTTCCTGTGCGCTCTGCTGTAGGTGATCCTGCTCTGGCAGGGGGGTTGGACTAGATGATCTTTGAGGTCCCTTCCAACCTCTAACATTCTGTGATTCTGTGATTTAAAAGGAGCACAGAAATGGATAAACCAAGGCTCAGCCAGTTGTGATTTGGGGGAGGTGGGGGAGAAGAAGAGGTTATGTTTTCAGATAAGATCAGACTGGATTTGGCATCTCAGACAAAACTTGTCACAGTAAGACAGTTAACACTGACAAAACAGCTGACATTGCTAAGCAACTGGAGTTTCTTTAGCTTGTCCCAAAAGTTCTGGATAGCAGATAAAATTCTCTGATCATCACAGAGAAAGAAAAAAACCATAGAGCTAGAAAACCATGAACATTCAGCATCTAAGCATCTTCCAGTTCGTAGAAGCACAGCAAAATTAGCACATTTTTGACCATCAGGTTTCAGAGTAAGTACGGCCCCATACTTCTTCATGTTCCAGGACCCACCCCTCTACCTTACATTCGCATTTTATGACTGCAGAGAGAGGCAACACACTAAACTTGTCCCAAGTTAATAGCAGAGTCCTGACATTTTTCTTGCTCATGTTTGCTTTTGATAAAAGTTCGTTTAAATTCAGAGAAACAGCTACTGTATAAATGCTGCATGAATATCTCTAGCAATATTGAAGTCCCCAGCAAGCAGTAATGTTCAAGCTATTGAACAAATCGATTACTAAATTCATCTGCAGTTTATTAACCTCTTCTAATTAATGTTCTGCCAAGTAATAAAATACAGACCACAAAGTCACTTTAGTGAACTACAACAAAACAGGTATAGGAAACGACTACAGGTGGTGGAAGCACTACCTCAGGAGTCAAAGAAAAAGCCGTGTTACAATGTAAACCATATCTTCGTTGTAAATGCAAACCTGGATTAAGTAGTTAATATCATATAAATTGTGTGCCACCTCGTCACAACAGCAGCTTTATCAGTTATCATAGAAGTCATGGTTTGTGGCTTCATTTTGAAATAATTTCCAAGTTAATTGGAAGCGAGTAATTATTCACAGCTACCGAAAACTTGGTCTTTTTGATGTTTTCCCTTATGTATATTGATTCTCTCACTGATGAGAAATAGCTTTTTATTTCTAGGATATATTTTTAGGGTGACTTCAGGAAAACTCAAAATACTGTTCTAAACTAAGGTAGAGGAAGCACACTACACTATTAGAAGACTGCTGCTCAGCTGTTGCTCTGGCAGAGATTGAGGATGAAAAGCAGCCTCTACTTTTGCCCAGCAGGACCTAGAATTAAACTGGTATCAATCACAACTCACAACTACATTTGGTCACTGCATTTCTTCCTTTGGTGGGATGGGAGTGTGTGTAGAAGACAGGAAAACCAGGAGCAAGAAAACTCATGGGTTAACAAATACAGGGAAATCACCAGTTACTGTTGTGGCCTAAACAGACCAGACTTGGGGAATGAATTTATTGCAAACCACCAGCAATATTTACTTGGTAGTGGTAAAAAACCCCAAACAAACAACAGATGAAGAAACAAACACTTCTACACCTTGGAAAAACACATTGCCCACCCCTTTCCCAGGCTCACCTTAACCCAGGGGTGTATCACTTCCAATGTGGCTCGTCCACCAGCTACAGTCCCTCTGGGGTGAGCTTATCCACAGCCCCTCCAGGCAGATGAGGATTGCCTTCTGTACCACAGGACACCTCCTCCAGCTTCCATCTTCTCTCCCTCTCTAATGTTCTTTGTCTTTTCTTACCTGCCTTTCCACCCAGGCACCACTCAGCTTTGCTACTGAGCTCAGCTGTGTCCTCAGGTGGATCCACTTCAGAGTTCAATGGAACCAGCTGCCCTCAGCACTGAGCAGCTCCCACCCCTCAGAGGCCCACCCTCTAGCGTTGCTGACCCCCCCTTCCCACCAAAACTTTAAAACATACACGTGATTCAGATACCAATGTTCATTACTAAAACTGCATTTTTAACCAAATTTTTATAGACGGATGCAAGTTTGACGGCAATGGTGCACACTGCCATGCTGCAGACCTGCAGTGCAGAGCAATTCTTACTCCAGAGGTAGCTCAGCTGTGCAGCACACAAACTACATGCAGCTGTTTAACTTTCATGAGGGAAAAATTTCAAGACACAGATTCTAATTGCACAGGCCAGTCAGACTAATCTTTCATTCCCATCTCTGTATATTCTCTTTATTTGTCAGGTTTTATTATTCAACAATATTTATATTTTTATAATACTCCACACTTCAAAGTCTGCAGCTACGATATCGTGGCAAGCGGGAAGTTGGGAAGCTAACGGGGAAAAAAAAATAACTCTTTTTTGTCATTGCTCTGAGCTGGTCACAGATTTCAGTGAGAAACTCCACAAGCAAAATGGTTCCCTCTGCTCACTCCAGCGGCAGGATTAGAACCTCATTTCTCGTCACTGAAACCTTATGAATAAAAATGAAGCTCAGCCTCTGCCCTTTATCCTCTACAAAGACAGCTATGAAACTCTTTTATCCTGTTCAACCCATCAAAGGTACGCTCAGAACATTTGACTAAATCTGCCAACAAACCAAGTTCTGTAATAAAATATAAATCTAGTTACTTGAAAACGAGGGATCACAAGCCTTCAAAGGAAAATCATTAGGCTGCCTTATGAAAAAATCAAACACTTAAGGTTAGCGATACCAAAATTCCAACCATAACTGAGAAAAAGCACAAGTTTTTTTTTTTTACAACAACAGTTGCTTTCAGACATAAGTTATGGAATAACACAGTTAGAATGGGAATATAAACTACAGCAAAAATGTAAATGGCTCTGAAGTTATCTGTCTTTAAAAAGCTAAGTGTTCTGTAAGTATATTTAAATGTGTGTGTGGCAGACAAGAAATAAGAAACCACAAAACAGATATGACACAGCAGTTCTCACTTTCCTCTCTCTTTAACACCCATCTTTCATTTTGTTATTTAAACTCACCTGAATTTGGCAGCTCTCTGAAGAGGTAACTGTGCTTGCTGTACAAGCTGACAGACCAGAAGCTGTGTCAGTTAGGCCCCACACAGGAAAACTAATGGCATTAATTGAATTTAATTGGGCAGTGTAAAGTTTACAGCCAGGTGCCTCCACCTGTGAAAGTAGATAGTTTTAATATATTAGGAGGAGGAGAAAAAAACAAATAAAACAAACACACAAAAAAAACCCCAGAACTGAGAAAGCACCCAACTTTTCTCTCAATTTGATTACTACTGTCACTTTCACTTGTATCCTCTAAGTGTAGACCTATTAATCGGGCTATTTTCACTTTTATGTCAACAGATGTCTAAACGAAGACTTAGCTGGGGTAAGAATGATGCCAGTGCATTAGATACATCTGTGTTTCATGAAATCTTGTGATATGTCACATGGGAGATGATTAACTATTCGTAAATCTTAGGCCAACTAGAGGGGTGGAAGAAGCGAAAACTGTTAACCAAGTACGGTTCCACAAGAAAGAGAGAAGACAGTGGGTTTTACTGAAATGGCAAGTATTGGGCAGTGTCGTGGGTTGACCCTGGCCAGCCGCCAGGGAAATTAATAGTGGAGTTGCTCAAGTCTCAGTCTTGTCTACCAATCAGATGTTAAATTTTCATTGGTAACTCAAGCATGAAAAGCAGGAAAACAACTTGATGATTCAGAACTGTAAATACCCAGGAAGGTTGAATATGACCCCCAGAAAGATGATGACACGGCCTGAAAAGTGCTGGACATATTTTAAAAGTACATTGTTCAGTGTTGAAGAAGTACACTACAGTAAGAACAAGTGCCTTAAGTTAAGAGGGACTGAGAACACCGGACATATGTAGCCTCATAGTCTGAAATAATATTGTTGTCTTCCGTGTATACATCAGGAGCAAAACTGTCGCGATGGGAATCAATCTGCACGAAAGACAACGTTAGCAGAAGAATGAACAGTTGTATAGTAACTGTGACTACGTTTAGGCTGAAAATTAGATACTTGCCAAATATCTGAGCACTGAGTTTCTGCACTAGCCTTTTGCTGCTGGCTTTAAGCTGGACCTTGTTCCCTTGCTTCGTGTAGGGACAGAGTGTCATTGCCTACAACCGGAGAAGAATAACATAGAGACCCATGACTCTAATTTTCTGACATACTGCATGAAATATTTGTTCTCTTTCAGATGAATATAGGGGACTTTTCAACTGCAACACTAAAATTCAATGAGCATTTAGAGCAGCTAATTTAAGGGTGTGTGGGTGTATATGTGTGCTGAAGGAATCATCTAACTGCTAAATTTGGGCAAGGTTTACCAAATGAGGGTAAAGAATATGGTTAGTTTAATCACAGCGACGTCAGTGACTGTCATAAATATTCCCAAACTCGAAAATTCTGAGTTGTGTTGCATTATAACATTTTTTTACCACAGTAATTGTGTGTATCTTGCAGACAAAAAAGGGAAGGGGAGAGGATGAGGTGTTGCCATTCTCCTTTTTAATCCTCATTCTAAAGGAAAAAATACTCAGGACTACAGGACACCAAGCAAATTAGAGTAATTTATTAGATTAGTCACTAGTCAGTCACAGGGTAGAGTACACACAATTAATAGCCGTTATCACATTTTGATCTTAACCGAGGTAAGCATGCTAGAGGTAATCTTTAAAACCTTGAGAGAATTATAAATAAGTACATATTAGAGGAAGAGGGCATTAAAAAGACCTTCAGTAAGGTGAGTGCGAGATCATAATAGACCATAGTTTAGAGCTGTGCCATTGCATTTGTTTGAGATCAAACCACATCCACCATCTAGCACCAGTTTGCTAAAATGCTGTAAATTTTGGAGAACCTGACTCTAAAATCAAAAAGGCTTTTGAAGAGCTTTTACTTTTGTGCATGTTTATAACTTGTTTCTAGTAAACATGCATTTTCAGTACATACCTACTTCTATCCTGCCACTTATTCTTCTAGGAAAAAAAGCACTTTCATACTTCCTCCCTGGAAAGGCTCTCTGAACCACCTCTTCCAACAAAGAAAAATGTTAATGACCCATTTTAGCTACTGGCAGTTCCTATTCCAACTTTTGGATGCTGTATCTGTATAACTCTATTGTAACTATCCCCTCCATCTCAGTTCAGCTCTTCGCTAGAGCACAAGATAGGGTATTATCTTTTCAGAAATTACAGCCCCACTTGAAATTTCAGGGCTGTCATACGCAGTATCTTGAATGCGGGGATTAGTAACGGTTCCCAGGGAGTTTCAGAGAGAATACCGTACAATTTTTATCAATAAAGATTGAACACAGCATTTGGAATCTTTCCTAAACTTTTTTCCAAATAAAGGTAATAAATATACTGGGGTTTTCTCACACATCAGAGGCAAAATAAGGAGACTGCATTTTTCTAAATTTGGTTCCAACACAACATTAAAATGTTACTATGCTTTAATACACAGCAGTAAACATCTTTGCTTCTGATCTTTTTTTTTCAGAGATGATTTATCATTCTCTCTAGTGTGGCCCTAAAAGATATTGAATTCTCTGGCTTTTGACAAGAACAATCGCTTCTCCAGGCTTTTCTAGGCTGTAAAGTTGGCACAGAGTCAGCCTGAGCAGGGCTTCACAGAGCCCTGACTGCTCTTCTTAACTGTCTGCATGGACATTGTTAAGGCAAAGTCAAACCACAAGAAGCTAGTTTAGAATAGCTGATGAATTTTGTATTTGCACCACAGAGGACTGCACTAACTTACCCAAGAAATGATGCACTAGTTCTCTCCACAGAGGGAAAACTTCTGTAGCATGCAGAATTAGGCTCACGGTTAGCAATATTCCAGTATGGGGCTTGGAACTCAGCTGGAACTAACTTTTGGCAAGAGGGCAAAGGTAGATCTGTATTCAAATCCAGCTCCTGCAGTAAGAGCCCACAACACTGCCTGTCACTTTCTGACTTTAACCTCTCCTCATCTCAGATGGTCAGACTGCTTAGGCAGCCTGATTCATTCTGAAGGTTTTCTATGCAGCTTCGGAAACCACTGCCAAGCACAGGGAATTGTCACTACTGTTTTTCACCCTGGGTTGTTTTACATCTTTGCTCTGCTGTTCTTTTGAGTCTCCACAATTGTTACAGAATCCACGTATTTTTATTCCTCCCCCCCCAGCTTTTCCTTTGGAACTTAAAAATTAAATGGTGCAACATATAGCACAGATTTACAAGCATGAGAGCTGCTCACCCTTCTTCACTTTTTCTTTAGAGAGGAAATACAGTCAAATTAAGGTTCTGCCATTCTGTGATACAAATGGAACTTCAGGCATTAAGCAGATGGCAAAGCACACTCAGTGTTTACATGACAGCTGCATCTCCTGAGATAAAGGCAGCTTCTTCCCTTCCCTACTCACTAGCCTCCTTTTACCTCCTTGTGTAGGACGCATCTGGATCTGACTGTTTGATGAGCCTCAGTTATCTTTCTGGTTCTAACAATTAACTCCTTCCTACCAGACATCTCGAACTCGTTAAGACTTCTAGAAGGATAGGGGATTTTGAATTTAATGTCTTGGAGAATGCCCCAGCCCAGTGTTCAAAGGTTGTAAGTTTGGAAACAGAAGTTTTGCCTTCCACTACCAAGGAGAATTTAGACTTTTTAATCGGTTGCTAGAGCTGCTGATAAGAGAAATATTCAAGCATGGAGGTGAGCTGTTTGCAGAGGTTACACCAAGTTACCTTTATTTGCCAAGTCATGATTAGGGGGAGAGGCCAAAAAGAAGATTCCTAGGATTTTCAGGCATGCACAAAAATGCCATCGCTTCAAATATATGCTCTCAAATGCTTCTTTAAGAACTTTTGTCTCACTCCTATAAAAATACACTTTGAATGACAGGAGATTCATAATGACATCAATTAAGGAGACACCAAAAAAATTCTCAAATGAAGATTTCTGGTTTTTAACATGCCTGTGGTTTTGTATGTATTCTACTTTTTGCTGTCTCTGAGGGATATTAGATTATTACTCCAAAAGTATATGAGAAAAGCACCTCAAATAATTTGTAGTTGACAATGAAATATAATTTTGCTGAAATACATCATGAATCACAGAATCACAGAATGTTAGAGGTTGGAAGGGACCTCAAAGATCATCTAGTCCAACCCCAACCTGGTAATCAAATCTTCTAAAATATGATTCTTCTATATGTCAGTAAGAAGAACTGATGAGAAAACCAGAAACAACTGACAGATAGGTGTGGTTCAAACTCATGAAACTTGGGTGAATTTCAGTGACAACTACTATAGTAGCAGATATTCGCTTTCCCATATCCTCTAGACCAGAGGTCTGAAAGGGTTAGCAGAGGTACGTGTGATAGCTGCAGGCTGTGATAGTATTCAGGAGAATGATTACACACTAAAGCATTTAAAATTATTGTTAATATTGACCAATAATTGCAATTCCAGCCTATTTGCTCTTGGCACATAAAAAAAAAGAATATAAAATACTATAATACAGTGCTGTCTTCAGATGTGCCAATACGCAGCTCAAATGTTAATTTGTTGAAGCTGGTAGAGTTGGCATGACTCTTTCTCAGGTAAAGGGTGGTGTGAAAGAAGGAACAATCCACCTTGTTAGTAGTCTTATGTCTGGGGTGATTTCTATCTTAGTTTACCGGTAGAATCAAAGACAGTCTGCTTTAAACAAATATAATAACACAATCACAGTATCACAAAATCAAAAGATTTTCATTTCCTCTCTGACAGAGCTTCCCATCCTGACAGATAATGGGCAGATAACCAAAAGAGAAGATATCTCAGCACCAGTCACCAGAGCAGTCCTAAAGAACACGACTGTGGCAGACACCCTGCTCTTAGGTACACAATTTAGCAGGACGCCAATGTTTAGCTCTAAGCACAGCTTTACATCCATGCCTGTGCAGCAAAGCCTTTAAGCATATCTCTGTGTTTAAATATGTTCCTGAACCAGAGCCATAGCCAACTATCAGAAAGCATCTGTTCTTTGATGCTGCCTCAACCCTGTCTAGCTCCCAAAATTTCTGTTTTACATAGGAAATTTAAGTCTATGCCAAGACTTGTTTTCTGGAGTTGTTACCAGGCTGCAGATGGCTAATGCTGCGATTCATAATTCACACAAGCAACATTCTACCCATGGCATTTCTTAAACTGTACGCTCTTTAGATCAAGAACATCAATCGTTACTTAGGCCAAGAGAGCTTTGATCCTGATTGGGGGTGGAAACAACTCCTATAGACTGAAAAGTAAATAGTAACAGGAAAAAAGACATTTTGCTATTAGCATGCTATTACAATATGTGCATTGACAACCTATTCATCAAGACACTGTAAGAACACTTGCAAACTTGACAAGTTTGGGGGTTTCAGTTACGTAAATAATGTCAACTACATGAAATTATTTTACATATAATTGTAAAAAGAAGTCAAAGGTGATAAAAAGAATTATGAGAGGCAAATTTCTGAGCCTGTAATGATGGATTAAAGATACAGGGTCAGACTGGCAGATGATATAAATTGATGTTGAAGTCAATGGAGCTATGACAATTTCATCTGCAGAGAATTTGTCCCATCTATTATAAGTTCCTGACTGCAAGATCAAAAGAAGGAGAAGGACTATTAGGTTTGGTCTTCAATCGAAGCAGGAAATGTTATGATATTCTTGGTATGGATCAAGTAGCTGTCCTCCATACAGGCGTTTCTATATCTTAAAAATTTTATGTATTATATGCAGATAAGTACTGCAAGAAGCACTTTCTATTACCAGATACCACTGCAATGCAAGATAAGGATAACATTTGGAAGGAGACATTCATCATATTCTTTGAATTAGTTAATAAAAATTCTTTTAATGTAGCTCTGAATACCAAGAGGGCATTACCAGTACTGGTACTTTATATCAGGACCTGTTAAAGAAAAGGTATTATTGCTCTTCGTCATTATTTCCTATTAATATTGCTAATATTGTACAGTATTTTAACAGAACTCTCCTTGATCAATTTTAAAAGTAGGAATGAAACTGCAGGGTAAACTTGTTCTTTATAGCTAGCTCTCATTTGAAGTGGAAATGAGGGATTTTCTCTGACCTCATTCGCTTTGTTCTTGGGGTGGTGGATAGTCACTTCTGGGGAGCGCGTGAAATACAGTCATTGCTCTTGGCCCAATAGCGCTATCTTTACACTGATAGTATTCATTTGCACAATTAATTACACTGAAGTGCTGGGATTTCTAGCAGAAATAAGGTGACTATGAAAGGCTAGGAGAATTAAGCCCTGCTGAGCTTTCAAGTAGCAAGAAGTCTTAGTTCCTAAGCTTACTCGAGAAAGCTTTTTGAACATGCTTAAGCCCCGTTAAAGTCAGTTGCTAGCCAAAGTCCATTTCTTTCGGGAGCTGTACCATCTCCAAGTTTAAACCAGTGTCTCAACGGTAAGACTTAGGAACTATACGAGTAGCAAATTCACAGCTGAGGCAGCCCCGTATCTAAAGCAGCAAAGAAAGTTCTTTGTCCTGTGTGCGTCTTTCCCCGAAATCGGTAAGATACGTTAGGAAATTACAGAAATGCAGCTAACTACGCTTTTAAAAGGCTTCCTGTAGGTCAGGAGGACAAAGAAGCTCTGAAACACATTTCCTTTTAGAAAGTTTTTTAAAAGAACTTAATTCGATAAAGGTTAGAAATAGAAGTAAGTGTGCTGCTTGTAGCATAGAGCTAAAGCTATTGAAGTTTTTAGGGCTATCCAACTCAAATCTTGAGAAACAAGCCAGAGCAGCAAGTCCTTCATTACTAATAATTAATTTGTGCAATAAATTAGCTTTAGCCACATCTCCTTGTAGCCTGATTAATTATCCTGTATCTCTCTGATTGTTTTCATGAGAGTGTTTAGCTGCCATAAACAAGGCTGATGACATATGTGGTCCAGATTATAAACTTTATCCTTTACTGTACATGATCCATAGAGCTCTGGAGATAAAACTGGAGTTGACCTATTTACATTAACAAGAAACAAATTGCTAACAAAAATATCTCCTAGTCAAATCAGTTGGAATATTGTCCAATTTTCCCTTCAGCTGCTCTTACATATATATTGCTGACACCAGAGCTATGTCCACTCTTTCACGTAATCCTTCCTGTGTAGTTTGCAGTAGTACAGCAGTAGCTGAATGTAAGTTTTAGCCACTAAGTCCAAGTCATTCGATTGTTCTCAAGACAGTCTAGCTAATTAAAATTTCTTACTGTCTGCCACATTGCTCATTATCTAATCCAAATGAGAACTTGGGGGGACATTTGTGATGATATATTAATAGACCAATAACAAACAATGCAATTGTTATACATTATTTCTAACATATTTTAAGCTATTATCATATGTCAGTGAGCTTATCAAGTCTATCTTATTCAACAATTACCAATTATTAATTTTGATAATTGGAACAAAATTAAAAGTCTCATTATAAAAGCCTATTATTTCTTTGTATTACAGAATTATATATTACCATATCAATACTAATTCCTCATTAATGCATCAGTTTTTTACTTCTGGAGATATGGGAGAAAGCAGGCCCTTATTTCCCAGGTGTTAATGACTACATTTAGATAGAAAAGAAAGCTTTAAACAGTCATTTATTTTACTTTTTCACAGGAAACAAAAACCGCATTAAGAAATTAATGTTGAAAAAGTGTAACAAAACCCGGGAAATATGACAAAAAAGGCTGTCTGTTTAATCTTACCTGAGGGTTCTTTTCTATGGCTTTGTAATGAAGTCTTTAATTATACGATCCTAACCTCCGCTATGTTCAGACAGTGAACAAGATGGCCAGTGCCTAGAAAATAATCATGGAGGTTAACTTAGTCATATTATCTTCCAGACCTTCATCATATTTTTTCAGATACTGGAAGGTATAAAATTAACAAATGCAGGACTCCAGAGAGCTAAAAGGCTGACCTAGTTAAAATTATAAGGTAGAACTGCTTTGCACAAAAATTGTGTGACAAAAAATGTTTCTTGACCTTGTAAGGTCATTAACTTTATGGAAGAGTTAGATACTAAACCGAGAGAGTTCTTTTTCCTTCTCATGTAGTTGAAATCTTTTGTTCTGAGCTGCTCAGCAATTCATCATTCGAGTTTATAATTTCAGTTTCACACCAAGACTTAAACAGCAATCTGTTTTTCAGTGGGCTTTATTCCTACAGTTAAGGCAATGTAATGCCAACTTAGAAAACGCATTTTATATCATCATCTGTCACAAGATTACCTTATGATTCAAAGCAAGTCACTTAAACCAGACTCTTGAGAGGAAAGATGTTCCTCATTTTCTGGGTGCTTATCTTGTCACAGTGAAGTTTTCATTTGCAAAAATGCAGCAGAGTCACAGCTTTAACCAAGACTAAGAGGCTGAAAAAGACAAAGCAATAGCCTATGAAAATCTCTATGTAGATAATTAAAATTGGGCAAAGGCAAACTTTGCTCTTACCTGTTGATTAATTCTTTTTCTAAAGTTTGAGTTTTCTAAATGCAGTTATGCTTAACAAATTGGTTTTATTTAAAAACAAGAGAAATAGAAAATGCAAATGTCCTCATTTTGAACCACTGGAAAACCACATCAAAAAATAGTTGGAACACCAGTAATCAAGGAACAATTACATTCAAATTACTAGTCAAGTCTGAATGGCTTATGGATAATTCCTAGCAGGAAAATCAGTCTCTAGTGATTTGCCTGAGGTTTAAAGGGAGTGCATATGATACCATTCAGAACTTTCCACCCATTTTATGTACTAAGATCTTATTTACTGCATGTGACAATATCAGTCACCTGCTCTATCAAAAGCAAAAATACCAGATCAAACTATCTATCCTTCTGTTGCACTTTCTGCCTCCAGGATTAAGTAAACAATAATTCTGAGGGACGTGGGAACACCAAAGCGGAAAAGTGTGCAAGATGCTGCTCCGTTTAAGCTTGAAACCTGTAATTAGTGATCCAGGTAAGGGAAGCACATAGTGGCACCTCTTTTTGAGCTGTGGCCAGCTGGGTGAGATAATGTTTGCCTCTGCTATTTCTCTGACCCATGTGATATAAATGTTTTAAGATGGGATAAATTGGGCAGTGAAGGTTCTGCTCCCCCTTCGCTGTCTGCCGAGAAAATTTAGATGACTGGCTTAGATTAGCTGCCTAAACTCTATACAAACAGTAGCCAAACAGTGCAGTAACGTGATGTGAACCTCTACAAGCTCCCACTAGCATCCATTGAGGAGTGGAGGGATGAAGAAAGAATTTCTTCCGATACAGAATGAGTAACGTGTTTTCTCATATCATTTTGGCAGAGGAACTCGTTGAAATTGTTTAACAATCAATTTGCATTTCTTCCTGTGAATAGTATTTTACAGCATTCGGGCACTTTAGCTCAGTGCAGAGTGGTTTTTTGTCTCTCATTTTCTTCAGGATCTGGGATTTTCCCCATTTTTCCCAGCCCTAGCAGTTTACCCACTTGTATTGTAGTGAGAGGAGATAGGGGCCATGTCACTGATGCCTGCTCACACAACTTAACAGAGATGAGGGAACAGAAGTATATCTATCTCTGTAACCTTTGCCTTTAATAAAAAATAACAATCTGATCTTTACTAAATTACAGGACTTTAACCAGTGTTTCCAACTATTCTACTGCATGGATTTGCTCCTTCAACAATGAAGTGAGCTGGAACAGTGACTTGTGGCCTACTTATGTCCTACCCAAAAGTACCATTTTTCTACAGTCTTGTCAGTCAAGATTAAAAGGCAAAAAGAAAAACGGTGTCATTAACACTTTCAAACTTTGCTCTTACCTGTTCAGTACTTCAAGATCTCAATACACCCCTTCTTTGTTTGTTTAAGCAACAAAACCAGTAAAATGTTTGTTCATAAGATGTGATTTTTTTTTTCCACTTTTTTGCAGCTCTACAATTGACCCAGTAGCTGTAGGTGCTTCTTGCCTGAAGTACCAGCCAAGGTCCAGTTCGTGTCCTGTTCCAGCTCTCTGCTCTGAACGCTTCTAGTACTCCTGTTCTGTACAGAGGATTGACAATAAATGGTCAAGTGTCTCCCACTGGAAGCTCTGGAAAAAAAGAAGAAACAACCTGGTGTGGACTTGATGCCCACAGAACGATAAACAGTAGGGTTTTTGAAGTAGTTTTGAGTATCTGTGGCTACATTTTGGCATGCTCTTTCAAACGTCTTCTACGGCATTTTAAATTCCTGCCTCCTAGCTGAGCCCTATGAAGTGTTTTGGTTCATTTTTCTCCCCACTCTGCTACAAAAAGTTTAAAAAAAAAATAGAGAGAAAGGAGTATTTCTTTAAAGAGTTTTCTGTACAGTAACTGTAATCAGCCATTAAATGAGACTGTAGGTTTTTTCTTCTCCTTTATGTCTCAAAATTTCTCCTTGTAATTAACTGATAACAGCAATAATTAAACAAACAAACAAACTCTTCTACCAAAGTAACGTTCCCGATGAATGGGTTTTTCTGTTGTTCACCATGGGTCTGAGTGTTCAGCACCAAGCAATTAAAAGTGACAGGCATATGAATTACACCCCATGTTGCAGAAAAAAATAAGGTTAGCAATCTGAGCCTGAATTTCCAGTGCTCTTTGATGCGTGCCATGAAAATCATTTATGCAAATGGGTAACACACAAGCAGTAAACATCATCAGCAGGATCTTATCCTTCTGCTTTTATTCATATAAAAGACTGTGCCTCTACTTCACCTGTCGGTCAGTATTTGTTTTTGCTATCACCATCCACTATTCAAAAACTGCCTGATAAATTGCCCATTTCCCGCAAAACCACACGAGTGGGGCAGCCAACAGCTTCATTTCAGCTACTGTTTCACTGAAAATGACAGGATGGATTAAAGGCCCTTTACATTATGAAGTTAATAGCAGGAACAGTGAAATTCAGCTAGATTAGCTAATAGCCGCAGAGATCTCCGTAAGGCAAAAGACAAGAACAACATGAAGAGAACTTTTTGTTGCAATAGGCTCCTCTGGGGTGATTAAGCTACCCACCTTCAGGCTTCCTCTCAGAGTTGCTTGTTTCAACCAAATCCTGCAGCTGTTAGCTTTTCGCAGAGGGGCCTGAAGGTTTGTTAAACGGGAACTAGTTCTGCTCTGAATTATTCCTGGAAGAAACTGAGAAATCATAACATGAGATGGCTGATCAATGGCAAGTAAATATGACAAAGGAATTGCTTTACCATTATATATACATATATAGATGAATGAAAATAAATAAAAATGTGAAGAATGAACGCCCACCTCACATGCCGAGTCTTTTACTTTCCTTACCAGCTTCTCAAGAAAGTGATTCACTTCTACTGCTGGGTTAATTGCCTGATGGTTTGGTGAGCTGACTCAGGGGCTCAGCTGTGCCATCCTGCCAGTTTAGGGGAAGAACACAGAATGGTGGAGCTGAAAGCAGGAGAGGAAGGAAGAGGGAGTAAAGGGGACAACAGAATTTTCCCTTTTACTGGAAGTGCTGTTAGATCAGATCCTGTCAGACTACAATTAAGACCCGAAAGGCATGAACAACTCTCCTTAAAGCCAAATGGAAGATAACTATATGTCTCACTGACTCATTTGTCAGCCTCTATCTTCAGAGCCAATACCTGTTTTCTTAAGCTTTGTGTTAAAAAACCTTGATTGCTTTTGCCATAAGGTTTGTCAGGAGCTGAGAAACATTTTAGCAGCGAATTCACCGAAGGCTTTTTATTTGCTCACACCAGTCAGTGGCGGTGAACTCTGGAATAAGGGCATTGGCCCCTGGGAGCGTTCCTGTTTCTGCTCTGCAAAGCTGCAGAGGCACGTCTGGAGGTCAGGAACATCTTGTACAGGCTAAAAATGGAGCCAGAGTTAACACACAGGTAAATTGCTCGGTGGCCATCAGGGCAATGAGGAGAAGGCATGAAACTCACATGAACCCGTCAGAACTGTGTCAGTGATGGTACAAATGCTGCAGAGAGCCTTGCAGTTTAAGGAGAGGTGTACTGCAGAAAGACCAAGTCAGTGAGAAGTAAGCAAAGGCGGCTAAGAAATTCAAAGGAAAGAGGTCAAGGGTTTTGAATAAAATTGGGGTAAATATTAGTTGGTCTGTATGATATGTGAACTGAAAAGGAAGGCATTTTTTTTTACGGTCCAGTATTTCTCAACAACGAGCTGCAGATATATTTAAATTTTGCCATTTACTGGAAACTACGTAAGGAAGGACAGAGTAATATCAGCATCATTTTATTTTTTTGCAGACCAAATGCTTTCTCAGCAACGTGAACCATCACTTTCGTGCCCTCCGAGAGGAAAATTTAATCCAGGGCTCTGAGACTGCTTGTTTTCTAACACTGTGTTCACAGTGAAAGCAAGTGATTATTAAGAAAACTGATTAATCAATCGGTACAAGTTTATGGGAAGACTCATTTAACTTGGCACTCTGGGGATGCTCTGCTGTAGCTGTATTGCACGTTTCAGAGCTCAGGAAGCAATATACGCAGCAAATGAGAGACTGAAGTAGGTTGTTTCCTAGCGTCCACAGTAAAATAACTTTCTTAGGAATAATTTATAGCACCTCAAAAATAATAATCTTAAGAGATTCCAGACATGGAAGTAATTAATTTTCTACTAAGTGAGGAGTGTGTGTGGCAAAAAGCCTGGCACGTTATTACATTCCTCCAGCATTGTGGCTTCCACCATTCCTTTGAAATCCATACCTTTCATGTACAGTTCATTAACAGTGATCAAAGCATGTATCTTTCTAATAAAGTCAAATTTTCCTTGTAATCTTTTGTAGATGTTTCACTTCATGTGGTATTCTGGATGTTCTTTATCCCGAAGTCTCATTTTAAATGTGCGGCTATGGTCAGAGAAGTGACAGTATACAAATGACATCTTGGTTTACTATATTTATTCTCTCTCAGTGACGTCCATAGCAAGTTTCTCACTTTACAAGTCAAAACAAGATTTTTATAACTGCCAATACTGTACTTTCAAACTGGTGCCTGCAAAATTAGCTGTTTGTCTCACTGCAATGTCTGTGCTAAAAGACGGCACTTCTTCATGCTATATGAGACTAACTTTCAAAAGTAATTTCTAAACTTTCAGTCGAGATATTGCATGTACAAATCCCAGCAATGACTGAAGAGTTGCACCTCTCACTAAGCAGCAAGGTGTGTGGTGGTCTGAACTTTATATAATCTGATTTGCATATTGGAAAGTCTGAAATGTGCCTATTTAGCCCTTACATTTGGCTCTGACTCATTCCTGATTCCCAATGAAGGTGGCAGTTCAGTGCATCCACATCTTTTAGAGTGGGATTTCACTGCGGTCTTGGGGATATGATGAGCGTCCTGAATGAATATCTCTAGCAATATAAATGAAAAAACAGGTGAACTGGGTAAAATGAGGTCAGAAGCAACAGCAGAATTGGCAAACAACACTCTGAAGGTTAAGTGGATGACAATAAACAAGTATCTATTAGGAAAAAGTAAAGATAATTGAAAAGCATGCAGTAAAATAGGTATTCCTGCTTTGGAAAAATGTCTTTGCTATGACTCATTTTGTTACCTTCTCTCTTAGGGATCAACCTCGACCTCTTTGTTCCACAAGTTTTCCTTGATCTCAGTGGCACGACTGGCAGGTATAGCACTGCAGCTCTGCATTAGGAAAGAAAAGCATAGTCTTAATTCCTTTTCACTTCTATTATATAAAATTATTTTAATTTCATTAAAACATTTCCAGGTAGAGACTGTAAGACAAAACACATTTTGTGAGTGCAAAATTCAATAATTATTTACTAGGGGCTGAAGAACAATGCATTCATTTTGAAATTACAACTTTTGTTGATACAGGTAACTCTAAGTAATTTCTCAGTATTTCCTGAAGAACCTATTTTTTATTTTTTTTAGTAGGGTTTCTTGTTACACTTTGCACACATTAACAGAAGCCTTAGTGGAGAATCAACAGTTTTATGTCTACTAATAAACTCCCTAGTTCCAGATTATTACTCTGTTGTTAAACTATACACCTTATCATTGAAACGCATTATGGAGGTTTCTCTGCTACTTCTCTGTAATGCTGTTGTAAATAATGATGTTTACATATCAGTTTAGGGTGAAGCTTAAATCTTTTACTTTGTCAGTGATAAAAACAAGTAACATTTCTGGAGACATTATTTAATATTTCCACCTACCTCACCTTTAAAACTTTGTGCTTACGAAAAAATATGATAAGAAGAGAATTATTTTGGTATGCAGTGACATATATTAATTCATGGAAGAGCTTGTAATATTTACAATGTAGAATGCACAAAATGTATACATATCATATATAAATATTTACATGGCCAAAGGACGATTATGTCTTACAAGCCTGTGGATATGAAGGAATACAGACACAACAGTAGGAGGTATTCAATAGCACTGATTGGGTTGTAAATATTTCAGTCATATTGCTCAGTTTTACCAGGCTAATAACCTTCTAAATGTTCATTATAAGATTTTCCACGCATGTTTTCTGCCTGAAGAAATGTGTTATTATTATTACTGTTTGGAAAAAAAAAAAAATGTGAAAAACAAAATCGGTCTTCCATGAAATTAAGTTTGAAAAAAGATATCTTCAATCCTTTAAAAGAAAATTCTAATCCCATTTTCAAATCAAAATTCAAAAAAAAAAAAAGGCTGAAAATTGAGACTTTGTACCTGGGCTGTTCACAATCTTATCTATAGGAGTTAGGGATGAGAAATCGCAGGTCAACCAGGTTAGCATAATGATTCCTGAAGCACACTGGTTGGGTTAGCACATTTTTAGATTTTTTTGAGACTAATCAAGAGGTATGCAACCAGCCATCACCCCAACACTATGGGATTTGTCCACCCTTGATCCCCTTCTGAAATGGGGTTGACAAATCTTTTGTATAGGCAGATGGATGCCTCACGTGAGGAATTTACTTGTCTCTCTTTTGTGCCATTCCCCTTAAATTCATGAGGATGGAGACACAGAACAGCCCAAACTTCAAAATTAGAGCTGTCATGGTATCTACATATCCAGGCACTTGATTTACGCCTCCAGAAACTGGTGGAGTTCTGCTATAGTTTTATCGACTTTAAGTTTGCTGACAGACCAATCTGCTGTAGCAAATAGTGGTGACACTTCAGAGGGCTGGGCAGCTTTCTTTTTCCATCAGTGACTTCTTGCACAGTCAAGCAAGAACAATATCGTGCTTTGCTAGAAGTCCATTTCAGATTTCCTGCACTGAAGGAAGGTTCACACATACTGATCTTCCAGCAAAACGGAAATATAAAAACCAGACTGATCAGCTCTCCAGGACTGAAGAGCCTGCAGTACAGTCAGAAAAAGGAAAATACCACAGGCTGCTTTTTAAAACAGCATTTCTATTTTCTCTGTTTCTGATGCAATGACACATACACTTCTTGACAGCACATTAATCCAACATGCAGCGGGATACTTTCCATTTTAAGTTGTTGGGTTTTTTCCCTTCTGAATTTGGTATGCAACTTGGCCTATGTCCAATATGGGAGGAATCCACACCAGAAGATTTTTGTAGGTGAGGCAGTGAATTGTCAGTGTCAGAAGCAATAAACTATGCAAACTCAAGTCAAAGAAAGGCAAAAATGCTCCCTGGATAGGACAGATGGCCGTGGGTATTGGCTGTCGCTGATCTGCAAAATATGAAAACTGGAGTTCTAGTTGTTTTTAGTCTAGGTGGTTTTTAGGTCAGCTGACACATGGGGGTGTCAGAAAAACATCACTTGAAAAGCACCAGGTAGGTGCCTGGAAGTTTTCTTAACACGGGAAGGTAGAATAGAGTCCAGGCTCATTAACGCTTTTCTAAGTCTATTTTCACTGCAGTAAATCCAATGTTATCCTGTATCACACAACCGCTACATCCAAATGACTATTTAGAAGATAAAAAGACCTCACACTTTAGAAAATAATCACTCTCGCAGAGATCCTGACAGTGCATGTAATGTAAAAATGCCAATTTCAGTGAGAACTCAGAAGGGCCCCCAGGATGAGGAAGATGATTCTGCCTTCCAGATTTCCCTGGGGTGGAAGCCTGTCCCTCTTGATGTGTGACACAGACAAGGAGCTTTCAGTAGCTCCTACTCAACATGGAAATGACAGATGTGATTTTTAACCTCGAGAAAATAAAACCAAGAGAGAAACGTAGCTGCATGCAGAACCTCATTTGCAAATCCTGCCCTGAAAACAGAGATGTGAATAAGAGTCCCAGCCCTATCAGCAGTGCCTTGACCGACAGGTCACATCATCAGGCAGAAGAGAAGAAAGTCTACTCCTGGACATCTGCTGGGTTTTTCTATTGTTATGGTTCATGTCCTTCCAGAGACCCAGAAGGCTCAGTCAGAGCGCTGAAGCCCCGTGTATTTCAACGCAAAGTACGTCACACATATCCACGTCTCCTTCTCACACTGTTTGTAGGAACAGTTGGGAAAAGCAGCAGACGTGAATTTCATTACTAGTCCAGCTGGCTTGTAGAGAAATAAACGCAATTTGATACCCCATTTTTATAATATTCAGAAATCTACAGATGAATGTTGAAAAGTAAAATCAGGGTATCAAGATTTATTTTCAGCCTTTCTGTTCAATATATTGTGTGCCACCACACATTATATTTTATTACACACACAAGTCTCTCTAGAACATCATTTCTATTTTTCTTGCAAATGGGAGCCAGCTCCTTCTAGGTTATAATTTCATTGATATAGTGCCATAAGTGCATGCAGCAGATGTCTATAAAGTGTTGTTTCAATAGATCTTTTTTACTGTGGGCTTTTGCTCTGGTGGTTTCCTCAACTCTCACTCACCTAATCATGCTTCCTGTGATCACAATCCTTTGATAATCAAGGCACTATGTGTTTAGCTCGTGTCTTTTGTTCTTGAAAAATACCTTACTCAAGATGTCTTCAGGAAAAATAAGTGTTCATTTCTCTGCTGCACTGCTATTTATCGAGGCCTGACCCACTGAGTTCAATCAAAGTCTGACCACAGTCATTAGAAGAAATCCAAGGAGGACCCCTTAAGGAGAAGAGTTGCTTTTGGCAGAGTCATTTGTGATTTTCAGTATTTTATGAAGTAAAATAAATAGGCTCATGAGGAGGACAATGTACTCTGGCATTCCACATATTACAGTCCAGTCAGAACAAATATAAACTACTTGTCAAGTCATTATACAATGTGGTTTCATAACCAGGACGACAGTACTTGACCCATCAGGCAATAAAAGCAGTCTCGTGCAGCGACAGGATGGTTTAAGTAGCAGCATGACAAGCAAAAGCAATTACAGTTTCCAGAGCTACCAAGTATGGCTCAATAACCTGAAGTCTTCAGGCTGTGGAGGAAGACTAGAAGGTGGGTCAGAAAGCATCTGACAATAATTCAAGGAAGGGAGCAGCACAAAAGAAAGCACAGAACAATTCAAACTAAGTGAGATGGAGTAAGTTGCTATATTGAATTTCATATTAATAACAGGCCACAAGAAAATTAACTCCATAATAAGAAGAAAATTATTAAACATGCTAATTAATTGATCATTAAAAGGGTATTTTGGGGTCAGTGTAACTTGTAGCATATTTGGCATACTTGCAGCATATGAGACTAACTCTTTGTTTCCTCCAGAAACCAAGCTTATATTCTCTCATGCTGTCAATATATTCACTCACATCTTACTACACACAAAATCTATTCAAGGCAGAGCACATTTCCTTTTGCTTCAACCTAATGCTTTGACCTGGGTCAAGCTTAGTGCAGCACGTGGTGAAATCAGGTACTGTATTCCACTTCTAAGTAAGAGACAACTCATACACAATTAGCATAAATTTAGATCCCCTATGACTTAAAATTCAACTTAAAGCGAGGAGGAACAGCAGCACTGGTCCTGAGACAAAAAACTGCATGCCCTGTTTTCAGTAATTTTGTGTTTTCTGACTAGGATCTGCTTTCTCTATTCCTTTTCACCTCTTGGTGTTTTCTCCAGACTTGACAGAAAAACAGACTAAGATTTATTTGACACAGTGGGAGACTGAGGTATTGTGACTCTCATCTAGTATCTGTGATGCCTGTGTTATCTCCAAGCTTTCATTCTAGGACTAACACAACAGGGTTTTTAATTAAGCTTAACAGAAAACAGATTTCTATTCTTTTGTCCTCAGTTGCCTGAGGAATCTCCCCTCCACTACGTGGATCTCAAGAAGCTGTAAAACGTATTTGATAAATACAAAAGGTATTTGGTAAATGCATTTTTTGAAACTACCTGATAGCTCTGTGCACCGCACTGACATCAGCTCACAGCCAGCTCACATTTTCTCCGGATGATTAGTGCTGCCATTAAGCTGCCTCCTTCTACTGACCTGTGGTGTGCAGTCAATGGCAAAAGGGTACAGATGAACTACACAGGTATTTGAAGAAAACGTGGGAATTCCCCTCTCTAGGCAGAGGTTGAGATGTACACAAAAGTTTTGGCCTCTTCCTTTTATTCTCCAGGTGTAAATCACCCATGCTCTCTCAAAAGTAACCTACCCAATATCTCTCGGCTGCTGAAAATGGCTGCTGTGAGTTCTCCGGGAAGCCTCATAATTTCAGTGTGTTGCTTTTCCCACAACTCTTTGCTTTAATGTCTAATAATTAAATAATGTCATCAGGTACATGGACATAGCTCCCACTGGCTTCAAAAGCAAATACAGAAGGGAAATTTACTTCATCTATGTAAATGAGGCCTTATCATGCTATGCAATACTGCAGACACTAAGGAAGTTATCCTAGCAGAACTCTTTATAGAAGGCAATTCTGCTTAATGCAAGAAAGAAAAATGACAGAAATTGTGAGGAAGGGAATAGGAGAGCACATTTACCCCTTTAAAAGGTTGCAGCCATAAAAGCAGTGCTTAATTCAAAAGCTAGATACTAAGTGCAGTAAGCTGAATATTAAAATAAAGTTTATTTGGCAGTAAACTCATGAACTTTAAGAGTGCAGTGAACTGTGTGCCTTGTATAGACGTATTAAGCAAAAAACCTTTTGGTTAAACCAGCGTTCAAGGTACAATTCAGAGACAAAAAAGCATGAAAACGCCCAGGATACGCCAGAATCAATGATTTTTGGGTGCTAAAGCCCAAGTTCTATGACATTACGTATTATTTCTAGACTTACTCAGTACCAATAGTGTCAGCCAAGGACTATGAGGAAAATAGCTTGATTGGTAAAGGAGTCTTTCTATTAAAGACATATTACAAAGACATTATTGGAAATTTGGGAATTTTAGTAACTTCACTCTTTCTAAGCTTTAAGGTCGCATCCCCACAACAGGGTTTTGATTTCAGACCATCAGTTGTCTCAGCACATTGAAAAAAAGGATGTTTGCCATAACCATAGTGCTTGCCAGAGAATAAAAACCTCCACTTGCTTTTAGTGAAACTGACATTTATCGCGCGTTTTCCTTCTCCTCTTGTTTCCCTCCCCTCATGGCTTGTTCCTGGATACTTAAATATATTGCCTCACATACCTTCCCACAGACACACACCTGCGATCTCTGTCAGAGAAAGTCTACCAGAGCAGATGGCTATTTGGTTTATCCCAATTTGGCCTTTCACATGTTTTTAGGAGTGTGTAAGCGTTGAATGAAGGTGCAAATGCCATCTGCATGCCTCGTCCTCTTTGTGGGTTAAGCCTTGCTTCCCGAAAGAATTGGACAGCGATAGTACTGAGATAGTACTTACGCAAAGTTGTACCTTCCTCTCACACTGTTCTCCCACACTAACACTCTATCTCAGGTAGGCAAACCACCAGAACTGTTTTGCTCTGATGGACAGGAGACCTGCCATGTTCTCTTTAAAATGCCAGGAGACATTTATTCTTAGCGACATCTCTGTGCACAAATGTACTTAACGGGTAGTTGCAATAGAGTAATTTACATGTGCTCAGAAGTAGCGATGCATGTGGGTAAGCGTTTGTCTCAAAGGTCACGTCAGCTGATACACAGGTAACGATTTGTCTGAAAGCATTTACAATTAATTGCTTCTTCTTGGGACTTGTTGCGCTTGCCTGGAAAGTTTCTAGATTAGCTGTCTGTTAATTGAGCATTCAGAGGGGATTTAAATTCGGCATCAACATTACTGACATATTGGACACTAATTTAAGCACCAGTAAACTTGGGAGTATTCAGTGATTAGTAAATATGTGTCTAATTATACAGTGGTAAGTGGCAGTTTGAAGGAAATTTTAAATTGCTTCCTTATTATTCTTTATTTTTTAATCCTCCTCACCTGTAGCAGGAATATTTTAACTTGATTCTCCATCTCAAGTTTAGGAGAATCAGTCCTGATGTTACTTCTAGGGTTGCAAAAAAAAAATGATAAAAATAACTATTTTTCTAATACGTTTATAACAAAATATTAATTGTAGAGGGGCAGGATAAGATATCTTTTGTGTAGAATTTTCAGTGTTTGGAATTTCTATTCAGATTGGGAAAAATCAGCCTGCTTCCTAAATATAAATCATATATCTGTTCTTATGCTTCCAATCTCCCTCACTGACTATGTTGTTCAAGTCACTGTTTCTAATAAAGTAATGTTGTTAGGGGATCCCAAAACATGCTCTATCCAAGGAAGAATAAGTACAGAGAAAAACAGAGTTGCTGGCAAATCAGCCTCTGGAGAAAATGGGCAGAAGAACACACCTGAACTACAAGTCCCAAAGGAAACTGCTGTAGTGATTCCATATATAAAACCAGCATATCAATGCCAAATAAAAAATTTTCAAGTCCTATAATTTACTTTCACAGAAAAGCTATCTCTCAGGCAAGTAAATCATCTTTTATAATAAACTCTAGATGTCACCCAGATAATGGGTTCCAAAAAACAAGTGATTGTTCTTCGGTGCAGACGCTTCCAGGTTTTATCGGGTCCTGACATTTTCAAGCATGCCCTAACTTCAGTTCTCATTATTTGTACTGTATCCCCATTAAAACTTTGACAGTCATCATTTTCCTTCACATTTTTAGCACCCTTAGTCTAAACTATCACAGGCCTCATAAACAGAGATGAAAGGATCCTAAACTCAGCTCAAATTTAGAGGGATCTTGTCCTTTTACTAATTTAAGAGTCCAAACAGCGGGCTACGACCTTACACAAACTGCATCATGAATGGAAAAAAACTTGGTATTAAGAGTTCCTGTCTGCTGGTTTTGGCTGGGACAGGGTTAATTTTCTTTCTAGTAGCTAAAGTGGGACGATGCTTTAGATTTGTGCTGAAAAGAGCATTGAGAATTCAGGGATGTTTTAGTTACTGCTAAGCAGTGCTGACACTGAGTCAAGGCCTTTTCTGGCTCGCCCCACCAGCGAGGATGCTGGGGGAGCACAAGGAGTTGGGAGGGGACACAGCCGGGACAGCTGACCCCAACAAACCAAAGGGCTACCCTAGACCATGGGGCATCATATCAAGCTCAGCATATAAAGCTGTGGAAGGAGGAGGAAGGGGGGATGTTCAGAGGGCTGGCATTTCTCTTACAAGTCACCATTACGTGTGACAGAGCTCTGTTTTTCTTGAGATGCTGAACACCTGCCTGCCCATTGAAAGAAAGGAATGGATTCCTTGTTTTGCTTTGCTTGCACATGCACTTGTGTTTTACTCATTAAATTGTCTTTGCCTCAGCCTATGAATTTTCTCTTTTACTTTTCCAATTCTCCTCCCCATCGCAGTGGGAAGGAGTGAGCGAGCAGCTGTGTGGGGCTTAGTTACTGGCTGGGGTTAAACCACAACACTCAATTATTATTGTATTAAGATGGCCACAAATGAAAAGCATTTTCTCTCAGAAGATTGCACAAAAGTTTCAAGATAGAACTGCAAATTGCATATAAACAAGTACATAGCTTTTCATATCATACTTGCTTTAGAAATCCACCCAGATACTAAGAAATGCAAAACTGTTACTGAAATAGAAACTAAATTTATTAAAATATTGTTTAATTTAAAATAGCTCCTCATCCAAGATGTACAAAGGATAATCTCTTTTATCCCTTGCTTTGATGAATGTGGCCTGTGATCTTGTGAGCTTCTAAAGATGATCAAATTGAGCAGAGAACCCCATGAATCCTAACACAGTACTCCGAGTGATGTCCTTAATGAACACAGTATGAGGTATTTAGACCATCTTGAGGACAACTGCTTCCATCTAGCTACTCGTATCTTCAAACAGCTACTTAGTCAAGATACACTGTGGGTCAGCTATTGAAGCACTCGTCTAGTTAACATCCCCTTCTATGAAGCAAATCAAATTTGCATATTTTCCCATGTCTGCCAGTATTCCTATCACTAGAAATGTTTTGGTTTGACTTATTTGTTTTTACATTTTTTATTTTATTATTTTACTATTTCTCCTTTGGTTTATTTATTATTATTACTATGATAGTTTTACGGAGGAAAAGTGAAGGAAAAGAAAGAAAAATAAAAGTAAAAATTATATGCTGTGTGCAAATATTATTTAAAGTACTGCTGTCCATATTTCTATCACCAGCTGTAAAATTACTATTTTCACCTGAGCATTAATGTTTAACAGAATAAAATATTTACCCAGTGTAATGTATACAAGCTGAGAGATTCTGAGCAATGCCTGTGCTTGCTAGGAAGTGTTCTCAACACTGCACACAACTTTGACCTTGTTGCCTTTGTTAACAAGAGCTGCAGAGGCCAGAGCGTGGTGGAAACATTAACTACTTGCCTTTGCACCGATCAGATTTTGCTCCAGCTGCCACCAGCACTGATGATGCAGCAAAGTTCATGCAGGACCAACTTAACTTCAGCACTAGGAGTCAGACTCAGCTTCTGAGGAGATAGAATCTGTTTAAAATCTCTCTCTCCTGTCATTTGTGCTGTCTAAAGGCATAAAATTACAAATCGCTTCTGCAGTGGTTTCATACTATCAGATGTGAAGCAACAGTGTGTTCCGCCACCTTCCTCTTACGTCATCAGCGTTAAGGCAATGGGAACTACAGCTCGGCCCTCTGGATGCACCACAGCACTGCAGTTTTGTGTATCTGTCTCTAGGGTACCCTGCAGAAAACAGCAACAGCTCTTCTGCTTTCATAAAGCCAAATCCTCCAATTTCACACCTCAGTATCTTCTCACCAGTCCAGATCACAGACCAGAGACAGAGCTTACTGCTGGGAAACCGTCTACGATCTGAACCATGATGGGCTCTTGTCTACCTCCCCAGTGCACGCTATCCGTGTGCATATTTCTTCTTCCAAGCAACCTGTTCCTCCATTCGAAACTTGACTCACTCATACTAATGTAGCTTCTGAACCTTGGCCTGATAGAACTGGTTGAATCAAACAGGTATTTCCCCTCTCCTCTGGGAAAAGAAATGTGATAATGTGACCCTATGATTATGCAAACAGCACTTCCCAATTCTTACTGTCTTGATTTTACAATTAAATTCACATTTTGACGTAAGTTTTCCCCGTTTCCAGTAAAATGTAGTAATAACACTTCAGAGGTACCAAAGAATCATAAAAAAAAAAGAGAGATGAGTTATATTACATGAAATTCCCTCTAAAGTTACCTCAAGATTTTTGTTTGTCCAGGTTTTAAGTAACAGTATCTCTTCAGCAGAGTACTACCATCAGTTGAAGACGACCACCATATCAGAAGAAGTTTTGTGCTGATATGGAGTTTCATACATACAACTGAATCTCCTTTCTTGTGAAGCTACCGCAGCACATTACGGTTAATCAATATTTAACTTAACATATTCAGTAAAACAGCCTATCTATCTTTTTCTTTGTGATGTGTCCCTTTCTTTTTCACCAGAGAGAAAATATTCCGCCCTGCTTTTCACGAGACAGTGCTTTTAATGAGAGTGTTCCATATATCCAGAAAAGATCCAGGCAAAACTCCTTGCAGAATCTACGCAAAAATGACATTGTCATTTACCATGTGAGACCTGTTCATTAAACTATGAAAGAAGCGCAAGAGGTGATATATTCTCTGGCACAGCATTTTCTGCTGAAGCACACACGTACCTTCAGATGGGTCAAGCTGTTAACAGCCACTGCTACTCGAACTGTGAAGTTGTAAGTTGGAAAGACAGGAAATAAGGATGGCAACCCACAAGATGCTGTTGGTAAAAGTTTACAGAGATGCGGTCGTTGCATTACCTTGGCTGCTGGATTTAGGTCATCCTCTGGCAAGCCAATAACGTAGAACAGCTGCAGAGTTGTTTTCTGTGAAGAGAAATGTTAGCATACAATTACCTTGCGTTATTTGTTTAAAAATGCTGCTAGCAATCAGTAAATAATAAAATGTGGTATATATACCTTCTGAATTGAATGTAACTGAATTCTGCTGATGGTTTCTGGCAAACTTATGAGTTATGTATTGGGCACTATAATACAAATTAGCCTTTGTGTGCTTCTTGCTTTTTTTGGGGATGGAGAGGTCACAGAAAACTTTGTTAGATTTAAGACACTATCATACTGGAGTTCACTCCAGGAGTACTTTTGACAGAGAGTTACAGTTCTAAGTAGTTATAAAGATGTATTTCAGGGCAGGTTATGAAGTTTATTAGCAACAACCTTCAATGCCACTGTCACCTGTTGCTAACAAATTCTTATTAGAAGGAAGAGATCATAAACACCACTTTGGTGCACCCTGCTTCAGTCAGTGCATTTCAAGAGTCTAATGCTTATCTGGGCATTTTTTCTCCCCCAAATAAGTGCATTTCTTTCAACAGGTCAGTAACTTAGGTAAACACGCATACAGCTCTATTCTTCACAATTTTATCACATTGCATAGTGTCTGCACTGGCTTCAATAGTGTTACTTCAAGAGTTCAGTAATATTCACCATGAGTGAAGAATGTCAGTCTTAATTAGCTGTTTATTTGAGAAATAATTATTATGTAATGGTTACCAGTGTTTGCTACTGGGAAAACCTTAAAGGGGAATCAATCTGCAGATGCCTATTTACTCCTTTCAGACGTTCTTGATTGAATATGGCAGCTACGTTAGGATCAATAAATCTTGTAGTCCGAAGTATTCTTGCCATTCATGCCTCTAGGTAGATGGAAAGCAGCTGACTAATATTCACTGTGTATAAATTTTCTACATGTACGCTATGTATAAATTTTCTACATGACTATCAACTCAGATTTTTGTATAGCGTATTTCATACTTGAAGATCATTGCCTGTGAAACCCAGCATTAAACACATTCTAAATACAAGCGTATGAATATGTGGCAAAGATCAGCGATCTAGCAGCAATTTTATTTTAAGACAAAATTAAAGGTCATTCTGAGGTCTTCTCCAGTGCCCCAGGATTTGCCAGGCTTTGTCTGGACTTCGCTTTGTCTGCCTGCAGTTTTGTTTTATTTCATTTAGCTGTTGCAGAAATTATCTGATGATGAGGTGTCTACTATCTGAATTGTTTCAGCTTTTGCTTAGCTTTGCACAACTGTGTGATGTAATGCTTAATGTTTTATACTCTGATGCACTGTAATGCTTATTGTTATGTATTCTTAAGCACAAAAAAATCCGTGGCACAGGCCCGAGTGACTATCCTGAAGTACATATGCTTGCGGGAGGCCAAATGAGGAGACATCACAGGGTTTACTGAAGATACGCACCAGGTAAGCTTAAATAGAAGGTGCAGCTCCTCCTCCAGGTCATATCTGGGCTGAGAGGTAGCAAGGAGTTAGCGGAGGAAAGTGATGGGTACCAGAAAAAAAAAAAGCATGACTGCCTTGTACTTACACAATCATTTATGCTTCTGCAGTGAAAGTAAAGCAGAAGTTTAGCAGGCAGTTGTCCATGGCTACTTCTTGTGCAAGGCAGTGGCAAAATAACTCTGAGACGGTGCCATTTGACCTTGGTCTCTACTACTCTCTTGATTTCCATTCTTCAGTCCTGAGTCTTTGGGTTTTTGCTGCTAGTTCCTTATAACACACTCAAGCTATTTTACTCAAGTCACTATTATCAAAAAAGGTGCTCCTCTAGAAGTTTAACCCAGTAAAGTGAGGTCACAAAAGATCCTCTATAGAATACATGACTTAAGTCTATGACTCTAAGTCCTGTATCTGTTCAAAAAGAAACTATATGGATGTGTTTAAAGTACCCAACCTATTTTAAAGCCTTATAAATAATATCACTTACCTATTTTCTGACTAAGCAAAGACATTAGTTAGAGAATAGCAGCCCTCTTCAAGAAGAACTGTATCTCACCTTCAACCAAAGAACTAGCATGTACCAACCAAAAATCTATGTAACTGCACCTGGTTTGACACAGAAATCCAGGTGATCTTTACATTTTAAAAAACGTATACGAAACGCTTCAGTCAGATATATTACTAAAGTATTTGTGGGGAATTTCATTTTACCTTGTAAAAGCGCTCGGTCTCCTCCTCAGTTTTCCTCCATTCCACAAAAATAGTAGAAACGCATATATAAGACCAAGACTTCTTCATCGATTTTCCAGCTCACCTGTTCAAAACCAGCAAAACATATTGTACTCAGACCATGTTAAAATGAAAGGAGGAAGAAAAGACTTGATGCCAGGACAGGAAAAAAACATTGAAAAATGTTGAAAAGTTAAGATCTAATAATGAGAGGATATACAATGAAAACTGAACTAAATATTTGCTGAGAAAATTACTGCTATGAATACTTAAAATTGTATGAATTTGATGCTGCTTTTGTGGAAACACAAGCACTTTACCTTAAAAATAGCTATGTCCTTCTTGTGTGTAAAGCTCTTCTAATGTAACTCTGCTCAGCACCACAGAGCATTAAGACAACATGCTTTGATTTCTTGCAGGAGAGAGCTGAAGATGATGAAAAAGGACCACCGCAAGGGGCCAGGAATAATTTCTGCTCCTTATAAAAATGCAAAATACAGGTGTGTTTCTCCACGTCAGCTGATCTTGCAGCAATATCTTCTGCTTTATTTAGGGTTGCTGGGAGGAGATGTTCACTGGGAGGAAGAATTAAAGCAGAGCCAAGAAATACAGCTTGAAATGCGAATCAACTCATGCTGTAGGCAGTTTCATTCAAGGTTGAGTGCTTGTATGCATTATGAATATGACCATCCTTCCTTTCACTCAATTATCTTCCGTAACCCTCTGCCAAGTACAGGTGTTCCCGTCTTTCCCTGCAGTACTGAGTATTGCTGTGCAGACTGTGAGTAGGCCTGAGATACATATGTTCAACGGAAACACGTTGAGAAAATGTAGAAAATGGCAAAACCTCCAAAATCTGCCCACACCGTGCCCAAGAGTAATCAGGCCGTGACAGTGGGGACGCCTTCTAAAAACCAGTCAGAGTAGGAAAGATCAAGGGAGACAACAGTATCTCTTTTTCATCGCACACCACGATGTAAAGATCTCCATGTCAATGCTAGAAGAGTCAATGCGAGTATCAGAAACAGTCCTCTTCCCAACCTACTGCCAAAACCTCATCCCTCTCACAGCCGACTTCCGGTGTCTCCGACGCGCTGCTCAGCCTGCCTTCCCTGAAGAGTGGAAACTCTGAAGCACTCCCACAGTCAGATACTAAGGCTACTTATTTTTAAGAAAAACATGTGTGGGCTGCTGTTTCTCTGCAAGAGACAAAATCAGTGGAAGAATTCAGCATCTTGTTGCAAAGTTGTTGAACAATTTGGGCAAGCATAAACGGAATAGCTGCTCCCACTGGTCTAGCACGACTTCTAAGGAAAATTAGTGCAAACAGAAATTAAGTAACAAATTGCAGCTTGGGAAGTTTAAGAAATACTCAGAATGACTCACAATACTTATAAAAGGCCCTGACAACTGCCCAGGAACTCACATCAAGGTTTTGTAGCAAACATCTGATTTGCCTAGTTTCAGGTATTGTTCTGAAGTATGTAAAACATTTTTCCTCCAGATTAATGAACGTTAAAACACCATTTTGTCTAGTAATCTTGACTGTAGCAAAAGATAAGGAAGGAACTATTATTTTTAAATCGTATTTAGAGCTGCTATCATTTTCATTTTAGTTATGAAGCCTAACTATGTTATCACCACAGATCTGGCTGTCATCATCAAAAATTCCATGACTGCTGCCATGAGAAGTAAAGCCAAAATAAATATATTAGACTTTGCAATTAGGTGGATATTTTTATACTTATGGAGATATAATAGACAAAAGGCTAGGGAAGGTTAGCAGGAGATTTGAGTGTATACACCACTGTATATCCACTTGAGAGAAAATGAAGTAGCAGAATATTATTTTGAAAGTGGTATCCACTGTGTTCCCAAAGAGCTACAGTTAATTCTCCTCCCTGAAAAAAATGAGAATGTACAACATTTATGCAAATAGACTGAAGCCCCAGGTATCAGCTCTAAGATTTAACAAACCTATAACCCAGGGACTCTCTCATTGTGAGTTTAGAAAGAGAATTCAAAGCAGTCACAGAATATCTAGATTGTCAAATATTTCTAGTTCCTTAAGATGGATATATATTTTAGATTTATATCTCTATATATTTATGCAACATACACCTAGTACCTGAGATGAATAGCTGAGGATAATTTTTATATGGGATCAATATAGCTTATAGCTATTTACACAACCCACTCTCCTACTGGAAAGATCAAGAAAAATAAATACAAGAAATAAGAAGGCACATTTTATGATGAGTAAAAATACTGAACTTTTGAGCATATATACATATGTCATGGAAGTAAATAATAATGCATCAACACATGAGACATTAAATTTCTGGCTTCAGGCTCTCTCGTCCCCAGAATATCCTGCAGCTTCAGATACCCACAAGGGGGGTGTGTGAGTATGTATATATGCACATATGCTGCCCATCCCTTACTGCATTATATAAATGAATTATGTGGCTTTTATGTTATGCAAGAGCTAGTTCTGCCAAGAGCTCTATATGCATATTTTCTATGTGCAATGAATTACACAGACTCTTTTGCCATTGCTGAACTGCTGAGGGGGGAAAATGATAAATGTTAATGAAAAATTCAATAATAGACACTACTGAATTCAATGGCAATTCTGTCATACTCTTCACAGGGACCAAGATTTCAGCTCTACTCTTTATCATGAGCAGAGACAAGGAAGAGTAAAGCTGCTTCATTACTCTCTAATTCACACAAATCACTCTTTTCCTTCTATACTGTAGGAATACTGGTACCATGAGTTTAAAGAAATTAGTCCTTACAACTTGAAAATACTTCTCTTCGACTGAACTCGACTGTGAAACTCTGAGCCGTGTTGAGAAAAAATAGGAAAATGACCCAACTTAGAAACAGATTACAAGAAAGAAGGGGAGGAATTTTCTCATAAAAAGGACAGTGGTTGTGCATTAGAGGGCACATCAAATAATTTCCACCTGTATATCTTGTATTTTAATAAGAGTTTATTCCCAGAGAAACTGCAGGTTGATATATTAGTTCCTGGAAGGAACTTACAGAGTAGTCGTGCATCTACTAATCTCCCTTCTTTTTAAACTGCCTGCATCTAGCTCTCTCAGGTTCAATGCATAGGTTTTATCTTTCCATCCTTTCATCACTGTTGTTCCTGTCTTCAGAGTTTTCATGAGCGCTGAAAAACAACATGGAAAATTCTGGTTTCCCCAGAGATCGGCCAAGTCCTTACTTGTTTCCCTAGCTTGACGTAAAACTTCCTGACCCACTTAAGGTCTGATACAAAGCTCTGGAAGTCCATTGGCCATCTGGTACCATGGGTTACATCCAAACCCTCTGTAGAGACATCAGAATACAGATTAGACTCGATTTTTTTTTCTCCGACAGTATCTAATCGCAACCTCCACTCTGAAAGCCATGAGCCTGACAGTGCTGAAGTAAACACTTCCTCATTTATTGACTAGTACTAATTTCTTAGTCTGTTACCTTTGGATAGCAATTACGTTGCTCAAATTTGAAGTCTTTATCCTCCACTTAGGAAGAGTGTTAACATACTGGAAAAAGTTCAGAAAAAAGGTCATGAGTGTTATCCAAGATCCGAAACATTCATTTTAAATTGATTATTTTGGTTAACACAGAGAAGGATACCAGATGCATCGCTCCTGATCTGCAGGGACCTAAACGGGGATAAAATTTTTAATAATAGCAGGCTCCATAGCATAACAAAATATAATAACTGGAAGTTTAAAATTAAAAACCTTGGGTGACTTGAGCAGAGCAGGCAAGAAACCCTTGGAATAAATATATTTTCTTAAGAACATGCATATTATTATTTATAAATGCTTAAATCAAGAGATAGCCCGTAGCCTGTGCAAAGTTGTTGTCCTGCTGCAGACACAGGTGATGAAATTCTACGACCTGTACATGCAGGAAATCCAACTATGTTTCCATGCCTTTTTTTTTTATTATTTTTAAGCATGTCAATCTTTTTAAACCTACTTGAACTTTTTTCTACAATTTTTTTTTGCATAAACACCTAAAATTCAGTGAACTTCTTATTTAGGTTTCACTTGTACAAATTTTACATTTTAATAAGTATCTGTTTATGTGAAGTCTTTGTCTTGTCAGGAAATCAGGTGAGGATCAGTCCCAAACCTTAGGCAGAAAGTGCATCCTCTTATTTGAAACACAGAAATTGAGTCAGTTATATGAGCTGTCTAATAATAATTAACATTACCCACTATGTGATTGCTTTTTTTGAAGCGTATTATGGAGAAATCTCTTTGTTAAATATTCCATTTTAACCAAATGGGTTATAGAGATCATTGTGTTTTATTCCATTTATTCCAGATGGATATTAATTTCTTCCTGAATGTTTACTTCCTCTAGAAACCTCCTCATACATAATATTGCATAGCTATGCCGAATTGCCACGCTTCATACGTATGAATGTGTTCAGCTGCAGTAGATACGTTTGCGTGCCTCTTGCAGCTAAGGGTACATTCAATCTACAGCATAAAATGTCAGACTATAAAAATAATTTGATTTAAATGTTTGAATTGCTTAAGGACACATGCAAATCAATATAAAAAAAATAAAAGCAAGTCTATAGCTAAAACTCTTTGATTAATGCTCTTTTCTCCCACACCTTCCCTGTACAGTGTAGATGACTTACTGTAGCATGAATTAGAGATCTTGAGCCAACAGGTCTTTTAGGATGACAGTCACCAGGGCACAACAGACAGCTGCTCCTACAATCAACAGAAAGCACAGACTGAGAAAATTCTACTTGATACTATCTTCAATCTTCACCTTTGGAAGTCACAGATCTGGACCTGCAATCCATGAAACAGTCAAAAGATGTTCCAACCATCTTCTGCTTTAGGGCAGACCAGTAAAGCCTTACAGCAGAAGGCGGCTCAGAGGAGATGGGCAAGGCCATTCCCATAAAGATCAGGGAATTACGTAGGGTGACCGACCACAACTGTTACAAACCAAACTGACTTTATCTCAACGAAAAAAGGGGACCAGAGGATGGCCTCTGTTTTAGGCAAACAGCTACCAGTGGCTGAGCAGATTAACTGGTAATGCAAATGTTTCTCCCTGAGTTCATCGAGAGTGTGTGTCTCCCCGAGTTAGCCAGATCAGCATCGGGGGAGCTTGTATGTGGCTGGGGCCCACAAATGGTGTAAAACTTAACAATTTAACACAAGAATTTTGAGGACAGTAACAGGCTTTAGCTGCTTCAAATCATGTTTTCCTTCCCAGCAACTGGGGATGCCCCATGTTGTGACAGGGGCATATTATAGAGACCAGTAGTAATGGGGATTGCTTTGGTATCACCACTGAACCGTGTGCTGCAACTGCTGTGCTTTGTTAAGTGTAACTCACACTGGTACTGTGATTTCAGTATGATTTGTATCATTCTGATAAATCAAAAATCCCATGTCATGACAAACATCTTCAAATAAGAGAACCTGGTATGAAACATTACACTCTACGTGCAGAATATCTAAGAGAACCTGGTCAAAGTACTGGATTCTGGCAAAGCTACAGGAACTTCATACATACATCTGGTTCTCCATCTGTGTGTGCACGTGGGTGTCCTCATAGGAGTAGTAATAGGTTTTTTTCCTCAACTTCATGTGCAAAACGAGATCTCATCTCATAACATAAAGTTCCTCAACTGACTGAAGCAGCAGGAAAACTACAAAAATAAAGGCAAAGAAAACGAATCTTTTATTCTACGGATTTTCGTACATTTTTTTTAAAACTGAGCAGTGTCATTTTCATTAATGCTGAGCAGTGCCAGCTTCATTGTCCTTTTTATTCATTTCTCTACTCAATGGCCTTAGACACATAACACAATAGCCGAGTTTTACACTAACGCGATTTTTTATTTCATGAGAGAGTACATGGATTTTTCTCTTCCCAATTGAAAACCCAAAATGTACAGATCTTCCATGAAATTATATTAGAAAAAGAATGTTTCAGGTCAATCAAACATTCTTTACAGATGAAACGTTCTGTTTGGAATTGAAGTTTTGTACACTTTGTACTTGTATTTGAATTATTTTTGTTTTCAGAAGTAATTTTAAAACAAAAACTGATCCAAAAATGCCATAGCGGATACCTACTGTGCTGTTCTACAGAAACAAAATAATGGGAATGAAGATGTACGCATCCACATTCTTCTCGTAAGATAATCTTTGGCAATATGCTTACTGTCTTAAATCAAAATATATTTTAAGTATAATCAGAGTAGGATCTAAATGGAGGCACAGATTGTAGCTAATTTGGCTTTCATTAATATCCTACAGCAAACCCTATATGTTTTTCACGGGGCTAGGGTGTTAGCGTGCACTAGGGAAGACAACCACTACAGCAGCCATCTTCTATTTCAAACACAGCTAAAGAAAAAACAGGGTTTAATTTGCACAGATACTGATTTCAGGTAACATTTTTCATATCTCCAAAGAAGAAGGTTTTAGTGAGAGATTCTGCAGGAGCTCTGTAGGAGCGGTGTGCTTGTGTTACACTTTGTAACTCCACGTGTCATCCTTACACTAGCTGGCACTTCTTTTTTTTTTCCATTTTGTGGAGTAGCCGGTGGGCAATATAAGCATTATTCAACACGAGAAAGAAAGCAAAAAATAGGGCCCTTGTGTGCACGTTAAGCACAACTCTGGCCCAGTGCTTGTAATAGTTTTCTGTCTTCCTACATAATATTCCCCACTTTCATCATTTTCCTTTATAATGAAACTAAGGAAAAGTCGTTTTGAACATTTTTTTTTTATCCATCACGGAGTCTTCATTTATATAGTCCCTTTGTTACTTTTCAGTGGTCTCTCTATTCTCTCTAGATATTTCTAGAACCCTTTTGTATTTCTTTTACTCACCCAGGTAGCATTGTTACATTTGATTTTGCTTTCTTTGCTTCCCTTACTTTACCTCTGCTTTGTTTGCCAGCTAGATTCCATCTAGTCCTTTCAATCTATTCATGTGTTGGGTTTGGGGGGTTTGGTGGCTTTTTTTTTTTCTTTTTTCTTTTCCCCGGGTTGAAATGAATAATGCAAATTACTTTGCTGCTACCTAACAAAAATAACTATGTAGCTTTAGGTCTAGTTCTTTATTGCTTTGCTTGCCTCCCTGCAGTGACTGGTGTGTTTTGATCGACTTTCATCAGTCTTTGCTGTAGCTTAACAGCTGAATTTAATTGACTGCAGTATTTTATTAAAACATATCTTGATTTCATAGCTCAAATAACAAACCAGAAAACTACAGTTTCTAGTAATCATGTCTCTTGTTTTCTCAAGAAAATGGCTTATTTATTTTAGAGTAAGAGAAGGAAGTGCATGTTAATGCAGGTATAGATAAAACCTATTCAAATTCTTACAGTCTTATATTTTCATTTTCTTTGAAATACCATAGCTTTAGCTAAGGAAATTTATATAAAAGCCAAGACAACATTATAAATAAGGTACAGTAAATGCTAAATTGCTGTACATCCATTATACAGCATATCTGGCATGAATGCCAGCTCCGTATGCAATACCTCCTGTGATTAAAACATCTTGATACATTTCATCACTAATATTCTACCCTACAACACTGTCTTTCAACTATAAAAAAATCCGAGTGCTTTATGAATAGAAATATAAAGTAGAACCTGGCCCCAAACACCGCTGCCATTTAGAATTTAATTAACTGATGTAGTAGATAGTGAAGTGTCTTAATACCAGGCATCGACCTAAATATATTTTTCTCTTACATGGATTCTACCCCTCTCTATTTGCCAAAACCTACATCACGTTTTGAAATCCATTCTTACGAATTCACATTTGGATCACTTCATTTACAGTGCTTTTACAAACTCTTTCCTCTGTCCTGTACCATTATATCTAACAGTGTTCCCATCATCAATCTCTTAGCATTCTGAAAAGTATTAAAATGCCACAGTCCAAACTCTGCAATGGTGCCGCAGTCTGGGTTTCTGAATGAATGTGAAATCCCTTATGTAAATGTTTATATAGGGATTGAAGTAACACCTTAAAAAACTCTAGTCAGGCTACAATAAGGAATTTGTTATTAAAGAGCACAAATGTATCACTCCTGACTTGGAAAAACCAATAATTGCTCTCCAAAATTACTAGTAGGTGAATATATTGTGAAAGTATTTGGGTCAATGATTTGCAATGTAGTTTTTCAGGAATTTCTGTTTGTTTGGGGGTCTGTATGCTTCTTTTTAATGAAGTCAGTTAGTGCATACTCCGTAACATTTTAATTCTGTTCTGAAATGATTCTCAGCAAGCTTTGGGGTTTTATACTAGATGCAGGAGTGTATGCAGGTTTATTCCTTTAACAGATCTGCAGTTCTGCAGCATATAACTGAGGCATATTTGTGAGCACGCAGCATGTACCGACTTGAGCATTAATATCAGAATGAGATCATTTGCAAGTAATGGGGATTTCAGCTCTGAACTGTGATCACCTTCTGCGCTAAGAGAATCCTTCACAGGATTGACTCTGTTTGGTGTCACACTCCGGAATGAATGCAAACTGTGTCATCTGCCCACACAAACTCATGCACTGCAGGAATCGATATTTGATTATTAACATAATTGAATTTTAAATTTTCACCTAAAAAAGGGTAGCATAATCGATATGTTGCACTTGAGTCAAGTAATGGGGATGTCACATGTATACAGGTGGGGTGTCAGTAAAAGACAAATAAGCTAAGAAGGAATGAAACAGACATCTCACAGACATATATCAGCCAAGGTAAAAGCTCCTTGGTTCAGTGAGAGCTCCTGGCAACACCATTTACACAAATTTTAAAAACATTATAGAGAAATGTCTTAGTATACTTCGTAGAAGCTGTTGGTTAGTCAACTATTAGATCTCATTTGATTGATTATTTTTAAGATAAGCAGTATACTGGCTTGCAAAAGGAAAACCAGAAGAATATGTACTAAACTAATTTATACAGGCTGTATATTGAGAGCAATTTTATTCATTGTAGAAATAAATCTACTCCTCTGTCTGAAACTATCAATTAAAATGGTAGCCATTATTCATGAAAAGAAATATATAGTGTGTTATTCATGACAGGAGAATGTATCATGTGTAAGTGGTCAATAAATCATTTTACGGGAAAAGTGATATGGAAAACGGCGGCACTTAAGCTTTCAATTTTCATTAAAACTGTAACTGCAGCAAGCTGTTCACCAGGGATTCAGTCTCTGCTGCACAAACCCATGTGAGTGTTCTTTGTTGCTCAGAAGTTGGTGAAAACCTCTACCCCTTGGTCTAGTATCTGTCTCTGCTGACTTCGAAAACCTGCCAGAGGCCCTGCAAAGGGGCAATGCAGGGCCATGCTCTCATCTACCCTGTGCTCAGCTGCTGCTTGGTTTTGAAACCCGCATGGCTTTGAGTGTGAATCCACAACGTGCACCACATTTGCCATGAGGAGCATGTAAAAATTTGCTGGTGGAGTTAATGCTATTAGTAAAACAGCACAACAGGCAAAAGTCTGTTTCACAGCTTATTTCGCTATTTTTTCTTATTTTCCTTATCTACTTTTCTTCTCGCTTTGTCAAAATATGTCCTTAATCCACTACTGGTACCTAACTGTGCTCCTGTTAAAATCAATAGGTCACCTACTCTTAAGTGATCACACTTTCATTCTCAACACACTTAATTCCAACTGCTTTGCTTTGACAAGATTTCCAACAAAGGTTAAATTTCACGACAGCGACCATACTGGCAACTCAGATCCTGCTAAGCCACCATCACAGACACATGCTGCATCTCATATACTATATCCTATGCAATACCATGAAAAGATATCATGCCTATAAAACTAGCTGCTACCCAGGAGACCCTGTTACATAAAATGTTGCAAATAGGATTAGCACAGTAATGTAGCTACGTACCAACCGACCTTCTTTCTCCTCCTCCAAACCCATCTGATGGCAGACAGTCCTTTCCGTCCCCCTGCCTCACAGGAGCAGTGAGGTGGAGAGAGGGGCAGGATCAGAAGACTTTTTTTCCTTTTCCACTGCTCAGGTCCCATCTCACTGGCCGTGCAGAGCAATCAGGCAGCTCAAAGGCTGCCCTAAGTGGTGTCAACTGCAGAGCTCTCTCCTTCAGTCTTCACTTCGGGAGGCACAGGTGAGCTGCATCGTCTTCATTTCATCCACTGCTAAACATTGTCAAGACAAAGGTGAGAGGAGGGAGAAGGCAAGGAGGCAAGGGGGTAACCATCTTCTAGATTTGAGATTGAAATAAAGGACTTGATCTGGCCAGTGGGAGTTTTCAAAAGCGCTGGGCCCTCCTTGTGCAAGTCAATGGTTTATGGCAGTAAGGAACATATCTGTTGCAGTTCCCTTTTTGGCTAGTTAGCAAGATTTAATCAATTTTCAAGTGCAGCTTGATTTTATTTGTTGCCCTAGTATCATTTTTGCAAGCTTAAATTTTCTATCTGACAATAATGTGGTGGGTTTTCTAAGAGTTTCTTAGTCTGTGGCTTTTACCTCTTACATGAACAATTAAACTGCTGCTGCTAAGCAGAGTGGTGTCAGGTTTTCCATGCTGTACTGGCAATAGAGCATCGCAAAACCCTCCGTCGCTGTTTACATGTCTTGAACGCTATCGGCTTTTATTTACAACATACTCACAGCACACCGTCATAAACTTGTTCCGCGCTGACCTTCTGGCTCAATGAAACTGGTTTGTTGGAAGAAATTAGACTACAAGTTATGATAGCACAAGTTCAATCTCCGTGATATTTGTTCAGCTGCTACAGAGGCAAATAAAACTTCAAGTGAATTTGATTTGTGCAGGCTGTATATTGCCATCTAACTGACGGACAGTGTACCTCTTCTCTACAACAACTCACGTGATTTGTCAAGTGTTTTCAAAATACTGCAGCAGGTTACCCCTTCCTAGGTTAATAAAGCAAAGCTTGAGGAAAAAAAGGTTTACATATCAGCTTGCAAGAAATACCCCATTAATGGTTAATGTGTCCACACAAACACAAATGCTTGTACTTTGTATTCAATATTCTGCATGTCCCCAAAATTTTGTATCTATTAATAAACATGGGTATATATGTAAATAGATATATTTCCACTGTTTTCTTCTGTTTGACAGTATTCAGAGAACATCCAGTCGAGTTAATTTTCCTCCTTTACTGTGGTACGATGAACACAAATAGTATCATAATAATATACTAGTGCTCTTTCGAACTCCTGCAGTTTAAAATCACCGCAAGTTGTGTTGATTAATCAAGACAAAAGTTACTCCGAGTTACTCCAGGTCTCCCTATTTCCCCACAATTCCCTGTATTCCCTTTGACAGCAGTCCTCGCAGTTCCAGGCCCTATTTTGAAGTATTGATTCTTTTTAAAGAGATGTCATTTTCTTCTGGTATGTGAGTTACGTGCGTGAAAACGTGGTAAATGGGCATACGCAGCCATTGCAAAAGAACAATGTGCTGTGGGCTAAAGCCAATTTGGCGTGTAAGGGGTTATTGGACTGGTAATGGTGTTTTTGATGGTGGCATGAAAGGAATGAGAAGGTTGGCATAAAAGAAAATCTCATAAGACGAGGTTACGTGCTGTCTTCTCCCAGCTGGCTGAGGATGGAAGGGCCTCAGGTGATTATTGCTGAGCAGTTTGAGTTGATTTGTTCTGGTTTAGAGTTTGTGGGTTTGGAAATAAAGCAAGCCCCGAGGAAGGGGATGCAAAGAGATGTATGGTTAGGGACTTGATTTTTCCTTGTATGGCTGGTGAGCCTGCACAGTGACTTACAATTAGCAATAAAGTCCAGACAGTCCTTTACAAATCATGAGCTAGGTGAATCCTTTACCATCAGAAGAACTGAATGTCTTTAAAGAAAAAAAGCTTTCAATGAATGCCTGCTGAAATTTAAATCTTAATTCATTCCAGCTATGCTTGGGCCTCTTTCAGATTCTTTCTGTGAACATTCAAGCAAGCAATCATTGCTTGCAGAACCCAAAATTTAACCACACAGGTTCCATATTAATATCAGATAAAGTATATTTTTCTACAGAAAAGGAGACTAATTGAAACAGCAAGGAGTAGAAGGGGAAACATTCCAAAAAAACCTTATCAGAGCCCTGCAACAGGAGCAAGTGGGCACCCACCAAAAGAAATATTATTCATATAAAGAGAAGCATATGTGTAGACATCCCGTGTGACATCGAGGAAATCAAAATACATATACTTTATATATGCAAATAAGTCCTATACATTATAAATGTCTATACCTGTGTATAAATCTGTATAAATGACATACATTCTGCAACTCTGCTTGTTATTGTAAAGGTGACCTATGAATGTTGGCTTGTTTAGTTTCCTTAAAAAGAGGACTGCAGAATGATTGTGAATTCCCAAAAACGTGCTGCAAACAAAAGCAAATTTTAACAGCCAAATGGACAAATACATGGGCAAGACTGTCAAGGTGATTACAGAGGCCCGTGAAGAAGAATTGTAAAATATTGTCATATGCAACACACATCTTGAACTAGCACCGCCAAAGGCAACTTCACAAATCGGTAAACCAAGTGGTGACTCATCAGAATGCAGAAAATGTCAGAGGAGACACTACAGCTCAAGGCTTGTTACTCAAAGTTAGATAAATCACGTAACTGCTTGCTACAGAGTGATGCCTTTTTCCTTCAGACATTCATCAGACAGTGGTTCCTATTCTCAAAGAACTCAAGCAAAAATAATAAACCAAGAGGCAAAGGGACCCTGAGAGATCTATTCCAATACAACCACAAAAAAAGTGGAATATAATTAACAAAGCAGCACACCTTTATTTGATTCCTCTTCTTCCTAGTGCGGTGTGGCATAAACAATCCAGGTGTCCTATACGTTGTCCAAGTCCTTAAATCTCTGGGCTGTGCAGTGTATCGCTCTCTTTTCCTCCTGTCTACTAATATAAGGCATAAGGAGTAGCCTCGTACTCTCTACCATTTTGTCACAAGATTTCTGGAGAAGCTCAGGAAGAGGGAGCTGAATAGCTACCTCTGTTATGTTCTGGTGAAACACATCTAAACCCAAGACCTCCCTACCTCATCCATGCACGTGTGCCCATCAAGCTTGAACGACCAGGCGAGGGAGATCCATTTCCTTCTCGTTTCTCCCACACAGGAGGTGCCACGCAGCTGAAGACAGTAGCGATGCTTCAACACAATGAATGACACATCGATTCTCCTGTTATTTTTTGCCAGGTTTCTCCACGCTGGGTAAAGAACAAGGATTGTGCTGGCACTGCAAACTCTTTCTCAAGCAGAAAGAATTGCAGCTGGGTCCTCCATTACCCCGCAGAAAGAAGTAGGAGAGGGCTGTGATATACACGACGTACACGTTCTGGAGCTCACGTCTGTGAATTTATGAGCACTTCCACAGCCTGTCAATTCCAGTGGAAGTAGGCAATGTCTTGCGTTCCTCACAAAGTTGAACCCTTATTTACACTAATATCAGCTTTTATGTTTTAACGTAACATTTATGCCCGTGCAGTCACAGACAAGAATTTCAAACCTGATTTTTTTTGACTGCGGATGAATTACTGTAATCACATCTCACTAAAGCAATGACAAAATACCATCTTAGCTATGAAGAAAAAAGCTATAAAGAGAAAACGTTTTTCTATACCTGAAAATGAATCATGCTTGTGAATGCATTCCCTGGACTCAGCCAAATTCTGAAACATCATGTGTGGGCAGTATTCACGACTAGGAAAAAGACAATAAACACTGCAGATACCCAGTCATCGCTTCCTTTAACCAAGTAAATTGCTAGTCTGGGAACTTATTTTTCTTAACAAGGATGACCTGATAAACACGGTCATTAAGACTCAAGAAAATGCCATGCGTGCTGCACCTCCTAACCATATTGGCTCTTTCATTTAAACAGTAAAACTGAAATCACTTGCAAACTTTAATAGCAGCTAAAAGAAATACCTACAAGGTGGAGCTGCTAAGGAGAAAATCATTCTTCCCATTTATTAGATTTTCATATGGAGAAAAACAACTACAGGATTTGAAAGCGTATTTGTTGGGGAAAAGAATTTGCTCAAGACAGAAAACATACTGGGGCTTTTCTCCGAATTCCCTTGCTGATAAAGGAACACTAATGCTTAAGCCCTTCTAATGAAGACGAGTTTACCATGGAATAAAGTCGTCAATGATGAGCAGAAAATAGAGCATTTGTAAATACAATGTAACACAGAATGATAAAGCACATCCAATTTATGCAAAGATGTGCTTGCAGCAGTACGATAAATAATATCCGCATAATCAATTACCGGAAGAAAGACAGACTGAATAAATTGTTTCCTGGCAATTTATGGAAAACAAGCGTAGCACAAAAAGGACAATTTGACTTTAGTCTTTTAACAAGATTGTCTGACGAGAACTAAACCCAAACTTACTAATGATTCAAAGGACACGATATTTATAAATGTCTATTTTCGTTGGCAACAGAAAATATCAAGTAGGGCAAAAAATCCTAGTTTTTACATTAGAAGGCAGAATGTGTAGTGTAATAATAAAAATACAGAAATTTATTTCTCTTCCCTGTATCAGAGATTCTTTGGTTTAAAAACACATGCAGATTAAGAGGGTTTGGAGAGAAAGCTAGAGAAAATTATTTGAAGGTCATCAATAACTAAAAATAATGCGATACTATATGTATTTGAATTCATTACAGCAGAAAAATATTTCATGGTTGGATGCTACACCCACCAGTCTCAGTGGGAATGTTTTCACTGAACTGGGTGAACAAGCCTCTAAAGAATTCCTGAAACTACTTTAGAACTGAATTGGGAAAGATACAAATTATATCACCATTTGTTTTTAGCACTTTATGGTGCTAAATATCTCTATGATGCATGTAGTAGTTCTAGAAAGCTTCAGTAACTTTACTATACCAAGAATATTTGAGTGAGAAACCATTTAATATACAAATAATGGCTCTGGAAGACTGTGTTACTAAACAGAAACAAACTTCCAACTCCCACCCTTCCACCAATCAAAATGAAAATTAAAAAGGAAATATTTGGGAGCTGACAGTACATATAACATCTGCCTGTAAGGATATTTAAACATTTGTTATAATGTGCATAAATAAACCTTGATAAACTGCTGAATGTTTGGTTATGACCTTCAGTCTATGCAGGGCATTAAAATTCACATAACCTCTAGATTCACTTTCCTTATAAAACATTCAGTGATGCCTGTAGCACTACTTGCTCTGTTAGTAAATAAAACACCGGTTTTCTTTTGGTGCCATTCCAGCCTTATCAAAGTCTGTCTCTTCATTTATCCGTGGAGAAGGTAGAGCCAGGTTCTAGCAGGTTAAAATTTGTCATTTGTCCTATTGACATGTTGCAACCCGAGTTTCATTGGCTAAGCACATGAAAAAAAAAAAAAATAGGCAGCGGATATGATGCTGGTGCGTGACACTTGATTGTGACTGAGAAAACGCGGAATGTCTCCTTAAATTTTACTGCTGCCTTCGAGATTCAGCCAGGTGTCTGAACCCACACACATGACGATATCCCTTTTTTGGGGACTCCATATTAAATTTTCATCTATTGCGGTACAATTTGCATGTTTCGTAGTAATCAGACCTTGATTAGCCATGGTCTGATTAATGGAAACACTTGGTTGTTCAGAGGTCTAACATCTCCCCAGAGGGTTCACTTCAGCCCATAAGTCTTAAGGCACCGGCCAGGCTCTGCTGCCCAAGTGCATAGGGAGTTACTTCCTCGAGTCTTTATGCCTAATTCAGGACATTAAGACTTCACTGCACAAAGATTTATGTGCTGAAGTGTGGACCTCACATAAAGTCTTATGTACTAAAAACCTGAAAAGCAGTTGCTGCTCTCCTCTGACCTGTTACACGAAGAGATAGAGACTAGAGAGCCTAAAAGCAGGTTTCGAAGCCAGAACCTGATATTAGTCCCCAGAGAGGCTTTTAGAAAGGCTAGAAAGCACGTGCTGAGGTGCTTGCACACACGGGCTTCATGTTGGAGAATCTACACCATAGATAAAGTGTGCGTGTGTGAGAATGTTACAGATTTCCTACAGGCTGGAAATGGCTGTGCCGACAAGTCGTGGTGTATGCGCCTTGTAGCACACAGACAGCAGATCTCTGAAATGGTCACTGTGTCACTGAGAAAAATACGTGACTAAAATACACTAGCCATAACCTGTAGAAATTCACATTCTGAACATAACAGACTGAAATATAAAGCCATGCGAGTTATGTTCTGAAACAAAATAGCAATGGTTAGTTCACTGTTTTGCAACACTGCTCCTGCGTTTTTGGATTTACTTCTAGTAATAGCGATAGGAAAAACACTTTCAGCTTTGACGGCAGCCTTACTGGACTGTCCCAAGTTCTGCATTTCTTGTGCAGGTGGATATGACATCAAGGCTGGGAAAGTCAAATGGTTTATGCAGAATAAGAAGATCAAGCCCTCGGTGAAGCATTGTTAACGTTTCCAGTGAAGGTACCTATTCTCAGCATTGTAAGTACTGAATATTTGGAGATACACCTCACTATACTGCGGTGCTTCAGGTGGAAGACAAAGGCACACGGATATTTCTGGATGGAGAAATCCTTTCATAAACCATGTGGTTATTTTCACAAGAAAAAAACAAATCAACATTGTACCCACTCTACAGAAATGCTTCCTCGGAAAACCATCCATTTCTAAATGCAGCAGTCAACCCCATTTTTCTGATTGTCCTCAGAATAAATTCTGAAACACATTTTCTCTTGAAGTAAGCTGTATAGTGTCAACGGAAGACTTTCCTGTCACATAGGCTCCAGGAAACTATGTATTTTCAGATATTTTCAATAACAGACATTAATAACAGAGAATGTTACACTTTGGGAAACAACTTTTATCGCAATCTTCCTCACTGTAGAGGAACAAAGAGAAAAACCAGAAAATACCTGATGAATAATTTCATGTTGGCATCACAGAAGAGTGTTAAACGTCTCCTGGAAGGTAAATCTTGCATTTCAATTTCACACAGAAGTAAACTATGGACAGTGTGGCCATGTTGGATGGAAAAAAGCTTCTTACATCTAGCATGGAAGCAAGAAGCAGCCCTTTCTGATGCATCCTTCTCCGAGTGGGAATCTACAGGGGCATCTTCTGCGAGGTCAAGCACCCATGTGTGGAAAGGGACAAGAGGGCTGGTTTAAGGAAAGGCAAGAGGGATTTGCATTACCTCACTAGCACTATTAAAAATTTCCCCAGAAGTGAACATGATCGGAGGCTTCATCATCCCTGTCGTTATCCTGACTTCTGAGTACTTAGTGCTACAGAGTTTCCTTTGCTGGGGGCACACACTCATGTTGTTCCCAGAGAAGGAAGCCTGAGCTTCAATCCACCTAAACCATGCTTGGGAGTGGTTGTAAAAAGCATCATCAGAAACGGGGAGTGGACGAGTTAAGAGACACTGTTCCCATCACGGATTTGCAAAATCCAAACAGGCTGCAGACACCTTAATATCAGGTGTTTGGTTCATGCAAAAATTACCATCAAAATTTCCTACTTGACTGAAGAAAGTGCACAAGTAAGAACTACACACATTTCCAGCCTTCTGACTCCATTTACGAGCCCCCAACAGAGCTACATAGGCACAACTTTAAAGGAAATAGTCCAGATTGAGGGTTTAACAAAGCCATTCATTATCCTGGACTCTGAAAGAAAAAGGTGAGAAGTTGTCCTTAGTAACTGAGTACATTTATCAACATTGGTAGACGAGATTTTTTTTTGTCTAGATAAGGCGTATTTAAAAAACAGTAATAACCTCAGGCTAACAGCAGACTGCACAAAGACTACAACACATGAGGAATGGAAATAGTTCTGATTCTAGTATGTTCACCTGTGAAATACCACGTGTATGCATTTTGCTGGTTCCTGTGAGCTTTCTTTTGAGTAAATCAAACACAATTACTGAGGAGGAGGAGTAGAGCGGAAAAAAGCAGGGTTAGGGGATATATTTTGTAATGTGCGTAAGACAGCATTAGCGTTCTCATAAACTTCTTTTAAAGCTAATACCAAAGCCTAACAAAGGCGCATTAAACATAAGACATGCAAGCAAATAAAGAAAAATAAGTGGAGGAGTTAAACATTGATTTCCTTTTATGTAGTTCTGGTGATGAACATTATTTCATTGTGTGTTTTGCCTGTAAAAAGATGTGACCCAATCATTCACAGCCCTATGCTGCCATAAAGACAATCCGAAGCTGACCGCCTGTGAAAACTCGTGCAAGAAAATTTCAGAGGCGGCATTAAAAAAATGAAAAAAATAAAACCACTCAATAGCACAAAGTAGCCGGAATAATTAATTTCGCTCGCTAATGTGACTTCTTGAGATCATGGGTATCTCCTGGCAGTAATTTGTGAAGTTACTCTCACAATATAAACTGAGAGAGATCTGGTCATCCTAAAATAGAGGCAGCAAGAAGTCACGAAGTCCATCAGTTATCTTTCAGCAGCAATTACTGTAATTGCAATTCGCAACATTTTATAGTAGTTTTCCAGGTTCTCTCTCCTGTATAGAGAAGCAGCTTGGTAAATACTGAAAGACATCCTTGAATACCCTTCACCTAAGTTGCTTTGCATGTTCCTTACCAGCAGCCAAGGATCTGGGCCATTAAGTTCAAAGGATATAACCTATTCAAACTTTAACATTCCATTTAATGTTAATTTATAATTGAAATCGTAAGGAACTGCAAAAGCTTTACTATTTTTATTAAAACCACGTACATTTATTACAATCTGAAACTGCAGCAAGGAGATTCTGGGTTGAATATTTCATTAATGTAATTTTTCTTTTTTATTTTAAAAGAAAAATCTTGGGGAAATTCAGTGAAGGCAAGGTCTTTATGCCCTGCTTCAAGCAAGTACCCTAATACTACGAATAAAAAATGATGACTTTTAGTGAGACACCGAATCTAGCCTGAGGTAAATTTCCACACAGATTCCTTGTCAGAGCCTAAACTTGAGACAGTTATCTTTCATAGTTTGAGAAAATGCTGTATAAATATTCCTCTACATATCTTGTCATATATTTCACTGTAGCGTATTCGAGCATCCTTATTATTTGTCGCATTGACCCACTCGCACAAGGGAAAATGATTTGCTTAACAGCATTTTCGTTTACTTTTCACGTCTTAGGAGGCGATAGGTCTGGTCCATTAGCACCAGGTTCTTCTTTCTGCTGCAATTTGCATATAGTTAAGAAAAAAAAGGTTTCATGTCAATATTGCAGCTAACGAGATATGACAATTTGAAAAACAATTGTTGTGAAAAAATAAAATCCCTGACACTTCAAAGCAGGAATGTTTTCCACACATGAGAAGAAGAGAAGAATCCATAATGCATGCAGAAAACTGAAGGGACGTTGCACATGTAGTGCCTGAAAGATTTTGAAGCGTTGCTACAGACTGTAGGAACAACCATGCGCTGTCTGACAAGGGCACCAGTGCTATCAGCCACGCAGGGTTTTTTTCCTCTTGGCAATTCTCCTTACTTCATAATTCTGAAAAGCAAATCAGGTATCTAATTTGACCATCCTGCAGGGAACTGTGGTTTTTATAAATGAAATAATCCAGAGCTCAAGAAATGTCACTTTGCACTTGTGGACTTACTCTAACATACTGGGGGAAAAAAAATAGCATGGTTGGGAATGTTTTGGTCATATTATCTGGAAAATGGAGACTGAAAGGGTGTCTCTACTCTTTCAGTAATGGAAAGAATGAAAAAAGATACAAAGGTAGGTACAACCTCAAAAAGCTATAAACAAAAATGAAAGTTATTTTCAAGAGCATCATTTGAGACTAGATATAAGGAAGAAATTTTCTATGATGAGGGTGGTGAAACACTGGAACAGGTTGCCCAGAGAGGTGGCAGAAGCCCCATCCCTCACTCAGGCTCAGGTGGGGCGGGGCTCTGAGCAACCTCATCTAATTGAAGGTGTCCTTGCCTATTGTGGAGCAGAGGGTGTGTCAACTACACAACGGTTAAGGATCCCTTCCAACCCAAACAGTTCTATGCATCTATGATCTCCTTACATTTCTTAATGCAAGAATTTTCCACAGCCTTGGGTAACTCTACAGAAAGAATGGACAAACTTGCACGACTCGGCTGGAGAACTCATGGTCCACAGCTATTCCGAAGAATATTGTGCAGAGCCAGACACTGTGTGGCCTTACTAAAATAATCAGCCTGTGTCTAAGTATAAAATCTCGAAGGAAGAGAGAATTTAGTCAATGTAAAACTGTACTCTTTCTAATCAAGCAGGGGAAACTTTCTCTTTCTCTTTCTCTTACCTCAAATCGTCTTTTGATGTTTTCCTACAGAGCTCAAGCAGAGCGTGAGAACCTCTGCACAGACCGTACCCAAGCAAGGCAGCAATACGGTTGAGATTAATTACTCTGGAGAAAGAACTGGCCATTAACAGAAAATCTAGCACAGTGCTCGTGCTGTCTACTCAGAAATGTACAAATGACTGTGCTGCTTTTCACGCCATTGGAAAAGCTTTCTGTTCTTTGTACACGTCATTCCAGCGCAGTGGGGCCAGGTAATAAGCACGGATCCTAGGAGTAACTGCAAGGTAAATAACAACAAGAGCATGTCCCTTATTGTAACTGTAAGAACCTGAACCACGTCCAGTGTTTCTTCTTAACTGGTGTAGTTTTGCTACTTTCAGTGAAGCTATGGCAATTTAAACCAGCTGAAGATCTGACTCAGTATCCTGAGTCCTTCCATTGTGTAAAATAACTCTTGAGAACTATAGCATCAGAAAAATATGATGGTCTGAAAGTACACCACTTTGGAATATAATGTTTCCAAAACAATTTGAAAGGACTCCAGTTATTACAAAAAAACTAGATGACGGCCATTTTCTCATAAAACGTATTAAATTAATAATGTTCCCAGAAAGTTAAAAATATTATTTTCTCACAGTTACCCTCCTGAAGTTTCCGATTAGTGTAATTCATACAGAAGCAATGGGGGGGTTGAAAAAGTAATAGTTGAAAATGGATAAAACAGATTGAAAGGGCGACGACTTAAACACAGAACTTCAGATCGTAATTATGTGACTAGATCCCTGCACAGATCCCTTTGCAGGGCTGTGTCCTCTTTAATAGGCTTATTGAGAAATAAGCATTTGTAGGATTAGGATCAGAATGGGTGGATATACTCTCACCTATTTCTCACAGCCCCTCTCTGCCAGTTTTGTTTCACCATTGTTTGGGTGCTTGTTCATGCAGCGTCCGATGCTTTTCCCTGTCTCCTAATAACCACAACGGGTATCACTGATTTTACATCCCACCCCTACCTCAGCTGTCTTCAGGCTCTCAAACTTTTGATTTCTCATAATGTCACAAGTAAAAATTGAACTTGCCCCATGAATTTCAATGGTCGCTTAAAACATTTTTTTTCTTTTTTTTTTTTTTCTTTTACTGCTAGGGCTTCCAGGATTTTTGGCTGTTTGATGTTGAGAAGTATGGACATGTAAAGAAAAGATCAAAGTACACTCCTGGTTAATAAAACTCAGCAAAAGTTACAGCACAAAATGCTGGCAAAATTAGACTTCATCAAAGAATCATGGATGGCTAAGGATCAAGGAGAAACATAAAAAATCAGGGTAGAAATATTTTTTAAAAAGCAGAAGGGGAAAGAAAAATTTGGGTTTAGAAGGGCAGCAGGGAAAAAACATTAGACATCATTATCTAATTTCATATTTTCACTTTCACACTGGTTTACAGATAAACTGCTGGAAGCTCAATAATATTGCTAGTGGTCAATAAGCATATCTTCTGAATGAAGACAGCATTTATATTTGGTATCATGATACTTCGTAGTTACATCAGGTTATAAAACATTGAAAAACACAACATGTTTTCAAGGACAGCAACAAGAACTTAACAAAAGAAGACCTTTAAATAAAAACATTTATTTAAAATGTCTTATTTACGATTTATTTAGAAAAAAAAAGGAAGGAACTACACTGATGTAGCCCATTTTTTCTTTTGTAAGGAGTTCATTAGACAGGTTATGTATGAGCAAGATAAAAAGAAGCAAAACTTATGGCAGCCACAGAGAGGTAAAATGTGGGCATTTTCTTGTAAACCCCTTGCCCACGGAATTAATATTCCTAGAGTCTGTCCATCCTCCACTGGGCAAATGAAAGGTGCTACTTTGCCATGTTAAAAGGGGTAAAATTTCCTAAATTCAGACAGTTAATTTAGATGGCAGCAACAGAGATTATTATTCTAATTTTTTCATTGCATTTTGAACATTGATTTCAATAGCTATCACTCAATGAAACTCAGAACGATAGCATGAGGATATGATTACTTTGATCATTCTTCGAACAGTTACGCAAAGAAACCATCCAGTGTTCATGAGTGAATTTGTTATTTTTGATAATTAACATCTAACTAGTGTAGGAAAAAAAAAAAGTGAGCCAGCTCCCTAAAATAGTGAGAAAGCACAAACCCTCCTTCTGGAAGACATCACTGAGACAAAGTCACCTTTCACTTTTGGAATCATGGTTGTGAATTTAAAGTATTTTTAGCAAAGTTTGCAGAGTTTCTTGGGATTTGGCTCCCCAGTCACAAGCTATGAAAACAAATTGCTTTCAAGCAATTGAATAACTCCCAATATCAAGATTCCATGAGTAGAAATAAACAAACAGAGCTTTGTACCCATTTGTGCTGATTCCTGGGGAAGAATTGTATTCAAATGACATTTGGCAATTTGGATTCCAATGCCCTTTTCTTCCTGGTGTCCAGTCATAGCAAAACCAGAGTATTTTTAACCAGTTACTCGCTAGAAATATTTTAGAAACTGTGTTTTGCAATCTGATGCATTTTCAAGTAGCTAACCCAAACGGTATTAAAAGTCTTTCCATACCTCACTAAATACTCTCTCATGAACTCTCTTGAGTTTTTCCTTCCCTCCTTATAATTGAATTTAATTATTCTTCCTGTTTTTACTTTCTTTTTCTGTATTCCATTTTGCTTTCTTCTTTTCATCTTTTTAACATACAGTGCATTTCACATTCTCTTCCATCTCTTCCACCTCTCACCCTCCTTTTTTTTCTGTTATTTAACTCCTTCCTTTTTCTCCACTATCTCTCTTGCTTTCTGTGATAACCCACTTCCTTCACTCCATCAATCTATTAATTGGCATCGCTTCGAAAGGGTTCTCTAAAGTAATTTCAGAACCACAAGAACATTCGGATGTACACAAGGCATGCTCATTTTCCATCCATTACACTGCCACTGGAATACTGAAATTGCTGGAGTGCGGTGACAATAGTCCATTTTGCTTCTTCAGACACTGTAAGTTTGCCAAATAGGCACAAATCATGTATACCAGAGTCATACCCATCAAAATTGCAGTCTGTACTCTGCACTGCTCAAATTAGAGTCTGCTGCCAGATTGTTTGAAAGAATATACAGGAAAGTACACAGCTGTGGCAGTCTCTAACTAAATGAATAATGCAATATCAACATCTGTAGGATTTTTGAAATGCTAAACGTTCCAGATACGAGGCCTCTGCTGAGGACACAGATGGTAATGATGTTGCTGTTCTTGCAGTGGTTCCCACCAGAAACGGACAGAATTCCATAATCAGATGGGACTGTTAATGCCTGAAACAATACTTCCCTTTCGCAGCACTAGCTCCCAACGCAGCGCAGAATGATAAACACTTGCTTTGTGGGTTGCATTTAATTCCAAGCTTTGTTAAGCTAAAGAAATCCAGTAATGAATATGGACATCTTCAAGGACAAATACAGATGCCAACACCAGTTGAGAGCACTCAGCAGGTGAATTTAAACTGGCAATCCAAGTAAAAGTAGAATAATTAAAATAAATTTTCCATTCAGTGCAAAAAGCATAAGAAAGTCCTCTGTCTACCTCAGCTAAACACAAGCAACTAAGCAACAACAGTATTACTTTATGCTATTACATGTATTTTTCTGCTTTTAAAAACACAACAGTATGCATTGCCTACTGAAATAAAAAGAAATAAAAATAATCTCTGAATACAGGCAAACAAACATATCTGTTCATCATCCAGTGTGCTAGGGCACCGATGAAAGAGAACAGTGTCTCATAATTGATTCTTTGTCCATTACTTTTTCCATCAATAAAGATTGTGTTCCAAAGGCATTGAGCAAATACAAAAAAAAGAGTACTTTTACTCAAATTAGATGATATCCCTGGAGTCTGAAAAAAAGCTCAGAGAACTAACTGAAAAGTCAACATAAAGTTAAGCAGTCCTGAGAGGCAGAGGAATTATAAGAAGCTAATAAGGAAAGCAATGACTATATAAAACAAGCCTCGGAGAGAAGGCATGATGTCACCAGCCAGCTCCCCTGGACAGCTGCAGTCTGAACATTTGATCCCAGACTCAACTGATCTTCTTAGCTGGGACAGGCTCTCCAGAAAGATCGAGGATTACTTCTTTTGTGCATTGACACAGCTGAGACAAGTATACCAGACATTTTAAAAACTGTATCCAAACTGAAGAAGAATACTTGAAAAGCTTAAAAGACAGGGAAAAAGGTCAAGACACTAAATGAGAAATTCCAGGAAGCCTGTCCAGGCAAAGAAGGAAAAGCCTGCATCATTTTCAGCAAAGGTTCTTGATTAACCCTACACATAACTTCATAAATTTCAGTAACTCCCTCTTGCTTGTTTGCCTGAATTTTTAGGAAGAGATCAGAACTCCAGGCAAAAGAAACATGACATAAACAGCAGTTACCTTTCCTATTTATATGCAGGAAACATCATCTTCAGAGACAACTACTCACCTCTGTAAAACTTGGAGTTCATAACCAGTAGCCTCTTGGAGCAACCAGTATAATTTTCTCTGGGAAAGGGTGAAACATGTTTACTCCTGCAAAAGCTCTGCAGCGAAATCTGAAGGAGACAAAGTCTTGTGTCATCCACGTTGCTGTCTTCAGGAGGTACTTAGCAGCTGTGTTGGTCTCATGCTTTGATCATGCCCAAACGACTTACCTTGTCTTCCATGTCCTGCGAACACAGGGGAGGCACATGCTTCTCCTGCTTGCCGACAGAGATGTCAAGAAAAGCGGATTCCTATTTTCCCTTTGGGTACTTCTCTTTGAGCTTGGTTCCTTCAAATGTTTGAGCTGCCGTCCGGCAGAAGGCTGGCTCGGCTCTGAGGTCTGGTGACACTAGCTAAGCAAAGCCTTCAGATAACTGTGCCTTTAGCAGGGAAACAATTTTCCTACTCCTAAAGTCACAATTTGAAAAAGAATAATTGATAGTGGAAACACTTGGTGGAGGGAAGACAGAGAGAAAGATAGATAAGAGCAGCATAAGGATTTCCTGAAGTCAAGAAATCTTACAGTCTCCTGGAGTGGAGGACCCTGGGGGACCATCAAAGGGGCAGTAGTTGAGTAGCTTCACCACCTCCTAATATCCTGAGGGATTCAAAACCGTGCAAAAAATCCTCCACTACAGTTTTAAGAGTGCGAAAGTTCCTATAAAACAGAGCCTCTCGGGTCATGCATTCCTTTCCAGGAAAAAAAAAAAAAATAAAAAAAACCAAAGTGGACTGCTCTTCCCATAGGAGAAAGAGAAGCATTCATAGCCAAGGAACAGAGGCAGACTCTGAACTCTGGGGTCACGGAAGCTGTTACAGCCAAGATTAAAACCCAATAAGGGTTCTCCTTAAGTAGAGAGGCAAAACTTAAGACCTCTGTGCTATAAACTGAAGAATGACTTCTGCTACTAAAGTAGTAGATCGGGATAAAACATCCAGACAGAGATTAGAAACACACATGTAATATGTGCATACAGTGCTGCCCAAAATAAGAAAAGAAAAATGCTTTTACAAACTTTGGGGAAAAAAAAATCGCAGCACTAGGATTCATATGTTTCTACACAGAACAGAAAAAAAATAAATGCCAGTACACCTTGGTGCACAGAACATTAGCATTTTGCACATGCAGAAATCGGAGCTTTAAACCAAGCCACAGAGGACCTCAGTGACTTGCCCAAGGTCAAAATATAAAACCCTTGTAAGGCTCTTTGATTGTGATTTGCTTTTTAATGTAGAGAAAGCTCACATGCTGAGGGAACTGAAACACTTTTCAGGCATACAAGAGCTCCATCTAACTAATTTACTATTCATATATACTTTAAAGAATCTGATCCCAGTAGATGTTTGTTCACATCACAAAGCTACCACAGATTTTGAAATAGTCTGTTAGAGTTGGAAGGCTCTGTAGAGGAAAGGCCCAGAAACCCAGAACTGAAATAGAAGACGTGTTACAAAGCAGGATCAAAGGATACGCTGACAGATGCGTTCAGGAAGCTGAGATGAGGGTTCTGTGCTCTGTGAATAGCTTGAATCCAGGCTACCTTGTGTTAATATTCATACGTAAAGCATTCATCAAAAACTTCATAATGGCATTAACATAGTAATTCAACAGTTGTCTTGTGAAACTTTTACAACTGGTAAGACTTTTGTTTTGTTTTTCCCCTTTGGAATGTTCTTCAATTTCACTACTTCTCCTTCTGTTGCTCGGTTTCTTAAAACAAAAACTCCTGATACCTACTCAGGCACATTATTGCAAAAGCTATACTTTCTGCTACAATACACTCAAGTGCGAGGCCTGTAAAGGTCTCATTTTTGGTAACATGAGTCAGCAAAAATCTGAGTCAAATCTCAGAAAGCCCTTAGATTCTATTATTTTTAATTATATAGTTAACTCCAGTTGAACAGCCACTGGGAAAAGATTCAAAAGTACACATATTGTTAAATACGTTGTGGATGGTCAGCAGCCTCACTACTGCACCAGCTTCCCCCTGTTGTGTGTGTCCTAAAATGTGCATATAGTTCACAGATGCTTTCTATTTCCTAAGAACACAGAACAATAGAACCCTGTCTTTCTGATTCGTCTTGTCAGTGAAGCACAGCCTGTGCTTTCTGCTGCACATTTGCTACCCAAATAAATGAAACAATACTCTAGAGAAGAGAATGCAAGCATTTTTCCAAGACACCTTAACGCTAAACAGTTTGATAACTGTGATATTCTGACTATTGCGCAATGTCTTCACATAGACACACACCTTCCTACGTACCTATGTGTAATTCTATTTCCATAAGCAAAGCACCTCCCTAACTGAGGAAGCTGATCTGGTAACAGGCACTGACACTATAGATTAACAATGCAAAGACAAAGAACAAACAATCTCCTTGGAAAGATTATGATTCGTAGATTTAAGATCTTAGGAGTGTTTCAGTATGTTGAAGAACCTCACAGAGAGAGAACAAAATGTCTTATGAAACCTTAAATTATGTAAAATACTGAGATGTATTATATGAGGCATTTAAAATAAGGGCAGAATAAAGGCTAAATACTTCTGAACAGTCTCAGAAAAATTAATCCTTCTTAATTCATTCACCATTACTAGACTCTAATATTAAAATGCCTCCTGCCTTTGGGCTGATGTGGTTATAATTATTCACTTGTTTTAATGCCTATTTTATGTACTGTATGTATTTTATGCAGCACCAATTGTGGTGGCATCCAACAACTAAAAACAAGCATAAATTAATCTCCCATTTACAGGCAACCATCTCCAATTAAGGAACTAAAGGACCTTCTACGATTTTTAATTAAAGTTCCAAATAAGCCGATACATCTTATATAAACCTTATGAAATCTGAACTTTTCGATAGGACCTTTTCAACGACACCTTGGAGGCCATTTAATTCCTATTGCGAAAATAAAAGCCGAAGCTTTTTGTCTCTCTGACTACTACCGGCTGCCCCAGGATGAGGTAATATCCTCCCAGCACCTCTCGAGCAGTAGTTAGGGTATTGATTCTAGCCTCAGAAAAGTTATGTTCAATTTTTTAGCACTGACTCTCTGAATGACCCTGGGAAAGAAAACTGGTATTTCGGATACAATTTCTTTGTCTCACGGAGGTGCCGCAGTGCTAAGTCAGGGTGTCAGAGACAACATTATGTAGAAATTGTAAAGTCTTTTCTAACAGTGTTATTACAACCACTAGACAGCAGTTTTCTTGACGACGTTCACCCTCAAATGCAGCCCCTGAACTTGGACCCAAAGGTGCTACTTTGGATATAGATCCACAGAACTGAAGAGATTTTGAGGCAAAACCCCCAGGCTTCTTTCTGCCTCCACCGAGCAGGCTTTTTCTTGTAGCCACATACGGCCACGTGATGGCTGCTGAATAGAGAATCTAGGATTTATAAATCTCCCAAGTAGTCATGCTCCCACATGTAGGAGGGGAGGCGAAGTTGCCAGCTATAACCCTAACAAATACACACAATGAACAAATTGAAGTGGAAAACTCAGAATTCAGAGCTCACAGCAAACACGGCCTGAAGAAGAGAGGAAAAAAATGAGACACACAGATGCATTTCTAACAGATGGAAGTTACTTAAAAATCTTCTTTTTTTTGACCTCATTTTGGACCATAGCAGCCCCAAGTCATTCTCCTGATGAGAATATGAAAGACTGTGGCAGATTCAGCTCCCTTTTGTTGAGTCCTAAACTGACAAAGGTTGAAAGATAAAAATTGACACGACCTTGAGTTTAGCAATGACCACTACTTTTCATGCCCTGAGCAAGTTACCTGCTGTACAGATAGAGACATCATTCTATTAATATTTGATTGGTGAATATTAGATTACAAGTATTTAAGGTGAATATTTTTCATGAGTATGTTACACTGAATTATCTACATTATAAAGTAAAATCCTCGAATGTATTCATAACTTAGTTACGGTGGGAGTCCATGAACAAAATGATGTGTAATACTGCGTGAGTATTAAGATTCAAGTATTCAGGTTAGATACTAGGAAGAATTTATTTACTGAGAGGGTTGTCAGGCACTGGAACAGGCTGCCCAGGGAGGTGGCTGAGTTGCCATCCCTGGAGGTGTTTAAGAGACAGGCAGATGTTGTGCTGAAAGATATGGTTTAGTGGTGTTGATGGGGCTAGGATAAAGGCTGGACTCAATGACCTTGCTGGTCTTTTTCAACCGAAACAGTTCTATCACTCTATGATACAGTAGAAATGCAGAAGTATATACTATTGATACTTTGAAAAAATACCAGAAAAACATGATATTTTTTAAAAGGTCATTACGGACTGTTCTGTGGCAAAGTTGCTGTCCACCTATAGATGTAGAACAACATTTCTATCACTACCTTCCATCAGTTAGGAACACGCATGTTGAAAAGAATAACACTACTCATCAATATTTAGATTTTAAAGACATGCAAGGAGGATATCTATATTAAATTCCCTCTCAAAGGATATGGAAACACATTAAACATCTTAGAAACAGAGCTACTACTTGCAAATCTAAATATAGATTTATCCTAAATATCATGGAAGTTGTAACCCCTTTTCCAAATTATTACTAGAAATTTTAATCCATGATTTATCATCTTTCTTGGGATAGCCAATTAGAATATTTAGGGCATTTAATTTGTACAATACATTTTGACTACGTCCCACAAAAATGCATGTACGTGTATTTTTCTATAAAGATTGTATTTTTCATACAATAAAGGACAAGCATATTCTTTTAATTGGAATGGTCCTATAACTTAAAGGCAAAAAGAAATCACTCGGTGAGGAGCCACGTACGTCCGTCTCCAGTGAAATTCTGTATCTCTCTGCCTCATCAAACAGGAACCACCATGTGTAGGCAGAAGACTCCTGGAAATTAAATAAATTGTGCCATGCAGAGGAAGTAAAATGAAGCAGTTCCATAGCATGGCATAGTGAAATGATGATAAAGCCAGTTTTCACAGTGCTCCCATCTGTCATATACTTGTCATGTGCCCATTGTCATATACTTGCCATCCTGAATTATATGATACTCTATAAATCTGCTTTTCACTTAAACTTACAGAAAGAGCCTATGCTACTATAGATTTGAATTTGAAGGGGACATATGCATATATACTCATACATCCAGTGCTAAATGAGAACGACTGTATTGCAAACACTACGACATTGATATATGTCAGAAATATTTCCATTTAGAATTGCTGACTATATATCAGTGTTTAATTCCATTTTCATTTACTTTATTTTCTAGAACCTCTTAAAATCTGACTCTGTGTTATCTTTGCTCATTGTCCTGAAGAACTAAGCTCCCTAGGTCCCAGACCTGGTTTATCTAATCTAAGATACCTTGCCCAATTAATTCTCATTTATTTTGCAGCAGGATTTATTAGCTGAAGCATAATGACACACTGATTTCAATGCCTTGCCTTGCACAGAAACTTGTGTCTCATTCCAAAAAGCTCTACGGGCACAAGCTTTGTTTTCCAAAATCTTGTACCCTCCACCTTGGGTTCCAGCTCCCCAGCTCCACTTCTCTCTTCCAAGCAGATCTACTACTTCTTCCCTTCCCATCTATGTCAGGTAGCTTTCTGGAAAAAGTCTTCAGGGAACACTGCTGCTAAAAAAAAAAAAAAAATCACAAAAAAATCTGTATTTAGCTGAATGAACTTGGAAAAAGTGGGACAAGTTTTCAATAGATGGCAAAGGGCAGGGCCCTGGTACAGCAGTCCCTCTCTTCCTAACTTATCTGACACTTATTTGACAGTCATAGATCACAATTATTTTCAATTCAAACTAGCAAATAGATTTCTAGGCCGACGAGTGGGTACTTGCAGACTTTTCCAAAATTGTTCAGCTCAGGTAGTTACATCTAGGCAAAATTTGAAGCATCTAAATATAAGTTTCAAGGAACACAAATGGGTACTTCTCCTTATTCCATCTCCAAGAAAGTTGACCTTGAAAAACCCAGACAAAAGTAAATCAAGCATGTTCTTCTTACATTCTGCAGCTTTTAATTTTTATATGAAGTGAACAATCATTATCCAACACTGAGGGCAGATGTGCTGGGGATGGGCATGCTGTGTAGATTTCTGCACAGTGCTATTTCATGAAGACATCAAACACTTGCCCCAAAGAGAAAAAGGCATCAAACAATCGTCACAACTCTCTTAATGGAAGAAAAGCAACATTATTGAAAATTTTAGTGATCTATAGTTTATTTTTATTATATCCTCATGTACTCAGGTAGGTGGACTTTATAAAAGAGGTCTCAAAGCTAAGGTCACACGGGGAGCAATAAAGCAAGTGTTCAAATAGTGCTCTGTGTCTGTATTTCAGGCATTATCTATTATTTTACAGGGACAAAAAGAGGACACCAGTTTCTTGCCTGCTCCTTCATGTCAGAGATAACGCTTCAAGAAGTGGTGTCAGTGCCAGTTGTGATGATAGATTTTGTAACAGGGAACCTGTTTCACTAGGAGACAGACGTAGGTCATCAACCTGTGACTCACATGAACATGCTCAGAGATGTTAATGCAGGCAGCAAAACCAAACAATTTTCTGAAGGTTTCTGTCATTTTTTACAGATATTAGAGAAAGTTTCTCCAAAAGTGAAATGCCATTTGAAAGCTGTCAAACTCTGTATCCAAGTTCTGGTACAGCTAAAAAACCCTGATCTCCCCCCCCCACCAAAACCACCTGCTGCTAGGAAACTGAATCTAAAGTTACCAGACAGATCCTCATTTGAAAGCAGTAAAATCAGATCTTGGGGACAATTTTTTCTCGTGTTTCTTTGTTTTTTTAAAAGCATGTAAGAGCCTAAGAGTAAGACTGGGAACAGTTTTGTCTTCATGTCCTGAAACTTATCCAAGCTTTTATTTTCTTGTCTTGTAAAATAATGAAAATTTGAGTTCTCAAATGTTTTTTTCATGAAATGGTAAAGCAAAAAGAAATCTGAGTGACTTGAACTGCTTCAATTCAGATCCTCAGCCATTAGCTTTATAACACCTGAAGGGCTTGAAAACGCTGTGAAATACACCAAAATTCAGAAGTAAATGTAATCAACAGTTCTTGTACCTCTGGCATAATGGATTTACGTACTAATAGTGAAGTTGGTTTTTATAGGGAAAGAATGTACTTAGACTTTGCATAAGACTGTGGATGCAACTGCTATAGGCATTAGCAACTGTTTAGGTAGATGTTTCCCTCCATCCCACCTACTAAACATTTTGCTCTCTCTCTCTGTCTTCTAAAAACACACAAAAATTCCTATGCACAATGGCAACATGAAGAACGTGAATAGAGCATGTGGAACATAGCTGTAGTGAAACACTTCTGATAATGCTGAACAGGCAACGGTACAAGTAAATGATACTCTTGACCCAAGAAAACAAGCAGTTAAGACTGATGGACATATTCAAGAAATGCAACTAAAGCTTTTGTCTTAATATGTTAATATTATTATATCCCTCATTATCCACCTCTGTAACATGGTATGTAGCTTCTGTCGGCTCTCACTGAAAATTTGGATACTGGAGGATGTTACATATTATCATTTTAACTACAAAGTAATTGCAAGGGGGAGTGAAGGAGCACTTTTTCAGTAAAAAAAAAACCATTTTGCATTTGAAACAGATATTTTTCCTGGATTCTAGTTTAATTTAATGCAAAATTAGATGAATAGAAAGCTATCAATTAACTTCAGTGGACAAGTGATCAGACCTTAGATACTCTTGTAGTGAACTTCATATTGAATTTCAGTGGAGGAAACTTTCACAGGCTGATGTGAGATATGGTTCTGGAAATTGGTTGGGGACAAGTTACTCACACAGCAGTGTGCTAACATTTTCCCCATGGAAGGGGAAAAACACGTTATCTCTTAAGTTATGAACTTGGTATCTCCAGCAGCATATGTCACAAGCAACGCAAGGCACCTCTTCCATCTTGGTCTCCTCTGTGCTAATGTTATCAGAATTTCTAGATGGTTCTTCTTTATCTTTAAATGGAGTAAGTTCAAGCTGCAGTGTTAAGTCTCATGCTTGGAACTTGTTAAAAGCTGAAAGTCCTGAACCAAAGTAAAGTCAAACAGTTCAGAATGCATTCTTGTTGAAAATTTTTAATGTATCAAATCAATGGGTTTTCAGTTGTTCTGCAAGAGTCACTATTCCAAAATTATGAAGGATGGTAAATCTTGCAATTTTTTTTCCAAGGTTTTGATAAGGTGGTTTTCTTCTCAGAAGTTGTTGACTGGAATTTGGTTGAGGATGTTAGGTTTATGAGATGTGTTGACTCTAGCAGGGAAGGTCAGATGGGAACCCTTATGAACAAGCCCAGTAGATACAGAGACAAGCTTCTTAATGTCGCACAGACCATGTTCTTCACGTTTTAGGTGTTTTTTCATTCTTTCATGAAAATTCAATACGCAACATCTAAATAAAGAAAACTACATTATACTGAAGCATAGGATAAAGTTCCTCCTTTCTGAGTGCTTCTTGCTCTCTAGAGGTTAAAACCGTACCTGGACCACCTATGAAATGTATCTTTGAGTCTTACATAAATTTTTCAAGGTATGTTCTGTATGGTGATCAGACATTATTGATACTTCCACATACTGTTCAGTTTTCTGCTGGGAAATGAAAACTTAAGACCATGGCTTGGGCTCCACAGTACGCCCAGGATTTTAACATGAAAAACAGCTGCTGTTTTCTCCTATTATGACTTCCCAGTCCGCAGATTTTCTGCTTAGAGGGCCTACCACCTGGGCTTACGCCAACAGAAGTAGGAACAGTTGGATTTAGTCTGTGATTAACAGAATAAATTCCCCTTCCTACAGATAAAAAGTCTAGATTGTATCAGAAGGGATATGTCACAGAAAAGTGATGACAAAGCCAGGCTCTCACATTCAGGTGTGCAGAGGAGGTGACTCTTCAGAGGGGGAGTCCACTCTGCCAGCTGCAGAGGGTTCTCAGAGCCCCAGTCCCAGCATCTCCCCGGGGCTGCTCTCAACTGCCCCACCTGTAACTGTCCACAGCTCTAGGCTCCTGCTGCTCTGGGCTCTCAGCCCATAAACCTAGGGTCTGACAACAGCACCGACCTAAACGTTTCCCTCACTCTTTTTGAGACACACCTGCAATACGTTCCTCAGAAAAACTTTCAATGTGTGTACTGTATGACAAGGGTATTGCGTTGTCTGTAAAAAACCCCTCATATTCAGCAACCACTTCTCTCCTGCACAAAAATCAGAAAACACAAGGGGATACACTTATCTAGTTTTCACTAGTTTGGTTCACGATGACGATTTCCTGGTTGGTTGCAATTCATCTGAAGGACGACAGCCAAGCATCCACCACAGTTGCCGGAGAGTTCATTCTCTGCAGGCAATACCTCCTTTTCCTTCGAAAGCAGGGGAGGAAGTGGCTGCGTGTTACGACTGGAAATGTTCACTGCGCATATCCAAGTGAACGCCAAACTCCTGTGAAAATCCCACCCGTGTGATGATCTATATTACGTCCACCTATGTAGCTGCTGCAGTTTTCACCTGATACTTTTCCCAAGGTTTACACCAGGTGTTACCTTCTCCACTCCACCAGCACAACCACCCCCAAAACCCACAATACACATTCAGGGCTATCCTTGGGTGACAGATTCAGGGGTTTGGGCCATTGTTGGTCACAAGAAAACATTGCTCTAGCTAATATTCTTTAAAGAACTGAGCCAACTCCCATGGAAGCCCCTGAGAGTCTTTCAAACAACTTCCTTGTGATTCAAATCAGGCCCTGAAACACCAATATAACTAAAAATCAGTCTCCTTTCCAGTGAGGACCTTCTGTTGTTTCTTTATGAAGTATTTATAAGCAAATATTGAACTGTATTTCACAGTGACTCAGTAAATAACTCATGTCACAGTCAGTGCTTCTGGGTGGTAATTAAAGATTTGAGGCATTCAACAAAAATATCATTGCTTAATTAAAACCATAAAAATCTTTCCACATTAAAATATTTGCCTGTTGCCACTCAGACTTTGTTCTAGGTGTACTATAGGATATTTCTAGCTAATCTTACTTAGAGCAAGCAGTAAGCTATTTTTCCCTGGATGAAAGCTTTAAAAAAATCATATTGCCTTAATCTTCACAGTTAAGAATTTTAATGTGTATTTATTCTTCAAACGTGTGGTCCCATATGCATTATTTAATTTCATTAGAGATAATGGGTAAATTGATACTCACTATACTTGCATACCTCTTGTGTTTGTTGGAATTGTGGAGCTATAATCTGGTTATTATCAGAGAGAGCATTACAACTGCATTGGCCTCTACAACTGGCTCTCAGGTCCCTCTCCAGCAGTTCCTTGATCTATAAAACAAATGCATACTCCTAGTACCTCTGAACCAGCAAAACCTGAACTGCCTCCTCCCTGCCTTGCCAAGGCCATTGGTTTGATGAATAACACTCTTTCATTACCCTTGCAGAAGACTCAGTTTCATCACATGCTGAGCAACCACATAGCCAGAGGCAGAAGAGACAGAATGTCACAGAGGAAGAAGAAACCTGGAATCCACCTGTAACGTCCCAATAAGAAACATGAAGTAGCATCCTGTCATGACCCAAGTTCCAAGGAACTTGCTGATGTCTTCAGGACCCTCAAATGAAGCATTCAGGGGACCTGGATAAGAGAAGGGCTCACAAGTCAAACTAGATAACCTCATGAAAAAAAGATCACATTAACCTTTATAAGAATCATGGAATCATAGAATGGCCTAGGCTGGAAGGGACCTTAGAGATCATTTAATCCAACCTCCTTGTCATGGACACGGATGCCTCTCAACTAGATCAGGCAACACATGGGGACCAAAGCTTGAAAGTCGATGCCTTTGCTTTCTAATTCTTGCTTTTGAAGCTGTGGACACAAAATTAGAAAGGCAAATGGTGTTCAAAACCACCTTTTCAGATGACTGTTTGTATATCCTTTTTTCCTGGATGAACAGTAATTAGGTCTATTCTGAGTTAAGCAGCAGCAAAGGAAAATGAAACTTTACAAAATATAACTTTGCAAAATCACCTCAGTGAACCAATATATTTTCATAGAACAGATGGTTCAGAACGTAGGGTTTTTTTTTCACGAATAAGATCACATCATAAATACTCCTCTAGCGTAGATGCTTGAGCTAGTTCTGTTCCGGCTAGCTCCAGCACAGCCATAAGTATAAATACTCCAGTAAAATACTTTGTCCTCTGCTGAATCCAAGTCAGAGAGTTTCTCAATGTTTAAATATCCTGGCATTGATTTCTTTTTCTCCAGTACTTTTATTTTCACATCCAAATAAGGTTAGGTACTTAATAGATTAGGCTTTTTCTTTTCAATAACTGTGATGGCAAATTCAATCACATAATGAATTTTCAGGTGTTATGTGTGCTATATTTTAATTTAACCTAATAAAAGACGAAATAGTACCAAATATTCTGGCTGACCTTAGAAAACTGGATTTCATTTTCCACTTTAAATGGTGATGTGTACATTTTCATTAAATTCTGACTTTGCTTCTTAGCATCCTAATTTCCTCATGGATGTCACATGTTTGATATCATTAAGAAGCCTTTGATCTGTCTTACGCCTTAAAACACTTCATATTTTTTTATTTGATGTAATCATTTTTCTGGGTTCTTTTGATGTCTCTATTGTATTTATTGCCTTGCTATATCTCTTTATTTTTACTTGCAAAGAGCCCTCTTTGTTCAGAGACAGACATTAATTTCGCAATGTTATTTTCCTAGCATGTTCACCTTTAAGACACTTGCAACCTCTATTTTTAATTTGAGGGGATTTTAGACTATGCCAGTACTTAATACTTGTGTTTGTCCTATTACATCCATGGCTGCTACACACAGTGAAAATGTGTCCTTTTTTATTTGGTGGCTGTGCTACTGCTGCTTTTCAAGATCACTGCTATATTAATAAAGGTTCAATAAAGAATAGTGTCTTAGAATAGTAGAATAAAAAACATTTGAAATGTTAATAAAATGTCTCTGCTTTTTTATACTGGGCTGTTGCCCAATATAGAGCTAGTTGAAGTCTTTTAGGGTTTGCCATTTGTTCTTTCTCTTAAAATATAACTTGGAACTATGCACTATTTCAGTTTTCAGAATCTGAGCATAAGTACAGTGCAGAGTACTGGTGGCAGCAAGTTGGTCATCCAGCTTGTCTGCAAACTGCATATCAGACCAAAACTTCAGTGGCAGGGTACTTTTATATCAGAATTTTAAATACAGATGGTAGTATGCGACTTTTCAGGAATGGTATGATTCATCTGATCTTCTGTAACTTATAATGTTTCTGATAGTTACCAGAGCCTGTCTCTGGGGACTGAAGCAAAGGGTGCTTAGTTGATTTGGTTTTTTGGTTGCTTGGCTTGGGTTTTCTTGGAGGGTGAGGGGCTGGTCATTTTCAGAGTCAGTCAGAATCATTCTCCAATCTAAAACATGGATAATTCAAATACGGAGCCCGAAGTTGCCTGTGCCTTGCTCTACTGCAGTGGTATAGAGCGTCATTACTCTTACTAGATACACACATGACACTAAGGGCTTCTTACGAGCAACTCAAGAGGGATTTAAGACAACACAGGGTCTATACTCAGTTGACAGTTCAAAATACAATTACTTTCATACTCGTTGAAAATTTTATAACAGAGGTAACCATATAAATTCTTGGCACTTGATTATTAAACGTTTCCTTATAGTCAGTCTGAGCTCCTCGAAGCAAGTGACTGGATGAGAATTTCAGCTTTCAGGTGAAATTTCATGCATTTATCCCTCATGACTGTCAACAACAGCTAGAAAATAAAACACCTTAACCTCACAAATGGAAATTAAAATAACACCTCACATGAATTAGTAGTTTTACATGTGTACATTTTCAAGACAACTGCACTTTTAGGAGATGCTGAATAAATGATTTATAGCAATAAAAACTTCATGACACACACACACAAGAAAGGATTTTCACTTTACCTTCTGAAGTAGTCAATGTATGTTCCTGTGTTTTACACTCTAGAAATTCACCTTCGAGTACCTCTCATCTGGAATTCCCCAACGGTCCATATTACAACACAGACACCTTCCTATCCCCAGGTGAAGCCAGAATTTGCAGAAGCGTGGTCACACTCAGATTTCATCTCCAAGAAAAAGACAGTTATTTTGTGGCACTTCTTGTAGGAATAAATAAATTGAAAATAAATAAATAAAAATGTGGTGCTATTTTGAGTAAACTATTTATGCACTGTTCACAATGGCAGATTCACATAACCTCGCCCTCATATCTTGCTGAATATTAGTTTTATCACCTGAGAAATAATAAAAACGACAGTAGAACTCTGTACCTTGCTAAAAGCAGGTGAAATTGGTACAAAATCTTTGGCAATACTTGTATGTGCCTTCCACACAAAAAGAATCTTCACATCATATACATCAGCCAGATAGCCCTCATTTGGAATTTCAAGGTCTTCACTGCCATTTTCAAGGTAAGATCTGTGAAATAAAGGATATGGTTGAAGTTGTGCCGGACTTTGACAACAGTGAGTAAAATAGAACGTTTCAAGGTTTAGTTATTTGTATGACTGTATCTCAGCATTATCTTCTTAAGTAATGTTGAGAAAGGTTAACGACCGTATTAGTCCTGATTTTTAGAAAAACGCCGTTTTGGAGAAGCTGAATAGAGGGGAGTAACATCAAGATGAAATTACCAACAAAGAAATCGTTCTTTCGCTGATGTAAGCCCCACAGACATTGTAATGCAATTTCTTCTTAATGAATGCATTAATAGAACTGTACCACAGAAGAACCCTCTGAATTTTAAACTATCATAGATCTTTGTTCAGACTGTGTATGACAAAAACATTTTATATCAATTATATACTGCATTTGCACAGTTGGATGAAAATAATGATAGATTCTGAGTTTATTTCCCAGTAACTCAGAAACAGTAATTAAAATAATTAAAATTCTTTCCACAGCACAAAATACCCGACGATGCAATGTCATCTGCAGATCCATCAGGCAGACCTTGCTGATTTGCTGGGGGTTTTACACGTACATGTCTGCTAAGATCCAAAGTTTGAGGGAGCAAGAATTTATGCAGCAAGTGTCTGAACCACAGAATACTTTTTTTCCCTCCCTTCTCGCTCACTTACCTAAGAGTTTGGCACGGAAGACAAACTGAAGGGATTTCTATCAGTCCTCCTCCACTGCTCTTAAGCAAAGAGCAACCCAGGCTCACGCTGCAAGCCAGCCTCTAGTCCCACACACAGGTTCCAGCACCAGCAAGAGCCATGCCTGCTCGAGACCCGAAGGTTACCCAGGTTATGTACCGAGAGCCCAAGGGCCACATCCAATTTGCATATAAACTACAGACATTTATTATAAGTGCATATAACCACGTTTGGTATGCAGATGGAAAATAACGTACGGTGGTTCAAGTTCATTAGCAACACCAGCCAGCAGTTCTGCTGGTTTGTCCCCATCCCTCAGTTAGAGGAAGAGGGCAGCTGGAGCCCCCATTATATGACTCAGCAGGTCTCATCTGGCCCTTGGGCTGCCCATTACATGCCCCCGCTCCACCGTTTGATGTGCTGAACAATCTCCGATTTCCAAGTGGGGATGTAAACTGATAATGAGATCGCTTTAATGCTCTAAATCTCAGTGGCATTATCACAAAGGCCATTTTCTGGCTTTTGCAGTTGCCTGAAAGGGAAATGGAAATAAACAGTAGAGGTGAAAACAGAATCGTTGTGAAGTTACAAGACAAACAGGAGCTGCTGATTCAAGAGAAACTGTAAACTGGTTGCGGTCAAGTAGCAATTTTGTTTTCGTCTGATACATGCCACATTGAGTATTTATTTAAAACGCCGTTCAGGTGGACGGGCTCAAAGGAATTCGCATCATACTTCCACCAGAGCCTTGGGCGCCGCAGATAAACACTGCAAATGCCTTATAAACATTAAAATAGCATAGTACGCCACGCGATCATTTTGCATACAGTCACAGTACCGCAAGAAATCCGCTTTACATCGGCAACAAAACCAATGATCTGTTAAATGCAACACTAAACAATGTACTATCACTTCGGTTTCCAGGTGTTATGACAGTCCATACTTACTTCTCTAATTTTCACATAATATTTGGGCTACAGAACAGTTTCTAGTGCTAAGGCATCATGTAGCAGTATTTTAAAATTTGCTAAAGAAATATAGTCTTGAGAAACCACAAACAGCAGGGGCCAAATGTCACTTCAGCAACATGATTCCCACTATTTTAATCACAGGGGGTCTTTAACATGCCTTCAGGGACACACAGTTAAAGCCAAGAAAAATGTCACAGCTATTAACTGATTACAAAGAAAGAAAAGTAAGAAAGTTGTTTAAGCATTGCTAGAAAATTAATCTCTTAATTAGAGCATTAGAACACTGTTATATTTCTCTCTTCAGTCGCGAGCGGTAATGACATATATTTATATCGGGACAAATATACAAGACACCGACTTACAATAAAATCAGGTGGTAATGGTTCTCCTGCAACATCCCTGAGCTCCTGTGGCTGGTCTGTGCTGTCCTGAGAGGCTGGCCCCACCACGTGTTCCTTCTGTCCACCTCCCCCAGCCCTGTCCCACACCTCACCTACAGCATGTGGGGGACACGCCATGGACCCCTTTCTTAAGCTCCATGCACCCCTCTCTAGGGACACGCAGCAAAGCACTGGCAGAGGACGGAGCCTCTCTGGGCTGAGAGGAGTGCAGGGTGCAGGCAGTCACCATGATACTCACCTGTGCTAAGCGAACACGCTGGGAGTTCTCCACGCGGGTCCAATGAGGGAGTACATGTCACAAAACCCAAACTCCTGTGCGTTTCCAGCTCAGTCAGGGCCTAATGCAATGACTGAGGAAAAAAAAAGAGAAGGAAAAAGAAACACAAGTCTTAAATTTGTTCCTCCCGACCGCAAAAATGTCCAGTTGTGCCGCCCTCAACTTCTTTTACTGTGAGAAGGCTCCTTGCCTTTCACCTGCTGGGACCATGTACAGCTGCAGAAATGCACAAATTGCAGAGAGCTAAGCATTCCTAGACACCACAGTTAGATCCTGATGTTCTACACTTATTTCAACATTGCTTCAATGATACTGTGAAGAGGGAGGACAAAAAAACCCAACAGAACCATACAGAGAAAATGCCTCTCCAATGCTTCCAAAACATACCAAGTGTCAGAATGCTAGCCTGAAGGTGTATCGTACTATACTAATTATTGCGTGCTGCAAGTGAAGTCCGCTAGGTCAAGTACTACAGAGCTAAAAAATAAGGAACATAGTTGAGAGAAAATAAAGATTGGTCAGCAATAAGCACTTCCATGTTTTATCCTTATCAAATCCTTGTGCTAGACCTTAACTGCTGTTGACTTCAAGGCATCCTTCTGGCCTCTTATGAGGCCTCTATCTTCTCTTTCGTTGTGACACCCATCTGATTTCTACAGGTACCTCAACGTCTGCCCTTAGCCTTTCCACATATTCTACCCTGAGCTGGCCACCATCTTTGGCTTTATTAACATCAGATATATTCACCAGAGCTTAACCACCTAATTACAAACGCATAACCTTTTTGTCGGGCTTTGGCTGGCAGTAACAAGGGTAATCTTCAGTTTCCAGAAGCCACTAATAAACACTGTAATGAGCCACCAACCAAAAATACAGGAAAATTAAATTAAAGTGCTTGTGAGCTCAGTGGGAGTAGCTCCATTTCTAATTCAGTAAGAGGTTCTTTCAGGAGACAGGTGGTCTTGTGTCCACACCTGGTGTCCTGTGGTACTCTCAAGCACAACACCGTTCACTCCAAGCCCTCTCCCTCTTGGTGGAAAAGAGAAACGTGGAAGGGCCAGCTCTCTAATCCCAGAAAGGAAACTCGTGTGAAATTCGTGCTGATAAAACACAGCGTGGACACAGGTTTAACTCCACACTCAGTGCATGCCCTGAGTGAACTCCGCTTCTCCCTACTCCTCAAAGAACAAATGAAATGACTCAACAAAACTATGTTGAAGAGAACAAAGTAGAAACAGGAAGGTAAGCAGGATAATGTATTCTTTCTCCTTTTTGTTCTATCAAGAACAAAACTAAGTCATGTCATAAAATGGGGAACAGCATGTACCTCACTAAAAGAAACACAGTCACCAGAGCAAAAGAACTAAACGTGCCTCAGACTGACTGGCTACTCCAATCCAATGCAAGAGCTCATGGCCTTTTGGGGAGGAAATACTGAAAAATGGAACTCTCTGAGCACCCATACGATTTAATTTTCACTGATCTCTGAATGGTGTCTAATATTTATTACTCACATCAATCCATTATTCTCTACACAATGCATAATAATAATTTAAAGCCTTTCTGCTGTTTTCTCAGTGAAACAACCGTTAAGAGAACTTGATGCCTTCCAACCTTCTCTTTAATATCAACCTGCAAATTGTGGTTATCAAATCATCCGGCTCTGTTGCCCATCCATCTAGATAACAAGGCTATCCAGTATTATGCCTGTCATTTGCTTCAGTGAGCCACTTGTTGCATTACTAGTCACCCCATTCCAATCTTTCCCATCTGTAGCAGGGCTAAAGACAGAGTCCATATTACTTGAGGAGATTTCTTAAATTATCCTGTACTTTTCATATCTTGGATTTTCACATGCAAAGGCTGCAAAAACTTGCGCTGGAGGAGAGAAGGGTCATTGCTTAGCCCCAGGCATACTTATTTTACCTAGACTTCATACCTTACTAATAACATGACATCCTCTGTTTTATAATACATTGTTCTGTTTGTTACAGGAATGCCCCAAATATGACCACGCTCAAAATGAAAACTGATCATGTTTTGGGCTTGCCCACTGACCCTCCTTCTTTATTTCCCCTTCTCTGCATGAGCACTGGCCATATATTTCTCCCCTCCGATCTGCTGTCAGTCTGGAGTGCTCTGGGAGGAGCAACTCGTCTTTTCAGCTCCTACTGGACCTACGAGTGCCACTGTGAGCAGAATGGCATTTGCATGGTAGGGAACGCAGGGTTCAGAAAGCTGAGGAGACCTCAAGGGAGAACTCACTGTGTAAACCCGCAGTTTGGAAAATTTCCTGGGAGACGTGATCTGCGGATTAGAGCCTTCGAACGTAAATCTGTGGATTCCCAAAAGCCTTCGCTAATCTCTGGGCACGTTATCAAAACTAATCCTTCTTCTGGTCTCTGTTGAAATGAAAAAGGAATGCACGTTAAGTTGTTTCAAAAAATGGATGAGTTTCTGGCTTTATGAGATTCAGGCTTTGGATGTGAGCGAGACAGAGTCACCTTCCAGCCACCCGTAGGACAGATTGAGGAAGGGCAGGGTTAGAGCTCTACCAGAACACTCACGGCTCTCGGCTGGCTTGTTCAAGTGTCTCTGCTCACCTTGTTGCGAACTGACACTTTGAGCGCTCTCTCTCACGTCTCAACATCACATTAAAGGCACTGGATCCCAAACCAGGATCTAAAACACATTGCAGTGCTTCTCCCGACCATTCTTCAGCCAGGCTCTTTGCTTACGACAAGCAAGTGCTCTCCACTTTGAGACACTTGTTTGTCGCTCGCCTTTGGACCAAATTCTTCCAAATCTTAAACTCAGTGATTTGGGCTTGATTTTCAACATGCAGATAAAGACTCCTATGGAATTTTATGGGATTACACCAGTCATGATTTTCTAAAGCCTCTCACATATGAAAATAATCTAGAAAATTAAAGGAAAATTAAATTCGCAACTGCTATTTTTATGTAAAAACATATGCAATTTTACAGCAACGCAATCATTTTTCACATCTTAAGCTCCTGTGTCAGAATGTGAAAAAAATTAATTATCTAGGACATGCCTTTTAGTAACAAAAGCAATAGGTGTTAAATTTTCTAAATTTCATAAATATGAAAACAGATGTGACTACCTCTAAATTTCAATACAAGTATAGGCAAGTTTTAACTTAATATTAAAATGAAATTACTAGCATAATGAAAAAAATACAAAAACCTTTATGTCTACATCAGTACAGAAATTTCTTATCTATTGGAATTTAGAAAAAAAACATATGCAGTGGGAGCAGAATAATATCTTAAATCATTAGTCAGTTATCTGCCACTACTTTTGGTCAACTATGCTTTGAAACTTCCAGACAATCAAGGTTATCCATTGGAAGACTGTCCTAGACTAAACCAATCTTGCAAAGTAAGGAATCAGAAGAAAGTAAGGTATAGTTCTGACCTTACGCATCAGTGACATTAAGCAAAGTAACAAGGAATGTTACCTTAGGAGCACGTAGAGAGAAATGGAGTCTGTGTGAACTTCCCTGCAAGGAAAGGTTCAGACAATTACACTGGTTCAGAAGTTACAGTAATGTATTGTAAAATCATTCAAGACAATGAACCTGATGCAGCTCCTGGAACGGAATTACTGTTGTTAAGCAGAGCACAGGAATTTCTGAACAATCTGTTACGTTATGTGAAAGGCCAAGTTTTACTCCTGACCTCAGTGAGCACTCTTTACCCGAACGATGTGGATCCACGCTTCTTCACTGCCTAAACATGCTGCCATCGGTCATAAGTTTGCAAAATCTTTCTGGGCACCCCTACTCCAGATGGACTGTTGGGCAGATTCAGTAATGCTTACCTGCTTATTCCCTATGAACTGTCCACAGTAATTGCACAGCTTGTTATCTAAAACACAGGCTCGCCATTCTTTTCTGTAGCCAGTCAGCATGATGTCATGTAAGTAAATCAAATGCTGACAGAACAGTTTTATAAGGAATTTATTCTCATTTTGGTTGCCACCTTCAAAGAATGGTGTTACCAGCTAGAACACAGTTAAGAGAGAGAACCAAGTAAGAGTTTTAGACGACAAGGGCTCTACATCATTTTAGATGGACTGTCCCTATCCTTGGCTAAAGTAAAAAATACTCTAATTTACTTGTGGGGTGGGGTGGTGGGGGGGATGTGTTTGTTTGTTGGGGTTTTTTTTTTTGATCTCACAGCTCATAAGTTAGCTGTGGGCCAGCTAGGTTAGCTGAGAGGGAGCATTTTCGGTCCACTTTGCACTGACTGAGCAAGGGCACAAAGACGTGGCACTTATTTTCATTCCTTACGTCACGGATCACATAGACAAATACAATTCATAAATGTCATTCTACCAAAGGCAAGACATCTTAGCAGAAAATACTGTGCTATCTGATGACAGTACTAGTTGTTTAATTAATGTAATGGGTAGACAGGACAGTATCAGGCTAAGTAAACAAGCTGCTAATCTTAATGGGCCTGCATTCTGGAAGTGAAATGTATTTTTGATCTACTGATGACTTTCATCATTCTGCGAATAATGACAGCGTATTCAAAAATATTCTTCTGCGTGCAAACTTGGTTTGCTTTCTTTATATAATTTTCCTTATAAGTTCATCTAAATTATTATTTAAGCATTTATATGGTGCTAATGCTTGTGAAAGAGAGTAGCTTATGAGTCTGAATACTATCAAATTAGATCTCAACTTTGTACATCATCCAGGAAACTTCAGTATCTCCTTCAGCTTTGTGCAACCCATATTTATTCAGGTGGAATTTAATTAAACCAAACAAATTAAAGCTGACTACTGACTCATTTCAAAGCATTGGAGCAGAGAAGTAGACAGTGACACTGGAACAATTTGCAACCATCTAGGACATTGTCATCTCTCAGCACCCTCAATTAGCCATTAATAATTTTGTGAATTTTAAATTCGATTTGCACTGTTTAACAACTAATTTCAGAAGACGTAAGACCTTTTAAACTACGCATTTCAACATGTCTCTCAAAATGTGAAAATATCAAAGTATGCACTTTTTGACCACTTACAAGCAACTGTTGTATCAGCTGATAAATATATATAGATAGATATATATAGTTATATAGATATCTCACTTCGTCAAAGCTGCTTTATTAGTTCTTCCTTCATCTACTCAGATTGTGACTGAATATAAACTACTGACCTGCTGGCTATATCCAGATCATACAAGCTGGGACGACAGCTACATGAGCACTCTGTACCCACGTTTATGTACTTATCAAAGTACAATTATAAGAATTGCAGAACAAAATGGGTATTCAAAAACCCTGTGCCTCTCTGCTTTGTATTTATGTATGTGCTTGAATTGGTTTTACCAGTCAGATGTAACTCAGACTGGAATATGCAGCCCGCAGTTGTTAAAAGCCAGGACGAAGGCCGTACGCTCGCTCACTCCACGTGCTCTGACTGGTGTACGTGCTGCCGGCTTCAGGATCTGGGCAATATTTGCCCCTGATCAATTGATCTGCTTCAACCTCTTGCTTGTATAGGACCACCTCACAATGCTATGGCATCAGCAACTACATGGAAACCACATCTGACAATGTTTAACATAACCTGCACTAAAAAGCCTCCAAGCGAGGAAAGTCCCACAACCTCCATGAGACACCCTTGCTGCACTTAACGCTCCCTACACTGGAAAGGCTTTCTACCTAAACTGATCTCCTTTGGTGCAATTTCAGGCCACTATCTTTTAGTATGCCAGTCGACATGAAAAAAAAATCAACTTATTCCTTTAGATCTTGAAATAATCTTTTACGTATTTGAGAACTGTTACTGTGTCTCTTTTCTGCTTTCCCTTAGAAACATCAACCCTAGGTTCTGGAAGTCTTTTCTCCTAGATGGTGCTCTCAAGTCCTCCGAGCATTCCTGTAGCACGCTTATAGAATACCCCTCCTTGCGTTCCCTCTGGAGCTGCTCAGCTCTGCACCGGACCTGATTTTAGAAGCTGTGCAATTTCCAAGGTAGCCCACAAAAGGTAAAAGAATTGACTTACAAGATGGGATGCTCAGAAACTCTGCTTCATAAAAATCAAAATTAAAACAGCTTGGTCTCTGGCCCATGGTAAAGTCTCTCAATACCACCAAAATGCAGGAACTGCATTAACTCTGTAGTAACTGAACAGTAGTGGTAGGCTAAATATTCCACATTTTCCCATAAAAATGGAGCATACAAAATAGCTCTGATATGGTATGTTCCCATAAGTTTAAACATTTAACCATATTCAAAATAAAATCTGCCTCTAAAATAAGCATTTGGAAAGCAGAAGGAAAACATAAATCACTGTGATTGCTAAAACAAGTGAAAAAATATGGATGAAACTAAAAATGAACATTCAATAGCACAGAACATTTCAACAGAGTAAAATCGTGATCAGTAAATGTTCATAACATTTGAATAGTTGAGGATGATTTTCCCTTTACTGAAAAAAAAACTCTGTATGAAAACGATTGCACGAACTAAAGCTGGTAAGCAAATGTACAATCAAAATCACAGTGGAAGAAAAGAATGAGTTGGCAGTATCAAAAATACAGGAAAAAGGAAATGTTCTGATCTGCTTTCAAAGGATCAGGAGCATTTAACTGACAAGGCAGAAAATACACAAGTTATTCCCAACGTGAAATTCTTCCTACATACTAACAGAGCCATCTTCAGTGTGGTTGTATCATCTCCTGCGCAAATCCGCGGAAGCTGTCCACACAAACATAAGAGAGAAGCACATACAGACCTCCTGTGCTCGGGCTGTTCAGCCCGGGGTAATGGTTTTAAACTGAAAAAGGGTAAATTTTGACTAGATATAAGGACAATTTTTTTTTTCATATAATGAGGGTAGTGAAGCACTGGAACAAGTTGCTCAGAGAGGTAGCAGAAGCCCCATCCCTGGAAACAAAAAAAAAAGTCAGGTTGGATGGGGCTCTGAGCAACCTGACCTAGTGGAAGAAGTCCCCGTTCGCTGTGGGGAGGGATGAACTAGACAACCTTTAAAAGCCCCTTCCAACCCAAAATATTTTGTGATTTTATGTGTATTTTATGTGTAGTCCATGAAGCCAAGAAACACTCATTACATGAAGAAAAGCCTAGGGCTACCCAGAAAAACTGTAAACCAGGTTATTAATTTCAGCTGCAATTTAACTGTGCAGAAGAAGCCAAATGAGGACGGACTTGAAGAGCAGGGCCGTATGCAGAACTTTCCATGTATTTTGATGGCTGGAAGTTAATAGAGCTATCGCTCTCTTTTGCATGAATAATATTTGTTACAACTTAGTTCTATTAGATTTATGAATTGTTCATGAGCAAAGTCTCACTGTCCTTAATACATTTGCTACGTGCAAGCTCTCCTGGAACAGTTTATAAAACTAATTTTCAGGCTCTTTTTGGGGGAAATGTTTGGTTTATGTGCTCTCAGATTTAGATAGTGGGTGGTTGCTGCACTGTTTCAATTTTCATATTGGCTGACAATCTTCTTGCAAATAATAACAAATCCTTTCCAGCCGCCTCCCCCCGACGTCTGGGAGGAATTCTTAGATGCATAATTGATCCATCTCATATAATTAAAACATCTGAGACTTGTGAGCATTTGTACAATTAACCAGAAGATGCTATAAGGCTCATGACTGATGATTACTAGCCCACTATGGAGCATAACAGTTCAAAATTTGACACCTGTCTTCAGAAATACTTGTATTTACAGATCTCATTTAAAATCTTTGGTTTTGAACCAAATGTGGACACTAGCTTGGAAACTATTTTTACTACTACATCTAAGTACAAAAAATAGACAGTGCAGATGCTATGGGGATGACGTTTGGCTGGGATAAATCAACAGATTTTATAAAAAGCTGTACTCCCTTTGACAACTGCAGAGATTTGGCCAAAGATATTGAACAGACAGTTAATAGATCTTTTTGAAGCTATTAAGAACTTAATTAGGCAGGGTCTCCACCTCTTTACTTTTGATATTAATGACATAATGGCATATAAAAGCGCTGTTCCAACTTTTTCAAATTATCACTAAGCAGGAAAAGGGCAGAATGATACCTACGAATAGACAGAGGAGTTAATACGCTACATCCCTCGATTTGATGGCTGGGTCAGAGGTCGGTGCACACAAAGACTTTGCGAATGAAGCTTACAAACGGAGTATTTACTAACAGAAGAGTGAATTAACGCAATCAATAAGCACAGAAGAGTTAAAATATTGAGAAATGTCCATCTCTAAAGACTGCAGAGATAATGAAAACACAAGCAGTGCAAAAACTATGAAGCTAAACAGTTGAGGTCCTTCCTAGACTCTAGAAATGTCACTTTTCAATTGCGTCTTCTCTCTCAGAAATCTATAATGTACTATATAGTGGAAAGCATAGTTATGTAATGTTAAATACTGTGCAAATAGTAGGATTGTGCATTTACACGGCACTATGCAACTTTTTTGGTCAGAAATGCTTAAAATTTAAAGTCCAAGTATGGCAAACATTTCACAGAGCTTGTTGCCAGGTATCTTCCCAGCACAGTTAACTGGGCTACACAGAAAAAATGATGCCTGGTGTAAGTATTTGCAGGATCATCCCTAAAAGAGACAATAGGACAGGTTTGTTAATAATTCCATGTTAAAAGTTACCTAATCAAACAATTTAAAAAAGAATGTAAGCACAGAATCACAGAATGTTAGGGATTGGAAGGGACCTTGAAAGATCATCAAGTCCAATCCCCCTGCCAGAGCAGGAACGCCTAGATTATGCTACACAGGAACGTGTCCAGGCAGGTCTTGAATGTCTCCAGAGGAGGAGACTCCACAACCTCTCTGGGCAGCCTGTTCCAGTGTTCCGTCACCCTCACTGAGAAGAAGTTTCTTCTCGAGTTTAAGCGGAACCTCTTATGTTCCAGTAATAAATCATTCAAAGTAAAGCACTAGATGAAACTATTCAAGATTAATCATATTCAACATACAAAAATAAAATATTAACTTGAGCTGTTCAGCATGGTATAAAAGTCTAAGCATAAAAATAACAATCAAGGCAGTCATTCAGGATTCAAAACTGAAAGAATTTAAATTAAAAGAAAGAGACGTTTTTCTAATAAAGGTTGTAGTATTACTTGGACTATTCATAGAATCATAGAATCATAGAATCTGTTAGGGATTGGAAGGGACCTCGAAAGATCATCAAGTCCAATCCCCCTGCCAGAGCAGGAATGCCTAGACTATGCCACACAGGAACGTGTCCAGGCAGGTCTTGAATGTCTCCAGAGAAGGAGACTCCACAACGTCTCTGGGCAGCCTGTTCCAGGGCTCCGTCACCCTCACTGAGAAGAAGTTTCTTCTCGAGTTTAAGCGGAACCTCTTATGTTCCAGTTTCAGCCCATTACCCCTTGTCCTATCAGTGGTTGTCACCGAGAAGAGCCTGGCTCCATCCTCGTGACACTCACCCTTGATATATTTGTAAACATTAATGAGGTCACCCCTCAGCCTCCTCTTCTCCAAACTAAAGAGCCCCAGCTCCTTCAGTCTTTTCTCATAAGGGAGATGCTCCACTCCCTTAATCATTCTAGTTGCCCTGTGCTGGACTCTCTCCAGCAGTTCCCTGTCTTTCTTGAACTGAGGGGCCCAGAACTGGACACAGTATTCCAGATGGGATTCAAGCAGTCTAGCATTTTCCCCACTAAATGCTGTGTCTACCATTCAGCAGCCAGAATGATTTTATTGAGGATTTTTCTTTCCAATATTGTCTTCAGTTGTAATTTTTCAAGGAAAGAGTGAAGACACAGATGTCTGCCTGCCTGCACTTTCTGCAGTTCAGATGAGGAATTCTTTCTTTCCTTGCGTTATACACATTAATGTCCTTGGAAGATAAACAGATTTGTTGAAGTGTCCTTACAAGGTGATACAGTTTAGTATTTAATCAGTTATTCCCTAAAGTTTAAACATTAGACATCGGGAAAGCAGTGACTGGCAATACTTGCACTTTTATGGCCATTGCCGAATTCTTACTTACCTACATATTTTCAAAATCTATTATCATCTACATAGTTGGTTTTTTTTTTTGGAAGACAGAAATATTTCTTTTCAGTAGATCATCCTAGAAAAATTTAAAGAGATACAGCCAGCCTTCTATCTTCCCCATGTTATCACATGCAACATTTAACATTGTTATAGCCTTTGGAGACTAACAAAGAAGTAATTTCTCCATTTTTTTGGTTGTTAAAAAGGCTATTTAATTTTTACTGTTGACAAATTATGTAGTTATTTTCATTGCTCTCCCCACACATAACAGGTAAGTTTTGCAATTTCTGTGTTCTTCCCTACAAAGGTAGAAAGAAAAAGAAAAATAGGAAAGTATAACTGTAATTCCAGAAAAACTGTCTCACAACACCCTCTAGTAGGTAAGATGCTTCTAACTTTTCTAAAAATGACTAGATTTCAAGTTCCTGACGTTCTCTTAACACTTGTAAAAGCTATAATTCTGACAGCCTGCAAAACTGAAATCTTTTTTTCAGTACTTCTTCCGTATAAAAAGTGTGGCTGTAGTACAAGTCTTCCTAACTTTACACCCACCTTCTTTTTCAAAGGCTCACTTCTACAGGACTGAAACAGTCGTAAAAAAATTGTGTCACCATTTCCTAGGATGCCACAGGCAGGCACAGCGCTAAGTAGCATACTCTCAGTTAGCTGGAGAGTCATCACGTTCATCCTGAGAGATAGTCTATGTCTCGAGATCTTCGGGAGCTGGAAAAATGGTTAAGGCATTATTATGTAGAGATTATTCCAGCTTGAAATATATCTACTTTAGATCTTATTTCTCCAACTCTTTTGCAGGCTCAAAGGAAGAAACAAACAAACAAACACACACCCGCTGAAGAGGAAAATTGATTATTTGGGATTTTCAACACTGAGCAGCTATTCCCAGCTGCTGAGCACTCCAGAAGCTGATGAGGCTGGCAGGCAAGAGGGAGGAATACGTTGGCAGCTCCTCATCAGTCGGCAGCAAAACTTCCACCCTTCCACACCTACACCTCGGAGGTGAAAGAGTGACTGACACAGCCCCCTGAAAATATTACCTTACAATTGATCAATAAAGGTCTCTGTTTTGGCAACGGTTTCTTGCTGCTGCTGTCAACAGCTACAAGGATAGCAAGCTTCTTTTGTCCATGCATTGTATTAGTGGATAAGATAACCACAACTACATACGCTTCCATTGCTCAATAGAATCAATACTGTTTTAATGTTGCTTTAGCACTGATATAAGGTTGTTTTATTCTTAAGAGTTTCCAGTGAGGACAAAAATCTCGAAGCAGCTACAGATTCTGAGTCTTTAACATAACATGGCTACCATTTTTATAACAGCAAATCTAGCACAAGCTGAATTTTTTCTGGACCAAATATTGCAGGACACCATCAGGTTAAGTCTATAACAGACAGAAAAGCATTTATATTAAAAAGAGGTGACATCTCTGTCACTGATTCTTTTTGCTACCTTGAACAGTAAATTTTACTGGTTTACCTTATTTCTCTATTGTCAAATGAGTTAAAAAAAATACAGATATTGCTTATGGGACTTCGCGAAAAGGGGGCTGGAAACTGGCTTGTGTTCATCAAATAAACTAAATGGGCTTGCATTTATATACATTTAAATGCCTAACAATTGTTTGTTGTTTCTACGAAGGACTAAAGGAAAACAGGTCCTCTGCTGTTTAGTTCTTTCTAAAGTATATTCAGCAGTGTCTTTAATATATTTAATTGAAAACACACTAATCTAGAATATTTATAAAAAAGCACATATGTCCATCAGAGATCTTTCATTAGATGCTTTGCCATTTTTCAGGTAAATCTCTGAATTTATTCATGCCTCTATAATTAAAACTCCTGTTTATCTGGTCCTTTATATCTTCAGCCTCAGTAACTTTTCAGTTGACCATAAAAGCTGTGATGAGGGACCATGCTTACTTGTTTTAATTTTATGGCCTACAACACAAAATTTCACAGGCCTGGCTAACCAGCATTTTGTGAAAAAGGAAGAGCAGGAATTCAAGTTCTTTCCCTGATACCGACATCTTTCATCTACACCAGCACAAACACTTCAAGGGATACAACTAAGCAAGAGCAAACCACAGTAGAGACACAAGGCAGGTCCCAACCTGTGATTACAAATACAGTTTTACAAGGAGGCAGAAATATCACCAAGTTCTTTTCTGCAGCAGACAGCATCAGTGCCCCAACAGATATGACTGAAATAGGACTGTACAATTCCCAAAGGGGAATATATCTCATAGACTGCAACCAGACTGACACTGATGCTGTCATGCACTATGCCGTCCAGAAAGGAGATTATGAAGCACAAGCTTCAGAAAGTACACCTGCAGCAAGTTCAGTGTGGTGTAAAAGCTCAGAGTGACTCGCTCCACACAACCAATATTAAAATGAACAGGAGTTTCAACACTGTTTGGGATGACAACCCCGAGTCAATCAGCCGAAGTCCCTTGTATTGGCACAAACCCATGGCTAAATTATACTACCAAGTCATCTACAATAATTTGTGTTCGTTATACCACGGTGTCTTTTCTTTTTTCCTAATGGTGATATTCATGCTGTTATCCAGCACCTTATGCACAATCAGAACAAAACAACTAAACTTCCTTTCTATGCAAGATGTACCCTTTAGACTCAATTTGTGAAAAAGGCAGAGTAACATTAGGTATCTACAACAAATGCTGCATTCACCTTGTATTCAATTGTATCTCCACTTCCAGATTTGCTATGTCTTCTATACTTCCAGGCTCTTTAGGGTAAATACAGACAATCCTTTACTTCAGATCCCACGGTTCTCAGAGGAGCTCAATCCCATCTTTGTTTGCATTTTTCAATGAAATTTTGTAAATGCTGCAAAGACAAATACAGAGCACAGTAAGGTTTGTGTTCACACTGGTTCTAGCAGCCTACTCAACAGCATGTTCAAATAGTGAACAAGAAGCTTCCTTGCGCAAATTCAATCTTTGCTGGATTCTCCTTTCTTTTCCTTCCAGAAGCTTATAAAATAAATATAATAACGAATGCAGCAGACTAAACCAAAGACAACTCTTATTCAGAATTATTACAGAACAGGAAAGATGGCGTGTTGCTTTTCGGAATGAAGTAGACATTCAAAGCTCCCTGCGCTGTGAAGCAAACTCATGTAAATGCTTGATTTACAAGTACACCTGGTCACGAGGATAGACATACCCACCGTAGACACGTAGCTTTTGGAGTTGGTTCCTGTATCTCTTGTCTGTTAAGCCTTTCCAGTATGGGTCATGCAGGGAAAGAGTTTCATTTACATCTGCTCTTGCCCAGCACAGAGTCCAGCAGAGACAATATGTCACCAGCTTAGGTTTGAGGAGCTCTTTGGCTGTTCCATTTCTGCCTAGGAGCTATTTGGACCAGAATACAGGGTAAGGAAGCTGTAACTCATTTTTCTCCAGTCGTAGGATGAGACGGTACTTTGGGATGGCGATTTACATTTAGATTCATCATGATCATGGCCATGGCAATATCTTACCCTGTTTTGTTCTAGTGATTTCACTGTACTGCACATATTAAGTCAAAGACAACCGACTCTGTATTCTTGGTATTGCTTGAAAGTAACCATATTGCTGCAATTATATATTGGCTGCCTGAGTGAATTGATTATATGGTTATTTAACGTAGCTAGGTGGTAAGGCTTATGTCATTATAATGATTCAATTGTTACAATCCTAAATAAAAGTGGACAATTTGGATCAGGAGCCTGAACATCTGACAAGCTGCGCGGTGTCTAGATCCAAAGTTGTGGTTTAGCACTCCATACATATGTGGGCAGCTGCACCACTGAGCTGTGGATCCAAGCTTCAGCTGGAACCCCCCAGGCTGCTTTGAACACTTCCTCCCGAAGTCTGGTGGGTTTCAGCGTGATGGTTTGCAGTTAGGCCCATTTCTAACAAAAGCAAATGCAAATGAGAAGCTACCCAGAAATAGCACCGCATATCAATTTTCTACATCAATTTATAGTGCGATGGAAACAGATGGTACATTCAGGCACTGTCAGAGAAAGCCATTTGGGTTTTGGTGACTATTCCTTTTTTATTTTTGATGGTATGTTTATTCGGTCTATTTCCACTGCAGAGTTGTTTCAACACCTGTATAAAATAGGGTAGCACTGCAAGGGAGAGCTATGTAAACTAATCATGGTAACATATGCAGCTTCCTCAGCCCTGGGGTGATTTTCTGACCAATGATGTAGATTGTAAAGCACACCACTTTTTGATGGCAATCAACACCATTCTCTTGTTTTCCACTTCCTGATAGACAGAATAATTTACCAGGGAACCTGAGAAGCCACTTGCAAAACCATGAAAGGTTCCTTCTATTTTTAGGAGGCATGTTATGTGTTAAAGATGAGTCAACAGGCCATTTATTTTCATATTGAATGCCACACAGTATTTGTAGTCTACATTTTCTACAATATTTACAACAAAAGGCCAGTATGGTGATCTAAATTCATGACACACAGCTCAGAGAAGATTAACTCTGATAAGGCTTGGGGCAATACAGAGCTTATGCAATTTACTGCCACCATTTCCACTGAATCTTTGACGATTAATTCAGTTGCAGCAGAAAAAGTGACTGTTGTTTTTTTTTTAGGGAGGAGCATGGTCAAGGTTGCCAGCTTATATACTGATATTGTACAGTTCCAAAGTAAGCCCCTCCAGTGTCTACAGCCGGTCAGAAATTCTCCACTTGAATGTTTTCATCAGAAATTGTTCGGTCATGAAGAGATTCAGTCACTAAAATCCACCAAATATCCTCGTGCCCAGAATAAAATTTATGAGCAAAAAATTTATGAACAAAAGCAATGCAGAAAGCCCAGCTGTCTATTGTTAGCGCACAAAGAAGCTGATTTAATTTTGAGGACTGAACCTCATTTTTTTCCCATTTTCCAGTGTTCCCCACTCACTGCTCTCTCTCATGCTCCTCAAGCCTTATTCTACCTTACACTCAGTAATTACTTCCTGGAGGAAATATCTGATTCCCAATCTCAGTAAAATAATAAAAATGCCAACCTAGAAATTATTTTATCTGCTGGGGCTGCTTTTTCATACCCTCAAGCCTACATTATTGAATCTTTAAGTTCAGAAAACTCTCTCAGAACAAGAAAACTGTTTTCCTTCAAGTAAAGTTTCTTTTTGGGCAATACAGGCAAATAAATATGCATCTTCTTGAACTGTTGAGTGAGCACCTAACACCAACTCTAACAGTGCAAGATTCTGAGTAACCTTTCTGCTGCACAGCAAACATCTACACTGGATATACCGATGCAAGTCATTTATCATAAAGCAGTTGCCCTGTATCCATCAAAGGGAAATTAAGACTAATGTGAAGTGTTGCAACAATTCTCATACCAGCTTAGACATATAATAATAGCTTTGGTAACTCAAAGAAAGGGTCATTGGGTTGGGAATGACATCCTGAAAGGTAAATCTTGACAACTGGGGGGAAAAAAAAAATAGAAAAAGGTGAAAAAAGAGGAGGGAACAGCTCATATTCGGTGCTTTGTAAAAAGGGAACGAAAATGATCACCGATAGTTCAATATAGTGCATGAAAGGGGATGAAGATTTTAATTAAGTGAAATAGTGTAGTTAAAATGATCAAGAAATGTTCTTCTGTGGGATGTAAACCAAATTATTAATTTTTTCTCTGGATTGGTCTTCCTGTTTTGGGAAGCATACATTCTGGTTTGTTCTGTCTATTTTTAATGCTAAGTCTCCACTGCAGTGTCTATGGAACCTGGCACAGCTGGACTAAATCACAGCTGCAGTCGTTAAATTCTACAGTATTAATCAAGGAACCTTATGTGCCAGGTATTTGTGATGGCATGGTCTTCTGGATTAGCATGGTAAGGAATTTTTTAGCAAATTTCAATCTGGTTGCTGTTGAGAGTCGGTACAGACAGCTCCTGAGCAGCCCTGTGAAGACATGAAACCTCAGTGGATCTGCCAGCCACAGAACCGGAGTGTGACCTTGCGCTGCACAACCACTGCTTGAGACAAAACGAGAAAACTACGTACCATTGACTTCCCAGCGAAGGGCATGATTAAAATTAGATTTACATTGAGAAGCAAATTAGCGCATTACGATATTTCCATATATCAGAAAATAGATGACTGTAAAAAAAAAAATCTTTGTTTACATACTGCAATCTATTTACTTGATATTTACAGATAAATAAAATAGACACAGATCAGGCATAAATCAATGCAAATCATCTGTTTATGTTCATCAATTGAACGTTATTTTTTGTGAATTTGTTGATAACCTATTATTTCAATAATGAAAAACAAGTAAAAACTTCCCCCAAAAGAGCAAATCCTTTTTCTATTTACTATGCAAATAGAGGCAAACTGCATCTTCCATTTCTAATTAAATCTCTACCTGTTCCTCAATCAGGTAAATTGCTATTAGCTTCTTGGTAAGTTATTTTTGGGACTGTTTTAAACAGAACTATTCTGGTTTCTGTAATTAAGACTTCTAAAATTAATATTTAAATTTTATAATTGCTGGACTACGGCATCCTGAGAAATAATAATTACCTGTCTGATTGCAGAGTTGAAGTGAGCTGTTACATGCATTTGACTCTCTTTAATCTTGCAGCCTGTATCACTGTTCACTTGAACAATGTTATTAAGTTCTGAAGCTGATTACATGGGCTGGTTTGTGATTCAGACAGCCAACCCTCCAGGCATCTAAAAATAATGTTGTGTTTCTTTTGTTAAGAGAGGGAAAAAAACTGCCTGTACCACTTTAAGCAACCTGAGATAAACCTTAGAGCAAAAGCCTAGCCTGGTCCAACCAACTGAAAAATCTCACATCAAATCTAAAGTTCTTTTTCGGTGCTAAAGGCAGGGAACAGAAAATTCTTGATCTCACCAGCTGAACGTCGAGCTGAGATGGATGTCAGCATCTCGTCATGTCTGCCTGCAGTTCCTGTCTTGAGGTCTGAGAGTCTCCAGGCTTTGATAACAGCAGGGAATTTGAAGCAGGGAACACAAGAAATGATTAAAGTAATTGCTCAAAAATAGCAAATAACTCCATCACAGCTTATTATTTGCAGTGAGGTTATGTTTGTGAATGAGAGAGTTCAGTGTGCATGTATAACCCAGAATGACAACATTCCTGGAAAACAAGGAGAACTACAAATTGCCTGAAGGATAAAATACCCTGAGAGAGCTCAGTTCAAGACAGAGAGTAGGTGTCCATTACCTTTCATGCCTCTGCTGAAAGGTCTTCAAGAAAAGGCTGGGCTGCTTGGGATGCATTAAGTGACCGACGTTGCAGTTTTGTTTCCATTGGTGGGTTTGTTTTTTTCTTCCCTCTCCTCAGAAATCATGTTCTGAGTCAAATAATTTGATTGCTGTATATTCACCCAAATATGAAGAGCAGCTTAGTTTAAAGAACATTAGGAAAGGCAGACAGAAGGAAGAACAAATTCCACTATGGCATGAAACGAAAGAAAATTAAGCACTTGAAGAGTCTGGTTTTCAAAAGTAAAGGTCTACCCTCACTCTTTAACGTGAAGCAATCTAACCAACAGTTGCTAGTAAAAAGCTGATTAAGACTCAGTGGAGAAAGACTGTTTCTCCTGCTGTGACTGAGTTAATGCAAGACTTGAATTGCCCTCTAGAAGCTTCTCTCTATTGATTATACAAAAGAACCCAGGACAACTACACTCTTAATTAGGACCCTCAATTAAGTACTTAAAATTTGGTGGGATCTATGCCAACCAAAGCCATTACCCTCACTTTTTTTGCACAAAAAGAGTACTACATCATGTCTTTTATTTCCTGGGAGACTCATCACTGAAGGTACAGTTCCTGAACTGAAAACAAATGGGGTTTTTACCACTTTCTGTGTTGTCCTAAATCAGGGAGCTTTTGGGGAGTTAAAATGGTCTCTGCAATATTATTTTTTCCCCTTCCCTTTTGCTGACAGATTTGCCCCTAATCTGTGTCTTCCACTGCTCCTATTTAGGACCACAGTGTTCCAGAGCAAAAGGAGACAGACTCATCCCTCAAGTCCCAAATTAATACTACCAGGCAAGCACATTTGCAAATGAGCAAAAAAAGCTCATGTCCTCCCCTCCTCTTCAGTAAAGGAACTGTAGTCTCCTCCTACGTTAATGTCATTCTATTCCTCTATAATTTCAATTGCTCGTTAGTATTTTTACCACAGCTTTCCTAGAAGATGGGGATAGGACCTGAACAGTTATGGTTCTCTTATGCATATTTGTAGAATTTCACAAATCTTTGTTTCATTTTGGTTCTGATTGCCATTATTTCCTATGCTAACACCACAAGCTTAAGAATATACCACGTACTAGCTATTAGTTTACATGATGCTACCACCATTGCATAGTAATTCCATACATGACTAATTAAGCATCAAGCATCAGTTTGAACTATAGCTCATCAATTTGAACTATAGTTCATCAATTCTTCAGAGGAAATCTGAAAAGAAAACAGAGACTTAAGGCAACTGTTCCTTCCTTTGTGATTTAACTTGTCAATAAGAGAAGTTATGATATTTTCATCTGAATTAACATAATTCAGATGAAAATTCCTTTTCAAATCAGAATAGTATGGCAGAATGGATTTCATGGTTTTAATTATTCCAAAATGATGCACTACTTGCAATAATTAACAACCGTCTGTAATTATGGGTGCACAGGGGTTTCTCTGCTTAATGCAAAGTGCCCTGTTGAAAGTCAAGGTATTTCAGCAGGGGAAGGACACAAAATGTCACAGGATATGCTAAATACAAAGCTCTGCTCTTCTGATAGAGAGTAATATAATTTTCAAATTAAGGGATTTTTTTTTTACTGCCTATAACAACTGCTTATCTATTTTGGGAAGCATAAAGAAACATATACATATATAACTATATTTATTTCAAGTCTAATATTTATACTCAGTAGAATGGATGTGGCAGGATTATTTTACTAACAGTTTGTGTTATTAGCGAGAAAATAATAACACTCTTGTCTGTGTGCATGGTGGGGCAGTTCTGGCAATCACATTCTGTTATTTTCTGAATGAGAAATTAGAAGCATCCATAGTATTTACAAAAGACAAAGTACCTAGTGAACTAATGATCTTTTCAATCTGAAAATAAGGAGATTATTCCAAAAGCGATCACAAAATTGTCTTTGTTATTATTCCCAAATAGTATATCGTTCTTGCTCTAAATATCGCATAACTGACAATCAGAATGGTCAGTGAGTTTGAAGTATTTTCTTCAAATAAAATTTGAAAATCAATCATCTAACATTGTTTTCCTCTAAATTAGGAAATAATTCTTGTCAAAGTTATAACTTTATTCAGTACTTTATTCAAATTATTCATAAATGGAGTTATCTCCGATCTTGAAGTGTTCTTGTTTCTAATGTTCATCTTTGCCTGATGTCAAGAATTGAGTCCTATATAGATTTGTCTTTCCTAGCACGAGAACTTGCATTCATATGCAGATCTGTTCATCTTGCTTTCCAAAATAGTAGCTATGCAACCACAGTGTGTTTAGAAGCATTTTTCCTATAGAAAAAGATGGGGCTTTTATCAGCTGACAGCTTGAAGACTGCACACTCAGGTGTGTGCACACGCGCACGTGTGTTCACATGCATGCACATTATCTGCCTACCTGTTTCCAACCCTGACAACAGAGTCGAGATTTCCTCTTTCTAAGCTTTTGTTCAATAAACAGAAACAAAGTCTTTTATAGTCAGGAATCAATGATCATTTGGAACCATTCAAGTTGTACTTTTTAATCCTGATTAGTGAGAACAGCAACACTCCCGATGAACAAAGTTGTGACTGTATTAAGTAGAACTGACAAAAGTCCCATTAGAAAACGATGCACTCTGCTATGTTTTCCTATAATGCCACTTTTTTTAAACAAAAAGTCCCGTATTTCTTTTGTCAATCGGCAGCCAGAAGCTGAAATTCATCCCAAATGTCTCTGTAACGGCTAGAAAAAGGGGTTTATCGTAAAGATGATACTGCCATCTATTGGGCGACATTACTGTGCAAAAGAATTATCTCCTTTCTGGATTCAGCAAGGACAAATAAATTGTGTGATTAACCTGATTTCCTGTGGAGTTTTATTAGCAACTAGATTATAACAAACTTTATTCAATGTACAAGGTATGTCTCATACAAAGATCTTGGCCCTCTCTTTGCTACCATTACCAATTACACAGAGAGAGAACTTTTAGCATAGTGATAAACGAAATGATGTGCTGCTGGAACAACAGCAAAATAACAACCCAACAAAACCCCCACCAAAACCACCCCTTAATACTGCCTCACATCTCAGAGAGATCTTATAGAGATGTTTTCAGGCAGTGTGTCAGTGAGCGGAACTGCATCACTTTCTTGGAATAAAAGATCTCATTTCCATGTAAGTGGCAATCTTTTGCAATACAAAGAGATTCCTGTGATATAGAGAGACTTCACAGTTTGGGGGTTTTTTTTAAAGTGAAGCTTCAAAGAACTATTTTGCCCATCTAAGATTGATTTTATTTTCTTATAAAATTTTAATTGAAGTTCTGATTTCTTTCACGACATCCCTGCAGCAGCTATCTACATCTTAGGCACGTGAAATGTGCATTTTAATGAAGAATACTGGTGTCAAAAGTATAAGCAGTGAGAACTTACATACGAGCCTTGATAGTTGTAGTTCAGTCCTTTACTTTGTGGGACCTCACGGAAGTAACTGCACACTGCAAAATAAATGAAGTTGGAGAAGTGTCCCTCTGTGTCCTGGCAGGGCAGAGGTCCTGAAAGCATTGCTCCACTACGGAAAACAGACAAACAAGTAATAATGGCAACAGAAAACAATGACAAATCTCCTTCTTTGACTTCATCTACTGCCATATCTTTATGACACTGCCTAATCAGGGTTTTCTTATTTTTCTTTTTTCTTAGCTTTCAAAAGGCAGGAGGTCATTTTACCTTTGATGCCACAGGAGATTACCTGACTACATAAGTCTGATGTACCCAACCTCTATTGCTGTTGATGCATAGATTGCCAGTAACCAGCTGCACTTTTTGCTTCTAAAACAGACTTGGGAGTCCAGCAGTTGAAACCAGTAGGAAGAAAACTTCTCTCTGCTTGTAAACAGAACATCTGTGACCCAGAACACTGAAGCAACAGCAAGCTGGAACCTCACAGTGCTTACTGTACCGGCACTGCAGAGAGCCGTATTTCAGTTTGCAACCCCTTTACTTTTTTGTTATTGAGGTTAAACCCAGACAAGTTTAGCTAACTGGGTGCTAAGGCCAAGAGGAGCCGCCACAGAAAGTACAAGATTCTATTCTGCCATGCTTGGGAAAAAAACCCAAACATTTCTTCAGGCTACTGTTCTCATAAGTAAGTGTAAATGCCTTCCAGCACCATTAATAGCACAGAAAGGATAGCTGGTAAGTATTAGACTAGAACTCAGAAGATCTTGCATCTAATTATACTTCTGCTACAGCATTTCTGCATGACCTTGGGCCAGACACACACACACAAAAAAATCTATCTATACTTCAGGCTACCACTGGTAAATGGAGATAATGATATATTTGGCCCTTACAGCAGTGTTGTGAGGTTACACCCCGGTTACTCTAATATTAACATTTGTTTTCCAATATTGAAATGATAAAAGTCATTAAAGGTCTATTGCAGTAAGATTAGAGAGGAGTTTGTGTGCTTACCTTTCCCCTAACACATCATTTAAAGAAAAAAAGGGGATTCTTTTGGAAATAGTCTCTACTAAACAGCAGCAGCAAGATTTGTGTGCGGCAAAGCATCTGTGGAAAAAAGAGCATGCAGTAAACAAACGGGGAAGAAAGCTACGCTCCTGTTCTGTGGAAGACTGCAGAACCTACCTACCGTAACGTGAACCCGGTGCATCGTACCAACAGGAATTTCACCATTATTAAAGGGGAAGTCTGTTGATGGCAGCGGTGTGAAATTACAATCTCTGCCAGCTCCAGTGGCAAAGGAGATATGGAAAAGTGGCGCCAGTGTAATATCAAGGCTGTAAAATGTTGGGGGTTTTTTTGTGGACAGACTGCAGCTGAATTTACAGAAAATGTAATTTAGATTGGCTTTATTACTAACTTAATGTCACTGTGCAATTTGAGTTATACTGTACCATGCTTTCAATGCTTCTACTGCCCCAGACAACCGTTCCTTTTATTTAGGTAGGATGACATTTTCCATGACAATTCTTGTTCCTTTCTGCAGTATCTATGGATTAGTAATACTGTGCAGTTCCCTTGATGGGTATTGTATTGACAAAGTTCTTACTTTAATAAGCTCTTGGTCTTCGGTCTCACAGACTCTTCTTTTCTCCATGTTAATCCTAAATTGACCGAGTATCTACTGGTTATAAAGTAACTATGCCAGAAGGATATGTTAAAGAGAAACAAACCAGCATTTAACTTTATCCAGTCCGGTTTTCTATCTAGACTAATGCCAATTATCTAACAGAAATGGGATGCTCTTCTGGCAGCAATAAAAATCACAAAGAAGGGGTTTAACATTTTCTTCTCATTAAACCCAAGGGCTGCAAACACACGGACCACTGCATGCTGAAGCTGCCATTTACCTGCTCTAGAACACGCTACTTGCAATCTAATGTTGTCTAACAAAGCAAATTCTAGCTCTAAAACTGGTATTCTGAATGTTTGGCTTAGTGCTTTACAGGTCATACTGACACAGGGTCAATACAGGTCACATAAGGTTGGAGATGAGTATCAAGTAATTTTGAAGTACACTTTATTCTAAGTCTTCTGGACTGGAATCCTGTTTCTATTTGTACTGCAATGTGTCCATTAATGTAACACATGGAATCTGCAATACTAGAAATGTAAACGATTCCTTACCCATTAAGCTGGAATCCCACTTCCATTTTTCCTAGGAACTGAATGACAACTTGTAAGTGCAATGAAAAACAGTTCTCTCTATCCCATCTGACCTGAGGGGAACACATGAAGAAACAGCACATGTGAGTGTGATGACCTAGAGGAATTCATTATTGGACTAGTATATTGGACTTAGTTACCAAGAAAAGGAATAGATTAACTTCTGGTTAAATAGTAACTAAACTGTGTATTGAAAAAATTCTAGTGAGTCTATAAAATGCCTTCTCTGTGTCATATAGTCAGTCGCTGGTTCAGGGAATTAATTTAAATTACACATTTCCTCTAGCGGCTACTTCACATTCCTCCTTTTACAGTACTCAACTTCAGAGGTTTGAGATGTGGTTTTCTAAAGGTCTGAAGACAAATAGGTAGATCTAAGTCAAAAGAATTTATATCCTGAATACATGAAAGACAACTTAAAATACTGACTTTGCTAAAATGGCATGAGTGGAGCTCAGTAGCCAGTTATTTCAGATCTGCAGACCTAACATCAGCCACTTCCCCTCTTGAAGAAGCAGGAAACTTCTCAGCAAAAGTGAGTAAAAAGAGAGAAGACCCTACAGAGCAAAAACTTTTTTTTTCACAATAACTTGTGTCTGCTTGGACGAGAGACAAAACCAGCCACTGAGGCAACACGGGGCCAAAGTCGTCCTTTGGCAGGTACCAGAGAGTGGAGGCCATCATTTATAACTGAGAAATGCTTCTGTGCTCAGCAGCTGGACTACGACCAGACGCAGAAGAAGGATATACTGGCTGTTTATATGGTATTTTGTACTCAAACAACTGTTGTCTGTCTCTCCAGCAGAAAAGACAAGAGATCTAACTGTCCAGAAAATCAGACGTGGCTGAAAGGTCATTAGCAGGACCTGGCATGCCTAAAAATTCATATCCTGTGTATCTCAGATGGGATATTTAAAATTAGTGAAAATCTCATAGTTCTAGCCCCAGTTGCTCTTAGACTCAGACTCTTCTTTGAGAATAGGAATAGCAATGTAAGAATGAATAAATATGGATTGTGTCTGGTAATGGAAGCCATGAAAACTCACAGCTGAAAATAGTTTAGTATCTTTATCATTGAGAATGGTGAAGAGCAGTCATCTTTATCCCATTCAAAGCAGAAAACAACATAATAAACTTGCAGAAAAAAATTACCACGATAGATGCAATTAAAGAGTATACCATGCAGCTTAGACACCAGGGATGGTGCAGCTGGAGATGATCCTTAAATCTTCATTATGATCATTCCTAAAGTTCAGTGGTCGAATGTATTCATTTAGCGGGAGGGTTGGGGCCATTTTTGAGAAGAGAGGGAAGTGTTTTAATAATTCACATCCACACAGATGCATTCATGACACTTTTGTTTACCACAATGTGTGCCTCTCCATTTTCCTTCACTTCTGCTTTCTTTTTCTTGTCTGTATTTTTACAGCCTCCTCCTTTTCTTTCCAGGCTCCTCCTTTTCTTTCCAGGCTTCCTAACTTTTCAATCTCAGTAATCTGTATTGAACACAAGTAAAACAAAAAATGAATAACTTTAAAATAAAAAACAATGACCTTGCCCCACCCCAGGAAAACAGAAGTGAAACAGAGAGTGAGAGAGTTCATCTAATGGTACCAGCTCTTTTTACGTACATTTTATTTCAGCCTGTAAAATAGTACTATGGGTGGAAGGAGATAACTTAAATGACAGAGAATTCCTGCTAAAAAGGTTTTTTCTTTCTTTTGTAGAAACCCCTCAGAGAAACAATAAGTGAAGCAAAAAGATAGAGATTCTGTTCTATAAAGTCTCTGAAGTTCAACTTACAAAAAATACTTGTTCAGTTATGTAGTACAGTCTCCTCCCGAGAAAGCAGAAACAAGACAAGAGACAGATCCTAGTTTACAATGTCACTGAAAATAGGCGTTATTTTGTAATTTTTGTGTTTCCTGGGCCTAATCCAAATGTCTCTGACTCCGATTTTCATTTCAAATGTGCACTGGAATAATCCCCTTTCTCCTTCTCCCTCCCTTGACAAGCATTAATTATTTGTATGCCACACATCCCTGAAGGACACACATTCTTTTAACAGATGAAGGGAGACAAACATTTCACGCTGGGGTGAAAAGAGGAAAACATTTGTTATTAGCCCCAAAAGTCAACGCGTTTCAGACCAGAGTTAGTAATGCAATCGTGTCGCTAATAAGCAGAGATCATGGCAAAACAGAGCAGAGGACAGCAATCTTCCAACACCCCCAACTCCTCCCACTCAGCAGCTGTTCCGGAAACCCATTATAACAATTTTATAGCCATTTCTGAAGGTGCCAAATGTTGCTTAATAAATATAAATAACTTTATTAAAGGAAAAGCTTATCCATAAACTTTGGAAGATTTTCAGCCATATTTTCTGTCAGCTCAGATAGCTGTCACTTCAGCAAATTCACTAATTCCTCTACATAGTGTAGATCTATACCTTACTGTAGATGACTAAATCTTAAGATGTATTTTTCTTTCACAGAGCTATCTTGAGACAGTGGAATTAACTGACATAATGTATAGAAGAAACCATGAGAAAGAGAAAAGGATATTACAAACATATTCTTGAAATAGAGGTAACATAATTGAAACGATTAATTTCATTTCCAATTAAAATGAAGCAGGCTCCTTCCTGCATGGTTATGGTGTTGGCACCAAAGTCCTTGGTTATAACAACAAAGAGAAGGCAGATGGTAAATTGTGCCTGGACTGCAACAGACCCAGAACTTGTTTTATATTGGAGTCATAGTGGATTAGTGAATTCAAGCAAACAAACTAATCCTTCACATTAAACAGGCCAAATCCTCAAAGTGTCGAGGACCCTTAACTTTTGGGAACTGCAGATGCTCAGTCAGCTCCTGGTTTGGCTTGCTGTTCCCCTTGAGGTCCTGTACACTTTAGTGCTGAGTGTCCCTAATTCCAAACGAGCCCATCTGCTAATGATGCTCATAATTTAAAAAAGTCCCATGCGGTTTTATACCCAGTGCTTTAGGTGTTACTGCAAAACCCACGATCACTGAATGAGTGGAACCTGCACTGTAATAACAACAAAGTATTTGCTATTTGCTCACATCCAGGTTCAATCAATTTTTCAGCATCAGCTCTCTAGAATAATACTGTATGGCCTACAATAAATAAGCAAGTAGATGGCTATGCAATTATAAAAATCTATAGATTTGTATGTTGTTGGAATCACAGCAACAACTCTTCATGCTCACTCCAATAACATTCAATTAGCTCTAATGACTGTAAGTTTTAATGCTTAACCCAATGCCTCTCTAAGGATATGCTTGCAAGGAGGTGTAGCTACTAGCTAGTAAAATATAACACCATCTGATTAGGACAAATTATTTTCAAAACACAACTTCCAGAAAAAGCTAAACTGAAAGGTAAAGTGACAGAATAACTGCTGCTTAATTCTATTTTCGGCATTGTAATTGGGATAATATACCGTAATTTATTTTAATGAGTAACAATTAAGAAATGGTTTCTAGAGTTGCATGTAATTTCTTCCAACTATTAGTTATTAGTTGTTCAAGCATAAATGTGTTTTAATATTGGCTTATCTGAGCTCTAGTAGGTGATTAAAGCCTCTCAGTATATTAATTTTTCGTTTGTATAGTTGTACATTGTAGGGACAATTCTAGTGCAAGGCATTTATAAGAAAGTGATCAGTGACACTTGAGAAAAATATTTCTTAAGTATTATGAAAAAATATGTAAAGCAATATGAGAAAGGTGTCAGAGAAAATCCTGATACGGTTAACACTGAATTTTGTTTTATCTAACTGCAGCTACAGCTTAATGGTCCCTGTCTTAGTAAAATATTTAAGTTAACCTGGTTGCAGAGTGACTTATTATGCTACATATTCTTTCACTTTGTTAGGATAAAGAAATATTATCATGGGAGGCTATGCTAAGAAGCCTAGACATTGCTTGTATTGTTAAAGAATAGGTTCACATCTCAGAGGAGTGCAAAAACGAGAGAAACTGGCACCTCTGCAACTGAAAAGGCATTCTACTTATCTTATAGAAAGCAGTCTATTTTGTGCTGAGAAGAATGGCTTATAACAACAAACAGCTCCTCTGCTATCAGTCATTCTCATATAACACCGTATTTATTGTGCTTGCTTTTATCCGAGCTGAGGGGGGAAGGAAAGAAACAAATGCTGAACAACTCTCTTCAGAAGGCAAAAATTAACCTGACCTGAGCAGAGCGCATCTTAACTTCATCAATATGAATCTCACGGGAATCAGCACCCATTCTTACAAAGTCGTCCATGGAAATGTTCATAACCAGGACCGTGGTACAGAGAATTTTTTTTCTTTTTTTTTACTTACAGTATTCTGTCAGGTTATATTTATGTTCTTGAGGCCTCCATGCATCCAGAAACTGAAGAATAATGAATAAACCTTTGAAGATTTTTTTTTTTTTTGTAGTTCCACTGTAGGTCATGAAAATTAGGTTAAGCTGCTTCAAGAAATGTGGCTATTTCTATCCACTTTGCATAGGTTGCCTTTGCTGTATTTTAAAATCTATTTCTTATTCCAGGTACATTTAGCCATCAAAACAATAACATCTCACTATAATTAAAAATTATCTACTATAACCAACTTTACAGGACATGAAATAATGCATCATGATTTACAAATCCCTCTTAATTACAAATAGTCCTTGTGGCAGTTGAATAATAAATAAACGTCAGATAGTCTAAATTGCAGTGTCCCATTGCCCTGAATTTCACTAGAAACTGACAACTGTGCTCCTTTAAACTCCACAGAAGGACTTGGTACTTTGACCATTTATACTATCAGATGAATCGAACCAAAAAAAAAGAGGCTATTTCATTCTACTGTTTCTAAATGAATTAGATTTTGTCTGGAACAGGCTGCTGCGATCAGCACAAAGTTTTCACGCATGCTATTTCTCGGGATGTCGGGGATGGGTTTCCATGAGGATTTGCTACTTGTTTTTCCCCTGCAATGAAGTAAAGCTCACTTTGTACAGACACAAGGTTGACTAAATCCTTCTTAGACAGCAGCATAGAGTACATAAGCAACACAGCACAAGGAGTATTACAGTCTGCATAATAAATTTATCGAAGCCTTTATTTTCCTGCGCATTTAAAATCTTTTCTTTTCCTGCTGAAGATTATATTCATCCCGAAACATTACCCTTCAAGTGTTAAAATGACAAGTGCTGATGAAGGTAAAGCTGATCAGCTGCAAGACTCCCACTGCTGAACATTACAAAGTTTCTGTTGTTCAAACAGCTCAGTTAATTATCCAAATGTGAAGGATATCAGGAGGGGACCTGCTGAGCTTTACAGCTGACTTCCAGGGAATTATCCATAATAGAGTTGTTATAAGAAAATTATGACAGACCTAAAGTACAGGGACCTCTGCTTACCTCTCCTGAGGATTTGAGCAGGACCTTATAATCAAACAGAGTTAGGACTTTCATCAGAATCAAAGGGAAACTACATTTTGCGGGGGAAAAGCAGTCCAATCAGCCTCATGTGTTTTATCACGTAAGCCCAGAGAGGATTCTGGAGTCATGCATGTTAATTGCCTGCTGTAAAGATGACTGGCATTCCTCTGGTGCCACGAACTGCTTTCTCAAATTTAGGTTCTTAAAATGACTATCATGCTTTGTCCACAGTTAAAAACGTAGTCCTTGCTGCCTCTTTGCACGTGCGATCTCTTCACAGTAAGCACTCATAATAGGTGTTTATGCAACTGTAATCTTGGGTTTTTAAGCTGCTACAGACAACATTTTGGGAACCTGGGACACACAATTGCACTACTAAGGAAAGGGAAAGAATGAGAAGTATTGAGGTGAATTGGGTAAAACAGAATCTGCTAGATTCAGCTATTAGAAAACTTAGACCTTGGACAAACTCACACAGCACTGGCTGATACTGCAGCAGCTCTATGACTCTCTTATTCCATGATCACAGTCACTTGGTCTAAACCAAAAGATTTTAACTCCAACTTATCCTTACTCTCAGAAAGCTGTGTACATAGCACAACACTGTAGTAGCAGAAGGCAAGTAACTTGCTCAGGGACTGTAAGCGCAGCAGTTGTCTCCTCGCATTTTGCTAACCAAGGCTAACATACCTTGGTATTTTTCACTCCTTCAAACAATCACTCTCCAGTGATTAAGTCACTCCCCAGTGACAGCTGCATTCACCTGCGTGGGCATGACCTGGCTGGAAAAAACAGCACACCTATACAAGAGAAAACTGAAGGCATTGAGCAAAGTCCTACTGAGGAGTTAATACCTGAAAGCAAGTGGAGTCAGTTTATCCAAAGCAAATAGTTCATCTTCCATAACATACAGTGGGAAAAAAACAGTACTATCATATCTCACGCCAAAGTTCACCGTTGTAATTACGTGAGCCTCTGAGAGGCCTTTCACCGTAGCATCTAGACACTATCAATTAATCACTTCCAGACATTCATAATTTTTCCAGCCATTAAGTACTTCTCTCTCTGAAATACTATTTAAGTTTGCTGTATAGGTTCCAAGCACGTGCACCTAACAGCTTCTATAAAGTAACGTGCGGCAGGATGAGCAAGTTTTGGTGTGATGATATCACTGAAAGTTATGTTCTGCTCTTACTACCATAAAGTCAGAAGTGGGATGGTATAATAATGGAATAGCAATGGAAACCACATTTCCATAATTGAGATGATTCATATTCTGTAGTACCACAGGTTATTTTGCAAAATTAATTTGATATGATAAATGGTTATAAAATTGTCATGTGACTAGCCAAAGCCAAAATCACTGGAAAGTTTCTCTGATATAGCCATTCAATTTATTATTTTTCTTCCTGCTTTCTCTCCATCCTTTTTTGCAGCCTTGGAGACTGACAGCTATATAAATTTTCCTACCAAATTCTTCAGCAGTAAAACGGGAGAGAAGACATCATCACCCTGCCTACAAAGCTGATGTGGCCATACTGCTTCCTGTGCAGCCGTTTGTACTGTGCCTGTGAAAGTCTTACGCCAAATCCAAAAGCTTAGTTTTAAATAGTTTGTTCCTTTTCCTGTTGAATTTCCGTGTACTTGTGCTTGTCCTGGCAAAAAAAAACCTGAAGTGTGGGAATGACCATATTCCTCACCAAAACAGAGAGCAACCTCTAGACCACCTCTAGAAAAAGAGAGTCTCTGAATCACTCTGAAACCAAACAGCAGTGGTGAAATTCATCAGAAATGAGCAGTATTCAGCAAAACCTGCAAACCTTAGTAGAAACAGAATCACAGTTCTCTAACAGGACTATATAAACATATGCTTACATCTATTTTTGAACTTAATTTAGTAGAACAGCAAAACACAAATATAATTATGACACATCAGAGCACATACGCAGGAGTCAAACTCAACTCTTTCTGTTTCTGAGACAGTTTGGTCAGGCCCAAAACTATGCCTCCAACTCTGAGCAGCAGATTCATTAACCTAATGCCAGGGCTACTCCTTTGGTATCTGCAGCCTCACCACAGACCAACGAAGATAAAGGCTGGAGATTTACGTCTCTAGCCAAGACATCACTGACTACACCTCTACTTATTACCTTGCATCTGGCCCCTCCAAATGTCAGGCCCAATGTATTAATCTTATTTTCATAAATTGATCTGTAGAGAGCAAGTCTAGGTCCTTCAACCCAGAGGAACGATGTCAGCTTTACTGACTGCAAATTGTTGCTTATGGAAAGCGCCTCAAGTATAATTGCAAGAGCATGGCAAATGGTTTTAAAGCAATGACTTTTCTAGGAGTAACTCCCTTCATGCTTATGTTTATATACTTACAGGAATCCTTTCCTTACTTTGCTTACAGCAGTCTCTTCAAGGCTTCAGTCTGTGGCCCTGCTTACACTTGAATACTTTCTAGCTGCTTGTCTTTTCTTCCTGTAACAATTCTACTCACTCCTTTACTCATCTTTTTGCAGTATTTCATACACAGTATTTGCATACAGCGCCACTGAGGTACTGTATACACTACTTCCTACCTCATGGATCATGCAAAATTCTGCAGTTCAATTCAAACTGTGGAATCATATTCTCAGAAAAAAAAGCAGTGTTTGCGGAGGGAAAAAAAAAACCCAACATTGAATTTTATAATAAATAATCCTGGGTGATTCATTACCTGAGCTGCTCAAGGAATGCAAGGTGCTCTTCATATTTTATGTTACAAGCTCCAGAAAAAGATTTTATGGTACTGTTCGCTAGACATGAAACCCAAAATATTCCTAATGCTATCAAGAATATCTCAGTTGTTTTGACAGTGTCTAATTGTAATTGATATCTCTTTAAACTTCAGTCTACCACAAAGAAGTAAGATCAGCTGTTTGTTTCCTGTACCCTATACCTGAACTGCTCCTCCTCAATAACTTATCCACAATTGCCTTGTCAAACTTCAGTAAAGTACCTTGCGAAAGCAAACTTGTCGAGATACGTGTACATTAACAAACACAGGATCTAAAGCTGATCTAATTTGCAAAGAGATACCTCAGCTCTCCCATAGGTAAAGAGGCCAAAATTCCAGGTTCAGTTATCATGAAAAAAGAAAGGGGCTCACAGCCAGAAGCTTTTGGTCTATCAAAGAAACAATCACACTCTAATGTTACCATCTCGAGCCGTGGGAAATCATCTGGCTAACTAAAACTTATCGTTGTTGAAATGTAAAGAACACACTTAAAACATTTGGAATATAACGCCTCAGCTAAAAATAGTAGCAGAGCCTCACTGCGTTCCATGTTCTCCAGAGCAGTGGCTTGGCATGCCAGTTTTTAACATTAAATTTAGACGATTAATTGATTCTTCCCTTCAACAGCCGAGATAAAAACCCAAACCGAACTACCACCTATGCCCCACCAAAAAGGAGGGAGGCAAGGAAGTTGGGACAACTGATTTTAATAAAATGCTTTATATTTATTGTTTCCTAAACACAAGCAATAAACAGGAAAATTTCATGTTACGCAAAATATTTGTATTGCTTTAAAGTTAATTTTCATTTCAAACACTTCATAAGAAGTATAAGGCTGCTTCCATAGAACTTTTTGAATCTCTGAAAATGAATCCTTGGTATTTCTATTCAATAGCCCAGTAATCCAAGTATTCATTCACTCAGAACATGAGGCCTTAGAGTTCAATTCCTTCACCCACAGGAGTGAAACAGAGCCCCAATTTCTAGTGGTTCACAAAAGTACTTTAAGCACTGACCTACTGGTTATACGCAGACTGTAACACTGGGAAGCACTGTCTTAAAAGCTGGGCAGACAGAATGTCTTTGCGTATGACAGCTGTCCTACTGAAAGAAAATAACATTTTGACTCTACTACCTGCAGTCTGAAGGTTGCACATTCCTGAGCAGTAGCTATTCCTAGAACAGAGGAGACCAAGTCATGAAACTAAAGAAAAAAATTGCAGCACATACTCGTCTTTAATTTAGCCAAGCTTTGATAAACATCCTCCTTTCCTGTCCTTTGAAATGATCAGATGGCACTATTTTCCATAAGAACCCCGCCCGAGTTCAGTGACACTCTTAGCTTACTGTTTCACTGTTCTCAACGTGCTCATTTGGTGTAACTTGAGATGGTTACAGTGTTGTTTTTGTCATCATAAAATTAATTCTAATGGGAATGTCTGTAAAGTCATTAGTGATTTGAGCAAATGTGTTTCTTTGTTCCTTGTTCTAGAAGTGTAATTCTTTATTGTAATCTGTCCCCTTCAAGCTGAAACATCTCATTTTCAAGCATCATTGTAAGCAAACAGGCTCTTGTGAAGGAACAGACAAGATTTTCATGAGAAAGAACTGTATGGTTGGTATATTTCCCAAGAGACCACACAAATTATTTCTAAAATACACCCAGTATCCACTATCCAGGCGAATAAAAATCCAGCATTTTCTCATGAAACCAGGTCTCTTGGGGGCCAGCTCTCAGGGCTGTTTCTGTGCTATCTAGCTAGTTTTTTTGACTGTAAATTCCCAAAACTGAAATTGATTTTAATCAACTTGTTTTCAACTCATTCCACATTCACTCACTCTCTATTTTTATTTATTTATATTTTAAAGTCCAGTGATTTTGAGATATTGCCTTTCACATTTATAATCTCAAGGGCATTTGAAGTTCTGATGACATTGTGATCACTAGACTTTAGACGACTCTCAACTTTTATCTTATTTATCATCCTTGTCTTACTTCCCAGCAATATTAAGAGTAAGTACAAAAGAGTCTGTATTTTTACCGGATAGTCCACAAAATGTATCAGAAGAGAGTCCTGTATTACCTCCAGGAAGAGGTACTCTTTCTTATCAATTCCATAATTGCCAGCCCAGTCAATATTAACTAATTGAATTTCCAATGATTAATGGTCTGTCCTTTTTATAGGCTTTCCTTATCTTCCTTTTTCTTTTTAAATCTTGCCTAGGAGGTCTATACCAATTTTCAGTGATTTTGAGGTTTTAATTTGCCTATCTTTCATCTTCGTCTAAACTGTCCCTACTCAGGTGTCTAAACTACATATGCCATTTATTTCTTTTGTCAAGTAAAGTTCTTTATACATATTGCTATATGTCTTTCTGTCCTGCTGTGTCTACGCCTTTCACTACATATATTTATCAAGGCACTTCAACCCTTATTCTGTTTCTTGGGACATATTTACAAAATGGGCATTAGGAACAAGATATATATATATGTGTACCTAATTAACGTTCTATTTATAGAGATCTGCTTTTGTAAGAAAGCTGGCAGTTCTGTCTACATTTCATAAGAAGTACTCTGAAAATACCCACGTTCCTGAAGAAATGAGGTATTTCAATGAGTGTGGTTTCACAGGATAGCCTTAGTCAAATGGAGGCGTTCTATTACTCAGCAGAAGCTGTAGGCACCTGCCTCATCTGAAAAATCTGACCCTAAATTGCTTAGTAATAGGCAGTCGCACCCGAAAATCGTCGCTCTGTTACAGCTTTTCTACATGACCTGCAAAGTTACGTTTGTAGTTGTTATAGAACACTGAAGATATTTTCTACATGACAACAGTACTGCATAACGACTAATGCAAATAAAGAAGTAGCTATTGTAACTGAGAACAATTACGCTACAAATTGACACAGACTAAGCAGGAAAGATCTGACCCCTCTGTGTGCTTATACTCTTCAGTGCTAATTCTAAATTTTACCCTAATATCATGAAGCAAGATTAAGTAAAAGATAAAGATTTTTTTTTTACCATAAAAAAATATTTTTATTCAGAAGGTCAAAAGATCATGGAAAGCAGAAATCAAGTCTGTGCTGCTGTATGTGTGGCAAGCAGCATTGCTGTTTTAACTTCTGTAACCTGTAGAGCTCAAGCAAAGCAGAAACTTGAACTTTTGAGACTAAAAGCTTGCCTCTCACACAAATCTTTCAAACATCAGTAAAAGATTTAGTGTTACTTACCTGAGCCACTTACATAGCGTTGCACAACGATACCTTGATTTGTTTAGCTGAAAGCTTTGATGCTTTTTATATCTATCACCTTGGAAACAAAATGTGAATAGGTGGCTGTTCTCTTTAAAACATGAGAAGTGCTGGATTTATAACCTTGACTGCTGACGTACTGTTCATAGGCATTAACACGTAGAGTTTGGAAGTAAAACGTTGGAGCTTTCTTTTACTGTCCTGCCAAGATGCTTCAGTCCTGATCTGGAAAGAAACTGCAGGTGAGGGCACACACTTGCATCCCTCTCCCCGCCTCCGCAATGAACTCCCAAGTAGTACTATCTGTGATTTTGTAGTTTTGGTGACATTGGGGTAAGACCCCTAGTTCACACTTACTAAAGTAAGTGGTTGAAACCCAAGTTTAAGAGTTTCAGCATAAAGATTCTCTTTTTTTATTTGTTATATATTAGATGAGCAAAAATAAATCTAATGTCGGCTTACCATGTCATATATGGCTCTGCTTTCATCGTCAATATGATGCTAATGGGAAAAACACCTGGTAATTTTGCACATCATCAAATTATACTACACTCAATCTGACAAATATAATTTAAGAAATACTTCTCCTATACTCGGTCCCTAAAGTTGAAGCTTACTTTGTTTAGAAACCACTTTAATCTCAAACAATGTTCAATAGGGAGATGCCTGCAAGGTTTGCTGACTTCTATCCTGTACAATAGATAGCTGGAGAGAGATAAATACATGCATGGAGGAAGGGAAGGAGTCATTCCACATGATTATTTTGTGCTGTGTGATCTGGACAATCTTGATCAAAGTCTGGCTAAATCATCTAGGAAGCCTCACCTCAGAGCTTTCACCGGAGATTTGTCACTTCTTCCCTCTGTTGCTGTAGCAGGGAAAGCAAGGCACAGCCAGATTCCTCCTTTGTCAGCCACGGATACATTTTCCATCACTTACAGTGAACAGTGAAACTTAAATCAGCCTTAAGATCCAAAATGGAGCACTAGGTGAGTCTTCATAGAAATACCAAGAGGAAAAAAGAAACACAAAGATCAATCTTTTGCATATAGAGCACTGAGTTGTCATTTCCGTAACAGATCACGCCAGAGTATATATACCCATGGTAAATTATTTAATCTAGAAGGACATATGAAGTCTTTGGTGTTTAAACAGTACCATCAGTAGTATTTCTAGTTGTAAAAAAAGACAGGAATATCTATTGAATGTCCTGTGAACTGCCAACAGTCTTTCCATTCATGCCTCTTTCTTTATTATAGGCTAATTTTAGGTAAAGAAAAGTAAGCTGCTCTTTGGCTAGAGATTTTTCGACCGCCATAAAAACACGTAACTCTCAGCTGACTTTTAGGAGCAATTGCAAAAGAGTATAGAATAGTAATTGGAACACACAGACCGATTTGGGCACGTGGTGCGCTCAGGAACAAAGCGTGCTCCACTGCACACCACTTGTTGCCAGGTTTGATTAGTCTTACTGATAGGTATGTGGGGTACCCTTTAGTAACAGAAAAGGTGATTAGTGCTCAAATAATCCAACTGTCCTGAAGGAAAATAATTAAAAAATGGAGCAGACTAGATGCAAGCCAAAATTTTGAAGGCGATCTGAAAACATAATCAGTTCTTTTAGAGAAATAAAAGTCCGTGATACGTGTGAAAAATCCCCATGTCCAACCATTCTTCTTTTCTAAAAAAAAATAACCCATCGGGCAGATAAAATTAATGCAAAAATTACTTATTACTAAATGCTTATATTTGCAGACAGCAATCCACGCAGTTCTGAAGGCCTGGCAGCAAGTTAATGAGATTTGAGTATTCAATAACGGAGATAAAACTGACCCAGAGAAACAACAGAGCTGTCAGGCTGTCATTTCTAACAGGCAGCATAATGAAACCTGGAACAGAGGGCAGTTAAGAATAAACGCACAATAATAACCTGGTTAGAAATAACAATCTAACAATCATTTTCCTTATTTAAGGATAGCCCTTCTTAACTCAGTGAATTGTTTATGTATTTATTTATTTGACAGATATGTAGCAAAGGCAGTAACCACATGGAATAATGTGTACATCTTTAGTAGTTGGGGTTTTTTTGCAGGGCACAGCAGTATCTCATTTTAAAGACAAATGCTCCGGGAGAATAATTAAATCCACGCAAGTCAAGTATTACAGCAATAGTAGCTCTCACAGGGTTGAGCAGTATTTAAATATATACTGTTTGAATTCTGACCTCAGTGTTCCCAATAGGAAGATGACAAAAAATTAAAGTACATAATTGCTGAATATTAAATCTATTGTTTGGATATACTCTGGATACACACAAAAAACCCGAATGTTCATTACAGAAAGGATGTGGAAATTGCTCTCTGTCAGAAATTAATTTCTCTCCCAAAATCTGAGTCAAAGGGCGGAAATGAACCTAAATTCCTCCTCTCCCCGAAAGGAAAATTTGCACGTATTCCCACCGGTGTACTCAGCGTTCAGGAAGCCTTCCAGTGGGTCCTGAGGCATCAGCTCCCCTCTAGCACGACTCTCTACGTTTTGAGGTTTCTAATGCACCCACCACCCAGCCAGCAGCAGACCGTGTGAAGGCTGACGTGAGTTCCAGAGGCCCCGTGTGCTCTGGCACCGAGGTGCTGGGGTGGCCCCTGCCCAAAGAGGACCCGGGAGTGGCAGCAGCAGATCTAATTGATTGTTTCAGTGTAGCAGCAGCCGCTTTAAATATCCAGCATTTAGCATTCAGGGAGCTTTCACGCTCCCTTATTCAGCATACATTTGAAACAAAGGAAAACAAATAGAAGCTGTTACAGCATTAATCTAATAGTTTCTTGCTGCAAACAGATCTCAGTGTTTTTTCACCGCAGAGAACGCGTAACTCACGTCACTGACAACGGACAACGATGCCCTTCATCTCTGCGACAAACTAAGACACCATCTTCGCACAGTCTAATTCCTACAACACAATTAAGCTGTGGGAAAGCAATATTTAACGTAGCAGAGCTATGTATTTAGTCAAAAATCAATTCTGCTCCTGCTTAACATGGGAAGTGCACGCAGGTGTTGTCAAAGCGAGGTGCAGTCTGCCAGGCCCACCGCTTTTGCCAGAGTGAAAGACACGCGGACTGTTGCCGAGTACCGAAACGGTGAGGCTGTAATGCCACACGTGGAGCCTCTCATCCTTCCAGTCCTGTCAGCAAGAAGACCCTTGCTTGCCAGTCTCTCATTATATGTAGAAATGTTGAAAATAAGGGATGGAAAACATTATCCCTTATTAATATTATAACAAGGGATCTTCTTTTAACAGACAAGCACAGCAAAAAAAAATGGTTTTAATTTAAATAAACTGTCTGAAAATTAGCAGAGAAATATAACAGGCCTGGTCAAAATTTGCCACAGTTTAGTTTTGTGGTTTGGTTTTGGGGTTTTGTTGGGTTTTTTTTTTTTTATATATGTTATGGTGCCTTCTTCCTGGATACTATAAGAACGCCAGTTTTTTGTAAGCAGTTCCTTATGCCCGCAAATATCAGGGCTTAGCAAACAGATGTGTGCTATCTTTTTAAATCTAACAAGGATGTTCTTGCAGTTCGTACTTGGCTTAGCGTCAAATACCATAAGCCAGTATGATCTTTACTTGTGCACAAAAGTACTCCTGAAAGACGTGGTCTGTTTGGCTTCCATTGTTATTTCCATTATTGTTATGAAACCCATCTGTTATGCTTAATGCTATATTAAGTAGAAAAGTAAAGTACAAGTTGCGGTTTCAGTTGGTTGGGGGTTTTTCAGGGGTTTTTTTTTGGATTACTGGTTCAGACACTGCACAGAATAAAATTTACAGCCTGGTAAACAGGGACCAGTGTCAGAAAACTGTTCCCACATCCCTAGAGCTGGAGAAGTCACAAAACTGTTTGCCATTGTTGCCAGCACCAGTCATTTGTTTTAGTTTAGCTGAATTTATTTTCCCCTTGAACAAAGTAACAGCTGCAACTGCACAGAGGGATTTTTTTGTTTTCAGAACTCAAACAAGCTGAATTTTGAACTGTAATATGCACTGAATAAAGGACAGTAGCAGCTTAGCCACTGCTGCTTGGAATCTACACCTTCCTTCACCATGTAAAGGAAAAACTTAGCTGATACCTCCCTCTACATGATATGTCACCATTTTCAGTGTTCCTTTGCTCATCACACTTTTAGATGTGGTGACATCTTTATGTGCTTAAAAAAGCATAAGCTTGGATTTCAGGTCATTGTAAAGTGCTATAATAGCTACTGAGAGTACTGAAAGTCTTTCCCTCTTCCAAGCTTATGCAACTTGTTAATTAAGGCTGCCATAAATATTTGTGGGTCTAATTTCATGTGTCCCAAAATGGGGTACTTATTCAGCGTGTTAAAAGTTATGAAGCACAGAAAAGTAAAAAAAGATAAAATCTAAAAAATGAAGCTTCTAGAAGCAAGAAAAAAAGGATGTTTGTTTCTTCTCTCTCTTTTTAACACAAGTTTAAAAAATACCAAATGCTTAGATTTATATCCTTCCTCTGTGTGAGAAGACCCACCACAGCGCTTTACGCTACCAAATCATTCACAAATGCACCCATGGTTGGAACTTTCTATGAACTACTTAAGTAGTAATTGTTTTGAATATCAAAAATAAAAATAACTACAATGTGGAGCCTAGGACATTTGCCTGGTAGGTGGAAAACGATAGGTAAAAGCTGCTGGAAAAAGATCTGAAACACATTCCTCTATTTCATAGGAGAATATCCTAACCTATGAGATACGGAAGGAAATGAGGATAAATAACCATTTTCATTCTACAGCAGTTTTGTGAATGTAGCCCTTCATTTCCTTGGCTTTTACTGCAACCGTTGAAACATTTCTCAGTATTTCAAAATACAGTTTCAGCATCGCATTCTCATTCCAGCTATTCTGAAAGTGCATTTTTGAGGAACAAATAACGTAAGAGAAAAATATCATTCAGCTCCACTGCTGAGGGATCTGATTGCTTTGTATCATCCCATTGTCTGGTCAGCATCTAAAATGAGTTTTCAAAGTTACGTGGCATATACAGTTTGGGGCGCATAGCAAAAGGTTAGGAAGTGTATTCCTTACGGTTCATGACAGAGCCGATGATAGAGTTTTCAATATTTTTGGAAGACAGTATAATATGATTTCAGTGAAAAAATTACAACTCATCATGCTGGTCAAGGCATTCCATTTTCAAAATAACTGCAAATTAAACCATGTGGAGACCTCCTAATTTACTCTAGTACTAAAAACTGAAACTGAAAATATCCTGAACTGTTGTGAAAATACCCTCCTGCTCCTAAGATTAATAAAATCAACCAACCAAACAAAATCCATACGCCTTTCCAACTTGCAAAGTGTTTATAAGACTGCACAAAAAGAATATATGCTCACTTTTCTGTCACTCTTATAATCCAATTATTTATCACGGGAAATTTAATTTAATTTAAACCTAGCTGAAACTACGTCTGCACTTTCAATATTCAGAAAGATACTGAAGTTCTTAATTCCAGGCCAGGACATATGGCTGATGTTCTTGTGCAAATGTTAGGAACATCAGAATTTTGATTAGCTTTTCCTTGTTATTTCTGCTCTTTTTTTCATTTTTCTCATGTGTCCACGACAATATTCCTCTGTCCTTTATGAACTTAGTTTTTTCTTCCATCTTGTTTCTGCTATAATCCGTGTTAAATTCTCCCTTAAATGAAAGGGGAATTTAGTTTTAGCTCCAGCTCAGAGAATCTTGATTTTCTTGTCTGGAACTAGGCAATACAAAGCTGCATATCTTCCTCATAAATATGGCATGTCTAAGAGAACAGAGAATGTTCTACTGGGTTTTTTTTTGGTTTTTTTTTTTCTTTCTGTTGAACAATATTGGTGATCCTACACAAAAAATCATGCCACTTCAGATTTTCACAGGAACAGATGATACACTTTCAGGGAAGAAGACAGGTACTTTTCAGGTTTGTAGCTAATTCCTCCTTACTTATTGTCCTAAATATGTTAAGCTTCACTTGCCACTCCAAGTCTGTGATATTGAGGTGGCATCACGGAACAAGTAAAAAAAATACTGAGAGCTTTTCTTCTGCTTCAATTTTAATACAAAAAGGAGCATGAATATTTCTTTAAAGGTCTTTTACCCGGTTTTGACAAAATCGGTCTCAGAGCACTAACGTCAATTCTATTTAAAAATATCTTATTACTCGAAAGGTAAAGAAAAAAAGTAATTGCATTGATCACGGTGCTGGAAATAGGAATGAGTTATGAATGACAGCCTGAGAAATCCTAAACAATATAAAAAGAGTGTTTTAAAGCAGGGTAAGTATAATCTTACATGGTATAAATAACGTCAACAGAAAAGTTACTGTTTGCAGCTCAGTACACATGGTAAGACTTTGAGAGTCATAAGCACCTAATACCATCTCAGGAATTTAGTAGTGGGTAAAGATTAAAGCTTACTGTCTCCACAGGGTGCTGAGCTCTTGATTCATGTTTTTTGTAACATCAAATCTGGATTATTGTAATACCCTGTTTGTAGGCCTCTTTGATACACTGGTTTGCTGTTCACAAGCTTCAACATGCACAGATTATAACAACTCAGATTCTCAGTGGAATTGACTGTATCAACATCCTACCAGACTCGATTGCCTTTTTGTCAGATTTAAAATTATTTTTAAAATGTCTATGTTACCTAACTTTTTTTTTCAGCAATGACTTTTTTTAAACTTTTTTTTTTTTAGACTAACTTACCGATTTCTCATTTTCTCTGCTCACTGCATATTATGATGACAAGTGTTCTATTGGCTACAGACTCTGAAAGCAGATGTGCCCTCAACATAACATGGAATATGGTGAGAGAAAGCACTCAGACTGGGATAAATATTATGAACTCTGCAGTACAGATTTCTTAATGCATGTTTTGCTTGATTTGTTGTTCCAGGTTTCAGAATGTGTCTGGCTGTGGTGATGTGACACTGAGAACCTGAGGACTGTAAGGTAATTTAGTCTTTTAAAATTTACTTTTAACACTTGAAAAGTATATTGGGGAAGAGTATCGTAACAGTTTATGAATCTACACAAATTAGCTACCCCAGCTATGTATTCCAATGCACGAAGGCAACAAATTAATGAGTTCACTGTACTATTCACACTGTCTGAAAAGTCATGGAAACAGGATGAGATAGAGAAAATATTGGAGAAAAATAATACTAGTTGGTACCTGTGATAATCCTCTTCCTTTTTTCTTTAGGGTATCTTTTTAATTGTCATTCACTGTATCTATGCCCATAGTGAAACAAATGTTTAAACTAGAAAAAAAAATTCAATATTTAGGATTCATTTCAAGAGAAGTCAACTCTAAAGATGACTGTAACTTTCATTACAAAGTCTTCTAGTTAAATAAATAAAAGTCAGTTGAATATGCAGACAACACCAAGCCAACATGTACTGCAACTCCAACTCTAAAAACAAATATACATTAAAGAAATGCAAACAAGAACTGAGTGAAATTCCATATGGACAGTTTAGCATATTAAACAATTAATTGCAGGCTTTCACTGCGTTGAAGGGCTTCAAAATCAAAACCTAGGAACCTACGGTGTGAGTGATTTTGTTTCTCTGCTAGGTAAGTAAAATATGTAGATAAGTGAGACAAAATGTAATGTCAACTATCAATAAGTAGCTGAACGTATAAACAACAATTGTGCACATAAATTATTCAGTTTTGTCTATGAGAATGTAATTACATTTTTGCTGAAAATGGAGGGAAAGGAGCATTGCAAACATCTCACAAAATTAGAGCAGCCCTGTCTGTTGTGCAGAACCCTAGAAGCTGCAATGCCTTGAACAATCTTGACTCTTTGTAAGAATTGACTGGAAATTAATGTATAATCCCAGCTGGCTACATAGAAATAGACATGAATCCTTCTTACTCCCATTCCCCACCACCATTTCAGCGAGGCCGTTGCATCGTCCCAGCTAACCAGAGGTGCAGGGGTACCCCACAGTATTACGTCAAGCACTTTCAAACAAGCAGCCATGTCAGTAGGATTGCTGAGCTCATATCCTGTGTTTTTATACTGATGGCATCATCTTCTAGTTATATGCATAGAGCACACTGACAGAAAAATTCTTTGTAGGAATGCCTCCTCAGGTGCTTTCCCTTCAGATTAGTCTCTCCTTTAAAACACTAACTCAGTATGATAATCTCAGACTGGTATCGAGGTAACTGGACACGATCCCCTAGACAAGCAGCTCCCTACTGATTTTCTTGGGCAATTCTTTTTCTCTACCTCTTACTCCTTGTTCCTCTAAAAATACCAATTTCCTTGGAAGATTTTTCTTCTCTCTCTCTTTTGTTTTTTTGCCAGCTCAACTGTTTTTCTTTGACGTAGCACTGAATATATTTCAAAACGGGATTCATTGAGGTGTCTGCTGGATCTGCTGCTTCCACAAATTCACATTATTTATTACCTTTCTGCACTGAACCGGACAAGTGCTTGAGTTACAATACGCTATTAAAAAAGATGCATATGAAGTGTCTTTCAAACATAATTTTCAAAGATCTTTCTAAATGTTGATCAGCTGATACAGTAATTGACTTCATCAAACACTCCTCCCTTAAGAGTGATGAGTCCTCTATTAAAAGCCTTTTGTAAACTAGGTATTTCACAGGATCATTGTGGATTTTTTTTTTATCTTTCACATAACATGATACCAAAGCTTTTTAAAAGGAGAAAGAAGGGAAGGAGGAGAGAACCCTGCCTGCCTGCTTTCTCTTCTTGACATACTTGAAAAAGTACGTGCTCACTTAATGGTAGGCTCGGTACTGCAAATCCCAACTAAAGGAAGGAAATTCCAAGAAGCATTGTCTAAGATGCCTAAATCCCAGAGAGAGGTGGGCACATCCCCATCCTCACCATCTCCTGCTGGCTGGTTCTGCTGCTTTTCAGCTGGTTTTGTGTCTCAGGTGGACATTGTGGACATAGATCTTTCTGGCACTGTACAGAGTCAGGATAACAGAGTCTGCTTGCGGAGGAAATGCCTGAGCAAGGGACACGATGATATGGCACACTCTTGCACTAAACATCTGGGGTTCTAGGCATTCAGTACTCATTCAGTACTATTCTAGGCAACTAAGGTTTGGATTTATTATTTGACAGCAAGGTAATTTACTAAATGTCTCTCTGGCTTTGAAGTCAGTGCTCTGCTTTTGTATCACTTCAGCTGCCAGGACTTGAAGCAATCTAAGTATTAACATGAGCTGCCACAGTAAAAGAAAGCCAGAAAGACACCAGATTCTTCAGGTTTCTGGTAATATTGTTGCACTTAGGAGAGAGATTGAAATGTAAAGTCCTAGAGACGAGCTAAGTCTGCCACTCACAATTCACTGCTTGGCTGAACAGCTAATTTATTGGGCAGAAGTAATGCTATCTAGCTCTTTATAGTAGACATTTAAGGATATTTTTTTACAGCATATTTTTCTCTTTCTTCAAACAGTCACTTTGCTTAAAACGAACCCCCTTGACTAGTATCACCACAGTGTATCTCATTAAATCTCTGTGTTCATGAAATAGAGCTACTTGAATTATCCCTTTTTAAATTCTACCTGATAATCTCCCTTTGGAAGTAAAAGACAGAGATTTGCTCCCAAGTGTTTTTACTTTTGCATAACTCAAATTAATTTTTTCTACTCACTTGAAAAACAAGAGAAGCAGATGGAGTCCAAGGTAATTTTTGCCCTTTGGGCCTAGAATGGCAGATATGTAAAAATGGACCAACAATAAATTTATGTTTACTATTATTTCATATTTTACAGTGAAAGGAATTATATCCTGGATATATATTTATGACTAACATAAAACAATGACAAGTCTAGACAGCACTTGAAATTAAGAAAAAATAGAAAATAGAAGCACTGCTAAGGGTTATGCATGTTGTATATGAGCACAGGATATATAAAGTGTTCATTGGTGCTTAATTCTGTAATCAATTCAATGCTCGCAGACTGAGAATGTCTTCTAAACATTCTTTTTAATCTTAAGAGTCATGATGAAAAAACAGGGAGTGTAAAGACTGCAATCATTTTACCAAGAGTGCTCAGACTGGTTAGCACCAGTGGTAATTAGTATTAAGGCAAAAAAGAGGAAAAGTTGCTGGGAAAATACTGCATTTATTTACATGAATTAAACAAATCATTGCATATTAAGACAATTTATTTTAACTACAATATTCGACAAACTTAGTAGCCATTTACAGGGAAGATAAATCAAACTGTAAGTGACTTACCTTTAGAGTGGGCAGACACTCCCATTCAGGAATTTCCCTTAGATGCTATCATTGTCCAGCTGGGGTGGCCTTAGAAATAAACATTGCTGTATGAAAAGGTAGTAAATATTCTGGTGCTAAAGAATATTTTTAAAAACCATTCTAAAGAGCATTCTAGTAAAGACCTCTGATTTAGTTTAGCATTCACTCTATAGGAAATCCGAATGTTTTTTACCTAACACACAATCACTATTTACAGAGAAAGAACCCAAACTGCACTGCATTAAGGACATTTTTTTCTCTTGCATTTTGTTTCCAGAAATCACACCTGAAACACATCATCAAAATTATGTGATATTGATGCTACTCAGGAAGAGATAACAAAACACCCTTAATGTCAGAAGTCATTTCATTTTTCCATCAAGAAGAATGAGGCCATCTCTAAACATATTAAAATATTATTCACTTTGACAATAAAACTAGTTCCAGGACATGAACTATTGCTATATTAGAGAAGGGAAGCAATCAGTATTTTTCATCTTCTAAGAATCTCTATAATACAAAAAATCCATCATGTCTAATAGAATCGGTAAGTACCTGGAAGGCAAATGTCTTTTCTTGTTTCCAGTGTGAAATCTGGTTTGAAACAAGCATTTATAGTTAACTCACTTCACTAATAGCCAAAAAAGTTTGACCAATAATGAATGACTATTATCCATATCCTTTTTTTGAAATGACAGAATTTTTTCATTAGTACTCCATGGTGCACAGTTGTACTATTAAAGAGTCCTAAATAGATATATATGTGGCCGCACTTAATACTCAACAGTGCTATAGAGGGTAATATTTCCAAAGACTTTAACCTAAAGCAGTTAGTTCTCCACAGCTCTTAAATGTTATTACCCACTTGCTATTATATTTTTTTTCTGCTAATCTATTAGACTTACTACAGTCTGTTATACTAACAGCAACATTTGTGTTATATATACTCGCTGCAGTCTACGTAAGTATTTAAAAATGTGCTTCATGTCAGATATCAAATCAAGCAATATGGGTGTAAAGAATACAATTTCATGCACTTCATTAAGAAAAGCTTCATTCTGACTGAGTGGTAATCATCCCTCACTGGTTTAACAAAACACATACCGAAAAATGTTAAGTACACTTTTTATATTACTTTCTTATGTATAAACATGAGCACTTGAGCTGTGACAGGCTGACCCTTCCTCTGTCAATATTTAAGTTGCTGCTGCTCTCTATCAGCTCTGGTAGCTCAGTGATCATCATAGAGAGCATGACAGTTTCATCATTGGGACAGTCTATCTAATCCCAACTTTATGCATCAAGAAGCTGGATTATTGTGATGGAATTTCTCTTTGCTTGGGAAAGACAGATTTCTTGCTCAAATAGGGACAGTTATTTACTTTTTACTTACTTAAGACTCAGACAGAAGGGCTGCTCCGTATTGTTTACTTCTCCCCTGTGGAGGAATCTATGGATATATCGACTTCATCCTTCCTTTGTTCATAAAAACCACTGCTGCGCCACATGTCTAGTGGAGCCTAGTTCCATACCTAAGGCATAAGCAAGCCTGTGTGAGCTTTTTGGATTATAATCTATTATAATTATATTTCACAAGGAGTGAAACGTGACTAAAGGCCTTAGCTCTCTCACAGTGTAGTTCTCTGGACCTGCATAGGATTGTGAAATGCACTATCCTAATTTAATTTAAAGGGATTGTTACCGTTTAAGTTTACAATCAGATTTTACTACCAATATGAATTACTTAAGCCAGTGACTGTGTGAATCGTAATTTTAAGCAGGTTGTGGTTTACATGTTTAATAGGGTTTAGAAAATAAAAATTATTGAGATTAGCTAACAGGAGGCTTTATTTTGGCACCAGAGATATAACATAGAAACCACTCCACACGTACATCTTCAGATTGGTCCATCGGAGACTTGTTCAAGGTCTCTTAGTTGCATAATTTATTATCCTCATGGCAACTTCCTGTCACTGTTACTAAAGGAGCCCATTCATTGCCATTACAAATAAATTTCATAATACCTAAACATCTAGAGCTTCCTCAAGATCACAGGTGCATTTTACTAGTGCACCCAAATCATGATCTTGAAACGGCGTCTTTTTACTCCCACCAGAGCTGTATTTGAAGGGACATCAATAGACGTGTGCTTCAACATCCCTGTCAAAGCCTCTGGGCTATCTAGCCACTTTTTCAAGTAAGGCTTTTAAAGCCTGTGGAATATTATTTTTTTTGAAAGCATGGATTTAAATAAACCATTTTTATGGTGTATTGAATCATAATTTCCTTTAATTTAAAATTGCTACGTTCTTTGTTTGATGCATATCATTTTGCAAATATGCTCTGGTTAATGGGACTTTACAAAGTGCAAAATTAATGATCGGTTTTCTTATTTAAAGACCAGTAACTAATGTCTCTTTTCTGTGTGAAAATGCAAGCACAAAAGTACAGCATTCAGACTGAACTCTTAGTTACTATGGTGATACCATGAAGCATGGTAGCAAATGTTATTTTAAAGCATTCTTCCATTTCCTATTCAAATGGTTAGTACAAAGTATTCTCCAGTATGTTTAGTTAATAGCAGATCAATGTCTTTGTTCCTCTCCTGCCAGGCAAACTATAGACAAAGAGGAATCATACTGCCTAACAATATTGCTATAGGAGACTGGATTAAAATAATCAATATGGCTTCCAACGCATGCTTTTCATTTCAAACCAAACTCTAAAATTCCAATTCTTGGATTGCCTCCTGCCAGTAATTATATTGGATTACATTATAACCATTATTTCCCATAGTAACGAACCGTAGGAACATAGGAATTAATATGCTAAATCAGATGTGCGGTCTGTCTCGTCTGACATCCTGTTTTTCAGACTGCATGATCATACGTGCCCCACCAAAATACGTAAGAAAACTCATATATAAGGACAAAGAGGTCGGTGAGACAGCCTCTGTGTCTTTCGTGCTATATGGGGCTAGCAAAGACATAATAGTCCTGATGGCAGAACCACGCTGGGTAACCCACCACCGGGCTGTCAGAATAACTATCTCCAAGTTACATCAACTATAGAGATTTGAATTCCTAGGTGAAATCTAATGTTTAAATCACATAAATTCTGCTGGAAATGTACCTTAAACAGTACACATTACAATGAAGGTCTTACTTACTCTTAAAATCAATTTAATTTCTACAAAACAGTATATCTTCTATTTCAGGACAGGATCAAACAGTCCTTGTCCTTTCAAATAGTCCTCGTCCTCTCAAATTCATCATGTAAAATTGTTACATTTATGTGTATCACGACAAACGTGGCGCTGCAGCTTTGCACTAGTTCTCATTAACAGAGAGTACTGGCCACATTCCCAAGTACAGTAAATGAACATGGTTTCATTTGTGAAAAACTCTTCCTGTACATTTCTTAAGGAACTAACTCTCTCGCTATCTACAAAACCGGTATTTTATAGTTGCGTGGTGACAGTACTGCCTAATCTTGCATTATCCAACTTCAGTGCCAGCATTGCTGAACAGTTCAGTGCCTAAGTAGCCATCTGCTCTTAACCCTTTCAAAGAAAGGGGCACTCATTGATGAGGGCAAACTAATCACCCGAACTCAACAGGCATTAATTCGCACTTCGCTAAAACTCTGCAATTCATAAATTCAACCATATAGGTAGAAGGAGATTAAGCAAGTAGCAAAGAGAGGTATTTAAAATTAATACATCTTTATATGGTATCATTTTGATTAGTAAGTACAAAAGTAAAATTTTAAAAGCAGTTTTCATAACTCCAGTGCATGTGCCACACCAGCAAAACTTGCTGATCAGGAAACTAAACCAAATTATTCCTGTCAAAATAATAAAATGGAAAATTAAAATTTAAAAAAAAGGGGTCTTTTTCTGAAAATATTACATCGTGCTTGATACTTCTTATATTACCAACCCACCTTTCTCCTAAGTTTTGAAGTACTACTTAAGGCCTCTCTTGTAAGAAGCCTGAATAAAAAGCTTGCTGTACAACAACCAGGCTCATTCAGTCACACGTCTTCTTGCTTTTCACATATGCCTCTAAACTTTAAATTTGCCGTTACTCACTGGTGATTTGGGGGTAGCCGAGTCTACAAAAAGCTGCCACAATTTTAAAGTTTCTAGAGAAAGGAAACAGCCAAGGATGACTCACTGAAATTTACTTTTTTCAGGGGCCGAACTTCGTGCTAAATTGCAATCCAATTATTTTTGCCAAGAAAACAAAAAGGGGGGAAATGAGAAAAATGCTAATGTTCACATTTCTGATGCACTTCTTTTACAAAGCAATATATCTAAATATATTAAAAATATATATATTTCTTAACATACATAAACAAATAATTACCTGCAATAACAGAAGTTGGGTACAGTCACTTTTGTGCGTTGGGAGACCAAAGATAACTTTCTTGCCCCGAGTGAGGCCGGGAAGGCCTAAGACTCCGTCTGAGCGAGCCCCAGGCCCCTGAACCACAGGAGCAGCAACAGCCCCTCTGCCTCAAGGCCTCCTTTAGGCAAGCTCAAGACTTCCAGATACCCTCTGCTTAGCTAAAAACGGCTGCAATACAAATGAAAGTGGTCCTTTCAGGTCCCATAAACTTTTCTCCCCCTCCTTACTTCCTAGGGGGAAAATATTACGTCTATTTTGCGTTCAAGTTCAGCCTCCTCAAGCCAAACATGGCACTCCCAGCACGTCTGGAAGAGAGTGGCAACTATTTAATAATCCCACAAGTGATCCACAGATAAGACGTCTATTAGAAATAAAGGAGTTGTCACGTCCGGTTGTCATGTCCGGAGCTTTCAGGACGATGACTCAGGTTCGCCGACCCCCTGGTCAGGCCAGGACGAAGGTGAACCAACACCAAGGTTCCCAACGCCATTTTTATTTACTATCAACAAAGAACTAAAATCGACGTGCTTCAATTGCCCACTTAATGCTGTTAGCACGCCTCAGTAGCAGAAACCAAAGAAGCTGCCTTGCCAGAGATCACCTTTTTGTTGGAACTCGAAGGAAAGGGAAAGGAAAGCGACAGGAAGCTCTCCACCCTTGGATCCCGCGACGCCCAGGTCACATGCGGCCATCTTGTGGAGCACAGAAAGCGCCCCCACTGCCCACCGTGATCGACTTTTATTACCAGGAACCAGTCTGGAGGCTGGTGGGCCGTCATCCCTCCATCTCCTGGCTTGACTTCTTCATTCTTGCAGCCCCAGCTCCAAGCCCTGCCTGCCCGCACACCCGCACCAGGGCAGGGCCGGGGCAGCGGGCTCAGCCAAGCACTCAGTCAGCTCCACCCCGGCACCAGCGGCTCCGAGGGCCACGTGAGGCCGGGAGAGGGCCCAGGCTGCTGGAGACACCTGTTGAGCTGCCCTTTACAGGTGTCTCCTGCTTTCACGTTGTTCCTCTGTCAGAGATGTTGTCTAAAAAATTGTATCCTCAGTTTCAGAGGCTGGCCCTGTAACTTTTCTTCACACAAAACTTGATTTTACAAATCACTAAGGACTCGGATTACATTACAAATACATGTTTCTGTGCTACTCCATCTCAGGTCAAAAAAGATCCAGCAACCCTTACAGCTAAAAAAATCCAAGTAGTATCATGAAATTAAATTCAATAAGTGTTGCTGGACTAAGACCTTCAATTTGCAAACAATATCAGAACTGTTTTCTCTCAAGCGTGTTACCAAATGATTTCATTCTTATTTTGTTGTAGAGATTCACCAGTAATTAATCCTGAAATATTTCCAGAAACCCAAATGGAAAAAAAAATAAAATACCCAGTTGAAGTCTGCCAAAATTTCAGACTGTGAACTTGTTAGATGAATGGACAAACATACTGGAATTATGATACAAGCTGTTATTTTCTACAAGAATATTTGCAACGCCCTGCTGAGCCACATTAATATCTTATAATGTCTTTAACAAAACCTGAAGTGAGCTGTTCATCATAGCTTTGTCCTCTAACTAACCAGCCCTTCTAAGCTTCTTAGGAAAGGAAGTGATTCACAGGTTTTCTCTACAGGCAAAAGATAAAAATTAAGAATGAAATTTGCGCCTGTTTCAGTATCTGCTGTTTTACTTGCGTGGAGGATCTGTCACATAGTCTGGAACAAACACAACACATTTAAAGTGTTTCATTCTACAGAACTTTTTTCTTAGACTTCTATTTACAGTTCCTTAAGTGTTTCTACTTTAACTTGCAGTATCTGGGGAAGCCCTGCGTCTGATTACGAAAGCAGCTCTGAATTCACAACATTTCAAAGATATTACTGGCAATGACTGCCCCTTTACTTTTCAGAATAATTCCTTATAGACAATCCTAGACTATGTTAACCTTATTTTAAACAATTCAGGAAATCTACACTCCATCACCTTCCTCAAGAATTTCAGCACTCCATCAGAGGATTCCAAATCTAAATCTGAAGAGATGTTTTACATGTTAAAGTCACTCCAAAAGTCAAATTTGTTGATGATTCATCACAGTTCAGATGACCTGCTTCCAACAAACAACTAAAGCATATCTTTTAAGCAAATCATTTAACTGATTACAGGGTATATCTGAGAAGAATTTTCTCTGTAAGCTTTTGCCCAGAGGAGAGAAATAACAGGCTTGGTGCTGTCTAGTGAGTACAATTGAATTTAAAATTTTCTTTTTAAAATATGGGTACATCTAAGTGTCATGGCAATACTAGTTATAGTGATAGAGTGATAGCTTGAACAAGTCTATAGTATCTAAACTTTCAATTTAAAAAAAAAACAAAACAACAAAAGCCCAGAACAAAACCACAACAAAATATTATGATTGGTAACTTTCTGTGGGCTACAGAAAAGGGTAATTATGCTACAGCATTTCACACATCACTACAGAAATAAGCAAAAAGTGTCTTCCTTTGCTTGTATTTATACGTGCATCGCCATATATTCATATAGGGGTACCTGTTGCTAGGATTTTTGCATCTTGCCAGTCATCAACCATTGGCCCTGTCAGACCAAGCCAAAACACTGAATGATATGACCCATTTTCTCATTATCTTCAGAAAAAATTATTATACACACCCTTTTATTCACTTACATAGCTCCTTCTTTTATTGAAAGCTGAGACTACTCACATTGATACAAAACTTCAAAGGAGACATAATCCTGATCTGGAGAGTTTCTCAGTGTAACAACACATGAAGCTATTAAAACCTCAGAAAACTTCTGGGTTTTTTTTTCCATTTATAGACACACACACACAAACGCGCGTGGAGATGTAACTAAAAATATGAAGTCATATGAAGTCAATTTCATGTAAATATGTGGTGTATACTATGCCAGGAGGCATTATGGCAGAGAAAGAAATGAGGCTAAGACAAAACTGAGTGGGATGAAACCTCACAAATATCAAAAATATAAGAACATATGAGATTTGAGCACCTGACCGTAAAGAAATTGGATTTGTGTTCTAAGCTCTACTTGGTATAAATTTGCCTCCTCTGGTCCTCCCATAAACATAGCCATAAAATGTGAATAAAGGTGGTTGACTTGCCTTTTTCTATAAAGCACCAAAAAGAGAGTTATATTTTGTTTTAGTAGATATATCTCACGTTGAGCAGGGTGCTATTTATTACTGTTATGCATTGAGGACTGTTTTGGTTTGGCCTGGCTGGATTTCGGCGGCGGGGGGGGGGAGCTGCAGGGTGGCTTCTGTAAGAAGCTGCTAGAAGCTCCCCAAGATTGATAGAGCCAATGCCAACCGGCTACAAAGAGGGACCCGCCGCTGGCCAAGGCTGAGCCTATCAGTAAGGTGACAGCAGAGGAACGCCTCTGTGAAAAACATATTTAAGAACGGGGAAAAGAACTGCGCCATAACAGCTGGCACAGAGATGGAGGAGTGAGAATCTGTGCAGACACCAAGGTCAGTGAAGAAGGAGGGGGGGGAGGATGAGCTCCAGGCGCCGGAGCAGAAGGAATCCCCTGGGTCTGTGGTGAAGACCATGGTGAAGCGGGTTGTCCCCCTGCAGCCCATGGGCGAGGTGCAGAGGTCCACCGTGAGGATCACCGCGTAGATGTCCACCGAGGACTCCATGCTGTGTGGGTGGATGCCTGAAAGGGGACTGTAGCCCGTGAGAAGCCCGTGTCAGAGCAAGTCGCTGCCGGAGCCTGTAGCCCGTGGAAGAGAGGAATGCCCACGCTGGAGCAGGTTGGCTGGTGGGACTTTTGGGATGCTGCGGGTGGCTCACGCTGGAGCAGTTTCCCCTGAAGGACTGAGCCTCAGACTCACGAGGGGTGGGCTGCCCCTCGTGAGGTGTCTCCCGTTGGGCAGTTTGTGATGAATTGCCCTTCGTGGGACGACTCACGCGGAGAAGAGAGCATGAAGCTTGTCTCCCGTGAGAGGGACCCCACGGTGGCCCTGGGGAAGAGTGAAGAGTCCTCCCCCGGAGTGAAGAAGCGGTGGAACCAACGTCGGATCAACTGACCTCAGCCCCCATTCCCTGTCCCCCTGTGCCGCTCGGGGGGAGGAGGTGGAGAAACCGGGATTGATGTTAAGCCCGGGAAGAAGGGAGGGATGGGGGGAAGGTGTTCTGTTTAAGATTTGCTCTTTCTTACTTCTCACTACTCCTCTCTGATTAGTTCTTTTAATAAATGTACCTAATTTCCCCAAAACTGAGTCTGTTTTGCCCAGGACGGTAAATGAGGGTGATCTCCCTGTCCTTATCTCAAACCCTGAGCCCTTGGAGATATTTTCTCCCCCTGTTCAGTAGTGAAGGGGGGAGTGAGTGAGCGGCTGTGTGGGTACCTGGCGGCCGGCCAGGGTCAACCCACGACAAGGACTTTGGAAATGAGTTGGCACTGGGCATGATGGTTTAAGTGACGTTTCAAATACAAAATAGTTCTTCTGCTAAGATGTGACCACGTATTACTTTTAATGGGTCTTACAAACACAGAAGATCAGCCCTCGTGAGGAAAGTTTGAAACATTCCACCAGTCAAGCAATTTAAATTCGAAACGTTTACGAGAAGACATAAAGGTCAGATATGTACCAGTATCTCTAGACACATCGATATGTTATCTCCTTTTCTGAAGGAAAAGAATTATTAAGGAGAGATGGTAGATAAGAATCAGAAATGAGATGCAGGCACTTCTACTAGAAACAGCATCAGGTGAAATCTCACCCATGGGATGGTATATCCTCCCAAACTCAAGTTCTCAAAGATCTGTGGATCAAAGGAGAATATACAAAATAAGTCCCAAAAAATGACTACTCTTGTTGAGGAGCCTTTTATTCTTATAATATCAATTATGTGAACTGTTAGACTTGTGCGATTATTTTGGGATAACATAAATAATGGAAGCATGAACAAGAGCAAGTCAATTGTCAGGGAGTAAAGATACCAAAAGTTCATTAAAAAAAGGTGACTCTGACAATGGACACTTGGATAAGCGGGATCCGACTGTTTTTTCCTTTTAAAAAAATATCCAGAATGCTATCTTCCTTTGGAATAATGAAAACCAAATGAAAGCTACACTGTTAATTTGATTTATTTTAGCCTCCCTCCAAAGCTTTGTCTCTGCAATCTGTTCAGTTCCTGCTATTGGTTAGAGTTGATCTTCCTCCTAAATGAACTTCTTCGGAGGGATAGATCTATTTATAACTAGAAAACAAATCAAGCAGGCAGGCAGAGCAGTGTCTCTGTGATTGCTGAGCTGTGACAAAGTTTTTTATCTAGGAAAGAGAAAAGAACTCTGATAAACTGTTTTCTAAAATGCCTGGAGTTCTTAATGCAATTGCTAAATTAGGAGGTGTATGACCGCTAACTCTGGCAAACATTTAGCTTGGCAGTGACTGGTAAATCCACAGAGGCAGAGCACTAACCGGGGAGAATGATGTAGCACATAGTAAGATAAGCTTAATAGCAAAATTATTTGTATTTAAAAAAAAAAAAAAAAGTTAAAAAAAAAAAGTTAAAAAAATCAAGATTCTAGTTCTCATTCAGATCTTGCTAGATTTAACAACATGGAAGACGATAACTTTAAATGTTGTTAGCAAGTCTGAAAACATAAACGTTGTCAGGGAGAAGGGTTAGGGCTATATCAAAGAGACGGGAATTTAAACAGGAGATGAAGCTATAGCTTTTATGCCTCTCGTGGCTCTAGAGCTTGAAGTATTAAATCATAGCTTGGTCAACCTGGAAGACATGATAAAGCTGAGAATCTCTACATTTTAGCAATTAGTTCAGACAAAAAATATCCACTTAGCTCTTTTTCTTTCCCAGACATTTCATCAGGACTTCACAAGACATCTTGTTTAAGGTAAGTTGAGCTGAGATCAGTTTGCATTTGTTCAAAGTTTGAAAATCCCCCAAACTAACCCCATCATTTTGTCTGACTTTGCAACAACAGCAACAGAAAGCTCAGTAATTAGAGCACGTCTTAGCATCTTTAATGCAAATGTAATCTTTGGCTATATGCTCAGCTCTTGTTCAGATGCGTAAAGTAAAAGGAAAAGAAAGGCTGTGGCAAGATAGAAGAAACAAGAAAAAAGGTTGCAAAGGCAAAAGGAATACCTTCCTGAACATCGAAATACAAGGGAATATGATAGGTGTACTTTATGTTACCTTTTCTTAATGACTCTTTGCCTCTTTGTCCTGGGCCCCGTAGGTAATTTCTCGTTCAGGCAATAAAGACATCTAACAATGCTAAGCATATACTCAATGGAAACATACGGAAGAAAGAACATAGTAAAGGACCTCATGCTGGAGACAGTTTTCAGGTTGAAAGCACAGTTATCTTCAGACATTCAAAAATATTTTGACTTATTTTTAAATATACTGTCTTCTATGTAAGTAATAACATCCTATAATTGTTACATTCCCATTCCCATGAGATATTATTTCAGCTCAAAATTATTTCCCATCAATGTATTATTTGTAAAAAACCCCTTTTTTTCCCCATTTATCCTCCCTTTTTAGTTCCCTTTCTACATATGTTTTAGCATCAACTGATCCATTGCCCAGTTAAGTCAATTGTAGGTACATCAGATCCTGTTCATGAATATTCACAGAGCTCAGTAAAAAAGTTGCCCAAAAATCAAATTCAGGTGAAAAACTAGGACACCTGTCACATAGGCAAGTAACTCTGAAAAGGTGTTTTGTTGGAAGAATCTGAAAGAGAGAAGTTAGCTCTGGAAAAGAGACTTTGCTCTTTTCAATGAGTCAAACTGTCTCTCAAAAACTGATAAATGTTGTTGTATTTTCTGAAGTCAATACTTTCATCCTTTCAGCAAAACATTCCGGTTGTATACTGCTTATCCAGGAAAGGAAACATTCCTTGCAAAAAGTGTTGGGCCTTCAAATGGCCTTAGAAAGTCTAAAGGATGCTTAATAAATTTCAGTTTAAATAAATGTTCTTACCGCTTTGCACCTGGTCTTGCTGTGAACAAGGTTTCTTCTACAAGAACAGGCCCTAGGAGAGGATTTCGAGACAACCAGGGCAGGCTGCACAGCATGCTGCTCTGCTACACCCGTTGTGGAACTCCAGGTAGACCTTCTCCTGCAAGCTACGTTCACTAATATTAGCATACAAGGAGTCTATGGTTTACTAGAAAAGTCAAAGGATTCACCCTCTATTTTTTATTTTTATTAGTGCTCCATTGCTATGCAGCAGTAATTTGAAATAAAGAAATAAATTCTGCTTTACAGAAACAGGCAAGTACATCTTTTCCTACACCCATGGAAATCTGCGCAAACTCAGGCATTGCATAAGCCAAGGGAACATCCGCACCTTGCACGTGCTGTGCAAGACTTCATATAATTCCACAGATTATTTCCCTCATGCCCATCTGAGCACTACCAGACTTCTCCTGAATTGCAAATTCTATACTAAGCCCATCATTTTATCTTTTGAAGACAACATCAGGAGTTTCCAAATGGAAGGAATGCTGTCTGTCCTTTCTGCTGATGTGTCAGTAGAACCAAGGTAACGAGCTGCTCAGTTCCTTTCTTCTTACTGCGTATCTCTGGGATTCTGCGTAACACATACAGTGTGAGCACACTTTGTAAAAACGTGCGGATTTCACAAGGCATATGAGAAAGCTGGGGTTTAAAAGGCTACTTCAGTTTTGGGCTTGCTTAATTTTAGAATACTTGTGGGTGTAATTACTAAGAACAGTAGGTATGGCATATCAAAGTAAATACTGTGATTTTAAAATTGATTAAGTCCTTTTAGTATTAGAGGAATGATGCTAATTTTCAGAAAGTCAGTCTTCTGGGCATTTGATCATTCTTCGGACAGCAAATATTTTGTACTTTAAAATACTCACTTTCCATTTCTCTTCTCCCTCTCTCTTTTTTTTTTTTTTTTTAAAAAAAAAGTTCAAAGAAAATATTTGAGCTCTTTCTTCCTAATCTCTATTAGTGCAAAAGTTCTTGAACTTGAGCTATCATGTCTGGGTCTTACCCAGTAGAGCTCATAACTTGTTTGATCTGGAGCTATTTGGTTTTGTGCCTCCTGGACCAAGTCCCTCTGGACCCATCTGACCTTAAAGAACTGCTGTTGACTCAGACATCTTTAATTCAGCTGTCAACTTTAGCAGTACTTTGACTGAAGCTGAAGTTAAATCATCCCTCACCTGAGCTAGTTTGCTGGAATCCACTCAGTTTAATTGAGACGTCCTTTTATTAAGAGACCTCTCACCAAGCTATTCTTAACGAATACAATAAGAATACATTAAACACATTAAAATCCTTAAAAACAAATTTATACATGCATTTTGAAAACAATGAGGCATTTTGTTCATACTTGCCTTCATTGTTAAGGCTTGATACAACTCAGATTTGACATTTCCAAGTAGTTATTTCTGAGCAATTTAATGGTAAAACTCTGAACATAATGTACATGAGAATATGTACTCTGTCTTTCCACAGAACTCATGAACATCTGGTTTGGTCCCACATAAGGAGAGACTGGGAGTGATTTGCTGAAGGATACTTTCTTCTCTACCCATATTAGAACCAGTTAGTAGCAAGGAAACCACTAAGTCACGTGGCACTGCAGTCATTTATATAGGTTGAACTTGCGACTCTCCCAAAGGAGCTTGAATATGCAAAATTGTAAACCAAAAAGAAACTGTGCTGAAAGATTCATTTACATATTCCATAAAGGGTCTAGAGGAGTGGGTTTTTCATTCTATCTGTAAGATGTCCTGATTATGCTTGAAATAGCCTGTGCAGATTTATACAGCAGACAATAACAAGACAGGTACTACATAATTGTTCTATCTAAACTACAGCCTAAGCATCAACCTTTCTTCCAGCAGCCATATTCAGTACATGTTACACCCATTTTTATAAAGTGTGAACTATTGCTAAGGTTTTCTGATTAAAGGCACTATGGTAAATATTTTTAAAACCAAAACGACACAAAGAGTTTAAATTATTGCTTTAGTAAGGCAATGAACTGCCATTATAATACAGAACTCATTAAGCACCATACATTTAAAATTTATCTGGCCTCAATGTCATACTTGCAAAAAAAGTTTATAGGTCACGTTTACAGTACTATTCTAGTAGTGATCCTGCAAAAAAGAATAGAAGCCTTTCTCAATATTCATCTCAGACTGACTTCTTAGAGGGTTGTCTAGCTGGAAGAGTTAATATGGTCTTTAGCAGTGTTTAACAGGTGGATATATGGAAAAAAAGCAAAGTGGTAGTAGTGAGATGTTTACTGGAATAATATACCCAAATCTATTCGTCACACCCTTAAAACGATGTTGCAGAATTTGAGAGAGTAGAGTAACAAATTGCAAGAATGATTTAAAGACTGGAAAATGTGCCTTACAGAAAGAGATTTAAGAAGTTCAATCTATTTAGCTCATCAAAGTCCAGCTTAAGGGATCTATAAGTACAGACATGGAAAGAGGATATCTTACACCAGAGGGTTCTTCCACAGAGCAGGCTAACATACAAGTATATATCTGTACTGGAAGTTAAAGCTCAAGAAATGCAAATTAGAAATAAGGTATATTTTAAACAATAAGGACTATTAACCAGGGATGAAATTTAATAAAAGATGTTCTGGATTCACTCATATTTGAAACAAACCTAGATTTTCCTTTTTGTTTCCTCATAGACATGGTATGGCATGGCTCGATGTTGAGCTAGAAGACTGTGAGCCTGTTCTTGCAGTCTCCTCCAGTTCCCTTTCCGGAACAGCCTGTGACAATGCCTGTGTCAAGTGTGTTCAGTGCAGGCAGAGAAAGCTCTGGCCCATCTGCAAAAGTCCCACAATAGTCATATCCATTAAGTGTCCCTGTGGGGTCAACGAATTGACTCCTTTTCTGGTCAAGAAGAACAATTAAAAAGGTACTTGCATACTAAATTTATCTGATCCACTGGATGATAATCTTCAGAATAAGCCTCCAGAAAAAAAACCTCTTCCTCACTGTTGATTATTGCTGTACTTATAACTTTGTTATGAGAAGAAGGGAAAACAACGTGCATGTGAAGACTTTATTATTAGCCCAGTTAATTTCTTAATAGGCTAAAATTCCAGATTATCCACTTAATTTAAGAAAGCCTTATTGAAAATACAGTTTAAATTGTCATGTAAGACTTTTCTAGTGTTTCTAATGTTGGCAGTTTCAGACTTCCTCAAGAAGAATGGGGGGAAGGTGACTAAGCATCCTGAGGTCTTGGCTGGGAGTACTCTGCTGTCCCTGGTGGGGGGTTCTTCCCTCTAAGCATTGGGGTCACTCAGGATTATCTGTCTATGTTTTCCGTACCACAGTTTGCTTCCTTTTGAGCAGTGCCCAGTCAAAGTTGCAAGAGATTTTTCCCCAATTCAGTGAACACAAAGGACTGTTGCTGGATATGAAGGGACACCACAGGTGTAACCAGGCCATCCCCTGAGCTGGTGGTAGCAGGGGAAGGGATGAATCACGACATTCCCCCTTGGCAACTGTTAATCCAATTAAGAACAAACAGGGTTAAGGCAAGGCCAAACAACCGTGAGAGCTGGTGCTGCTAGGTCAGTTCAAAATCTCTGACTACATACTAAGAAATGGCAAAATTGCTTTTACTGGACCACGTCTGAAGAGATCACAGAGTGTCTGCTTCAGCTGCAGGTATCAACATTTTGTCAGATTGTTTCACCCATCTAAAACACTTATCATCAGCCACTTTTAATAAGGTCAGGAGCAGAGGACATCACGCCCTATATAGAAGTAACCGAGACCTTAGAGTTGAACCTTTAGGTGCTTTTAGAATTCATATCATTAGTTCTAGTTTCTAATTACATGATAAAGACACAAGAAACATTTTAGTTGCTCTTGTGTAACCTTCTTAAAGGTCTTGCTTGTATAGTTTAACAGAGAAATATCTTCCTTCTCCTTGTGGGTTTTTTTTTTTTGTAAAGTCTAAGCAAGCAATCACATAATCTTCCATCTAATCTCCACTAATAGCTACTTTTGGTTCCTAGAGTAAAAGGTATAAACCCTTTATCCAAAAAAAAAGTTGCTCACTTCTCAGTGTTACAGCTTTTGGTGAAATTCATTCTTGATCCCAATTAGTACTCAGTATGTGTCCTGAACTCCAAGGATTCATTAGCTTCATAATTTTCATCACAGTTGGTACAACTGTAAATGCTATTATTCATATAAAAATAGCCTTTAAAGGGTCACAGCTGTATTATTACTTTTTGAAGCTTAATCAGGACTTCACTGCAAAGCCGGTATTACTGCTCTGAATGGCAGGGAACTTCCTATCTGTATGGGGAATCAGAATGGAAGGTAGCTGTATGGGACTTGTACTGAAAGTAAATGTAAATTTACATTTATGTCCAAACAGCGATTACTTCAAACATTTCCTACAGTAATTACTCACTTATTGTACATCCCACATATGAATCAAAAGACTAAGAGTGTTCTCTCCATCCTTAGGTTATTTTTTAAGTTTGCTCTCTATGAAAGTAGCTATCAGAATCCTTCAACAGTTGTTTTCAGCGCCCACCTTTCCGTTCAAATGATGCAACTTTAATCTCTCTGATCAGCTGCTTTTGGAAAAACCTGTATTTAATCCTATGTTTCTTGAAAGTACATTTGCTAAAATAGTAAAGCGTGGGAAAGGGTTTTCTTGACAGGAGCACAAGGGGTAGGTAACCTCAGAGGAAAATCTTTCACCAGCACAGTGGGTGGGAAGCAACTGTGGGAGAAGGGAAGAATGAGAGGACGGTCTGGCGAAAGCAGCAGCAAAAGCAGTATTTTCCAAAGCAAGCAAGCACCGTGTATTGTAGCTGCTCTGCTACTAATGGCACTTTTTGTCTGTACAAAAACCCCCACCATTCATCACTTTCTCATGTTAGGTTCTCCTGCTATTTTACAGGACACTTTAGAGCTAAGATGTTGCTTTAACTTTTTACTTCCAGATAGGTCATAGGAGTAGTATGGTTCACATCCATCAGTTGGCATCCCACCTGCATTTTCAGAATGATGTTTAGAAGGTGGCAGCTTTGAGGGTAGATTTTACTCCCAGCAAGTACAGCAACGTATGCACAGCTTCTAGTAAAAGCAGTGATTAAGATTGTTAGCTGCTATAAAAAGCCAAACTGAAAGCATTCTAACACCTGGATACAAACACCAGAGCAGTGGACTGGATGTAGAGAAACATGAAAAGATATTTCACAGCATCAAGTGCTGACAACCAGCAGAAAGCTGCAGTTTACCAAAACATAGCTCTACATGTAAAATTATCTCCAAGCTCAGTTATAGAGTTTATGAAGCTGAAGTTGTACACACACACACACACACACACAGAGTCAGTTATTGCTTTGCTTTCCTTTGAATTGTTTTAGATCTAGTACCCGGTAGCAGTCCTGAATCTGTAGAGCCGGGCAGTTTAATTTTTTTAAAGTTTTTCTTATTTAATCCTGACATCAATGTGTTTGTGCAATATTTAGTGTTCCTCAGGAAAACTCAGTAGTCAGCATAGTTCAAACAGTGAAAGAGACAGATGTGTGCAGACCATTTGGTATTTCTTTATATCATATATTGATTTTTACTACAGAGGTAGGAAAACACTCTTTTGTGGAATAAACTGACTGAAAAAAAAACAGGTGAGGCTCCAGAGTTTCTCTACTAAAAGAAAAAAAAATCAGCAAACAACAAAAAACCTCCCACAAACTATTTGCTACTTCAGAAGATTAAACTTGTTCTAATTTGGTCTTCTGAGTCTGAAAGTAAGAAGCAGAGCAATCACACGCTTAAAATTTCTACAAAGAGATAGTTGACTCGTTTAGTTTTTCCAAGATTAATTTCCATCTGATTTGCAATAGAGATAATTCTATTTTGGATCAGACGCACAACCACAATTAAGTACTGGTGAGTACAAGAATGAAGAGACTCGGGTTTGAATCTCGAAGTACAGTTGCTTTGTAAATGCCCTACAAAGACCATTTGCCTGCAGAGAAACCACAGTAATAGCTTGATGCACCAGTGTTGTTCTGGACCACTGAAATAGTGCAAATATGAACAATGACATACATAAGTACATAGGAAAGCACCTTAAATGTAATCCTACCTCTCTAGAACCCAGTATCAAAACCTTGTTGATTCCAGAGGATTGACACAGTCGTTTTTTTTAAAAAAAAGGAATGGCAGGCCCCTTGCAGAATCACAAGCAGCTTGCAGAATTAAATACTCTCACATGAAATACTTAATGGCAAAAACTTCTACTCAATGATATAAATGCACAAAAAAAGACCATAAGGAATGAGCTTTCAAAAATTATAACTGAACAGGATTAATTTATTTCAATAGTTTTCACTGGGATTTTTTTCTTCTATGTTATTGCCTGTGCCAGAACCATTATTTAAGAATTGCTACATTGAAAGTACATAATTAAAACCTCTATTATGCACCAGAAATGGTTTGTGCTTTACTTCCAAGTTATAGGATTATTGTAATTTTTTTCTCTTAATTAAGCATTATATGTTAATTCTGCTTTCATCCCTTAGAGTCATTAGCATATAAATACAGGCAGTGACTCTTATCTGCAATTCTGTGTAAAAGATTAAGTTTTTAAATTCCAATGGACTAATGATTTCTTTAAAAATAAATATGCTTCATGAAATTACTGTTGCCCTAACATTCCCATTAATAAATGCACACCTAGTATAGAAGTGATTCTAATAGTAATTTGGAGAAGATGAACAAATGAAATTTTAAATAATTAAATGGCTATTTACTACTTTAAATGCTATGCTCCATTTAATATGTATGCCTTTGGTTTAGAGACTAGTTTATTTTCCATTCGAAATCATTCAAGAAAAATATGGTTAAGCATTTCTTACCTTTTGTAACAAATCAAAATATCAGATGATAGAGTCTCAATTATTGAAGATTGTGGAATTCTGCAGAAAGTTGCTGAATTGGAATAAGTCTCAGAGATACGTTTTTCTACCAAATAGGAGAAATCAAATATTCGACTGACAAAACAAAACAAAAAAGGAACATTAAGGTCTTCATTCTTTGTACCACCATCAGTTGATGTCCATATCTGCTTTTCTTATCATGAACCAGGCAAAGACCATGCACTCTAACCAGTAACATCGCTGGGGAAGACAAAAGGCTGCTGCTTGAAAGACAGTATGTTTGGTTTTGGCTTTACACGATGTTCCTCTAAGAGAGATGATGAAGAAACCCCTGGCAGAAGGGGGAAGTTATTCCTACCTCCTAAGTTCTCGCCCAGCTTCCAGAGTGTGGCAGAGGAAAACGTCGCAGAGACACAGCAAAGAGCAGCATTCAGATCTCAAGCAAGGAGCCTAGAAAAAGAACAAGGAGCACATGGTCATAGGGTCCACGACTCGGGTGCTTTTTCTTTCAGCCCACATTCTGGAAAAACAAGACTGATTTGAAAGAGAATTCAGAATTAACTAGCATGATCTTTCTCCCATAGTTTGCCAAATGTCAGGGTCTCTTCCGTCTTATGTTGACAGCCTTTGTAAATCAGACTGGGTGATGGCTGTTAATCCATAGGGGATTTCCACATTTTCCTTTGCTTATGAATCACATGGCGAACTCTTCACAGCTGACCACAAAGATACTTCCTTTACTAAATTATCGATTGGAAATGTTTGTTACTGTTTGTCTGCTGCTGACACACTTTCACATGCTAAATTGCCTCACTGTAGTGAGGTTAATACACTAAACCCATTTGGCTAGACTGCATAAAACTCTACTACACAGACACGGTTGCATCAGCTATTCACATCTTTAAGAAGCCTAAAGGTGTTTCCCGTACAGCCTTTCCAGTCGTTAATATATGCTCCATAACAACTTCTCTGGCAAGCCACTTGCATAAGACCACTAAAACAACTAAATATCCTGATGACATAGAAAAGGAGCTAAGGTAGGATGCATGGGAAAGAACAAGAAAGTCAGTGCCCCTCATAGCCTCAGCTCTGCTCTATAAACTCTCCAACCAACTCAGTAAGAAAATATTGGGCAGATCGCACTGAAATATCGTACCAGAGCAAGAAAATAGACGTTCTCTTCCTACCTCAGGCAAGACACACATAAAAAACACCTAGCAAATTCTCAGCAGTCGTGGTTATCAACCAATGTCTCAGCTCTCCCTGTAGCCTTCTTTAGCCTCCTCCTCTCTCTACACCATCTTATTTTTATGCGGTTGCACTTTTTTCCCCCTAATCATACTGCTTTAAAGTAGCAGATGATGTACTCTGTACTATGAAGGCATTTGTACAGCGTGTATGTTTAGCCAAGCAGACTGTTAGTGGAACATGAACTGGCTGGACAGCTGGATCGATGGCCCAGCACGTGCTGGCAGCTGCTAACAAACCAGCGCTTGGATGCGGGATCCACCTTCGTCATCATTTTCATCGTTGACCTGAATGGTGACAGAGACTGTGCATCCTCAGCTGCTTATGCCCTAGAGGACTGGCTAACATAACAAATGGCAGAACCTTGATACAAACACCTAGAAAAATTTGAGGGCTGTGTCACCAAAAATCTCATAATAACTGGTATTTTTTTATGTGAAAATTATTTTTCCTTTTCACGGAGAGATCTGTGGAGAAATATCCTTCTAAAAATCCAAGGGAATCAGTGCTGAAGAACAGATTCAAAACAATTCTTCTACAGACCTGGCCTCTAAGAAGTAAGATTTAGATCATAACAAGGGAAAGTCAAATTTTAGATCTAAACTCACTTACCTTTTACCTATGTTAGTATTTCAGATCAAGCATTTAACTCCAGTAAAGTAGCATTGGTAGTTCTAAAGAAACTGATATTAAAGTGCTGTCTTAGCCTATTAATATATGTTGCCTATCTAATATATTAGATGATATATTATCTTCCTGATTAACATACAGGTATGTTAAAAAAGCTTTGATTAACTGCAATCTGAAAAGGAAATAAAGCCACCCTAACCCTACAACATTCCACCATTCCATGAAGGGACGAGCAGAAAATACTATCTGGGAGAGAAGCATTGTAGAGAACATGGAATAAGTACGCACACTTGGCAGGTCACAGATCTGTGTATACAATCCATGTGGCAGGAAACCAGGCAATACCTGCCACTTAATAGCAGTGGTCTGGAGCAGAAAACATCTGGCTGTAGCTAATGAGCTGTTTTGCAGCCAGCTCCAATGTTAATAGCACTGAGCAAAGGTGACGGCTCTCTGCTTTACTCCCTAAGGCATCACAGCGATTTCCCTTCTATGGTGCAACGTCACTGATGTTCCAGCCTATGGTGAGTTAATTACATTCTCATGTATGGTTCTCTTGTGCATTATTAATAGTTTATTACTACTTTTCATTATTATTTTTAAATATGCTGTTTTTCCAAACTCGGTGTTTCTCGGAAAGTACAACAACAATGCAACAATATAAACATCTAGGAAATTCTCAATAATCAACAAACCTGAAGAGTCACAATAGCATCCCCAAATATGATAATTTATACTATAGAATCATAGAATTGTCGGGGTTGGAAGGGGCCTTAAAGATCATGTAGTTCCAGCCCCCCCGCCATGGGCAGGGACATCCTCCACTAGATCAGGCATGATGACTTCTATCTAATATACACATTCTAAGACTCCTACCCACGACGATGCTGCTGGTAGAATGACAAGGAAAATGTCTTTTTCTTGTCTGCCCATTTCTAATAACATTTGACAGGACATATAAAATATTGCAGTACTTTTTAACCAATGCAGTATCTACTGTATACATTAAATGCTCAAGAAGGACCAGAGAAACTATTCAAATAAGGAGGCAATGAATAGGGTGGGGTTTAGCGGCAAAAAGTTTTGCAATCTGTGTTAAATTAGAAGGAATTTCACTTGGGGAATATAAGGAGAAGAAACATGCGACTGGCATTCAAAGCTAAGTCTCAAGTAAGAAGTTGCAACTTTGCTGTTATGCTTTTATTTCATTCATGTAAAAATGTGACAGACAGACTCAAAGAGCTCTGATGCATTCTAACTTGGATTGATGTCGGTTAAAAAAAATGTATTCACCAAAGACCTCGTAAGGGCTGTTGGTAGAAAATTTTTCATTGGAAAAAACCAACCAACTGCATTAGGAAAAAAGTCTTTAAAAGTTCCTTTAAAAATTGAGACATTTTCCATTCACAGAAGGTATAGTATTTCATAAAGGATAGACAGACTTCTGCCCACAAAAGGTAACCGATTTTGATGAAACCAAAACTTCCCAGTGCGCAAGCAGGAGACACTCGTCTCAGGGCAACTACCTCTATCTCCGTATAAAAGATCGTTTTCAAAGAGAACTGTTGAAGGTGAAAAATGAACTTGGGGCACTGTCTGCCAGATGTAGATGGAGAGAGGAGCCTATTCTTCAAAGAAATTGTTTGTTTGGGATTTTTTTTTTCGCTTCCAACTCAACTGAATCAGACCACTCAACTGAAAGGCAGCTTCTCAAATGAGAAACCAGCTTAAAAGAACTTCTGCCAATTTCAGCTGACCCTAACGATTTATCTTTACATTTAGATGGATACTGATCACCAAAGTACCTATCTGCTTTCTCTAAGGAGCAATATAAGAAGGATATTTCTCTTGGGTTTTGCTGGCTAGTGACAAGAAGGTTTCATAGGTAGTGTCACTTTATTTAAAAATCCAGTGAGGTTACTGTTTAAAAGCATTTGTGGGAAAGCCTAGGCTGAAAAATGGATTTTGCATTTTCTTAGAAGTGAGAAAGCAAAAGTCATCTCACACTGACCTGCCTTGGTGAAAATTCTATGGACACGATAAAGTTTCCAGCCACCGGTCCTTAATTCAATTCACAGTAGTAAACAGCTGTTGTGAAAATTTTACAGACAAAATTGGCACTTTTTGGAGGATTACTGTGTGATTGGTTCTGCCAGTTAGATCCTCAAGAACAAAAAAAAAAGCCCCAGAAGACCTCAACTGCATATAATGCCTGACCTCTCTTCACAGGCCAGAACTACAATTTGCCATGAAAATCAGCTTGATATTTTCGGGGGTGGGGGGGGAGAGGGGGGAAGAAAAAGAAAAAAAGACAAAGACAAAGACAAAGCAAGAAAAATGATGCCACCGAAATCCCTCCTTCGCAGCCGTTAACTGTAGCTTGCCAGGAAATTAACTTTTGAGAGAACTAAATCTCTGGTTTCTCAGGTAGCTTAAGAATAGAGTTATACATCATTGCTCGTGATAGCTGGGTCAAGTAGTTCATAGCTCTCCACTCCAGGGTCACTGAAAAACAGTAATTTGGTTTAAAATGTTCAGAAGCAAAAATTAACCTACCCTTGTTCAAGCTACCACTTATAGGTAACATTGTGATTCTGCATACAGAGTTTTAAATGGATACATGAACTGAAAAGGTAATTAATTTACTACAAAGGGCTATTTTTATAGGTTATAGTAATGGTCGAAAGCTTAAAGGTTTTTCTGGTTTAAAGAATAATATTAATTTTTTTTTTGAAGATCAAAAGGAGATTGGAAAAATGATTTCTGTAAGAAGCAGTAGTCTTCTGAAGCAATGTCATTTACTTTTAGCCATGATGTGATTTCCTTTGGATATAAATGTGCTGAACCTCAATCAGGATGCAGAGCAGCCAGTTAAAGGAGAACTTCAAAAAGCCCTGAAAAAGGGAAACCTGCATAAAAGTTCACAGTAATTTCAGCATACAGTTCTGAAAAGGAAAGGGCTTTGTAACATGAGTTCTCAGTTTGCAATTTAAGGTGCACTGTTCATCTAAGATGCTTTTCTTAAGACTGCTTTTTGCTTTAAGATTCAGACAGACAAAAATTATCCTTTAGATGTTTCCTCTTTTTAAAATTCTGTTTCTTCCTACATTTCTGAAGCCTGAAAGTCTTTAAAATGGGGCCTTCTTTACGCAGCTTTTTGGACAAAAAGAATAGCACCTGACTGTATCATTTTCTGCACTTTGAATATGAAATGTTAGAAAAGTAACTCACCTCAGTGGATAAGAATGACTAATCCTTCAAAAATATGGATAAAGAAAATTGAGAATAGCTAGAATCAAGCTGTAAAATACAGCATATCCTATCTTAACACAATTTTAGTATTTTAATATATTTCAAATACCTTTCCAATTATGAAAAAATAAAAGAGTATGCTTTTAATAAAGTACTGGGAAAACCTCCAGGAGGCACAGGAAACTTAACACAAGCCATATGAAAATATAGCCCTGTGCCTTTTTTTATAAGTATATGGCATATGTAAAACCATATAAATATAATGGCTTTAAAATTCTCTTTTGAAAATGGCAATTTTCATCTCAGCTATGTTTTGTAAAAAATATAACAACTTGCTCAAAAGAATAAAATGTAAACAGGCAGTTCCCATAGCAATGACAGAGAAATACAGACGAAAAAGCAGAAGTGACAAAAATTGGGTGGGAAGGGGAAGTACCTAAGAGCAAGTCCCTTTGGCAAAATATTGACAGATGTAATGAAGAAGTACCAATGGAGGATGTTAATACAGTAGCTCATACTCTTGCTGAACACTGAAATAGCGGGTCTTGTAAAACGAATTAATACAAGACAAGACAGTCACAGCTTCTGGGAATGACAAGTTGTCAGAGTCTTCTCTTAGAGCCAGATCATATGCCTGTAAAAGCTGTAACTCGATTCAGAGTGCAAGAAACCATAAAGAATCAACTATGTAATTTATATGCTAGCACCACATCAGCTAACACCAACACAGGAAAGATGAGAAAGACGATGTTGACAAGAGCAGTAGCCCTGCACAGCTGTAACATGGGAAACCAAACTGGCCCTGTAACAGAGAAGAACAGACTGTGGAAAATGTAGCAAGGCATCAGGCCAAAGGAGGAACTACATTTCCAACAGGAGACGGGGATGTAGCAGGTGTTACAAAAATAATATTTTCCAACAGCACTTGGGTCACTGAGAACAATCTATGATGGGATGCAATCATCAGATAATGATCTCCTGGGAGATAATGTCATTAGTACAGACCACGGGGATGGCTCTAAAGAGACACAATATTGCACATCAGGCCGCTTCAGTGCAGAAGGGGACTTCCTCTTTGGCAGGCTCTTTCTGTCCCCATTCCCATCGCTATCACCAGAATTATGATCCTGCTGTGCACTGCACATGAGGAAACAATCCTGTGCAGAACGGCAGTCCCTTGCTGGGAAACTGTGGACATTTTAGCAGCAGTGACTGTAAATGACTGTTTCATCTTTACTGCCTTAATATCTACCCATATACATTCCCACAACCCTGACACCAGTATTTAGAACACAACAAATAAAAAGACTGATCTAATACATATGTCACCTATCTGCTGAAGAGTAAGTACTTGAGGAATGATTTAAAAGCTGACCCAACGATGTAAGAAAAGGGATAAAGTAGGATTGTCATGATTCTGCTGTGAGGTGGGCACTCTTTGGGTACTCCACGCTTTTTGGTAAACTGTGGGGCTTTCTTTAAGGCTTCTCATATTTTAGTGGTATCTGTCAGATGCTGTTTCCACACACTTTAGGAAATGAGGGTGCTCCACACCTGGCTAGGATTTATGCAAGTCATCCACCATCAGGGCTCTAATAGGAATGGAAAATGAGACTTTCATAACCATCTAAAATGCATACGCAAGTTTTTCTAAAAAATTCCACAGAGAAATTTTCTTCTTCAGGCTTAACAACACAGGAGAAAGGAATGATACCTAACTGCCTAAGTCTGCACTCTTGACATCTGAAGGAACTGGAAAGGTAAGGCAGTACATCCATTGCAGAGCAGGACTAACATTTTCCTGTTCATGTGTTAGCTCCCACTTCCAACAATGAAATTAAATTCACTACTAAGTTTTAAATTATTAATTTGCTCTATATTTTGGCGTCAGGAAGAGACAAATCTGAATAGTCCTACAACATAATGCACCTACGTTCATGGATGTCAGCCTTGGAAGGAGATTGTGAGGTTTAATGGCATTGGTTTGCATTTTAGGAAGCACATTTAATGGAATGGAATGATTATGACTTTCTGGTGTTGTCTTCCTTTTAGTGGGTTTGGAAAAGAAAAACAGCGCTATGACACAGAAGACATATATTATGACCGGCTTCCAAACAGATAGTTTGCATTATATATTTAATACAAGCACTAACATGTATCAAAGCCTACTCTGGTATAAAACTTTCTTCCATGTAAGGTTGAGAAGTAATTTTCACAAGTTCTCATGAATTTTAGAAGAGTTCGGTCAGCTAAGCCTGATTATAAATGCAAATTTAGAAACGATAAGAAAACAGCTCAAGGATCTAAATTCTCAAGAAATAAAAACAGAGGCATGAGTATGAACAGGAAACTAAACATTGAAAGAAAAGGAATAAGCACAGGTGCAGCCAGAAAATATGCTAAAAGAAATAATTAAAAAATGAGAACGGATTAATTATGTGCATACATATATTTTGGGAAAAGAGGTTTATGTCCATAGCACAATAACAAGTACCACCGTCAACATACCGCAGCTGACGATAGATTTAATAGTGACAGACCTAGACTATAATTATTACCTGACCGCTTAATAAGCTGAGGTACAAACAACCCAATATTTAAGGCTCAAGTTCTAAATGTTGCCTGATTTTCTACCATCGGAGTTAATCCTTAAATCCCATCAGTAGAGTCCAATAAGTGTTACACATCTCAAGCTATTGAATGAACTCCCCACTTTCTAAAAGGACAACCTCCAAAGACTAGAATTTATAGTAACTAATGTTCACAATGACAGGAATCATATTTGTGCTACTGTCTCACCAAAATGTAAATAAAAGCACAGCTTCAAAACACCTATTTTTTTTTCTCTGCTTTCTCTTTCCCTACGATAGCAAAGGGATGCCAGACTCCTATCACTTGACTTTGACTTCTATTTTCCCAGCCTTGTACTTGTAGATTCCAATCTTCTTCCCCGCATAGTTCAGACACACCAGTAGTGGACGAAAGACAAAGGGAAAACAGATGAAGAAAGTTAAAATCCAAATGAAATCTTGCAGGTAACCCTTGAAATATGGTACTGTGCAATAACCTATACATTCCTTAGGTTCTCTTCTGTGAGTGCCACCTGGGACCACTGATAGGAAATTGAATAATCTGTGCCATACTAATTTTAGCCTGAAATACAGAGATTAAAAAGGATCAGCTCATACAGCTTGCATGTAAACCTGGATAAAACTTAGTAAGTGAGTTGTCTTTTTTCATATGTTATAAGCAAACATTGCTATGTGCTTTCTTTAACCTGGGCTTTTGTTAATCACCGTTTCATTTTATCTAGCAAATATTAAAGCATGCCAATGTCATGATCCCTAGAAATGCAGTAAATAAATACTCTAGTCATGTCCATCACAAAACATTCTCACTCTTATACCAAACAAAAGCTAAAGCAAGCAGTTAGACTATGATTTAACACTATTTCCATACACCTGAAATAGAGTTTTTTAGAATGAAAATTCATCTCTCTCTGATTTTGCTTGTGAGCCTAAGAGTGGAAAGGTGAAAACTTCCCAGATTTTGTCAAAGCTCCCAGCTAAATTTTTCAAACCCAGAAGTTTTAAATACAGAAGTCTTTGAAACACAGAGCTAAACCTCAGAACATATGGGTGCCCACCGACCCAGCCAAACCTAAATCTCCAAGCCTCCAAAGAATTTCTGCTAAAGATTATTGATTTAAAAAGAAAGCTGAAACCAACAAACTGTACTTTAATGTGTCTTGAGTCTGAAAATAAAGAAAAGCCCATAACTATATACATGTTTACAACATCGTTTTACATACCAACCACGATCCGTAATGATTGCAGTCCTAGGCAAAACAATTGCACTGACACCTGAAAAGCTTAATAAGAAAAAAAGGCAATTTTATATTGCTGAAGTACTCTGCTTTTCTTTTTTTGAAAGATGAATTAAAAATTTGGAATTACTATAATTTTTTTGAAAAGTGTAGACGTTTGATAGAAATGTTAATGAAGAGTGTAATGTTGCATTTTGGAGCTGTACAAAAGAGAAATGAAAATAAAGCACAAAATTGGACTAGCTCTACTGACAGAAAACAGAGAGGCAGCTGCAACAAATCAGTAGCACGTAATGCTATCATCTATATACGGTTTTCTGGGACACTGAGGCAGAGAAAGAGAGAAGTGCTAATTTATTCTTTTTCTTTGTGTTCAACATATTCATTGCCATTTGTCAGTGTATGGCCTGCATTTCCTTTTTTTTTTTTTTGCACTCCGATGCTAGAAAGAGTATTGATTCATGGCTGCAGCTTACTGTAAGCTATGGAGCTTATTTGCTATTGGATGAAAAATACTTGGATAAAGAAATGAGTTCCAACCAACGTCAGGATAGCAATATGCATTACTGTAATAATGACTCTGGTGCCTGGTAAGACAACAGGTAGCAATCAACCGGTTTTGCCTTGATGGAGCGTTGTACAAAGCATTGGAGATATCACTGCAATTTGGCACACGCTAGCATATTACCCCAAACTGTGGTTCTAATGAGCATCTGCTTCCATTGAAAATAAACAAATAAGGAACGGGCACAGAAAAGGAGTGTACAGTTGCCTTGTTAAAAAGTCTAAGTAAATAACTGAGCATAAAAAAAACTAGAGAGGCTAAAGCAAACGACAGGAGCTGTTCCAGTTAACTGATGTATTCTTTCCTATTAGATCAAACCCACAGCTGTTGAAAAGACTAACTCTGAAAGTAAGAATAAAATTGTGTTGAACTACATGGGATTTGAATTTTATTTCTACTGGAACTGAATATGCAGAAGGCTCACAGCCTGCGGCAGTGTTTATCAAATAAGAGTTGTGTTCCCCTTGCCTAAGTTCAAGCAATAGTGATCCTATATCTGTCCTTCAGCTTTTTCTGTTGCTCAAGTGTTTTTTTTTAAAGATACCTTATAGACCTTATATTTTTCCACATTTGTATAGATGCATATTTGTAGCTCCCACCTACCCCTCAGAAAGACACTGATTTGAAAGAAAGTTGCATTTCATAACAATATGAAACGTTTTTGCACCGTATTCACGCAAAGATTCATAGCTGGGAGGAAGGACTCCAAGTTCACAAGACAATGGGCCTGAATATTTTAGAAATGTTAAGACCTTATGACCCTTAAAGTTAGTCTTGTGTCTGGTGTCCTAACCTTTATAATCTAAAGCTGGAAAGCTGCCAGTGAAGAATAATGAATTGTATCAGAAACATTAAAAAAAAAATAATAATTTTCTACTCTGGCTTTCATCAGTCATTCATAACCACTACTGCTTCTCCCAGCTTTCTACTTTACAGCAACACATCCCAGAAAAGCATGTCTTGCTCTAACATAAGACCCTGCAGATGAAATCAAAGAGCAGTGGTACCGAAAGTGCCTACTGATGTGCAATCTTCCAGCTCAGGAAAAATATTACTTGCTTTCCTGACAATTGCATTCACTCACAATACAACAAATCATAGTCCTTTCTGAGCACCAATTTCTGCTAAATAATGTTCCTTCCTAATTTAGGCCTTGGGCTCTTTGCTGCCTCAGGCAAGCTATGAAACGAGACTTCTTATCTCTGTTTTATTAATTTGCTCCTGATTCACATTTTAAAATAAAGAAAACATATTTGTCTCAAGCTTTAAGGAACCATTTTTTTTCAATTCTCAGGTCTCTTCGCCTTTGAGGTTTTTTTTTCCTCTTTTTCTTGATTTTTTTGCTGTGTTGCATTTTGTTTCGCTGTATCTTTACTTCTTCATTTCCTTTTCAAATTTATATTACTCTGGTATTTATCTTGCCATCTTCTTCCTTTTAATTCATTTCTCTCTTTGCCTGTACAGCTTGCTTTCAGCCTCTTTTCTGCTCCTGTTAGCCTTCCACATCCATCACCTCTTCCCTTCTATACTTTGGTCAATTCCTGTCAGGACCCTGTAAGGCTTAAACACACAACCCTCAATGTACCCCCCACCTACCAGTAGCCTCTCAAGCTCACGTCTCTGCCCTACACGTGCACATCCAGACGTGCACATACACACACAGGGATTCCTTGGAAGCAGAAATGCAATCACTGCTTGTGTTTACAAAACAATTTACCTTCTCCATCACATGTATCTTTCCTCTTTCCTGTCGAGAGGAAAAGCAGAGATTCTTCACCCTTTTTCTGGGGAGGCAAAATCATTAACTCTGCTTTTCAGCATCATTTGCTTGTCAGTGTTGGACGAGGGGCACACATGTTAGGTACAATTAGATAATTAGGGAGAAGAGGTATATTGTCAGACTACGTGTAATTGCCTTCTTCTGGGGAACGAGTGAAACGAGGACATTTTAGAGAACACTAGGATAACATGAAGGAAGCAGAAACAGCTGCTACTTCAGGAAATGGTTTTATTTCTTACTTCCTGAATTCATGTGTATTTGCTCTTCACTTTCCTACCATCGCATGCCCCCTATGCAATTAAGTTCAGCGCTTCTGTATCCAGCATAGAGACTGCCATCCTGGGATTTGAGACTGCTGCCTAGAAAACTAGCAATTGCAATGCTGAGAGTAACTGTGTGTTCTTCCCAGTACCTCTACCATTTTAGTAAGACCTCCATAAAAAGGTCTTACTAATACTTGTTTGCCCACACAAGTGTCCCCTCTCATGTTTGTGTGATTAGAGGTAAACAAGTTGCCCAGGTATTCCTCCACATTCACTTTTCCAGGCTTGCAATAAGCTGAGATATGTGCCTCCAATCACCTTAAGAGTGTCATTTATTTCGACAAAGTGTAATAGAAGCTATTTTGATGAAAGAGAGTGAACCATATTAAAACTGGACAATCTGGTCTTAGCTCTGACAGGTTTCAGCACGCCATGCAGAATAAAAATAATTGGAAGTAGAAACAGATCTATTTTTCCCTTCCAAACTTTGGAGATGTCCAATTGATCTTCTAGCTTAAAAAAATATATAGAAGAAAAGTAAAGTGTCAATTATAGTATCATCTATCTCTGTCAATTGTAAACATATTTGCCATGCATTGCTACAAACAGATGTGCAAGATCAATCACTTCATCCAGGACTTCCAGGCCAATTAAAGAATCTTGTGGATGGATGAAGGGTTTCTCTTTTTTTCTTACAGTAGAATGTAGTGCAATTATATCAGGTGTTCAAAAACTTCTGTCTATGTGTATGTTCTAGGAGACTAAAGAGAAGTAGTATATTTCCATGGCACCTCTTCAGCATAAAATACTCGTTTCTCTGTGTCTCTTGAGCTGTAATTTAATCTGTACTCGAGAATAAATTTTCAGCTAATTGTCGCGGGTTAGGGCTGGGCCGGCCACTAACGCGGACAGACGCTCTGTAACCCCCTCTTCCCCCCCCAAACAGGAAGAGAAAAGGGAATGAGGCAGAGAGACTTACGGGTGAGAGAAGGAAAAAAACGAACTAGAACAGCTTTAATGAAAGTAATAGGAATAATGGTAAAAAGATAAAAGTAAAGAACTATATACAACTATAGACAATAGCCCGATATCAAACCCGACTCCCTCCCCCGATAGAAATCCCCACTGGTGCTGCAGAGCAGGAGGCACTGGGGAAACCCCAGGCTCAGTGGCGGCGGGAGCTGGATACAGGGAGCTGGATTCGGGAACTCAGGATCCGGATCAAAATCAGGAGGTCAGATGGAGTCCTCTCTGGACACCGGTCGTTGCAGAAAGGGCGAAACGAAGAAAAAAGGGAAAAAAAAAAGGGACGAAACTCTCGTGATCACTCAATTTATACTAGATATGACGTATATGGGATGGAATACTCTCGTTGGTCACCTGTCCTGTCTGTTACCCCCCGGAGGTGCCACCTTTTACTTCCTTGTGCCCCCCTCTTACTACCCAGCACCCCCAGCGTGGCACACAAGAGCCAGCAGTGGCCTTGGTCACTATAGGAATAAGTATCAGCAAGAGCCTTTCTACATACCAGTCCCAGGCAGTGACTGTAAACATCAGGTGTTATCACTGCCAGTAGCACACACTGTCTGCAAAAACATGCTGCTGACTTCAGAACGTGCAGCCTTTTAGAAGATACTAAACTGAAAAGTAAAAATCACTAAACAGGACTGGGTTTTTAGCTAAACCCAGGACATAATAGAATCATAGAATTGTTGCGCTTGGAAAAGACCCAAAGGATCATGAAGTCAAACCGTTATCCTAGCCATGCCAGGTCCTCCACCAAACCACATCCCTGAGCACCACATCTGCGCATCCTTTAAACACCTCCAGGGAAAGTGACTCCACCACTTCCCTGGGCAGCCTGTCCCAGTGCCTGACAATCCATTTGGTGAAGAAATTTTTCCTAATGTTCAACCGAAACCTCCCCAGCACAATTTGAGGCCATTTCCTCTCATCCTGTCTCTTGTTATGCAGAAGAAGAGACTGACATCCACCTCGCTACAATCTTCTTTCAGGCAGTTGTAAAGAGCCATAAGGTCTCCTTTCAACCTCCTTTTCTTCATGCTAAACATCCCCAGTTCCCTCAGCTACTCCTCATAACACCTGGTCACCTACACTACAGACAAGTAGTGTAAAAAAAAAGCTTTTGATTTTATGTGAGAATATAAGATGTAAATATCTATTCTAATTAAAATCATGTGCCTCCTGTCCCTGAGATACAAAGTTTTAGTCAGTCTTTTCCTAACACACATTTGTAAAGGTGACTTGGAAATTCAGATGCCTGAATTTTAGACCTTTGAACCTTCTGAGTTAATTAACCAGATGACTACATGGAACATAGCTGAGGTGTATAAAACAGAGAGCAAAAGAAAAGGTGTAGAGAGATCAACTACTGACTCTGTCTTTCACATTAAGAACTAGAGACATCAAATGAAACTAGCAAGAAGAAAATTCGCTCAAAAACCTGAAATGGTTCTTAAAAAAACCTTGTAGTTAAGTAAGATAACTTCTTAGGACAGGATTTTTGTGGGTGGCATATCTATATGGGTCCAAAAAAGTGCTAGGCAAATTCAAGGAAGAAAAAGCCAGGAAACTCAGATATAGAAATGGCATATTTAGCTCTCTGAGCTCCAAATTGCTAAAAGTGTTGAGACCATTCCAGAAAAACATTGCTATCTGTCTTCTTACACTGATTCCTAAGCATAAGGTATTTCATTTTGGCCCAGACACAGGTTAATGAGCCAGAGAGATCTTGGATATGGTCTTTCTCATCCTTCTCTATCAGTCAGAATCACCTAGTGAAATGGTTGTCATCTAAGAAAAGCCATAAACACACAGATGACACTTAATACTTCAAAAACTACAGAGTGAACAGAGAGCAGAGTATTCAGTTTTCATAAATGAATGTTTGGCACAGGTGAGAAAAGGAATATGCCTCTTTTAATACATAATAAAGACAAAAAGAAATAAACCAAGGAAGAATACTTCAATATACAGTCTTGGAAAAAGTACTATGTTGAAGAGTACGTTTTTCTCCCCACACTTTCTTAAGGCTGCAAAAACACTAGAACATGTTTGAAGGAAGATCACCTAGCTACTCCTCGAGTTGGGAAAAAGGATTTATGATGCAAGGCTTTCAGAATCTCTGACTATTCATCATATGGAAAACAAAGCTAATAAATGATCTGATGAGTCCTACTGTTCATCCTTCCCAGCCCTGGACTTTAAAAAGCTGTGTCTCATATGCCTATGACACTTGTGACTTCATATTAAAGACAACAATTATTGTCAGCTCTCTCCATCTCAGTTTAACCCTACTGTCTTCTTGGGTGAAGCTTTTATATACGGATGCTAGATTTTACCTGGCTGGAATGGAGGACTTGTTCTGCTTGAAGAATTATAAACTGGCCAAAGCTGGAAACAGGTTATTGAAAGGGATGAACTAGTGCAGTGAGGTTTTTTCAATTATTGTATCTGATCTGGCATTCTCATGTGTATACAGGCTCTCTTGCTTAATTGTGAAAAAAAAAAAAAAATCCAGTCCCCTAAGCTGAGGGAATATTCCTTAACCATCTGCCAAACACACGGAGGGTAGTGATCTAGGAATCCTATACCTCTGATTTCCACAGAAAGAAAACATGGGCATGTGAACCTGGCAGATCACTGACAGATCCTATTATTTGGACAACCAGGGGTTTTTGCTTAACCCATGTATAACCACCAACTATCAAATCTGGTGTCGGGAAGAAATTTCTCTGAAGAAGTGTGTTCAAAGTGAAACATAACTTGGAGGTTTAGCATTACCTCTGCAGGCTTTACTTACCTGCTGAAACCATCTATGTATATCTCAGCCAATTTGCTGCCAAGACAGATATCTTGACACCAAAATCTCTGTGGTCTCTGCTGTCTCAGCTTAGTGTCCTAAGGAATGAAGTGCTTTAGTCTAATTAAGATCTCTGGGTTTCATGTAGTACGAACCATAAAGGCCTGTGATACAAAAGAGGTTGGATTGGATGAAATAATCCCTTCTGACCTTAAACTCTATGAAATTATAAAAGTTTGACAAACTCCGGTTAACAGTGGTGTATATCAATAGCCTGTGTTCTGAGACATGGCTCCCCGATTTCATCTCAGCTCTGCAGTGTCAGCTTTACTGAGTTTGAACCATGGCAGTCTGCCTTTGATACTCTTGCCTTGTTTTAAATAGCTTCAGAGAAGTCTTGTAAAAGACTAGTGACATTGAAACAGCCTAGATTCAATAAAATAATAATTAAAAAATCACCTAATTCTTTATTCTTTTAGAGCATTGATCTTAGCACAGTGTTTAGATCTGGTAGCTTTATATAATAGCTTCAGGCCATGTGGGTAGCTGGGCATATTTATTTTTTTTTTAGCTTTTCTCACAGCTCTTACTATGACAAATTAGAAAGCTGGAAGTAGGTGTTATCTGCTTAATTCAGACACATTCACAGAAATGCAAAGTATTAGGCAGCATTTACAGAGACACATAGCGAAGCCTTTGGAGCTGAATGCCTTTTAAATGCATGTCACATGAATATTCAGTCAGATATGTAAATTTAGGGTATCTGCTACTTTTAGTAGATTGATCTATTATTTGAGATCAAGGCACAGATCACAAGAAAGGCATATCAAAATATCAGACCTTTTATATTATTCTTGTACAGAATATACTGCAGGTAGTCATGTTTGTTTTCTATTCCTCTTGGCAGTTTGCTTTCTTTCGAGAGGAAAGGAAAATATAAATTTCTCTTGGTTTTGTCACTCCATATGCTTTGATAAAGCGCTTCATCACTGAGGCTTTACAAATAACCCTTTGCACTTCAAAAGAGGTTTTTGATACTGTAATACCAAACTTACACAGTACCCAGAATCTAACAATAACAGTTCTATTTTGCAGAGAAATGCCGCTAAAATATTTGGAAAGTCCAACAGATTCAGTGTAACTCTACATTTCTTAAGTAACTTAGTGGCTCTGTAATATATTCAGTCCTGTGAGAGAATGGGAAGAATTGTCACCCTATTTCAGGTGTTATTTGAAAGCAAGTGACTCACCAGTTTCTTTAGTTGTCTTTTTAGAGCAAAATTTTGAATGTAACTCCCAAAATTCCTTTGGAGAAAAAAAAAAAAGAAAAAAAAAGAAAAAAAAATGTACTGGGGCTATGGCTTTAAAGAGAGGTCAAAGAGAAAGTAATTTCTGACTACTGAAAGCATGCTTGGTTAGTTGAGAGAAGACTCATGTAAAGTTCTGCAAACATCCTGCTATACACTTCAGAAAATTAATAAATCAGATGAGTAGATTTAACTTGGCAGGTATCCTGAACTTGAGAGTCAATTTCATCTCTTCCAAAAAGACCTTGGACACTTTACCTCCCATTTATCACTCTTCCTGCCTTCTCTCCACCCCCTCTCCCAAAGGATACACATAACAGGCCTGTGCATTGGAGAGTTTTACCTGTCTGGATGAGGATACATTTCTCTCCAGATTTTCTACAGAGTAGTTGTGCTCAGGTGGATTTCCTGGGAATAGCTGATCGGCAAGTTGATCATAATCATCCACTCAGAATTATCAGTGGGCAGGAGACCCAACTGTTTACCCTCCGTACAATCCTTTCGCACAGTAGGGGATAAAAGACCTTTTTTTTTTTTTTCCCCTCCCAGAAAAGCTCAAAGGCTCATATCATTTTTGTCATTCCTTAGCATTCTCTGTTCTGCTGTTATTGTAAGGGATTAAAAATCCCTGTAGTATTCCTTTTTTCCTCAGCTCTATCACTTCACACAATGGAAGACATCAGTTCTTCCTTCAAGCTCTATTTTATCTATACTTAAAGCAGCACAGCTACAATGCTATTAAAAGTTTAAAAAGCAATATAGGATAGCCAGAGCAGGGATGATGATGACAAAGCAGAGAATATGACTGCAATGACCTGAGTTTCCCAAGAGAAGGGTCTCTGTCTCACTGATAAGTTGGCTTGGCTAAAGAAACAACTTGCAGGTCCCACGGGTAGAGAAAAAGTTAATCTTCTACACCCCACGTTAGTCAAGGCCCTAAATAAGCTCATCACTAAAACACTCAATCCAAGTAAACTTCAGTTTTAGATGCATGAAGTTCCCGAAACGCTAGCTGTGACTCTGTGCTTTGGAGTGTCTGGTGCTTTCTCTACAGGATCTTGTGCGAATGAGTGGTGTTGCTGGAATGATTTGTTTCAATTAGGAAGCTCTCTGTAATTCCTTGCCATGTTAAGAGGCTGGTATTCCAAAAGAGCAAACTACAGAAGAGATGTGATTTGCAACCACACTTGTCTGTTAGTCAGGCAACAAGCTAATCAATGATAATAAGCAAACAGGAACTAAAGATCAGAGAAAAAAAAAAAAAAAATAAGAAGTGAGGAAATGAGTAACTTTTTGAAGAACAGCAGCAGAACTGCAGGGAAGCTTCTAATTAGCTACCCAACTGCAGTGAGGCCTATGAAAACTGAGGGATGGGAAAGACAGTTTTAAAGTCTATATATTTGCAAAGTATTGCCGTACCTTTATAGGATAAACCCAGCACACGTGTTTCTTACGAGTACTTCACACAATTCCATTTTCTAATCAAATTATAAATTATCTTTGAAATATTAACATGCTTTACTAATTAAAGTCCTTAAAATTGACTGAGATTACTATGAATTAAGAAATTTAATGAACAGAAATGTTGAAGGCAGAAATCACTGAAATGGTATCAGTCATGTTCTGTCTTTCCTTTAGTTCCACCTTCTATATATAACCATGGCATAACTTTAATGAAAAATGCATGGTTTTATCAGACAAGCTCGTTAAAACTAATTTGAGATTATATCTAATCTAAATGAAGAATATATGTGGAAAAAATGACAAATTTGCTTCAGTCTCTGAATCTTTTAGCAACCGCTGAGACTATTTTTCCAATGAAAAAGGAAAAGAAAACCAAAACCCTGAAGATTCTGAATGTGAGTACATTAAACCTTTGGAAGCTATTTGAAAGCACTCTTTAGAAAACGTGGAGCGAATAACTTGAGCATCCGAGGACACCAAACAAGGGAGAGACAGTGTGTTTCTTGCTTCTGACCTGACTTCAGTAAAAAGCCTCCATTAGAAGCAAAACATGCATTCGAGTTGCCATAATGAAAAACATAAACACTTGGTGCTAGTGGTGACACTTTGCCTTGTAGGAACTGGTCAGCACTTAGCAAAGTTAACATTCTAATTTTCTAAGGAAATTTTCAGTTATAGAGGAAGAGGAGAAAGTGTGAACTGTGTGTTCTGCCACAAGATGTGCAACTTGTTCAACATCTGTAATGACAAAGAAAGCAAAAACTCCACTAAACTGTTGGGTTGGTTGTTCAGATATCACAGAATCACAGAGCATTAGGGGCTGAAAGGGACCTCAAAGTCATCTTGCTGGGCAAACTCTGAGCTCAGATCATACAGGACAAAGATTGTCCTTGAAATCAGCAGGTGTCAGTAGAAGGATTTATGTCTTACAGTGGGAAGGTCCTCCTTTACTGAGATAGGAGAACCCCAGGGAGCATGGAATTCATCAGGAGCCAGGAGTTGAAAGAATTTTTTTAGGCAATATAAATATAACTTTCTGAACTACCTACAATCCCTACAGCAAAAGGCTTGATATCCTCAGTGCAAAAATCAACACAATGAAGATGTATTGAATTCTTTTGAATCATATTGTGATGGCATCCAGGAAGAACCAAAGTTTCCTTTGCCAACAGCTTTAACAGAATCTGGGTGAGATGAACGTCGCTATCAAAAATACAGGGCTTTTTTGGTCAGACTCCTCTGGAAAGCCAGAAATCTTGAGTCTACTGTAATTCCAGTCCCAATTCCCCAGCTGCACTTACTATTAAAAGCTCATTGTGAGTTTTCAGCAATTCAAATATGGAATCGGTGTTCTTAGAATCAATATATTTGCTCTAAATCAAATGGAATTAGGTTCACATAAAACTTGAAGCATTGTTAAAGGACATTATTGCTGTTTTACATCCCAAGAACTCTGAGGTTCCCAGTATACAAATAACACGGCTGACTAAAATTATTTTTGAGTCACTTATTTTTTTTCTTGTGGGAAAAATTTACAGTTTTATCTAGAAATAAAATCTGAGGCGAGCCAATTTCAGAGCACTATAAAAACATCATCAAATTCTCAGAACGATCTTCTCAGGTCATCAGATATCCAATTTCCCTGATTTTAGAGATGGAGAAATTGTGCTACTGAGGAGTTGCAGAACTTGCTTGAAATCGTGGATAAAGATTGACAGAGACAGGATTAGAAAGAGTTTCCTGCTCTCAGAGCTAAGGCCTAATTATTCTTACGCACTAGAAAACCACCAGCCAACGAAGCAAAACTGCTTTGCTTTGGGTCAGAACATACAAACTGGTGTGAGACAGCAACTAATAAACAACAGAAAATAAGGTTTTCTATGTACAGAGACAGATTTGAACTTGCGCAGACCTCTGGCATTCTCAGCCTTCCCAGAGCCCACTCATTATAAAGGCACATCTCACGCTCCAGCTACTGCAGTCTCCCCTAATAGGGCGTGGAGTGTAGCACAGGAACACAAATTATTCAACAAAAGGCAATAAAGAGCTGTAGGGCTGCGCGGGCATTCTAGGGAGGCTAAACCTGGGGAAAGCTTTATCGGTACCACTCCTTGGGCAAGAAGGGATGTGCATTTAAAACAGTCTTTAAAGTACACTCTCTGGTACCTTGTGTCTACCCAAGAGCAGGGTAGAGAAGGTATTTTCTTCTTTCTTGTCCAACCGAAGGGTGACTGTGTCTTGACCGAACTCTGCAGCTTTCAGATACAGCTTCACACACCATCCTGGGCTACCACTACTCACATATAACTGGGTCAGAAAAAACTAGATTATGAGTATCCTTCTAGAGACCAGCAGAAGCTGTGTTGTGACTGACATTGACCTGACATCATGAATATAGCTTTGGAATGAATAAAAAGCTGTGGAAAAGAACTAGTGGTTACCCGTGTAGAAACATGGGCTTCAACACTTTACTTGGCTTTACTTTTTCCAGTGTATTGCAGCAGATGGTTGGCAGACAGGATTTTCCTGTTGCTTCTCGCAGACAAGCATCTGAAACAAGCAGTTTCACAGCTATAAAGAGTTTGATGATGGATAAAGAGGAACCCAGGAAGGTCCTGTGAGCATAGAAAGTATTAAAATAGTGAAGATTTTGAGTACTCTGTATCAACAAGGAACTGAGTGACATATTGCTGTCTTCATTTGTCTGAATTTGGATTGGAGAAGGGAAGTTTCAAGGACTCTGCGTGAAAGAAATTATTGCAGTGGGGTAACAAGGAAAAATTGCAGTTACTCTTTCCTGACAAAGGAGATTTGGGTAAGATACAACATGCACCCAAGCTTCAGTAGAATAAGGAAAAGATGGAAATTGATGTTCTAAGCATATATAGAGGTAGAAAACACACCAAGACATATGAGGTAAAAAATTAAGTTTTTACTGTCATGTATTAACTGAAGAGACTTACGATCTTATCCTTTCAGGGGAAGGTTTTTGCTTCTGCCTTAACCTTTCTACACACAGAGAGAGCCCTACTGAATTCAGGCTGGTCCTCATAGGCACATTCACTTTGTCTACACATCCCAAGCAGCAAAGCTGATGCTTTGGTGTACTCTATACAGTAGTTTATTATCCCTTGAGTGGAAAATGCATCTCAGTCTGCAGCCATGTCACTAATGGCTTTTAAACTGCAGCGGTGGTCACCACATTCATCTTGAGGGTGCTTCACATCTCAGAACTGCATGGCCTGTCAGCATTCCTACCTCCAATCAGCTACACTTTTGCAATGTCTTATCCATAAGAACTTGTTACTACACACTTTTCTAGAGTAAGATTAGAATAACAATGGTTGTCTCGGCCACCATTACAGTCATACTAAATAAAAGCAGATAAATGATAAAAGCACTACTATCAACTAATATGGAGTAAGCCACAATTTTTCAATAAAAGGTTTGCCTTTATTCCTTCTGAATTACCTGTTTATGAATTCTGCTCTTAATAAAACTAAGGAATTAAATGCCACGGGTACAGCTATTTAAATTGAAATGCATAATAAAAATAATGATTTTCAGCTTTCGTGCATCAGCTGTCTATGTCTAAAAGCAGTACAGCCATCCTGTTCTTTGACTTCAGAAAAGTTCATTTCCTTGAAACATTGTGATAGGGCAAGGAAGAACAGGAGGGAGAGAAAAAAAAGGACTATTTTAGTTTTTTATTCCACGATCAATGGATTTTTCAGGGTAGGGAAAAGAGAGGAATGCTGGATTATTTTGTAATCAACTGTTTATATATTTCATATAATATATGCATGACATTTATATTAATATAATTTAAATTTTATATTGAGTATATGTATACATATTTATATATATTTTTATAAAAAAAACCCCAACAAATTATTAAGAACTTATTTTATGACCCATAAAGGACACCCACCAAAAGCAAAATGCTTCTCAGGACTCTGAGACTCTAGGTGTTAAAAATGTTACTAACTAAGCAGTTCACTAGCTAATTCTTTTTACTTCAGTGATATGAGACATGGAGAACGACACAAAATGTGTCTGACAGAAACTGTTTCTCTCCAGAAATTAGGAATTTTATAGACCATGCCATGGATGACCATGACACTGATGAAAGGAAGCTCTTTGTACTGATGAATCCAGTACACAGTATTGGAAAAGTTTAACCGTCATTTCACCTTATGCAGCTATCAAACATTATACATGTATTTTTTATTATGACCAATAAAAACTATTTCCAGTCCGTTGCAGATGGGCTCTATTTAATGGTCAGTTTCCTAATATCATCATCTTTGCTGCTACGGTGTAAAATGTAATGATAATTCCATTGCAGAGCACAGCATGGCTGCATGTAGATCAGCTTATCTGGGTCAATTTAAATGTTATTACTGGGTCGATTAAATTGGCCTAAGGCACCATTGATTTAAAATAAATCTCCATTTTGTTTTATTATACTGTAGACTATATATCAATTTTAATAAAGACTAAACCAAAAACTCTGTGTAAACCATATGTAGAGGATTAATCACAGGTTTATGGAGTTGTCATAGACTGCAGTATGGGAAAATAGAAAATAAGAGAACACAATAAATATGAAATCTAAGTCAATTACATGTTGCATAAATCAGTCAAAGACTGATTTAAATTGCAGTTGGAATGTATACAATACAGAAAGTGCAGTAAGGCTTTTCATTTTTAATCAAAAGAGATTATTGCAAAGTTTAAGGGTAGAAAAAGAAAATAATTTTTACAGCATGTTTTGGGATTTTTTTCCCTGTTCTTTCTTTTTCTGACCATACAACAGAGGAATACACTTTTCAATTATATATGAGGTCAGGGGTTAAAAATGAACAAACTAAGAGCACAGAGAACTTGTACAGAGGTAAATTCAGACAGAAACTGGTGTTTCCTAAAAAGTCTAAACTTCACATTAATTGGATATCCGGTATAATTCAGAGAAAAAAAACACAGAAGCTCAATAAGAAGTTGGCAATAATTCATAGTATTACTTTCCCTATGATCTTGGTAAACTGCTTTCTCTTTCTGTACCACCCCCAGGAATACACTTCTAATTTGTTGATGCCAAAATAAGCAAGAAAAATAAAGCATATGTATAGATTATTCATTTATACATTGGTATATACAGGACATTTTCTTAATGGCCTGTATGTGAGCCAAGGTTCTTGAAAAAATCTTCAACATATCTGTTAGTTTTTCCTGTGTTAATTATCCTGTATTCCAGCAATCCTGTTACAATGTCAAGCACTTCTCATACGCTGTCCTAAACAAATGAAAATGTATTGGTCCAGAACTTCATACTTGACAGAATATAGAGCGTAGAACTAATGGGTCCTCTAAAGTATACATGTATAGATGATTTATTCCATTACCTCCCTTTTACTGGAAATTATGTGATTTCTATCATTCCCTAGCCAATTCTGAAAACTTTAAATCACAGCCTAGTTTGTAAACTATTAAAGATATTTGGATGTATCACCTTAATGTTACTGCAGCACTAAATTAAGAGGTACTAACTCTTGCACACCTATGAATTCAGAAGACATATTACAAAAATCTGAGGTACCTATACATTACTTGACTCTCTGCATTATTTTCTGTGGTAATGTGTTGAGACCCTGTCATTAGGGTAAGGAGAGTAAATTCCTTAAGAAAATCACCACCAGGAATCATTTCTGTAGCAGGAACCCTTGAAAGCGCACGGGATGTCAGCAGATGCCCCAATCAGAAATGGTCAACTATGGATTAATAAGGGAGCACATCCTTGAGAGCTGCAAAGAAATGTTTCGGAGGCATAATAAAGAGAAAAAAGACCACATAGCCAACATATGTAGACCAGTCATATATACTAAAGGATGTAACAAGAAGGCATAAAAGACAATTACAATCCCTGAAAAAACAGAAATTTAATTATCCTCTCCCATTAAGATCCCTACACACGATCAATACAACTGCCTGTGTGAAGGAGGTCTTCTCTCCCTTTCAGAGAGAAAGAACACTGCTTTTTGATTTGCTGTTCACCACATGTTGCTCCTATAAACTCGGAAATCTCTGTTAAATTATTATATTTGATATAGCTTTGCAAAGCAATTTAGAATTCTTAAAAGGAGCATCTGTGTTTTCTGCTCCCTTCTCACTTGCCAAGACAACCCATAGCGCGGAACTACATCAGAGTAAACTTGAATGCAGTAACTCAGAAAATATCGGTGTGATGAAAAACGAGAACTTTTGAGCACTCCTTCTTGAGTAATGACACCGGATCTCTTTGTGTTCTACAAAATCGCGTTACTGGTCAAAAATTAATTCAAAGTACACCTATGTATACCTCAACAGTCTTAGAGACGTAAGGAACTGAACCGACCAAATGTTGCCTGTATTCTTTTCCACAACGCTGTGAGAACACCTGCTTAAAACGGTTTGTCAAACATAAACCAGTGAAGATAATTATACTGAGTTTAATGGAGTCAGAACAATTACCACGAGTGGACTTTCACTGGCTTTTAACAGAACCAGTGCATTCTTTACTTTGTAATCTGTGACTCTCTTTAACAATTTTGCAAATACCAGGAAGCAAGCACCATAATGAAGTCATACAGTCTGGATTTTCAGTCTTTCAGCTACTTTGGTGGCTGGTTGTTTTGTTGTTGTGGTTTTTTTTAAAGTATATATGACTCTCTCTATGTGTTCATGTGTGTGTATAGAGCTGATGTGCTGGCACGATAAAACTGCATACCAGAATGGTCAAAACCGGCAGACTCACAGATAAAGAAATACACTTCCTGTGAAATAGTTATGCTGAGTGTGACGAAGGAAATGGCTATCAAGAGGCATCAGAAACATATACAAATTTTGAGCAACACTAAAAATTTCTACTAACCTAAGACTGTGGGCCATTGTCTGTGGAAAAGTATGGTCTACGCATCGATGATGGCAGAGGTGTCAGATGCAACCTGCCTTTCTTTTCAAGCAAAAAAGGATCAGCTCTGTGGGAGGTAATTTCTCTAAATTCTCTATCACCCTCAAGCCCAAACTTTCTAAAAACAGATCTTTCTGGCCTTTTCTTAACTTCCAAATACCAGTCTGTCTTATACCTCCTATGGACATTCATTAATTGAAATGCAGCACCACTCAAAACAAGCTCATTCTGTTCCTCTTCTCAAACACTCCCTTTCCTGTTTTTCTATACAGATACACTGTCATGTCTCTCATCTTTGAAATTCACAGTCTGAGCTTCACCATTGACTTAGTCCTCTGTTTTCATCCAAACAGCTTACCTACCAATAGCCTGTCACTTCTTTTGACTCAATATTGTCATCATGCAGTATTCTTCCAGCCACAATTTTTACCTTATAAAAATGCAGTCTTCACTGATGCTTTTGAGTTCTTTCCAAATGCTTTTATTTGCTGTTGTTTTGATAATTTCATGATTCATCAATTATTTTTGTGGATTTTTGTTTTGCCACCAAAGGAATGCCAACGTGGTCTTACTACATCCAACACCCTTCACATTCTTCTCTATTTATACAGCCCTCACATGAATTAATTAGCAGTTTCCTTTTTACTTCTCAGTATTTTCTATAAATCTTACCAGCCCTAGGAAGGCTTTATTTTTTTTTAGCAACCTGATGTTTACTCCTAGTCCAGTCCTTCTCTATAGAAGGACAATTATTGAAATCCTCAGAACCACATCATTATGCCCATCCAAATTAACTTTAAATTCTTCATCTGCTGCACCACCTTGAACATTTTCCCAGCTAATAAGAAACAAAATAAATCATGTAGAAAAGCTATCTTAAGAAAACTGGATGACTTCATCATTACAGATACCTTCATCTTCTGCCTCCTCAGCTGCTCTGTCTCAACATTTTGTTTACAAACTCACTGGAGTGGAAATTGTCATTTACTGTAACTATACACCACAGAGTCTTGATTAGCTTGAAGATCTCTTTGTGTCTCACCAACGTAACTCACAATATTGAAGAAACCTACCAGGGAGTGCAGTAACACATCATGTAGAGACTTCCCTACTGATGTTGAAGCAGCGTGTGGTCCCCTTAACACAGATACCTGAAATGTAATAATTTAGAGTGAAATTATGGCTCCTCTGAAGTCCATGCTTTTTGTGACTATCTTATTTTGGTAATACTGTAACTTAAAGAATATCTCTGTATAAAATTAACTTCAGAAGATGGTATATATTTTTGTTTTCCTCTGTTCTGCAACAGGTCTATTATTGTATTTAGAATAAGCCCACTATGACAAAATGTTCTAGTTTTCATCCTTGGTTTCATAAAAGAGCCATTTCTTTTTTTTTTTTTTTCCAAGCTTATGAAGCTGATAGCTGCACATCAATTTTGTAAACTTGATAGATGTGTTCAGTTAAAGGAGGAGACCAAAAGGAAAGCTGGGGGGCCTGGAAGTTTTGAATGTGACAGGCTGAACTCATCAAGTACTGACAAGAGCTGCTGCCAGGGCACAGCAAGAGCCAGCTGCTCCCCTAGGGTCGGGGAGCCAGGAGCCAAGGGGGACCCCCATGTCAGCTGTGCCCTCACCAATGTGGCACCATCCCACTCGGTGTGACCGTGGTGGGCAGAGCACAGTGCTGGTAAGAGTGTCCTGCAACAGCCCTAGACACAGCAGTGAATGGAGCACAGCTACGACACGGCTGTCGTGGCTTAACTCCAGCCACAAACTAAGCCCCTCACAGCCACTCGCTCACTCCCCCACAGTGAGATGAGGGAGAGAATCAGAAGGGTAAAAGTGAGGTGGGCTGAGATAAAGACAGCTTAATAGGTAAAACAAAAGCCACACGCACAAGCAAAGCAGTTTTTTCCTTCCATTTTCTGCCAGTTACAGACCTAACAAGCTGAATGCAGGCTGTCTCATTTCTCCTGTGAATGGCATCCTGTGGACACATCTTTGAATAACACTTAAAAGGATAAAATGCTGAAAGTGTTCTTCATACTTAAGGGAAATACAATTAAATGCTGTACTGGATATGCTGAGTTCTCAAGCGTCCTCTTAAAAAACTTTTTCTTAAATAGAGCCCCATCTGCCTGAACCTACAAATCAGCACATAGGAGACCCTCCTGTGTTCATGTCTTTGGACTTCTAGGCTTATAATTCTGAAATGAAAATGCTAATTTACTCACACATCTGCACGACACAGAGGAAAATTCTAGATACTATTGAAAAAGGAGGGAGTTTGTTCAGTGGAGCTGGGATTTCATCCTTCCTTTTTTTGCAGTTTTAACAGGTTCATCCATGCATGTCAAGGATGCGTTTAGAAAGACTGATCAACACCTCCCTTGGGAGCTAAACTGAAAATGGAACAGAAACTTCTGCATTTTGAAGAAGGTTCTTGAGACCAAGTAGGTTGCAGAGTAGTATGAGAGTGACTTTTTCCTTATTCTTTTACATAGCTTAATACAATGCTTTAAAGACTCATTTCTCTTACTCATGCTCCATGTATTTGTCAGTCAAATTTTCTCAGTCATTAACCATTCATTTGCTATTCTGTAATTTATTATGTTATTCATTTTACAAGACAGTGTGCAAGGTTTCTTGCTTGTCTCTTCAAGTAAGGCATAACGCTTTATGCTAACCTCCACAAGTCATACCAAACTTGTCAGGAATATTTATCATCTGAGTTTAGGAGGTTATCTACACATTTTTCAATTTTTGATGCCGTTCATTAGTTTGCTTTACTGACTTTGCACTATGTAGTGGATATGGGATCTGTGATCCATACAGTTTACATTTCAGAGCTGAACGGGGCAAAATAAGATCAGTAGAAGCTGTTTATTCATTTCCACTGATTTATCAGTTCTAATGAAAAGTTTCCAAGAATGTTCCATTAGAAGGTAATTCTAATGAATAATCTTGCCTCAACACATTATGGTTTCATCGTATTGAAGAGTGACACACAGAAAATGTGTGGCACCATTTAATTCTATCTTTATGTTATTAAAAACTTCTAGGAAAATAGGTACTTAGATATTCAATTTATCTGATGGAAAATATAAATAAATGTAATGTTCTTAGCCTGTGAATTTGAAAAAAAAAATATTTTTTTCTTTATAAAACCAATATGTACCACTGAAGTTGAATTAAACCCAAAATGTGACATACTGCTTTTCAGTGACATTTAAGAGCTAATTGACTAAAAGAAAATGTCTTCCAACAGAAAACTGGGTACTTTGCCACATATATCTCTTTAATTTTCAATTGCCTTTTTGGAAAATTAGGTCACTAAGTTATAAGAAGTATTAGTGTAATACTTTTCAAGAGTTTCATATATCTCAAGCCCTATACTTGAACGCCTAAAGGCACATTCGTAAATCATCAGTTTCTAGGTTGATTTTTCATTCTGATGTTTCATCACAGCTCAGATTGACCTCGGCACTTCTGAAAATGCAGCCCATTTTTATTTACAAGTCTGCATCTCAAAAGAAAGCTCAAAAATAGGCATCCCAACAAAACAACATCGGTTTTGTTTATATAATTTCATAGTTTGTCATCACCCAATATTGTAATGATTTTCCTTTGATTTTTGCCCGTGATCAAACAGATGACTTAGACTAGTGAACATAGTTCTGGGGAACAGAATGCGTAGGTTATACCGGATAAGGTGACATTTTGGTTCCAGGTAGATTTTAGGCCAAAGGGAAGACACAAACATAATAGAAAATAAAAGCTGTTAATTTGTTTCCCTTCGTTAAGGGCTTCCTCCTTTGTTTACTCACATGAGTCAGTGCTATTTTTAAGAATTTTTCTGGTATACAAGTCTCACAAATGTATGGGGAAAACTACTCACTGCAATCATTCCACGGACACTAATAAAAAATTCCAAAACGTCATTATCCAAACAAAAGTGAAAGAGTTGCAGCTAATCACAAATACAATTCAAAATATTGTGGATATCCATAGAAAAGAAAACATTTCCTGTTTATACAGCAAAGCCTTTGACAGAAATACTGAGCAAGTTACACTTTGGGAGAAAAGATCAAAGATCCTCATGAGCCACCACTTTTGCCAAAGGAATCGTTCGTATCAAGAAAATCTTGGATGCATTTGATTGCTATGCTTGAAATGGTATTTCTATCTTTTCTCTTTAATGTGTTTAAAACATAGTTTAGTTAATTTCATTTTTGCTTGCTGGGCAGTTCTTAAATGATTTATGGATGCTGACTCCCACAGTTTTGAAATTTAGAAGTACAGCCAGAAGTATAACTGATCTTATTCTTCATTGCAATAGTTTGTTACAGATACTATGCAAAGCATCAAAAAAAGTTTCATTGCAAATACAACAAAAAGTCAGCCTATTATTCATGGCATTCTGTATGGGAATGCTCAAATATTACATGATATAAAAAGCAACAGATGTGGAACTAAATTATTTTCTCTTATTCTAGTAATTTAGAAAGGAGTCCTGGACAAAATTGTGAGAGGTCACCCATTACAGGAATCACAAGCAGGAAAACTTTCACTATTTCCCCTGCAAAGGATGAAAATTTCACTCATGGCTTGAGTAAAGGTCTTTAGTATGTAACAAAGACATGGTTATAGAAGAGAATCATTACAGTTGGAAGGGACCTATAACAATCACCTAGTCCAACTAGTTATGATGGTCAGAGACGTCTCTTTTTTTTCTAAGAGTAACAAGATTACAAATATTTTAGAAACTAATAAAAGCCACGCAGAAATAGAAAATGTACAGGACAACCAGTAAGAACTGTATTTTTCTCTGAAAAATGCAAGTTGCAAGAAATTCTCATTACCATCAGAAGCATCTTCAAGGATTCTGTGGGTCATCACAAGGACTTTGGGAAGCTGATGCCATATTGTTTCAGGGAGCAGATCCAAGGGGAAAGGGTTTTGAGAGTGAAGGGAGGCTGCAGGCATGAAGGTCTACAAAGAAATAAAAACCATTATTGTTAGACTTCACATTCATTCTGTTATACAAAGACACAGGGCATCGCAAGCAAATTGGCCTACTGTATTTAAATGTATATATTATTTCAAAATTACTGCTTTCTGAGCCTGCCTGTCTCAAGACTCAAGACTCAATTGTCAGAGCTCTGACTCAGTCAGATGAGCCTCTGAACTTGGTGTCAAGTACATTACCTGAAAGACAGCAGATGGAGTCTGCATCAGTAAGTGAGGAATTATTACAAAGAATGTACTACCTACTAGTTTGAGTCTTTATTTTTAAATTAAGTGTAATAGGCTCTCTCTTCCAGAGTCACCAAATCAGAGTAAAAAGTGAGGTTTAAATGCACCCAGAAATGCCTTTGGTTAAACCGTTTGTTACAGATCTGAATCCAGGGATTTCGAGAAGAAACACTACATTTTTTGTCTGCGTGGGACCACTCAGGACGGCACATGCTGTACCCCAGCAGTACGGGGTCCATATCTGGTAGCGTGATATAAAGTGTTTCACCTGTATTGAAGCTTCTCTAAACCACATGCAGTTAAACTGCATTTCTATCATGACTTGTCCAATACCCACACACAATGCCAGACCTCTGAAGGAAGAATTTTAGCCCATTTGTTAGAGTATTACATTATAAAACTGTTCTAATAGTGGAAGGCTTCACTCAGCTCTTCACTTTAGGCCTTAATGCACAACATTTGTAACTGTTCATATTTTTGGTGTACTCCATTACCAACTTGACTATATCAATGCCCAGAAAACCCCAGTCATTACTTTCAATAAGCAGTCACATAACTGGCTTTCGATGGGTCTAGATAAGAAATTAAAAATAATGATGAAGGGATTTAAATAAGTAATGTGTAGGCTGAACCTAATTCCGATTTCAATTTCATTGACTGTATACTAATTTAACTACATAGACTTAATAGACATATTATGATTTACACGACTGCCACTGGCCTATATTTCAAACTCAGATCGTAATTCCATACTTGAGTGCTACCTAGTCTCTCAGGGCAACAAGGAAAGTCCCTTTTTTTAAAAGTATATATGCACACACAAACCCATCTATATATGCACATAAAAAATTCTAACATAAACTATAGGTTATCTGCACCTAAAAAGAAAAAGATGTTTTCCTGCTGCTCTTGTATTATGTAGTCAGTTTATAAAACAAAACAGTTAGGATTACTTTTTTTTTTTGTAGCATGTTAATTTACCTGCTATATGTAAAGAGGAGAAAAAAATGAAGGGTAAACTTAAAAAATAAAATCAGGCCAAAACAGCACTTCATGGCTATGCTGGCAGTCAGAGCAATTAAAACACAGTTCTTTTAGAGAGGAAAAAAAAAAACAAAAAAACATGAACAAAGATTTAAGCTACACAAAAAAAAAATGTTCTTACATTAAAAGATGATGCCTTGTTTCCACATTCCTCATATCATAAAATTATATTATAGAACCATAGAATGGTTCAGGTCAGAAAGGACCTTAAAGACCATCCAGTTCCAACTCCTCTGCCACGGGCAGGGACACCTCCCACTAGACATTAACATGATATTGTGACACTTCCGATGCAGATACTTATATTTCCCACTGGAAAGTCCACTTTTTAGACAGGATTTACAGTTCTTAGCTAAATTCAGTGAAGAAAGATTTCCAAGAGGAAAAATTCCGATTAAGAGACCTCCTAGGAAAAAGTGTAAAGAAGGAATGAAAAATTTCAAATGAAATTTTAGATTTGCGACTTCATCAGTTTTGCCTGGATACTTCACACAATACTACTGCACCAAGACCCATTTTTCATTGTCACGATTTTTTCTTGTCAGAAAACTCCACAACTGCAGAAGCAAATAGAAGGATATTAACTAAAATATCTTCACTTGTGATATAACCTACTGAGCTGAATATTTTAACCTCATAACCCAGCTTACACACTTTGATTTTGTATTTCCAATGTAAAGATCTCCAGGCCATGATAGATGCAAGTTTTGCAACAACAAGGAACCTTCTTCAAACGGAAATGCAGAACTCTGCTACAGCCATTGCAGCAGCTCAGTCTCATTATTTTAATCGCTGTGCAGCATTTACAATTGTCAGGAAAAGGGCTGCTTCCATTGGCTCCATCTGGCAAGCTGTTTGTCAGTTTAATGGACACGCATTCCAAGTCTCCTTACGCCTGTGGCCATGTTTGAATTCATCTGCCTCAGTGGAATACCTAACAAGAGCAATTTTTAAAAGGAAATAGTTTAATGAACTATCAAGCTTGGTCTTCAGGGTTAATAGCTATTTACCTAACTAAAATGCTTAGAAAACATTTTTTTTTTCAGGTTTTCTATGGTTATTAGCTTTTTGCTTTGATTTTCTTTTCCCTTTTTCCCCTACATCAGTTATTTTTTTATCATCAAGAATGATTCTTGTTTTATAATATTGAGGGGTGTAAATTAGGGCTAACTAATTATCATCCTCTCAAGATTTAAAAATGGACTTAGCCTACAATGGGGATCTCTCAGGTAGAGTTAGAGCAAAGGTGCACCCTGTGAGCTCGGTGCTACTGCCCTCCCTTTTGGGAAACTGCATCAACCCTCAGAACCTCAAAAACGTCACGGAATGTAACCGTCAAAAATGTAACGGAATTCACCACCCATCTACCTGGCTTTGTTTTTCTAGACTTCAAAGCCCCTGGGGAAGGGGATTTGTGACTAAAATATATTTGCCACGTCCAAAACGAAGTTTGGCACCTATTGCAATAAAGTTGTTATGCACGTACAGTCTAGCACGTTATGCATACTTGATCTGATTGTCTAATAATTTTGGGAGATATGGATTGTGAGAACACAGAAAAGCCTAGACTAAATACACACTGATTTAAAAGACAAAATAAGTATTCTAAAAAGGAAAAAAAACCCCAAAGAACAGTAAAAAATACCAAAAGAATACTATTGTAATGACTTATTTTTCTAAAGCATTCCATTTGCAACGGAAGTGATATCAACAGTAATTATTTTTTACAGTATCTACACTTCAGTGGTAGGCAGCTGATCCATGCAGTTGTGAATAAGACTGCATTCTTGAATCACATTTCAGTTTCCAGCTGCAAGTAAATCAGATATCTTGCAAATATTTGTCATATTTTATTTCACACAGGTACATGCCCACGTACCTTTTCTAACTTCAGTAAATCTTTTGCAAACAAATTTTAGGGTGAAAATAAAGCCTCATAAAACAAACATTTGCACTAATTGAAATGACGTATTAGTGCATGTTTATCGATCCCATTTGCCGTTGTTTTTGTTTTACAAATTTTCTCTTTGCATTAGCATACCTAGGATTAGTAAAATTAGTATTTCTGAAAATTACAGTATCCCTGTAATTACCTTAGATACAAATTGCACACATTTCATTGCCTTCATTAAGCCTGTAGCCATATGTAGCTCAGAGGATTAGTAATTAAGCAGTTAATGAGTAGGTTACTGTACTTTTCCAGTCTGTCTTCCAAATCTTTTGCCATCTCCTCAGAGCTTCTTGAAGCAGTCGCAGCATTTGCAGGCTGACATAACCCTTCTTCCCTGGCTAAAGGAATCACCTGCATGGAGTGTCAGAAAACCCAGTCTTACAAATCACCATTGAATTGCACAGAAATTAGTTTACTTGGTATAAAATCTTTCTTTCTAATTAAATATTGTTGCATGTAGTAACAAAAACTGAACATGTAAATGATAATTCGGTTACTAACAATTAATGAAGAATGCTTTTATTCCCTATAGTATTAATGTAAAATGTATGTGGATTAGGTAAATATCCAGCCTAGGACTCCTAGCAGATAGCCCGCAAGCTCTTGAGTTTCCAAGGCAATGGCACATTTTAGTAGGAAGCCAGACACAAGTAGGAGAGCAAACTGTAAATTCCACTTCTGCTCTTCCTTGAAACCAGGCAGCCTTAATCTGCCTGAGCCTTCGCTTTTCGTTGCTCAGTGCTGTGTGCAAGCTACTCAAGCTGGACAGGCAATGCTACGAGGGTGGCAGCGATGTTCCTGCTTCTGCTGCCTTGGAAGTGACAGCAGCTCCATGGAGGCTTTTCATCGTTCTTTAACAGCTCCATCCGTCTTGCTGTGGTCTGCAGCATCACCTACAGAGCTGGCAATAGTGGAAATGCTACTGCAAAACCAGTAACTCAGTCCTGTTTAAAATCTCTCTATATACCATTCAAGTCTTTCAGCAAGGAAAACACTAAAATAGCACATTACTCCACTAGACCTTATGATACAGCGAGATTTTGCGAGATGGCACATTGCTGCTTCACACTCTCATGATCAAGTCCAGATTTTTTGCTACTCGGTTCAAAGCTTCTTTAGAAGATAATTAAAACTAGAATTCATTGAAAAGGACACAAAGTAAAAATCTCTCCGAAGCAGAGTCAGACCTAAGACAAACGCTGGTTTAGTTATGGGAAATCTCCCCATACATCTAGCAGCTTTGATGTGATTTCTGGCATGTCAGGATAAAACATGCCAGAACAGAGTAAAAATAACCCATCGTACACTGATGCAGAAAGTAAAGCAGAGCTTGGAGTTTTTAAAGCCTCTGGTCAGATTTAAATGAAATATTTTACATAAAAGTTTTGTGAAAATTCTTATTTAGAAGTCATTCTACGTGGCCATAAAAAGTCAATTAGATATATCAGATTAAATTGTTGGTAGGAATGGATAATGGTGTGTGTAGGGAACACAGAAGTAATATATAGCAGACAACCTGTTAAAATGCTGAAACACTTGTGAGCTTCAGTTTGTTGCTTTTTCAGCCATCCTGAGGGTCTGCTTCTTAAATACAATGACAATGAACTCTTGAACCACGAAACTAGCTGCTGCTGCAGAGCTGAATACCGATGGAGTTAGAAGAGGCCCTTTACTTCTTAAAAGCGTTAGACTTGAAAGCATCGAGCTGAACCCAGGCTGTAGCTGAAGCAATCAACGACTACCAGAACACGATGACGGTGCCAGGGTGGTCTCAGTCCCTCTGGCACATCCTGCCCAGCCGTGAGAACAGAGATACCTGCAGAGCAAAGCCAGTGCCAATAAAGCAGATGTGTTCCTGTCTTCAGCTGCATCTTCAGCAAATAAGCTCCACACCGACTTACTTTGTCAGTCCTCAAGTTTATCCTGCTGGCTTGAAACCAAAGGAGGTGAAACAATGCAAGAGGGTCCACGTTATTTGTGTGTTGGGTTTGTACAATCAAGAAGAGTCAGACAGGCCTCCAGCCTCATTCCACTACTCACAGGTGTGCGTACACGGAAGAAGGTGAGCGGCACGGGGTGGGAACGGGGCAGGTTTCTTTGCTCACAAGCGGTTATTAGATAACCCACCTCACCAGGTATTTTCTCCCTGCGTCTCTTCAGAGAATGATTAGAAGCGTAAAACATCCTAAGTGATTGCAAATATCCTGCAAAATCATATTCTTTTGATCTCTGGTTAGCTATCAGTTAGATACGCTCCGCTTACGGCACTGACAGATGAATAAAGGATGCAAAGAGCCAAGTTTTTTGATAGGTGTAAGGTTTTGCTTTTGTTTTGGCAGTCGGGATCCAAACCAGCTAAAGCTACTGAAGCCTTAGAATTTCATCAAATGCAAATTGTCAGCTTTGGTACACAGAAGGTTAATATTGTACTTCTTAGCCCTGGAGTGATGTATGAAAATATACAATCAGTGACTTCAGGAAACCCATCTAAGCCCTGCATGTACATTTTTCACTTCACCAACTACTCTGGTGGTAGCCAGTAGATCTAATTTCAGCAAGTTTGTGTTCCTGACAGCAGTCACATCAAATTACAGAATCTTCCAGACTTAGCTGGCACCTTCATCTCAGCCTTTCTATCAAATAATATGCCTGTTGCCTTCATCATGCAATCCTTAATTATCTGAAAATCAGCAGACTGTTGCTTGTGCCAGCAAAGGAAATGAGGAAAGAATAGCATTCTTTCCAATGCACATGGCTGGACACCCTTCAGAGACATCTGATTTGATTGCGAGTAACAATATTCCATTGATGTTCTTTTTTATATTTATGGCTTAAGGCCCTTTTCCTAAAGAATTAGCTTACGCATGCACATACTAAAACCTGCATGGTTTTTTTTCTTGGCGACAGAGATGCTGCGAGTTTTAGTTCTGATTTTCCAACAGATGCTGCTTGGTGGATAAGTATGATGTGTCCCTAGGGCCGCTATGTTGTGCTGAAAAAAATAAAAAATAAAAAGATTAGGAGGATGGGTGAAGATTGTTTACCACAGAAGCACGCCATGCATAAATCTCACGGGAGACGCACAAAATATCTTACCCTAGTCCCAGACAAAGGTGTTCTAATTTCTCCGAATCAGATACAAACCCCAAAGGGGATCAAGGTGAACACAGCAAACTAGGTGATCCATCAACAACCTAATTACATTCGATTGACCCAGAAGAAATTCCAGAAGCAACACAGATACCTTTGGATGCTGGAATGGTATCTATCAATTTCTGGCCTCTGGGTCTTGTCATTACCTGACATCTCCACTGCTAAAACCACTCCTCAGGAATGTTCTCCTCATTTCTGTAACCTGATTATTTAGACTGGGTGCCAGCACCTAACAAAGTGCTCCGGGCTAAATTCTAGCAGGCTGCATCATACAAGGGATTTCATTCCTTGTAACATCCTGCCTCTCATTAACTATGTAAAGTATTTTAAAATAGGCTTCTTTGGAAATCACAGTCTGATATTTGCTGATGCGTTGCCATACATTTCAGGAAAATTGGCCAGAGGGAAAGTCTGAGGACTCCTGTCTGCCTCAGTTTTAAAAGAACCAAACCTCAGTAACTTAACGCAAAAATATGATAATTAAATATATATATAAAGAAAACATAAAAGAAAAAAGATAACTGCGCAGACAAATGGACCAATCTACATCAGACATATAATAAATCTCCCTCTTTATTTTTTAACCAGTATGTTAACAATTCAGGATATTATCTCTTTGGGACAGGGCTGTGATCAAGGTGCCAATTTGTCCACAGAGAATTACCCCACTTTTGTGTACATTACTCAATTAGAAAAAAGTAATTCAACTTGTGCATAGGGAATATGATTCACAAATGTTTCTTCCTGGTGGCTCAGCAGAACGGCTCTTTTCAAGGATGTCCACAGGTACACTGAGGACAGCTTAAAAAGGAAACAAGAAAACTGCACTGGAAAGATTAAAAGAAATGGAGTATAAGGATTTTCTCACAGTCTGATGACTTTTCAGGCTGAGGGAAGTAGACGGTGCTATTGGCAAGAATTGAATATTAAAATATAAAATAAAACGTATGCTAGATCAAGTCCTAGGTCTGTGAAGCACTGTGAGTGTGAACCATAAAAAGCATTCAATTGTTCCAACTGTATTGAACTGTACACTATGCATTTCTTTTTGTTTATTGCCTCATGCCACCAATATTCCCTAATTCCAAATCTCAGCCACATGTGGGAAAATATATTTGTGCTGCAATCTAAATGGACTAATAAAAACAACATTCAGCCATTTAGAACTGAAATATTCATGAAATACTCAGGGAACAATGAAATCGAATTGCTTCAGCTATCCTAAAGGAACAAGAGTCAAGAAAACACAGGAGTAACTAGAAACTGTTCTACTGTGCCTTCAAACTTTGTTTTTTGTTTTTCTTTTCTTGCCTTTTACTCCTCTTACTTCAAATCAAACAGGTTCATTCCTATTTAGAAGATACTACACCTGGCTACCCAGGTGGCTCACATCTATTTATTTAAATTTTAGCCTGTGGAGTTAAATTACTGTGAAAGCAAAATAGGAAACCACTCTGCCTACATGAGTGAACTTCCATCACCACAGTACAGTCACATGGGCAGACAACATGTTTATGTGAGTGTCTGCATCTTTGTGAGTCTAAACAAACACTGAAATTAAATTTAAAATGTTCCTAAAATGTAATGCTTAGGATTAATCTCAGGGAAAACTCCACATCCCATACTCGTTATAATTAAAAGATATTACTTCATTGAGAACTAGCTCTAGGCTAAAGCTTCTTGACACACTTGCATTAACTGACCAGTTCCTACTTGAATGAAATGCAGAATCCAAATAAGAAAACTGCTTTCCTAATTAAGCTTGCAAACATTATAACTAAAGTATCTCCTATCATTATTCAGAAATCTGGGCCAGTACTATTCTTGCCAGGAATCAAATGGTCCTAGAAACAACGTACACTGGGGAAAGATATCTTCATCTCCTGCAGCTCTAGCCCTCAGACCCGTATGAGATCTGCAGCTACAGAGGACGTTATCTCTGCCTCCGCAGTATCTGTCGATCTGAGTGGAAGTAATTTCACACAATATTGCAACTGTTTGTTGTTCTTTATTCTTAGCATCTATCTAGCTGTCTGTAATAGCAGTAATAGCTGTAATCTCTTCCTTTCAAGGGATGTCCTTTTTCACACGAGAAGATGGAACACACAGGCCACAAGAAACGAGAGGTCTCTGTGCTGTCTGTTCCCAGACTTACTCACTTAACACATACTTTTTTTTTTTTCAACTTCGTATGTGGGAAGGCAACTAAAATCTAAATACAAAATAAAGCAGATCATCAGCTTGCTAATTTTGTGGCACATGGAAATAAGAGAAATTTTACAGGATGCAGAGAAATATTTCAAGCATCCTTTGACTTACTGTGCCCTTTCCAGATGGCACTCCAGCTGCCAGGGCTACCCTTAACGCCTGCACTACAACTTGCCTTCCCCTAGACCCTTCTGGTGCAACAGCCAACACTGCCTGCTCACAACTTCTTTACACATTAAGACAAAGGCCACTCTGGCTGCAACCCACCTGCTCTCCTCCAGCTCCTTCCTGCTCCCCAAAGCTGCTCAGCCTGACAGCAGACTTTTCTGCACCACATCGATGCACCGACAGCACTCCAAAGGCCTAGGTAGGGCTTCTGCAACACCTAAACAATGTTTCATGTCAGGTAATATTAACATCATTCAAAAATACAGCTCTACATCCAAGATCTGCTTCAAATTATTTAAATCCTTGCCTACTAAAAGACATTTCAATGTCTTTTTCAGCTGTTCTTTCAGTGAATACAAGAAAAGAAATAGCCTAAGGGGGAAAAAAATGTTTAAAGTTCTTGCTCTAGAAAACTAATTTTTGCTACTGATTTGTTAATTGAAAGTTGGGACATGTTCTTTAATGTTGATGACCATTTTTTGCCAATGTCTCTTTCCAATTTCTTTTAGTTTTCAAACCGTAAGTAATCCTCACATAATACGTACGGTTCAGAGAAGTCCCATGGAAGCAGGATACAAATATCAATAGAGGATTTAGAAACTGAAGAACTAAACAGCAGTAACTTACCTAGATTTAAGTGCTACTCACTTTTGTATCAAGCTGGCACATGCTTACAGCAGTACAGTTAAAATTGGATCTTAGTTTGGTACTGAGGAAGCATCACTCAGTTCATTTGGTTCGATCCAACTAACTCACATCCCAAGCCCTCTGTTCGCACGACCTTAACTCCGTGCTCTTAAACAGCTCTACGTGCCGTCCAAATTTCCAGATTAAAAGCTTTAAGCGAGTTTTTGGCTCATACTTTCCTCCACCCTGGCTCTTCTGCTGAATTTACACTGTGTATTTTCTAAAGTGTTTAGGAATCACTCTGGGATTTCCAAAGTGTTTGAAAGACCTGAGAATGTGCCGCTTCTCCATTAACTGCTGTTTCCAAAGCTAAAGCATGCAAAATTGTTCTTCCCAGTTTCACAAATATTTGAGGAATATTATGAGGAAAAAAACCATGATAACAGGCTTACCTTTCAGTCAAAAAAACTGCATAGAATTGATGTCTCCACTGACATAAGCACTAACAAGTGCTTGGTTTTCATAAAAACATATGCTGGAAAATAAGGAGTTTAAAAATGAAGAAGACTTCAAATTATCATATAGTGAATAAACAAAGAAAGAGCAACCTAAGTTTTATGTTTCTGCTTTCTGAAAGCATCCCAGACAACAGAAAAGTAACATATTGTTTCATCTTGGCAGAGGAACCATTAGTTCTGTCTGTTGAAGTAATTAACGTACAGTTCCTATTTGATTCCAAGTGTGTTTCGGTCTCGTACATTTAAAACATCCCATTTTTGTTAGGTGGTTTGGTTTTTTAAGAACTATATATATATATCCTGTTTCCATGCCTTTAAACAAAAAAATCTCTGCCTGGCTCATTTAAGTCTGCCTAACTTTACGGTCACTACTAAAAAATATAAGAATTTGTATTACATTTTTTTATTTAAGGAATATTATATCTGAAACAAGACATACAACTTAAATGTCATCTTTAAAAAAATGTTACATCTTACGTGCACTATGCAGAAACTGACCAATCAGAATTTGCTTAGAAATGCTGTGTAAGAATATACAAATAAATGAGAGAAAATTAAAAGAAAAGTATAGCACTTGAAAAAACTTCCATAACAGTACGTTATCAAATATGTATTATAGAGGATAACTTGGTCTTTTAAGGTACCTTTCACTATTTTTCTAAAAAGAGAAAGTCAGTTCTTCACAGTCCAACTGGAAGAGTAAGATAACTGTGTTGCAGGGAAGAAGACGTTCCTCCTCTGCCTCCTATCAGTAAATCAACTCAGTTAAACATGATTAATGTTTGGCTCAGTGTCTCATAAATTTGTCTAACAGCCGATACTACATAAATCCAGATGGCTGGGTGCCAACTCCCTTAAAACTCTCCACTCAGTGCGTATCACACACCCCATTCCAAACACAGGTTTGCTTCCTCTCAGTGCAGAAAATTGCTAACATGTACAATGAAGAGCCAGAAACACCCATCCTGTCTCTTCTGTTCGCTATGAAACATGCCTAAAATGCAACCAGAAATATGTTTACAGTGAAAATTCAAGTTACAGGAATACACGTTAGAGTTTACCTCTTACTTGCTACTCCTCTTACTCGCATGACAACATAAAGAACAGTACACAAACTGGAATATTGATCAAGCTGTCATGTTTTTTCAAAATAAGAACTCTAGCTAGATCTCAGAAACTTAAATTAACATTTCCTTAAGTTTGAGTCATTCAGATCTATTGTTTGATTTATGTCATCTCTACGTGCAATCAAGTCATCTATCTCTATCCTCAGGCAAGGAATAGCTAATGCTGTGGGTGAGCTCTGCAGCAGTTTCCTTTCCTAAAAAGTAATAAACTGACTTCTGAGTATTTAGCAATGTCAAGCAGGAAGGACGCAATCATGTAAACTGGTTCTTCTAAACAGTTTGCCTGAGTCCCAGTCATGCAGGGGGATACAGTGAGCTAAGAATGCAGAATAATACAGTAAAACACAGTATACAGAAACGTGTGTTAATAATTGAGTTTCTCTCTAGATCATACCACGCTAAGCAATCCTTCTTAGCATTCATAGTCCGTTCTTAGAAGAACGGACAAGTTATATACATCTTTAAATGTACAGCTTCCATCTGCTGATCCAACGAACCAGGTGTACCAGCTCACAGATCAAACATTTTTTTTTAAAAAAAAAAACAAGAAGCTGACTGCCTCCAAGTAGCTAGTATCACTTTTGATTATACAGTTTAATGATACTTGCTGTGGTCAACAGTTCCATACCATGATCTACAGAAATAATTCCTTGCCGTAAAAAGCACAGTACTTGATGTAATGTGTCGTATTCAGTGTTTATGGTAAAGCCACTCTGTGTCATCTCTGTCATTTAGCGTTGGGCAAGATCCAGATCCAGACAAACGCAGACTATAACTAGACTGAGTCAAGCTTACACTTGCGCAATGGCAGATATCTATAAATTGACTAGACTTCTCAATTATTTCGGATGACTTTGCTCAAAATGTCTGAGACTGTTTACCAATGTCCACATTTAGGTTTTAATTAGATAGGCATCAGGTAATTAGACATTTGAAATAGCTGTTAGAATTGTTCACTGACTCCCTCTTCTCAAAAGGCCAAAGCAGCTGACAATGGCTAATAACTAAATATTTCATGTGAAAAAGGATATGCAGACATAATTACTGCTGCAACCTCATCAGACCGGCCAAGTCTAATTAAGTGTCAAGCTAGAGTTACAAAAGGGTTATGAGATTTCCCTTAAAAACGACAACTCGGCTATGGTGACACATGGACAATAAAACTACCTTGGGAGCAAGGGGAACATGACTTTTATGTAGATCTGCAAAGAATATTATAAAAAAACACCCTGTTCTTTCACATTACTCAAACTATATTATTAAAATTAAAGCAGAACTGAAATGTTCAACCTGTTGTCAAGAAAGAAAACTTTGTGGAATATTTCTTCCTTCATTAACATGTCCTTAAAGCAGTTAATAACCCTTTTAATTGTTTTGTCCCTCCAAATTAAGCATAGGGGGCGCTCATAAGCCTCACCTCTTTCCATCTGCAATCATTTGCATTTCTAATTACTAGTATATCCTATTCCCAAGTATCTTGATTACTTAATTAAATTGACCATTAAACTATGAACCTGCTATATTTTGTTTATAGGCACAAACAAACCATTCAGGTAAACAAGAAAGAGTGCTCTCCTAGATATTAAGAATAGAGATGGGAAGGAAATAATATTATTGGCCCATTAACTTTCTGGATTTCAGATAGTATTTCTCATCCCACATGGCATTGAGCCAGAGCTTTCCAGTTTTCATAAAAGTCTTGCCAGAGGAAGAAGTCTGGGGTTTATCCAGCCTTAGTGCGTACCATGTAAAGAGGCTGTACAGGTCTCAGAGATGATGTCAGGCTCTCAGGTATCAGCATGTATTAAAGAAAAAGTCTGATTCTTAAGAATAAAAGATGCAAAGATGACACAAACATATTTTCTGTTGTTTAACATCCTGCACATACAACCGATATTTTTCATAATTCCTTAACGTAGCATTTGAGAAACACTTCTCAAAAATATAATTACCCCAACCCATTATTTCTAGAAGTGGCTGCCCATCCTAAGCTAGAACAAGTATTCTTCTTTTACTTCTTCCATGGGGCTCTGTCAACTTCGATATATTTATGTTGAATAATATTGATCCTTTTTTCATTTAAAAATGTCATAGTGTTTCAGCTCAATTCTTGCCACATGACTTACCATGAGCTATGCTAATGCTTGCTGTGGTAACAATGCAGAATTTGTTCAGATTTTACTATTAGGAGACACTAAACTCTTCAAGTGTGGCATGCTAATCATGTTCTAATTCTTCATGCATCTCTCCTGAACTTTCCCCCGTTACTCCCCCTAAATCTGCTGACAATCCCATGCCACTGAATATTATTACAGTTCCTAGAACTGCGCAGGATATATTTTATCTTGCTTAGGGAGTCCTCCTAATAATATGAATATGTACACAGAATATCTTAAACTGATTGGCAGCCAGTCACCTTTTCCTCAGTCAAGACAGCTATTCAGTATTTTAATATCTTCTCTTAAACATGCAAGAAAGGATGTCGAAGTTCAACGCTGCTTTTAACGCAACCACAGTTCTGATATTTCCTTCCTACTCCAGCTAGTCAAATACAGTTCAGCAAAGGGGATGAAATCCTAAATTACAAATAAAGCTCCTCCTTGTTTCAGTAAGATTTATATTTTTTTGTCATTTTGGATGAGATTTCTAGCATTCTGCTCTGTCATACCATTAGTTTGAATGGGAAGACTTGACAGGATCACTGGCACCACGCAGCCCACTCCTACTGCTGATTCGAATGAAGGCCTCCAGACTTGCGTTTTCACGTAATAACAACTTTGCCGCCCTGCTAGAATACCCTTTACCTTCAAAAGCAGGCAAGCTGCTAAGCTATTTTCGGGGTTTTTTTCCTCCTTTTAAAGAAACAAGAAAATCGTTTTGTTTGACTTCTTAGTATTACAGCCGCGTTCAAAATACAGTCAGTGCTGCACAGTATTGAAAACAATCCTTCATCTCAGAGTCTGAAGGAAGGAATCAATGTATGCATCCTACAGTATCCTGATTATCTGCTGAGATAAGATAAGGGCATGCATCACCTCATCCTCTCCACTCTTACCGAAAAGGGTGTGAGTGTGCTCGAGCTGGCCGGCTAACCAGGGCAGCCAGTGACCTGAGCCCGGTGACACCCCGTAATCTACTATCACTGCAGAGAGAGATAGGGAGAAGGATTTAAAACCAGAGGAGTGCAAGGGAAGGTAATGTGCAGTCTTTATGCACTTACGTTGAATACATTTATTTGCTTTCCTGACACAGTTTTGGTTCCGAAAAGGGAGCGTGATCTAATTTTGAGAATCTCTCAGGAGAGGGCAGGCAATTTCTGATCGATGGGGGCTCTAAGCTACACTACATAAGGCTTCTCTTCTTCAGTGTCCCGGTTTCATTCCACTATTGATGCCATTTGTTTAATTTTGTGGTATCACTTACATGAGTAGATTAAATTCTGGGAGCTCTGAATAACGGTTTACACTCACATATGTGAGAAGAGAATTTGTCTGTAATATGACAATAATGCCCACAAAAAATTACTATCTAAATACATTTTCAGACTTCTGTTTCAATGGAACTTTGTCCATCAAGCCTCCATTGCTGGCCACAGTAACGCAGGCAGCATGGTGAAACAGAAAGAAATGGGAAAGAAGATAAGCTATTGAAGTGATAGTCGTATTTCAAAGGCATTGCCTATGAGGTTGAAAAAGAATTTTTTAGAATTTGCCAGGCATTTGAAAAAAATACATTATAGATAATTATCTCAGGTATCAAAAAAAATAAAATACAAATTTCCTGTAATGTCTATCAGAATAAAATGTGTTCAGAACCACACAGGCAATATATGAAAATCACTTATAGAAGTTGCTTCTAAAAGCTTGACATCTTAGAAAAAAACAGACAACTAATGTTTCCCATTGTCTCCCTATATAAGACAAATTAACTGTTTAAACTATATTGCAGTAATAGTCTCACTGGAGTGAAATTTTAATATTGTCAAATCTTTAAAATTCTTCCTTATTTTTGGAGCAAACTCAGCATCTTTGCTGTCACCTACTGTTGCACAAATAATTATGAAAAATAAATTCTAAACTCATGACGAGTAGTTTTAACACTATAGAAGCAATTACTGAAAAAAAAAAGTGTCAATCTCCAGTTTTAAATTCCTATTTAGTAACAAAACACAAAATTTTAAATACTTACAGTATAATAATCTAAGAAAGTTGAATGGCATAAATTTCCAAATAAAAATTAATTTTAAATAAAGTATTCATCCACAGCATGCACAAGTAAAAAACTCTAGAGTTAAAATCTCAACAAAGCAGTTTGGAAGGTTGGAGAAAACACATCAAACCTTGAATACAGAAATGTAACCATGCTGTTGCAATGACTGAAAGTCATCTCATATAAACGTTACTTTGAGCAAAGCATATCAGAATTGCTTTAACTACTTACACGCTACTGGGCTCCCAAAGGCAAAATAAGCATCAGGTAATGCTTTGTAAGCAACGTGAGCACGTTAAGTATCTGAATTGGCTAAACTGCAGCCAGAAGGTGACCCCTTCCAATAATTTTCTTAAAGCATGAAGACTACAATATAAAATAGAAAAGAAGATCCATTGAATGTCAACATTTTGTATTACATGGTCAGCAGATGCTCATTCTATGGGTAAATACTGACAGCATTCACTGCGCTCCGGGAAGCAGGTAGTCTTGAAGAGACCTTCTTCCTCTCCTGTGCCACACTGGTTTTCCATTCACATGTTTTTTTAACACCTAGTAATTACTATAGATCAAACCCCTTTACATCAAAATCCCAAGAGAACTTTTGGAGAAAAAATGACTTTTTATAGCACTTGTGACAGCTGTCAAACACTGTCAGTCAAATTTAGCCCATAAAGCACTAAACAGGCTTGGACTACTAGAGATCATAAATTTAAAACCTCTCTTGTCCCTATTATCTTTTTACAGCAAACAAATATCTCAATATAAAAGAAATAATTCTGAGGATCAGCAGAAGTGATCATGTGTGATACTACAGATACAACATTAATTTTATATAGTTCTTATTCAGGAGCTCTACAAAAGAATTGAAAATTTGATGCCACTAATATCATATATTGGACAAGAAAGTTTTTATCTTTCTTCATTGTCAGTCTTAGACCTGTAGAGGAGCTTCTCTGAGGCCATAACTAATCAACAAAAATTTAGTTTAATGCACTTATTCTTGAGGGTTCAGTGATATCCATCCCCATTGGTTTAGGATGTGTCTATCACAGGGAGGCTTGTTTCATTTTTATCTCACCTGAATGCAGATGTAAGGGAAAGACAATTGTTTATGAGAGAGGGAATAACAACATCGCTTACAAACTTGTCTTTGTTACAAAAAAGTAAAATGAGATCAAAACCTGTGCTACTAATAAAACCCAGGTTTGTTAGATGTATGTTACCAAAATTTGATTTATTTTATTTTTAAATTGATGGGAGTTTGCTAATTTTCTGGGATTATGCCCACATGCAAGAAAGTATATAAATTCAACACACCCTGATTCAAAAAAATAGAAAGCACAATGGAAAAGGCTGAAGCCTCTCAGTGCCTGGTAATATCTGGTGACACACATATTCAGTAAGGAATTTATAAATCTAAGAGGTCTGGGATTGGGAAAGTGGAGGGACTTTAAAGTGAATTATTAAAATTTGCAACATTTGTATTACTGTGAAGAAACTTACTTGAGCTTTTGCAAGCATTTCAGTACTTGGCCAAAACCAGACCCTGCAACGGAGCAATCCATTCTCTGCTGTCATTCACTGCCTCTCCAATTACCAAGCTTCAGTTCACTTCTCAGAGGAGTAAGAAACATGAAAGACAGTTCTGTGAATGACTGATTAACATGGAAAAGATCATTTCGCTAAGATTATATTGTATTCCTAACAAGATCAAAAGTGTGCACTAAATTATTGTTATGATAATTACCTTCAGCAGAATTTGTCTTATTGTTAAAAAGCAATAATAAGGTACCTTAAGAGGCAGAATAATTACACTTAACTGCTGTAATTATTAAGTTAATTCTCAGGCAAAAGTGATTCATATCATAGGAATTATGTAACTGCTGCCATTTAAATTCTTACTGCAATACCTTAATACAATTTAAATCAAGCATTGTTAATATTTCTAAACCTTTACTTCAATAAGATAAGAGAATAAATTCAATTCAAGGAGAAGACCATTTCATTTCTGCGTCACTGGACTGGACTGTCTGAAACTGAATATCAAAATACGCATATGTAATCCCAATGAGGCAAAGAGAGGGAGAAGAGAGCAGAGGTTAATATTTGTACACACAGCTTTTGTGACATTGGTTTGTTCCTTTCCCGGCAGGTGTCATTCCAATATCTTTCTTTACTGTCAAAGACCTTTTGCCATCAAACATTGATTCTTGTATTTCACTGCATGATCAAAAAGAAATTTCACAGAGAGATTTAATCCTCCATTCTGCCCTTAAAGAATTTGTGCCAGAATTTGCTATTTGATATAATTTAAACAGTGTATTTCATCAACTGCCTTAAGATCCATTTTCCTCTGATGACCTACATCGCTATTCCTGAGTGATCTTCAGAAAGCCAAAAAATGTCAGAGTGATTTCAGGCATGTTTTTTAATAAATGGTTCGTTAGAGTACTACGAGTATAAAACAACTCCAGACGTCCTACATTTTACTACCAATAGTCCCAGGCGATTTCGAAATGACACAACGCAGTTCTGTGTCCTTGTTACCTAGGAAGTCAGAAAGGTCATAATTTTTCCAAAGATGACATACACAAACAGTTTTTACGATGTCACAGCATGATTTATGAAAGACCTACCGCAAATAAAAACCACCCAGCTAGTTGGCATCCCCGATACTTCATGATTTTGAGATTCACTGGCTTTGAAAATGGCTTCCTCAAAAACTGAATGCAGAAACACTTCTTCGTTAGTGCTTCAGAAAAACTAATCCCACTTTTTCAATGTGTGAACAAGTACATTTACTTCTGTGGTTTTAATACTTGAGTAAATTCTTCCCAAATACTCTGCAATAAACTTCCAATTGAATTGATGATTTTTTTTTTAAACCCACAACTCTCCAGCTTTAGTAAATCAATACTATCAGAATACCGTATTTCCTCTATGTATGCAGCGCTAATTAAACAATCAGAAATCCTTTAGCAGGAATAAATAGAGAATTCCACACCTGGAATTGCATACAACTTGTATCCCCAGGTTCCATACAAGAACTCAGAAATTGCAAGTGAGGGCTGTATCTCTTATCCCTGTTTGTGAAGGTGTTGAAAACTGACATGAAAGTTGCAGTTCAAACATAACGTAAGTAGATGCAGCTTTATTTTAGTTCATGACTGCTGCAAGTTAACTTCAGTCACAGCGTTAAGCTCCGTGAGGTTAAGAGAATAAGAAAAGTGATCGAAACAAGATTTTTTTCACTGCTTCACATGGGCAGGTAGATGTTTGGCCATTTCCAGGAAGGCAGGGCTTCATCACACATAATGGCTATATGGAAAGACAAATGCCATAACCCAAAATGTTCGTGTCCCCTCCATCTTCCATATACGTTACCATGAAGGAAATTAACTCCATCTCAGGTGAAACCAGCACAATTGTGTATAATTAGTTGAGTACAAAACTAGCTGCTTATGTAAAGGAAAGACCGATCCAAATAAAATCATATTCTCAAAATCATTATCTCTGTATTCCCTACATGACGCTACGGACAAGCTGAACATTTTAAAGCGAGTAAGATGCTAGCATGACAACTGCACACTACAGCAGATGTATATAACAAGGCATAGCAACTAGTACGATGAGAGTGCAAGCATCTAAGAGGCAAAAGTAACACGAGTAGTGACTGTTCTATTACTTTGCAGGTAAAGCAGAGCCAGGTGTCAAATGAACTCAAACATTTTGCAGAGGAAAGTAAAGAGAAGAGCAATTCTTAGAACACAATTTAAGGAGTTCATCTGGTACCTTTTTGTTGACAAGCAAGAGGATGTTATCATTTGTGTTTCTATCAACATTGCCCTACAACACTGCCAAGGTTTAACAGCATCCTCTGCAGGAGCTTTGGGACCAGACGTATTCACTGATTATTCCCAGCAGAGAGAGGGTCTCTTCGAGCTGGTTGGCAGGTCAGGCCCAAAGTGAGAGACAAAATCCTAGGACTCTAAGGCTGTAGCAAGCAGAGCGTAGCAAAAAGACGCTGAGATCTGCTTGCTAACCAGTTTTATTAGCTCTCTTGATATCACAAGGGCAGCCAAAGACATAACGGTTACAAAACACAATCTCCTTTGAAGGATGCCCACATAACCTTCAAAAACACGAGCCGTTAGCTTGTGATGGCACCAATATACTGAAAAGTAGGAAAAGCAAAGGCTCCCTTGAGATTCAGATGAATGCAACCAAGAGCAAATGAGACAGAGGTCTAACTAGTACATGGCAACCAAAGAAACATTGGGGTTGCGTGAAATAACCCTCAACCAGCAGGATGGTGCTGGATTTTTCTCTCTCTTTCTAAACGCTAGCAAATGCCTTGGAAGAAATCTAGACCGAGAGACCTGGGCTTTGGGTAGGTGTTGATAACGTGGGTTTTTTTCCTTTTTGCAACTGTTTCTAATCTTGCAATAGCCTGCCTAACATTATACTTTTTTAAAGTAAAATAGAATGTTGTTGGTTTTTTTTCTTAAATTTCTCTAGTCAGTAATATTGGTCTTAATTTGATTTGATGTGATGCAGTCTTGGGAGTGGGAGGTCTATTTCCAGTGGCACACATAGTTACCTTCAGCACAATGTACCCAAGACACATAAAGAATTCTCGAGAGCATGTACAATGTTTTATCACCCACCTGAGAGCATCCAATTTATGGATTTGTGATGTCAGGCATTAAATCAGAGGTGAAAAATAATGTCCTCTGTCAAATGAAACAAACTGTGATTCTTTGTGGAAGGAGAAGACAGCTTATAACTTCTAATATATTCGGAAATTTCGTCATGATTTCGATGATTTAGTCCTTTCTTTAGAGAAGAGAGTACTCTGCTGATGATAGAAAGTATGTCATAATTTAATGTATTTATATTTTTAAAATTAGACGAGTGTCAATTTACCTAAATTACGTCCAAAAGTTGTTAGATCCCTCCCTTGCAGATAACTCCACAAACAAATCCAATGAATGCCTCTGTGAATGCCACTGAGGCAAGGCCACAGAAAATGTTTTCACAACATTCAGACTTTTTGAAATTTAAAACAAATGACCATAAAATAAATGTGTTACGAGACTGTTGTTATCATCCTGCAGATGGACAAATAGCCAGGCAAAAATAAGCATTGTTAGTTTTCTTTGAACCTTTGCTACCCCTGTATTACAGGATTATGACTACACCTTAGAGGAGGAAAAATATCTGAAAACAATAGGCATGAGTACAATCCCTTATAGTAAAAATGTTTCAAACAAGTACAATGTAAAATAGTTTCTCAAACTGAAATTACTAAGATGGTGACACAGTATTAGAAACTTCAGTCAATCACTTGTGCAGAAGACAGGAGTGCACCTAATGTATAAAGCATACGTATGAATTCTTTTGAGTTTTAATAACTGAGATGGAGATACGGGAAGTATGTGAATACGTTTCTCCTTTATGAGAAGACCTGCTTCTTTGAGCAGTGTTTCCTTGTACAATAAACCAATTATACTAATTAATGCCTTTCATTGTTAATTTAAGTCATAATTATTTTAAGAGAGAAAAAGTTCAACTTCGCATATTTTCCCTCTAACTTTACTTTTTGGAAGAGTTACGCAAACTGGTGGCTCATTATGCTGTACAGATTGATTTGAAACTGAAGCAGCAATTAATTCTATAATAATAAGAAAAAGGAGTATTCATTATCAGCAAGAGTCTAAAGTCTGCTAAATGATTATTTCCATCACAATTATGAGGGTATACAGGCCACTGATTATCATCAAAAGCAATTAAGAATATCCCAAGACACCACGGAACCAAGGGATCATGATAAATCTTTCAGATCAGTTCTGCAAGGGTGTGACCTACCCTAAGGCCTACGAGAGTTAGAGCGAAGAGGCACGGAGGGTGTCATACCTGAGCTTAAACCCGCGTTTGAGAACGCGGAACAGTTCATTCTCTAAAACTGAAACACTCTGAGTTCACACTACAAATTTAATTTTAGCATTCAAGAAGACAAGGAAAAATGAAAAGAGTTCTCATGTTTCAGAAAAAAAATTCCAGAAAAAAATAATAATACAATAATTTTTCTCTTACTTGAGAGAAGCAGTTCCATTTGACCAGTTTTCAGCACTTATCACACAACTTAAGACGTGCAGTTTACTTAGATATTATATAAACAAGGAATTTAGGATCTGCTTTTAGAATGAGCGCACCACTCAGTTGAGTAAAGGACACGCCAAACTATTTTATCGCACAGATAAATGTAAACAAACAACGAGAAAAAAATCAAAACGATGCAAGTCTTAAGAACACTTCTCACCATGTTATCATGGAGAAATATGCCCTGGAAGTCATTAGATTACACCTAGTTATGAGTTAAAATCATATCAGTCACTGTTCTGCTTTCTGTAAGGTTCCTTGTTAGTTTTACAATACTGAATTTCCACTCCAGTCCTCCAAACTATCCAGCCGAGTCTCCCTGCAGGTAACACACACGCCGCGTCTTTGCTTCCCTGCGCTTCAGAGCAGCCCACTTCCCTGAACTCTGACCCCGCCGGTACAGCCGTCACCGGTTACCCTCCCATCCAGGATAATCAAAGACATCTTTTTCACTTCAAGGAGTACAAGTGAAACCACGCAGAAGACCATTATTAACAAACGTGGCTCAAAATATGAGACTGCCTTAAAAAAAAATAAAAGGGACTATTTCGACCCTTTGCATATGTGCATTAGGAAAACACTTCATTCATTTATGCTCCCTGTCTGAAAAGGAGCCACCAGCAGTTATACCTGCAAAAAGACTAGCACCTTCCCAAGCCTATTTAAACACACCCTAATGAAAAGGGGAAAGACTAATGAGCACAGGTTTCTGATGAAGGACTTCTCTCCATGACACAGAAGTCTGTATTCTGGGACATAATATCATCCGTTTCTCCACGCCCCAGCTGGAAGACCCACTTTCTCAACATCCTGATGTTCCCTTTCCTAAGATTCATCATTGATCTCTGGTATTCTACAATCCATTTATGTTATTTCTGTAACTGAATCCACCAGTTAAAGCTCTAACCCTCCAAGAACAAAATCTCTACATAGACAATAGCAATTGAGTGTTTGGTTCTGTTTCTACTGCCATGAGCAGACAAGGAGGTTCCACGCTAATGTCTCAGCCCTCCCTCTGGCTGCAAAACGAACATTTAAATTGTCAGTCTTTAATCCAAAAAAATCTAGCTTCCAGATCTGGTGATCACACCCGAGTCTATCACCAATAAGCAACATTGCTGATATGATACATTCTTTTATTTAAACATTGTTTTTTTCCTCATTAAAAAGCCCTGAGAATCAATAAATACTTTTGGAGAAGAAATAAACCAGCTGTTACATGAGAAATGAAGAAGGTGCTTACAAGTAGGCTAAAAGTTTAAAAATCATACAGGCTTCTCTACAGGTGCTAATTTTACTACTCAAATGAAATTAATAAGACTCTCCATAAAACAGCAGGAGATCCTTAGATTACATGAGTAATCAGCAAGAGAATTTATTGTGGATTCGTGAAGCACAAAATGTTTGTGTAATGTATGCAAAAGTGGTACTTCATTCTCTGCAGTGAACAATTCTGAGTCCTTATAACAGAAAAATATTTAATAGTTTGAAAACTCTTGAGGCATAGTTTTAAAAAGTTGTTCAATTGCGATTAATTCAACTCACGACAAACTGGTAATGAAAGGACTGTCTTACATTAATATTCAGTAAGATACATTATTAAAATAACTATTTAAGGCTAAACAATGGATATACAGACAACTGAAAATCCAACCTGATGCCTAGGGAAGTAAGATTTAGGAGAGTGCGATTCACAAATTGGGTAGCACATTAACCTGAAAGGCTGAACTACTTTTCATTATCTGATATCCTGAAACAGCATACAGGCAAGCGATAAATTTAACATTTGAATACAAAAAATATTAAAAGACATTTTCCATTGCATGTAATTGCAGCCATTCTGATTCTTTAAGCAATGTTTTCTTCTAGGCTACTGTGCCATTAGAATGCGCTGCTTGCATCGCGTATTTAGCTCAAGAGCTATCAACACACTTTTACCTCACACCATTCCTTGGCTGCTGCATGTATAATGTATTTATTTACACGACTACTTATTTCTGTAAACTTCATGTATGTTTTATGAACCATTTCAGATGAAGAAGTTCTAGGAACAGTCCCAAAGAGCAAATTCTATCCCATTGGCGCTATTAAATTCTCAGTAAATTATGCCCTCTGAGAAACAGCGTACAGCTCAGCTTTCATCTTTTTTCAAAAATCTTTTATTACAATGTACCATGGAATCACAGGTTTGCGTTAGATACTTTACATTTAATAGTTATCGATTAATGCAATTAATTGCTTTTGTTTTGTACTTTGGGGTTTAATTAAGCGCAATAAAAATGTGGATACTCTGTGGATGTTCAACTGACTCATACGAAACTAAATAATACTTTACTGCAACTGGTTATTAATGTTCTGTCAATGAAACGGGCAAGGGGACTGCACGGGTCAGGGAATTAGTAATAATAACAGAATACGGAGCCTTTAATTTTTAGATGAGCTGCTCAGCACAGATTAATGGTAGCTAAAATGATTGTAATCCAATGACACTGATTTACTTATGTTGCATGTGTTATGAGAAATGAAATTACTGATAAGAGTTCAGTTTCCACCATCCACACCTTGAAAGTCATCACCAAGTGGCATCCTTGGCCAAGTACACTTGCACAGCACAGTGCTTAGAGACCCCATCTGCTTCTGCTCACGTTCTGAGCAGAGATGAGCAAACTCTGCCCAATTTTGGAACCGGCCGTACGGCTGTGTCAGCACAGCGCTAAACCAAAGCAAACATATTGGTTGGAGCTTGCAGGCATGAAAATACATTCACGTGGCTTTGGAGCGGAATCTGTGTCATATGTTAAAGGCCTGTAGCGTGGGCAACAGCAATACCCAGTGTGCACAAATCCAGTTCAGTCAACAGTCTCTGAACTAAGCAATTTGGGGACCGATCTGCACTGGGACCTCTGTAACTGCTCACCCCATTACAGCACTGTAACGCAGTCACGTAAACAGACCCGTGGCTGCAGGATGTGCTGCACTTGTCAAGCAGAAAAAAAAAGGAAGACCTCTATTTCTATTTCCAGAGCTTTGGCACCTCTCAAGTATATTACATTAAAGCATATGCAAAGAAAGAGGCTGCGTTCGTTGAGGTAGATTGGTACACCTTCTTGGATTGCAACATATATTTCAAGAAGTGAGAAAACCTGGCCCAGAACATGAATTAAGATCCAGTTTCTCTGCCTAAGTCTGAGCTGCACATTAATGGATGCTACCAATTCTAACTTACTAATTTCCTTTATCTATTCTATGCAAGCTCTTCTAGAGTCATCGTTTGAAAATCATCTGGATACATATTTTTTCTAAAATCCAATTGGTTACTTTACCCTAAACCACGGATACTCACAAATTGTTCAGCACTAACCAGAAGATTTAAAGCAAAAATCCATTTGTCCAATATTGCAGGTTATCCATAAAGTTGCTGCCAATCTTTTCTGGGCATGGAAATGCTAGCAGGTCATCCTTTCCCAGGCTTTCAATGTTTTCCCATTTCCACAGGAAAGGCAACTCGCCATTCATCAGACTCATTTCAAACTTCCAAGCCTTATCAAAAGACAGCATTCGGTGACAAATGTTCCTAGGCCACTTAATTTTGAAAAAAGCTGGCTGACCTGGGTCTCAAAGCATCACAACTTTCTCAGAACTTTGGAAATCTTTCTGTTTACCAAGGATTAATGTTTTCACGCCTCTTCTCTCCAAATACAAATGAATCTCTTTGTTAAATTACTTCAGTCTTTGATTCTCCACACACAAACAGGCACATACATATACACATGTAAATTTATACATATATAGGTTTACTGGGTGGGCCTCATCTGATGCAGATTTCCTGTAATGCCTTCAGCCATTTTCTCCCTTACTGAAAACGAATTGGTCTCACTAATATTTCAGTTTACTGTTTAAGAAAACATATTAATCTCGTGTTCCAGGCGAATAAATTCAGACCACCTTCAATAATAAAGCACCATGTTTGCATAATACAACATCTATAAAAAGATGGGTTACACAGAAAGGTAAGACTCCACAATTCAAAAAAAAAATCATATTTTGGAATAATATTTATGTTTTTCATATTCTCTGCAAATACAAATGCAAGACACGAATCATGCCCTTTAACATATTTCCCTGGGTTTTCTGAAACTAGATCAGATGGAACATTTCATCAGAATCCTTGAAATCATGCAAACAACAAACATGAGCATCTGCATTTTAAGTATTAACTGCTAAAGCACCATGAAAACCTCAGCACTGGCAGATTTGCTCCGACTCCTCTGCCAAAGGGTGGGTTTCATATTCGTTAGCCTGAAAGCATTCCACACAAGTGATGAATGTGAAATTTAGCTTTCATAGCTGAGACAGATATCCTGGAAAAGCCTTACCGTCGTTAATTTTAATCCTGACAAAGAACACGGTAATTTCTATGCTACATTATTTATATATGCATTAAAGAGAATATTCAGTAGCCCAAAACCCAAAAAACTGTATCCACTCTTCCAAACAGATATCTTTGAATCCCATTAATGTTTGTTCAGCATCTGTAGAAGTGATTTTACCTGCAAGCATCTACACAAACTCTGCATCGTGGTGGGTTAGTTCCACCCGTTAACGACCTGTTGCTCTGTGACTGATCTTTATAATTTAATTTCTCTGACCACACCTTTATCCAGGCATTTACAAAAAAAAACCAGGCTATTCTTTAATAAACAACCTTGTTTAATAGCAATGTCTAAAGTCCTTATGTTAAAGGCATAGTCAGCTGTCTACCTTTATCTGATTCATAGGCTTCTCTCAGGTTTTCAGCAGTGCCTACGTTGGGCCACACAGAACAAACACAAGGATTCCTGCATTTGAGTTCAGCCAGGCTGGTAAACCTGGAAATAGTATTCACACAGTGCTGTGCCCAAAGGACTCTCTGTGAAAAAATACCTGGGAAGATGACAAAAAGAGACAGCCAAATGGTGTGCACAGTGCCTCGGAGAAAGATCAAGACTTGAAAAGCAACAATAACCAGAAAAGTATGCAGATAAAATCTGAACCATGCACATAAAGTAAGAAGGAATACAATTTATACCTTGGCAGAGTTGCAACTTGAGTTTTTCCCTTTTTTGCCCTCTTCTACCTATATCAGGAGTTTTGTGTGTATGATATGGACAAATTAGAAGCTGTACAAGCCCTTTAAAGAAAAGAAAACAGGCCTAAGCACTAAGGATCTTATAAGCAGCCTGCGATTCCAGCCTCTAAAATCCTCAGAGCCACTTTGAAAATCTCAACCTAAATGTTCAGCCCAGCTACCATCAGCTTTTCTTTCAAACTGCTAGTCCCAGTTGTTCTCAGAGTTTCCTAATGCATAACATGCTTATCCATGAAACATAAGCTGTGGTTTGGATGAAACCTTTGCCCTGTGTTCTTCTCCGTAGCTACAAGTGTCTGTCAATGTACCACAGTACTGCTCCCATTCAGCTCACGTTGCATTTAGGAACCTCTGTAGTTCAGGAGGCTTCAGAAATGAGCTTTCTAAAGCATTGTCGGCCAACTTTAATGTAAAAAGCATTGTTAGTCTATTTCAAGTTTTTTTAATGCGATGTTAAAGAATGTTAAAAATACAAAGCGCTGTGGAAAGGAAGCAGGCATTCTAGATAAAAGTACTTAAGATTAATTTAACATGCACAGGATTTCCCAATTAAAACTTCCACATTAGCACTGCATTTTAAACAGTTAATCTCCTAACGAGACATCCCCAGCAATGAGAAGTGAATTGCAGGACTGAATATGGCCCTGAGGCCTGCATCTGGAAAAGGCTGTGCTTTGTAAATGCTGGATTTATGCCGCTTTCCGAAATTCCACATAGGAAGAGCTGCACTGCCACCTACTGTCAAGACGTCTTTTCCCATCAGCAGCTGCCGCTAAAACTCCAGCACGAAATGTTGAACGCCCTTGACCAAAGCACCCATAAAAGAAAATGATGTAACTTAATCCTTCACGCATACAGAATTTAGATGATTTTTTTTTGGTTTTAACTGTGATAACTGGAAAGGCCGATTGTTTCTTTTTCTCTGCCTTCACAAGAAAAGCAAAAGAATGCTGTGCGGAACCATGTGAGAGAGCCTATGCAAAGTCTGGTTTTTCTCTTATTCCCAGATCTCGGCTGTCATACTTTTGAAACCCGGCTGACCTGCAGTCATCTCAGCTAATGATACCCCGACTGACTCATCCAAAAGAGGTAGGTCGCGGTTGACTTCTTCCCTTCCCTTAGGGGCAAAGGCATTACCTCTGTGATGTGCCTGATCTCCGGGAGTCTAGATGTGACGGAGTCTTGCACAGCAGCCCACAGCACCGCTGTGGAGACACTAGCTTAATTGAAAATAAAGTTTTACTGCAGTTTCCTCACAGGGTCTTCTTTGACAGCTAAATTTGCAAATCAGCATATCAAGAGCTACTCCCTTCCCCATTAGACACACTCACTACCAATTACTCATGACATAATTTTTCATAGGTAGCAGAAAACAAAGAGAATTAGTATTTCAGAATGCAAAGAAAGAAACTTGCCTAAGAGTGAAACAGGGAAGACAGGTTAAATGAGTTTCTGTCTTCTGTGCTCCTTGTAAATTCTAGCCAAGTTCAACAATCATGTATCTAGGATTTATGATACGGTAGCAGGTAACTCACTTTTTTTCTGCTCTTCACCTTAATTGTGTATGCAAATAGCATTATATAGATAGGTGAGAGAATCCCCATCCTCATGTTTATAGTTGTTTGGTAACGCTAAAGCACAGACCAATTCAAGCTGCTGCCGGGAAAATCACAGAGTTAAATATCATCCGCAAGCACCCTGGGGGGAAAAATATCTCCAATTCAGTGTGTGGCAAAGGTGTCTCAGAAGACTGAAGTTGTGAGCACATGCTCAAACAAACACATGCACTTCCTACATTACCATCACAGTAAGTCCCAAACAAACAAGACACCTTAATTGCATTTTCTAAAGACTAGACTTTATTTTGTTCCTTGTTTTTTTTCCCCCCCCAGTTGGTAATAGACAGGAGCTCCTGCAACTGCAGAAGTGGTGAGATTCACTTGTTTAATATCTGGGGAAAAAAATACCAGACATACTGACACTATCTCTCACCTCCTCTGCCTTCAAGCCTAGCAGTACTCCACATTTCATGTACGATACAATACGGTTACTAAACCTGTGTGTCTCCATTCTGTGTCTTTTTAGATGCATAATATTGTCACGGCACCAAAGGGTTTGTGTTCCATCCCTAGAAGAGAGCTGTTTCTTTTTTAAAAGCACAAATATAGTACAATAATCCTTGAGAAAACATAAATTTCCATACATTTCAACATGAAAAGTCTCCTTTCACTTTTCATTTATCAAGAGAATTGTTCTGAAGAATTAATTCTGTTAGAAATTCTATTCTATCTGTTGCCCTAAAATTAAAATCTTGTATTTATCTGCTCATCGTCTAACATGCTGTAGGGCTTTTCCTGCAAATAAATTCAGAATTCTTGTCTCCATTACAGCACAGTGGCAACAGAGGTAATAAAAAACAAACAATTTTTTTGTTCTGTCTTTATAGAAACGCTACCTTTTCTTCCCACTGGAAATTCTTAAAACATCTTCCCTCTAGCAACAAGCCCACGTGACAAGTTTTATGTGGCATATTATGTAGCATTAACAAAAGGAAGTTGTACTTTACCTATTCCTTATATTCACGGTCTTTAAATTCATCTAATGGAGCTGTTCCTATGAGGAATAGTAGATTTTTAAGCCATCTCTACAAAAGCCCCTCAGGCAACAAAGTGAGTCTAATTAATAATATGTTTTCATCTCATCTTTACACAAAATCATCTGACAAGACAAATACACAGCAAGAGAAGACCAGAACCAAGCGTTAGGAAGACTGATCTGACCTTCCGTATTTTCTGTAGCTGCTGTGTTGAGTTTTGTCCTTATCCAGCCATACCAGCATCGTACTTGACCAAAGTCAGTTGTGACTTTAACTCATATTAGCAAAAGCTTTGTCCAGGAGACACACGCGAGTAAAACTGTAAAAGCTTGGTGTTCTATAACACAACAAGTATCTAAGCAGTCCTTAATACAAAAGCATTTTGGATTGCTCCTGTGAACCAAAAAAAGTGGAGTTTGTCTATTTAGTTTCATAGCATTGTTTGTTTTTCTCTGCTGTTTTCTATTTCCTCTCCCCCAAACCGAATCTCTTGGTATCCTTTCTCTGCACACACACAAAAAAAATCTGAGAGTATTTGAGCTGAACCTTCAAGCCTACAATGTTCAGCTGTGCTCATGGTAGGAAAAATAGGCTGTCCATTTCCAGGAGAAACTACAGTAAATACGTGAACCAATAGAGCACTAGGAAAAAAATGGCAAAATCATGAAGATTGTTCTGACACAGGAACAATTTTTAACAAAACCAATTCCTTGTTGTTATTATTGTGTGAAGGACCTATCCTGTAATGCATTCTGGTTTGCAAGTTATCTTTTTTAATACTGAAAAAGCAAAGACAAAGGCCAGAACTTCAGATGCTGTAAATGTTGTGACCAGACGGCACATAACAGCACTGTTCTAATAGCAAGCAAGAATAAGCAAAATCCTGGTGCACTGCAACGCAAACCCAGAACTTGTACTGTTTGCAGCGAACTTGAGCGTTCACGTAATGAGCAAGCTTCATCAACATACAGCAGGTGTGTCGTTATGCAAGCCAACTGAATAAAACTGGCTCTCAAGTAGCGATGCCACCGCTCAGAGCCCCTGTGCCACTTTCTCACACAGACAGAGTGAAGCACCACCCAGCTGCTTGCTGGTGAACGACAGGATGTCCAAATGACAACATGGCAACTTAGCTGAGCAAAACAAAGACACAACCGTCCAAAGGACAGTGGTTAGCCACGTGCAGAGAAACAGCCAGGCTAACAAGAACGCCGTATTACAAAGCTTTAGCTCTAAGTTTCCCCAGTACTGTTGGTTCACTATTAATAACCTGATCCCTGCTACAGCAGTGACCACCACTGTTAAATGTCATGACGGAATATGCTGGGTAACCGACAAAGCTCTCTCATCTCTGTCTCTGCTCACAAACTGTATTACTGGTACTCAAAGAGAAAAGCTGGAGAAATACCTGCAACACCTGCCCACATAGTTAGATCTCTGCTAACTAAGAATTTAAAGCTCTCTTTTATAAATACAAACACAGGTCATTTTTAGGGCATACCTTCCTGGAAGAAGTAGCGTAGCCAGCAAAATGATGGAATGAAATGAATACTGTTCATCTCCGACGCAGCATCTCCCAGTTGCATATTCAGGGTGGTCTAAAGCATTTAGGCTTTTACAGATCCTCCAGTTCTGCCCACCTCTAAGACGACTATCTCACCTCTAGCTTGGTCCTGCAGATACAAGAAAGATTGCAACATGACATCTTACTCAGGAGCTGATATCTCTTGAGGAATTTATTTTTCATGTTTTCTGATTATTTAGGCTTTAGCTGATTAGATAAAGAGCCTAATATGTCAGAAACTCGTCACAGATTTAGTACAGTATGCTGTCCTTCATTTTCTACCAGATGTTCCATTTTGCACCTCCATATCATATTCTTGAGGTTCCTCAAGAAAAAAACAAAAAAAAGAAAAAAAGAAAAAAAAAAGAGTATGCTTTCAACTTTATCAGTTTAAAAATGCAGCTCTGTATCCTGAATGCTTTACAAAGAGGTGTCTTTGGTTTCTGATCTCTATGATGGTTAGGAAAAAAAACAAGCACGTTCAGGGGCTGGAAAGTATTCCTGATATACAATCTATTTTCAAGATGGAAAACACAGCTCACTCCTAGACATAAAAAAAACGGTTTGCTGAAGTAATGTCTTTAAGTGAAGGTGGTTAAGCTTAAATCATTACAGTTCAGGGAAAAACGCCCCCCCCCTTTTTTTTTTTCTCCATATTATGCACAGGGAATTACAAAGGTGCCAAAGAATTGTTCTTGACATTAAAGAGAAGACGGATCAGTAAAATGTTCTTCATGTTTTCCAGATGCTGGCAATAATAGTGCAAAGCCATACACTGTACAAATTAACATCATCTTGGTGAATACCCAACAAATGTGGAGCATACTTGAAATGACAGCAATCTCTGTCCCCAAGTTCTGCCAATCACAAATAAAACACAAGTTGAAACACAGAAACAAAAATTCAAACTGAAACTCTGCAGCTCCATGAGATAGGATGCTGTTGAGTTAAACAATACCTCTGAAGTGAGACAAAGTTAAATTGGTATTACTTAGCTACATACAGTGATTTGATATACTGATTATGCCTTCAAACCACTTGTGCTTGGATTCTTACACAGTCATTTATGAAGCACTGCTGCTGTATGTAAGTGACCCTCAGAGATCCAACTAATCCTCAACTATGTGAAAGCACATGTTAGATTTGAGTTTAATAAATCCTCATTATTGTACATGATCAACAGTCAGACTTTGTTTTAAGGTTTACAACTAAATTTATGTGTAATAAAGTTTATTTGCCTCTTACTTGGGTAAGCACTGGTGAAGCATGTGCTGGTCGAACACAGAACACTCTTTTGTTTCTAAGTTAAATAATTGCAGTTTTGATATCAAATGAGCTACTTAATTTCTGAGTCGCTTTTTCCACAGCAGCAAGAAGCTGCACGCGACAACCAGGCTGGCATTCTGTTAAGGCTTTGCAGTTAATGGCACTGGACTCTATAGCTATGGCAGAATGCTTTACCAAGCATTCTCTCCATGACAGGAAGCTATGACTGTTTACTTGCCAGTTGAATTACTAAGCTCCTGGCTGATGTTTCAGTCAAGTGAAGAGGAATTTTAAAAACTATGAGCAATCAGGCTTAAAAAAAAAAAAAAAAAGGCAAAAAAAGCTGCAGTTTAAACAAGAAAAGGAAGGGAATCATAAGCTCTGACGAGATCTTTCTCACTCTCTGAAACAAAATATTTTAGAATGCACAACACGAATAGGTTAAATAAGGTAGGAGTCCTGCTCCTTGTGCTTGAGAAATACACATTAAGGTTATTTGTCTTTAAAGAACCAGCCTAGGATGACCCAACTTTCATCACAGGCGCATTAATGCAAGCCTGCCTACCCTAGGAACCTTGTGTGAGGTACAAGGCATGAGGACTTTTTTGAAAGAGAGATGAACCTTGGCTAGGACTGACAGAGTACCTGAAACTGTAGGCTGTCTTTACGTCTCATTCCTGCACCTTAAAAATGTTTTATTATTTTTGAAGAACTAAGGGGAATGTAAAGAAAACATGCCAGAATTTCTTCTTTCTTTGATCTTACTGCCAGAAAGACCACAGGTATTTACTGCTTTGCCTAAATATTAAAGGTGCAAAGCCACATGTGCAGACTGCCCAAGCACACATTTCAGGAGAGTTTCAAGAGTTGTATTCTGGCTCTGCCACATAACAGAAAACTAAAGTAGAAATGTACACCAAAAAGAAGACAGTGTTAAGAAATATGCTGTCACTTACAAGACAAAAAACTTGAAACATGCTCCTGTCATTTTATACTTGACAATGGCAAACCAAGAGCTCAAGGTAAGGTGAAACGCCTCATATTGACAAAAAACATCTTCCCTTCAGCCTTTGCATTAAAATGCTTTTCAGGTTTTACTGAGCTAAACAAAACTGAGGAAAAAAAATATGTTATTTCAATAGCATCACTCTTCTGAGAAGCTGCTGCAGTGGGTGGCGTGAACCTAAAGACTTCCTATGCCAGAGGGTACATCAGCAGCCAGAGGAATTCAGCGGTAGTGGGGCAGGAAGGAACACTCTGTGTTGGAGAACACACAGTTGGACCTGCTTCTAGAAAGCCTGGGTACAAGGGAAGCCGGCAGGAACTCCTGGAACAGGCAGCCAGGGTACAAGAGCCCCCATCCCGCAGCCCATGGAAGACCTCAGGCCGGCAGGCACCTTACCCTGGCCCTCACACCTCATCTCCTCAATGCAATCCACACTTTTCAGAATCTTTACACACACCAGATTTCTTTTAGTGTCTGCTTCCTCTTCACAGGTTATAATTATTTTTACAGGGGTGTGTGTATGTCCAAGTTAGCAGCTACAAGAAGCAAAAAAAAACATATTCTGTGCTGCAGGAGCAATGGGATGCTTGTCCTGCAGAAGGACAAATAGCCAGGCTCTGCTCTAAACAATCCAGGTGGCCATCAGACTATTATATAAGCACAGTTTCTAAGTAACCATGTAGAAAGACTGTTAACATAATCAAATATAATTTTAATCCCTTCACATGCTCATATAATTCTCTTTAGGATTAGTTTTACATTTTTAAAAACATTAGATTAAACAAAGTTAGTGAAAAGGCATTAATTAGCTCCATTTGTTCATTTTATGAAGCTCTATAATGCAGCATTTTGCAGAAATGAGATACAATGAAGGCTGTTGAAACGCATAAATTGGTATATTACGGATACTCCCGTTGCTACCACCACACTTTTAATCAAAACTCACTGCAATCCTAAACTAGAAGTAGCTATCAGGAAAGAAAGTTCAGTGACACTTTACCAAATTCCTCCCCTAAATTTTTGTTCTTTTCCTCCTTCTTTCACACATGCTTATTTATTTACCTTCCCAAACCACAGAAACAGAAGTATCTTCGCGTAAGTCAGATACATTTAAGAAGTACTTAAAAGAAAATCCATCCCAAATTTGCAGGCTCAGAAAGTTCAGTAAGAATCTGGACATCCGAACCCTGTGGTAAGTGTTGTGTAGCTTTATTAATTATTATTATTATAAATGAATGTATAATTCATTTATAGTTTTATAAACGAATTTGTTGTTAATGTGGTATACAGCAATGGGCACTATAGCTCTGAAGTCTGCTGAAGCCTCCTTTGCACCAACAGGGTTGGTTACTTTGCTGGTGTAACTTGAAAAAAGTACCTAATTTTGATGGGCACGGCTATGTGAGATGGCAGAAGGTGAAAAGTCATCTAAGAGTGGGCAAGAAAACGCGAGCAGTGCACAGACAGCGGCACCGTGTAACTGCATCAGCGAAGGGGCCTTTGCTGGTCTAACCCACACGAGCCCACAGAAGGTAGGAACGTCGCAGGGAATTAGAGGAGACAGGAATCAATAGGATATGGTAGGAGCACACAGGCCCTTAGCGGGAAGTAGCTGACAAACTGCGTTTGGTATCTTATCCCACTGTTTTGTATACAGGGTAAATTGTTTTTGTATCCTGATCTTAAGCCTGGTTTTGGAAGGGAACAAATCTTTTCTCGCAGTACCATATGCACATAGCAAGATGAGAAAAGAAACCCATAATGCTCTGCACTGAACATAATTAATGCACACTTAATATGGAAGTTATTATGTAGTAACAATCAATTATTAAAAACACACTCTAACTTCTGTCCCTTTCCACATGCTAACTAAATAACGTCCTTTCAGAATTTGTGTCTCTACTAGTGCTTCTCAGTTTGAAAATCAGAACCATTCTTGCGAACATGTTAACCTCCGCAAAGGTTTTCAGACGGTCATCTCCTGAGAGGCGGGAGGTGACGGATGCTAACGCACGCTGCTTTTCTGTTGTCTCTCAACTTATTCACTTGCACGCATTTCTGTGTCCTGAATCATCGTGTAGTGGCATTACAATTAAGAAGGACTAAGATGCCACTGAATATAGGCTCCCATTAATTAGTCTCCTTTTTTATGCAGTTTCCATGTTGAATTTGCAGAAGGTGCTAAAATATCATAATCTTATTAGTTTCTACACAGCTGAGTAAAAAAAAAAAAGACTTCCAGGAACACTTTTATTTTCATGCTCCTTGTGGAAATATTGTATTTCTTAATATAAGATCACAAATTAAACTGCACTAGCACCACTAAGCAGTAGCAAAAGCATTTGCAAATACGCATTCAGTTATAGATACATCATGATGCATTTGTGACTTATTTCAGTCACTTTCTATAAACATTCAAATGAACACATTTATCTCCACATAAATAGGCACTGAAAAAAACCAAAAAGTGATGTGACTAATGATATAGCCATGCAGCTGTCTAAGTCCTTATGTTAGATATGTTTGAGTGTATTTGAAAGCTTTTTGTGGGGTGATGGTTCATCTGATCACAGCAGAGGGAAAAAAAAAAAGTATATAACTTGTCATGCAATATATTAGTGAAATTCAGACAATGCAAAGATAATTCACTTGTTTTAAAGCCACCAGAACACAGAAAAGTGCAGACTGAAAGTGGCAGTAGAGAGGTACTCCACTACTCAAATTCACTTGTAGTGGAGACTTTAGACAGGCAAGCTATCATTTGCAAAGTCAATTTGCATTGTGATCAGAATGCTGTGGTACTGCAGTTAACAATAATTTCTAACACTGATTTCAATAATGCCTGAATTTATTTAATCTCCAAACTTGTCTTTTCATACCATGCTATCCACACGTTTCAGATATGACCATTCTATTTAAAAAGGCTTAACAAATGTATTTAATATATTTTATAGAATGTACAGACTTGTATTAGCTGCTAGCATTCCTTTAAAATGTCTATACTTCTGTTATATTTTCAGGTTGACAAATTTAAAATTAATGAGATATGCATTTCCCTTCAAACCTACTTAACAACAATTTTATGAGTTGTTCAGATTAATTAATCCTGTTAAACCTTTCATTAATAGCGTAGTAAATGCATGCTGTATAATGGATATATTTAATTTAATTTCATTTTGCTCTGTTTTCTCAAACTAATCCAGTATCACCTAACACAAAGCTGACAATATTTTTGTCCAATAATTACTATCAAATGAAAATCAAATCAGACGCCAGCTTAGACTTTCATGCAGGAAAACATGTCGACACGCATTTGAATTTAAGCATGCAGGTTTTTTCTGTTAAAGCCATAATGGATGCCCTTGTGATGAAACCTAAGCAGGCCACCAAGTGGCATACCGGATCGGGGCCCAAAGATTGAAAGGAAAAACTCATCTTTTGAGACCCACCAAAAAGTCCACAGGAAAAACAGGGCTTTCACTTCCCAAGATTTAGGAGGCAAATCAAAAATGATTAACTGGAATCAATGTGCACACAATGTATGCACCATATTTAGATTACACAAATTATTTCATATTAGCAAATCGATACTTCCATTCTTTGCTATTTCTAAGACTGATTATCCCTTGTATCTCTGAAAAGACTATAGAGCATTTTTATGCATTAATAATTCATATTAGGATAAAGGCCTTCTCTAGGCGTATAGATCAGAATAGATACTTGTAAACATACCTTTGATTACTGTGCAAACTAAAGCAGAGAGCATTTGCTAACGTGTTTTGCAAAGAGCCAAACAAAAAATGCGGTCTCGTACAAAAGTACTGAGCAGTGTGGTTTAGTACTTTGCCCCATAGCAATCCAGTCCTATAGTAAACAATAACTATAAATAGACTAGGTGGGCAATATTTCTTCATTTGGAAATAACCACCTGATCTACATAAAATATTTTAAAACAAGATGACCTGGGTTTTAGGCAAATACCGAGTTGGAATAAATTGGAAGCAACACCTGATACAAAAATCCATCTGACTGTGGTGTGTAATCAAGCGATGAGCTGGCTGGATTGAGAATTGGGAAATTCTGAAGTGGGTGCTGTCTGTGAGAACATGGCCATTAGTAATCAAATAGGGAGGTGCAAACTCATTCTGTTCGCTGGCAGAGTCGTCCTCTGTTGCAAACTGTGCGACTGTGTTAGCAGAGAGCTGAGCTAACAAGCTCGCTAAGAGCTAAAGCAAATTCCGGCAAGCCCGGGCCTCAGCTCGTGTGGTTATTCAGCTTTCAGACCAGAGCCCTCTCATCTCTCATCTCCTCTAAGCGAATTGGTTCTCTGTCTTGGGCAAGTCACTTCATCTTTTCATATCCCCTCCCACTTTCCTTATCTTACCCACTCAGAGTAAAAGCTCCGCAGAGCACTGCAGACATGATCTCAGTTGGGACTTCTAGATGCTTCTCTAATATGAACACTAGCAATAAATCAGGAGAGGATAATGGAAGTGTCAAGTGAGTCCAAAGTGTAGCGGCAGAGCTGTAATGTACTGTACTATACACTACATGTAGCACTATTCTTCAAGAAGGTCTTTGCACAGCATGGTTTACTCCACTACAATAATAAATGTATTCATGATGCATCTTCAAGTATTACCCAGCACTAAAAATGAATCACAGTAATGTTACCTCCACTTCTCTCCAACAAGAAGATAATACTTTTTGGATGTGATGCCATTCTGTAGACTTTTTGACAAACTGGAAATACTTTAATGAAGTAATAAGACTGTACCGGGAGGCTATGATTCATCTTGAGGCAGCAGTATATAAAAAGAGGCAGTAGTATATAAAAGGAGAGAGCTGGAATAAGTGAGGCAATTGAATTTATATTTGTTTAGCTGTGCTTATTTATATTGTTATTCCCAGCACTTCCTAGATTCCAGCAGATAGTTCCTTTGCAGCTCCTGCCATTCACCAGGACCGAGAATTTCTAAGAGGTTCATGCAACGCTACAAGATACGTAGGAAATATCGGTAAGTGTACATATCACTGGCACACAGACACATCAGAGAGAAAACAGTGTCTAATTCTTGATTCTCCGTTAAGGCAACGGTGCGTTTGCAAAATCTGAGATAGCGCTGCTGATCCTCCATCATTTCTCTCATGACCCAGTAAATATGGTTACCCGTAATCCCCCAACTGCATAAAGAGCACAAGCGCATCATTAGCATTTCCTATTCACGCTGTTCTCTGTTACTGGGTGCATGCTCAGCCCACACTACTCTTCACTTGGCTGATACAATGTTTCATTACTTTTTAAACCCATCTAACTATGAAATATTTTCCTAAAACCTCAGTAAATTCTGCCATGTAGCTGTTATCTACTAATTGAGTAATGTTAAAACAAAACACATTTATCAGTCTCAGTGTCCTCTTTGTGAATCAGTGCCAACAGACCTCTTGGTGAATGACATGTTTTGCGTCTGAACGTCCCGTAGTTTTGCCAGTATCTTCTGCATCTTCCCAAGAAGATTTAGTCTATTCCCTTAGTTCCCACTACTCCACAAAAGCATCTTGCTCTCCCCTACTCCCGATCACATCTATTAGTCCTCTTGGCAGAAGACCTTTCTTTATCTATTGCTAATAATTTTTGAATCCTGATATATGCTTCTTCTGAGCCTGATTCTTTGTCAGTTTTTGATCGTTCTAATTGCCTTATTATCATCTGCTCTCATACAGTGATAAAGACTTTTAATGTTTCATGTGCTAGGACCGAAAGGGAAAAAACGTGAGCAAAATCCCTCTGTGTTCCTGTAATATTACCACCTCCACAGTTCATAATCATTAGGGTGAAGAATTCATTTTGGCCCTCTGTTATGTCAAAGTTTCATCCTTTCAGTGGCCCTGCTGTCTCTTTGCTATTTTGTTCACTTCAGCAGCAAAATGAATTGATCATTGCTGCTGCTCCTTTTGCCACCTACTATTTCATATGCTACTTTAACAGCCCAGAATAATGATTTATACTCTCACTACTTTAATTTTTCTATGAACTGTATGTCTCATGCATTTTTTTTTAAATATAGCTTCTTGTATCTATGTATAATAAAAAAGCGTATCATCATTACATTTGCCCAGGGCCTGAATTTTATAATCTCAGTTTTAATGGCCTTTTCTTCGTTACAAGAACACACTTTACAAAGCGGAGATTTAAAAACATGACTGAACTTCTGCAGATTCACCCATCGTTTTGAGTTCTGTCCTTTCAGAACTTAGAAATGGCTCCAAATAATACCTCTCTACCACCCTCCAAGATACGCTGTCTTTGAATTTCAGAATTCAGAAGCATAGACCAGAAGCTTACACCAAGTACCACAAAAACCCTAATTAAAAAAGTTTCCCTATTAACTTCTGATGATTTTGTAGCCCAGTTAATTCAAAAGCAAAAAAAAAACCTTGATCTTGCAAAATGATTTTTTTTCCCAGTCAACCAAAACTGCTCATAGACACATGGCAGCTCCAACAAATATTTTCTCCGGGACTCCTCAGGTCCATAGTGAAATTAGTGCTCAAAATAAAAAGCAAACTTAGAAAGAACAGGGAAAAAGAAACACTTCTGCCCAGGGAAAGTCCAAATCCATCCATCCCCAGAAGATTATCCTAATTATAAATTAGAGAAATAGTCTGCCCGTTGTCCAGTGAATATTTGTTTCTAGTAATATAAAAAAAAGTCACAAGAAAGTAAATGCATGTGGAATGTAGAAGTTACTTTCAGCAAGTCTAAACACAGTAATTGCATTGTTCTCACTAAAATTATTTTGCAGTTCCATTTAATTAAACAGTACAGACCCACATAAACACATTTAAACTGGTCTGCAAGAGATGTTTTGTGATTTAGCTTAAGTCAGTGAGAAATCTACTTAAGGTAAATCAATATAAGCCTTTTGTAAAACAATTTAGGCCATGTGAGGACTTCAGGATTGTAACTAAATTGATTTATTTAAATGTGAGTTCAGCTGAAGAGGTGCAGCTTTTGTATGTGGATGAGGCCTAAAGGTGTGACATATTGTCTTGTCTGCATCGACTCCATACATACTTTTAATGCTTATTAGATTTTTCATCTTGTTAATGTTATGGCCTTTTTCCAAAAGGGCAAAATACCAATCTTATTTATACATAGTGTGATTTATCCCTCGCTCTAGAAACTATTACCTGTTGGTAATCTCTTAAATACCTCCAATCAAATCCCAAAATAAACTGTATTGTTTAAGACAACGATAAAAATTGCTCAGTTCCCTTAGCCATTAGGATAATGAGTTACATAGCGTTCAAAGAACTAATTTCTTCAAGGCTACGAGTAGAAAATAAACACCCTAACTGCTACTAGTAGGCTTACTGACAGCTTTGAATCCCACTAGTCACGATGAGGTGTTCACCAGTGCAAACCAACAGAGCTGAGACAGGATTACAACCCAGCAGCTCTTCACTCTTACAAAGAATCACACCTGTTGGATTCCACACGACACAGCACGAAAATTAACACGTAAATGGCACGGCCTTAAGATACTGTGGTATAATCAGAGCGGTGATGGACCTCAGGTGGCGCAGACAATTTTCTCCCAGAACGCAGCAATTTGTAATAGGCTGCTTTAATACATCTAATGACACTTGTGACAGTGTTCAGCCCCTGCCCCTTCCAAACAGGGAAGAAAGCATTATGATCTACCTACTAATAATAGAAACATCATGTTCTTCTGGTGCCAAAGACTCTGGATTCTGGCCCACAGACACAGTTACCTCTGATTTTCCTAACTAGATCGTTCCCTAGCTGACCGCTTCCCAACAAGAAGTGGCGTCACTCTTCTGTAATGTCACAAGATGCGAGGTACCACTCTAAATTTTCAAAAAACAACAACCTCCACAAAGAAAGCCCACGTACAACTGCACTTCTGGCAAGCTTCCTGCCCTCAGTTCTTATGAGTATGTGGAAAGTTTTAGGATTTATGCTAGGAGTAATATAAAATCAGAATGACTTGGAAACAGTCCTATGTTCTACCATGTCCCTTTAGAAAGATAGACTTTCATCATGAAACTCTGACCTTTGAAACCTCCAACTTCAAATCTGTGGAACTGTCTCTAAGAAACATTTGCTTGAAATTATATGGCAATGTCTTGCCATACAAGCAGATCTGCTGAAACACTGCCGTTACTCTTCCAGGTACACCGTTATTATCATCACATTATTCTATGTAACAGCACAGAATAATGCACAGGAATAAACATTCTTCTAACTCTAGGATAAATATAAGGATATATTTCTACTAGGGCAGCTGCAGTTTTGCAAGAAAACTAAAATGTTCCTCTTTTACATCTTTAATAATAGATAGCCATGAAGCCATTTATGCATCTAGTGGAAAAAAAAAAGGGAAAAAAAAGACAATAACAATTAATCTATAGCTATGCCATATATTGTAAATTAACAAGTATAATAATATTTTAAGGAATATATTCCAAGTAATAACCATTTATACAGTACTGTAAATGTATGCAATACATTACAAAAAATCTAAAGACGCCTTCCTTTGTCTGGATGGCTTACAAGCTACCAGTTATAAATATTCTAATCAGGCTTTTATACCTCTCCTGTCAGTGTAGTACCGGTGTGCTTTTCTATTAGTGCATTAAGCTACATGACTAGCATTTTTCTGTCTTTCTGTCCCCAGGTGGAAAATTGCATGTATTTAAAAATAATTAATATTTTATTTTTTATCTACAAAGTGCATGCACTTTCACTGGCAAATACAGAGAGAACAATATATATCACGTTTTACTGTGTGGAATTTAAAGTACTAGACAAGACTGTTGTATTAAAATAAGTATATTTGTATGCTGGACTGGTGGAGAACAACAGCTAGAAATGTCTTGAGGAATATGTTCTATACCCTTAGCAGCAAATACTTTTCATTATCGACATTCCAGATTAACCACTGATGAACACTCGGGATGGATTTTCAGGTACGCTCGGTATTGGCCTAACTTTGCTTGAACTGAAAGTTTTATCGTGTAGTGTAAAAGAGCAGAGTTGGGCCACTGCTTAGAGCATCGGCAAACTCCAGGCTCTGAAGACAGTGTGAGAGCGTAAGCACAGCGCAGAGCTCAGGAGTCCCTGACTGGCTGCTCAGGGACCTAATTAATCTGCCCCAGTTCCCCTCCAATCTGATGTACTTCTTTGTTCGCCTCCATATGTATGAATCGCAAACCTGCTTCCTGCTGCAGCGCCAACAGAAGTTTGCCGTTCCTCACAGACAGCTACAGTTAACTTTACCACAGTACTCCTTACCACTTTCCAGTTAATAACAGGGTGGAAACCAGAAAACTGCAAATACAAAAATATTACACTGAAATTGTTCAGGTTTAGCGAAGAGCAAATTTACTTTGGGTCCCACAAAAGGCTACACCAGAACACCATCTACGAGCTACACAAAGAAATTCTGTGTCTGGGTTATATTGTGCTATTTTGTGTATTACACTTCCTATTCATGCCACTATTTTTTATCAGAATCCCTTCTTCTTTCATTCCCAGGACATAACCAGCCAGAGATTTCCAATCTCAGTCAATTGTAGAAGACATATTTTAATCAGGTTTAATAGGAAAATGGTGATATACCAAAAAGTTTTTTCTAATGGGGACATGACACAAAGGACCTTTTACTAAAGATGGTAGTAAAAACTTTTTTGACGTTGCAAAGAACGCACGGAAATGCATATGCAGTTTCGAAAGATATAAAAGTCAGATCAGCTCTCAAAAACGATGGGTCCTTGCACTTACTCCGTATGCTCCTGGCATTTACTCAGGAGCCAAACCCTCTAGAACATACTATACAAAAACTCAGAGACCAGGGAGACATTATACTACCACATATAAAAAAAACCTCTTCTACTCAGCTATCCTACCTAGACTTCAATAAATGGTAAATACAAAATTTATTTCAGCTTAATTTTTTATGTAGATATCACCTTTTTCTCTTAAAGAAAAAAAAAAGATAAAAAGTGCTTTATAGTAAAGTATCACAAACCCTGCAGCAGAAAGATGTGAAGAATTCCATTAACAAGAAATAGTTTTTTAAAGAGTGGTCTGAATTATGCAGCAGCCTGACGTCCAGAGTGCATTACCGTACCAGCCCCATCCCCCAAACCCAGCAGTCAATTCAAAATAATCTCTCTCAAAGCCAACTTTACCATTTTTTGTTTCTCTAATCTAAACTGACAGAGTTTTGAACTGCATTCCTCCTTCCTGTTCACACAATTGTATTTTTCATTTGTACTATCAACAAGTATGTCATTACCATTCAAATAGTTTTATTGTTACAATACTATCATGATTAGCATTTGCAGAGAACTTCTGAGCTCTGAAAGAAGACATATATCTTCTCTTCCCTCTAAATCTATACTTCCATAAGGTCATCTCCTGCCTCTTCTCTCTTATCCCACCATGCTCCACACCATTTTTCTGAGCATTCCTGTGACTTTTCTGCTGGGCCATAAATAGCATAGGTATTCACTACAAAGTTATTTTCCTGCTGACTGACCTGCTGCCTGTGGCCAAAGAGAGTATGTAACACCTGAGTTGTTCCTGCCTTTCCCCCAGAGCACAGGGACGACAAACATTCAGTTTTAATCTGTCCCGCCCAGCGTTGGGTTTTCATAAAAGTTGTAACTTCAAGATTCTGACCTTCCTTCAAAGGTAGATGAAGCTAAACAGCTGGTGCGAAAGCTACTGGGATTAGCAGACAAGCAATCCGACAGCTTTCACCCCCGTCCTCAAAAAAAGAAGAAAATTCAGGACTATTCAGAAGTTCAAGTAATGGCAGCAACTGCATAGCAGCTTTCTAGCATAGGAAACCAGGAGAACCTCACTGTTATTCTTAATCAGGCCAGGATTTTGTCAGAGTAACATGAGTATACTCAGAATTATCTGTTTCAAAGATTAGAGATCACTCAGTCCTGTCACTTTCCAATGCTTAATACTGCAAATATGTAACAGAGAGAACTAGGACAGCACGCGCCTCAGCGTTAAACTATTATCTTTTCAAACCAGCTACACTTAGAGGAGTTTTAAATCTGCACATGTTAAACATGGATCTCATTCTGTTAAGGCATCTATTCTTGATTACAAAGTAATCAGGATTTCACTAGTGAAAGGGCATATTCCAAACAGAATCACACAGAATCACATAATGTTAGAGGTTGGAAGGGACCTCAAAGACCATCTAGTCCAACCCCCCTGCCAGAGCAGGATCACCTACAGTAGAGCGCACAGGAACGCGTCCAGGCGGGTTTTGAATGTCTCAAGAGAAGGAGATTCCACAACCTCCCTGGGCAGCCTGTTCCAGTGCTCTTGTCACCCTCATGGTGAAAAAGTTTTTCCTCATATTTTTATGGAACCTCCTGTGTTCCAGCTTCCACCCATTGCCCCTTGTCCTGTCAGTGGACGCCGCTGAAAAGAGCCTGGCTCCGTCCTCCTGACATTCCCCCTTGACATCTTTATAAACATTAATGAGGTCACCCCTCAACCTCCTCTTCTCCAAGCTAAAGAGACCCAGCTCCTTCAGCCTTTCCTCATAAGGGAGATGCTCCACTCCCTTTATTTCTAATCTCAGAAATGGATTTCAGTCTAAACACGCCTTGTCTGCGCGTTGAACTGAGCCAGCCAGCACACAAAAAACCACCACATATCTGATACCAAGCTGAGGTCCAGAGCACCCGTGGCCATGACCCAGCAGTTCAGGGGGTTGACCCAGGATGCAGGGACAGCCAAGCTCAGCTGGGGGGTTTCTGTGAATTTTTCTCCTGTGCCTGAAGGTAAATCACTGTGGTACAGGACACCAAGATATTTACATACGTAAGTTGTGTTAACCCAAGAAAGCTCGGAAGTTAAACAAACAGCACTTTAATAAAAGTACACCCTAACCGTCTTTGTTGATCTAGCCTTTGGACATTCTGTGCCTCCTTGAAAATGCTGTTTCCTGCCATGTAGAGGTTTTGAGAAGAAAAATATACTTAAGAAAAATAAAGAAATTATCTGTGCAAAGCACAATCCTATTTTGGCAAAATGCTCGATCAGGAAGAATAAAAGTAAATAACTCATCAAGAGCATGTTTTACATTATTGGTAGGGTAGAGAGATCTTCTAACCATATCAACATCTAAAGCCTGATGAAGAGGAAGGACATTTAAACTGACCTTAAGTAAATTTGAACCTAACCAGTTCTCAGCGTGGGCAGGTTAACTGTGTATACATCTCTAGTCCTGCTGCTTTAGCAGAGGTGTACAGAACAGCTTCGTACTGAATCTCAGGGAATCTGTAGTAGATTTTTTTTATAGATAGATATAAAACAATTTTTAAAAAAATACTCCAATGTTGTTCAATCATCTTCATAATCCAATTAAATACTGTTCTTCTCTCATATTTTGGCCATACTCAATTAAAAGACAAATCTGTGCAAATACTTCGTCACACAACATGAGTAAATTCAACTGATGTTTGGTTAAAGATACGTTTTAATTCCAACGTGGCAAATTAAGATAATATTCCAAAAACCAAACGGCCGTACACCTGATTGTATTGCAGAGAAAATATTTCATAAGGGATTTTACTTATATTCACTAACCCCATATATCCAAGACCACAAAAATAGCAAGGAAAAAGAATATTTCTTCAATGGCTACAGTAGGATTCCTTTGCTGATCACTCTGTTGACCAAATAACTACAATACTCAAAATATTTTTCCTATTTTGCCATACTAAGATACAGAAGAAATTTTAAAAATCCACATTAATAAGGAGTCTCATGGTCTTTCATTCAATAATCAGTTCATATTACACGTTTAAACACAGCAGATGACATATAACATGTTTGGACTAGAACACTTCTATTTTAAAAGACAAAGAAGTTTTTTCAACCTCAGTTCAATTCATTAGTGTATTTTTTGAATTAGACTCCAAAAGCTACAATAATTAAAACCATATGTAGAGCAGAAACGTGTCATTTTTTATGTTATATTACTTCTTCAGCATTATTATAAGATCAGCCTGCCTGATGTGAGTCTAATTTTCTACTCAATCTTAGGCTGAGTCCCACTGGGAAGCTGCGATATTGTGATTATTAAGAAAAGCAGAGAAAGAAGAGATTAAAGACTCCCTGCTAATGAGTAGGAGAGAAAAGAAAGAGATGTGCCAATCTACAGTGGAGTACCTCTAAATTGAACTGCCAAACAATAAACAACAATAGGAAATAAACAATTCTTCATTACAGAGAGACATTTTTAGATGTTCATAGATAATAAGTGCAGAAAGAACAAAACTACTTAAGAAAAGAGTAAACACCAAAACAGCGATATACAAATTGGAACTTAGAATGGCTGACTACTTCCCTTGCAGTCTTTGACACAATAAATATAATACAGACATCTGGTATGTTCATTAAATATTTGAAAAGACAGATGAATAAAGGTCCAAGTAAAATACTAGTTTTAGTAATTTTGTATCTCCTTATCTTAGCTGATTAAAATAAGGAACAGAATTCAGCCTCACTGAGAAGCAATGTGGTTTTGCTGTGGAGTAGTACCCAACAAAAAAAAAAACCCAAACATTTTTCTGATCAAAAAGATCAGCAGACAAAATGTTTAGAAATGACAGTTCTCCAGAGTTGTTTGATGTACTCATTGGTGTATTTAACCCACAAAAGCTCCTGAATACACCCCATGTACACCTAGAATCCTAACTCAGCATAATGTAGAAAAAGCACTATTATTACAAAGAAAAGCATCTTTGAAGGTTGTCTACAACGCAAATTCTTTAAAGATTGATACTACAGCATCAGGTAAAATATTTCTGGTTTGCAGCATCTCAACGTATTTTACAAAGGAGTAAAGTTTTCAGATGAAGAAAATGAGGGAGAAAAATCAAATGGAATGGCTAAAATTATCCAATATATTAATTCTGCAAAGATACTAGAAATATGGCGCTTTTTTTAACTTCACATTTTTAGAAAGCAATATTTGTAAATTGCCAAGAGGAACCTGATGCTATTTGACAGAATAACCACAAAGACGGATGGAACTGCAGACCTCCCTACCCCTACTAGATGACTGCAAAATATCTTTAAGGTATTTCTGAGAGTCTGGAAAAGAAAGAGCATTCTGATCTTGCCTCACTCAAATACAGAATTATCTGTGATTTGAGGAAGGTGGAAAAAGACTAAAAAATATAAATTCCTCCCTGGATAAACTGAACGTAGTATAGGGGTAATGACATCTGCTCATGTAAAATTAGTCAGGGTGAGAGCATCACATTCGGGTATTGCTCTCATATCGTAGTCTTGAGACTTGTTCCAACTAAGTAACACAATTAAATATGCAAAACTTGACCCTCAGCACTAAAAGAACAGGAGGAAGAATATCCATGTTTAATACTAACAGCAGACTGCAAGATGAAAGGAAATCTTTGCGGTCACCTAGAATCAGGATTCCAAAAATAATGGAATCTACAAAGGCCTACCAAGATAAAAGTGGTTTTTCTACTACTCACAGTGTTCCTGTTCAAGTCCGTAAGGACTATACAAGTCGTATTGTCCACTGTGTATCAGAAGCCAATTATTTCACTTTCATACTTCGTGAAGTCTGTTATGCTAAAAGCATTCCCCATGTCTTTGCTCCTGATCCAAATGTGGTTTTCTCACTTAACACCCTGTTTAGCAACAATCTGTGCTGCTTGGAGTATCACTGACCTAAGCTCTTTATGTTCAGATCTCTCAGTCTTTGCATTGGTGATGATGTTGTTTATTCCAGGTCACTGACAAGCCCTTAAATACTCTGTGGCTGTCCCTGATTAAGACCACCAGACCTGTCCCTACTTGATGACTACTCATCACTCCTTAAAGCACTCTTCATTCAATCACCATGTACTGGGGGGATGACTTTGCAATGTTTCAACTGCTTAATCAAAATTCCCTGCCCTCCCAACTCTGCCATTGCCATAAAAAAAGCTTCCCGACATCCACAGCTCTCTTATATCTATCAGCTTACACTGCAATCTCATCAAAAGGATGTCATATCAGCTTTACACTATCTGTGTGCCACAAGTCTAACAATTATTATTACCCTTATTTCATTCTTTCTAATTGAGTCCTATATCAGCCATGCCATTATTTTGCCTAAGATGGATGTCACTCTGACAGGACTATAATTACCACTGTAACCTCTTTCACCCTTTCAAAATATTGGCTCAACAGACGATTTCTTCTTGTCTTCAGGAATTTTCCAGTTCCTGTTCCATTGAAAAGCAATAGCAACGGTCCACCGAGCTCCTCAGATGGTTTTCCTGTAACATCAAGACACCAACTATAAAGAAACGCTGATTTTAAAAGATCTAAGCTTAGCAGCCTGTGCCCATTTTCATCCTTGTTAATTGTTGAAAAAAGGTGTTTCAGCATCAGCATTATCATATGGCTATTACTCTGTTTCTTTTCCAAAGAAAACGAGGACAAGTATTCTGGACCACCACTAACTTTGAATTTTACACAAGAACTGGCAACAAGCCCCTCTTGGGAAAGGCAGCAAGTGAGATGAGAAGGGAGAAGGAGATGGGACTTCTGTGCAGGGGAAAAAAAAAAAAGTTTGCAAGGGGATAATATAATGAAGAATGCAGGAAGATCCAAGGAGTTTGCTTCCCAGGGTGAGGACTACTAAGAAACCCTAGGAATCTGAAGGGACAACAGCAATTTGGCAGCTTAAGGAGAAAAGTCTGTAGGCAGAAATGAAAATCTGCTCAAAATGAAACCTGCAACTCCAAAATCTCCATCAAAGTAATTTTATTTCCCCCATCTCATCTCATCTCTAATTATTTACCACCTTACAACTGCACTGCTGATGCTAACCCCTACCTACTTCTGCTTAATCAACAGTTTCCCTGGTCACACACTCTTCTCTGCCTCCTAAATCCACCCGGATGAGATCCCCAAATACCCATGAGCTGGGAAAGCGGTTATTTTGGCTAAAAAAGGTGGACAGGTTGGCAAAAAGTTCAGAGAAGTAGTTGGTCAAATAGGTAACAGAAACGTTTACTGACTACCTCTGCTTTTCCTGCATTATTACACACATTTCTGCCTTTTCCACAAGCTAATACTATCATTCCAATTTTTAAAGTCCTTAATTCCAACAGCCATAGGTTTCTCCTTGTGTCCTTCTGCTTCCTTTACAAATGTCTTCAATTCCTAACTTCTCATTTATATTCATTTATTCATTGCTATCAACTTCTCTTTTTTTCCCATTTGTTTCATTATATATTACAGCTGCTTTCTCTTCCCCTGTAAGCCAGGCTAGTTTTCAACTGTTGGAAATTTTTCATTAAAAAATGCCAATGAACTGACCCTGAAATATTTTACTCAAGACATTCTTGGTTTGATAAAACTTTTGTCAAAACCAGCAGAGAGCTCGGCAAGAACTCAGATGCCTTGGGACTGCCACAGGGCCACATCACTTCTCCAAGTTCCCAGCTCTGGAGAAGATCTGCCAAGCACAATGACAAAATCCCAGAGTTTCTAGTTACAAAAATAGAAAAACAAAAGCAAGACAAAAATGAAAAAAAAACACGAAAAGAAAAAAACCACAGTAAACCACACCACCATTCTTAGTGATTAAAACCAAAGGAATTTATCTCTCAAACCCTTTTAAAACAGAGACATCTGAATAGGGACTGCAAAAATAGAAAATCACAGAACAGGTAGTCTAGATCCCAGTATACCCTTGTCGGCATTACCAGTGCTTGCTTAGTTATCCTTGGCTCACTCAGTTCCAATACACTTGTATTTTTAAATTTGTTCTTCTAGCTCATGGAATGTCTCAGGAAGTGATGGGTGTCTCTCTGGGTGGGGATGACTGACAGGTGCTGTGCAGGCACGTGTGTAATGAATGTCACAGACAGCACAGAGGCCTCCTCAGAGAATGCCACTGGGAGAGACAACTTGTCTTCTGGCAGTTTGTAAATAGAAATCCAGTGGGAGTTGCATGGATTTGAGTTACCAGTCACTTCACTCCTGCCTGCTCTCCATAGGAATCAGGAGAATAAACAAGTACTTTTCATCACAGCACATCCCATCCACAGCAGAAGACAGGGTCTGTTCAGAACAGACCGCTACAAAGGATAATCTCTCTTTTATTTTATCAGCATCCCAGTTGTGTCGTTGTGACTGCAGCTACGGCCAAATAGTTATCACAGACCTAGATTTCCACAAAATGCATTTTTATGATGTGCCTGTTCTCTCATCTTTCAAACAGAGCACACATGCCACGCACAAATGGTGGATAGGATTGTGAAAGCAGAGTCCTTTAGAGAAGCAATAAGACGAGCACAAATTCCACTGCTTATTTTACTTACTGACACATATCGATGCAGGGAGCATGCTTTCACAATATAAACTGTTCCTACTCAGAATAATGAACTCCCATTGTATATTTGTCATGATCTTTTTTCTCTCTTTTTTTTTTTCCCCTCATCTCTTACTGCACCTTTCTATCAATAGAACAGAACAGCAAAGATGAGCGGCAATACCCAGAGAGTTATTCAGTGAAGTGTGGATACCAGGAAAGCCTTGGGATGCGTACACAGTTGTTGCCTTTTGGTCTGCATCTCCCTAAGACAGCTGACAGGCAGGAGAGAATTGTATTCTCTGAGGCTATATTCGAGAACTGGCACCTGATGCAACAGCACATACACCTTCAGAAAAAAAGCCTGCCTGTCTGTGGCTGGCAAAGAGGCAAGAGCCAGCAGGTGGCACTCAAAAACGTGTGCTGGTGCCTGGATGAGAGCGTGATGTTGTGCACTACACCTGGCAGCTCTTTCTCAGCAGTGCCTTGTATACGTAACCATTCAAACAAACAAACAAGACAAGAAATTCCTGTTAAGCAGAGAGTCTGATTTTCAGACAAATATCTACCAACTCTTAGTCCCATCAATGCATCAATGCTTAGGTCATATTTACATATCCCAACCAGGGAAATTCACATCCTCTGTCCCGTTTCCTTTTTTTCTGTACACCAGTGTGAATCGCCTGTGCAAAGGAGATTTCCATGTGCGATTACCTTTCTCAGGTCTCAGGAGGCAACAATTGCATCAGCTGCCTGTGACAGGAACCTGCTGGTGTGGGATCAGTACCTTTTCCCACTGCCTTCAGAGTTCCGTGGTGAAGCATGCGAACATCTGCAGGCAATTGTATCTATTCACTCAAGATGATGATTAGTTTTCCAATATTTTTGCTGCTCCTCACCCCCCTTTCTTTCAACCTGTAGCCATTTGCTCCAATTAGCTTGTGTCAAAGCTCAAAACTAAAGCTATCATCCAGTACTTGTAGACATTTAGCACTGCTTTATTAATCGTAAACTCAAGGTTGCTTCCATTTGTGAAAAGGCATCACTAATGGTCACCAGCTTCCCGTGCCAATAAATAACAAGAAGTCAGTGCTGCCTGTCATTCCTTGAAAGATACAGAACCCAAGCCTGCCGCTTTAAGCACAGCTCTCGTTACTTATTCTCTTTCTTCCACACAGCCCGTTACCAAAATAGATTTCCTTTCATATTTCACAGATTTTAAAAGTTTAAAACTCGACATTTACAGGTTGGGTATTTTTCTTTCCTAATCAGACCTCTTGAAAAAAAAAAAACAAACAAAAACAAGACTTAAAGAAAATTTGCAAGGTTGGTCATATTGCTAAAATTTTAGTTCCTACACTTCTACAGTTCTTTTCTGAGGCATCCTACAATTTGCAGAGGACCTTATACATGGGTCATTAAGACCACAGCCAATACTTTATACTCTTTCCAAAAGGCCAGCCACATGACTCATTGCTAGATCAAGCAGACTCTCTAAAGTGGTGAGACAGACGAGACGTTCAGAGAAGCCACAACTTCTAAAGTAGAAAAAAAAAAAAAAAAAAATGCTTACAGCTCTCTTCTTGATTTGTTTGGGGTTTTTTTTGAGACTTATTGCTCATTCAGTATCAGGGCATACTCAGCACAAAAAAAGCATATCCCTTCCCCCCACCAAGAAACCAGATAAGAACAAAACTCATCATTGAGATATAGACAGTACAGAGCTGCTGAGATAAAACCATAAGCTCGGAAGCACTTCAAGACATAATAAAAATTCATGCGGTGCTTCAAGATCCTTCATACTCCAACCACAGAGTCAGTGTTGCTGAATATGTCTCCTGATAAGAGGGGGAAATGCTACATGCTCAGATTTAATTTAAGTGATACAAACCTGTATTTTGTTCCCTCTAAATGACCAGGTGGGATATTTCAGAGGTATTTTTATTTTGCCTCTGCACAAGATGGATAAATATAGCATACGTTGCCAAATTGGTTCTGTTCTGTTGCTTTTATTAAAATAATTACGCTGTGTATACACCCAGATAGGCCTAGGGGATTATTATTTTTTTTTATTATTAATTCCAGTTCAGCACTCTAATGAATAAGTAAATAAATCTAATTCTAGTTAAGGAATATGTTAGCTGGCTTTACAAAGTGCAGACTCTTTTTTTTACAGTCCTGATTAAATGACTCTCAACCGTGAGGAGATCATTTTCTTCATCATTGAGTCAGAGTTCTGGCATAACAGTCGGATTTCAAAGGCAATGCTCAGAAACTGTCAGCCTGCATGGAATTCTCACATATTTCAGACTTTTATGTTTCTCAAGTTTCAACTTAAAGAATATTGCTGCCCCAATTACTCTGCTGCTCTTGTCTTACATAAAATTTTCATTTAGTTAAAGGTGAAACAAATAAGACATTGAAATATTTATTTTTATTATGAAAGAGAACAAAGCAACCTTTCTGTTTGTATTTCCTCTTTTCCATAATTTCAGGAAGCAGATTCTTTCATGGAGAAATCATTCATGTTACTGTTAGATTACATACTTTGCTTATAGCTATAAATTAAATATCAAGTACAAGTGAAATGCATTTTAAACATTAATTAGAAATTACATACCTACTGCACAGTGGATGGCAGGAAGGGCTCTACGTTGATCTGACTGTTTCAATTCATTCTGGCTGACTTAATTACACAACTTATATTTTTTTTCTTTTTTTTTTGCAACCGGATGGCAAATCTTCAAAAATTCTGCCTGTTTTATGAGATTAAGAAATATCATTATACATTAGTGAATTCAGGATGGCACAGCATTAGTGATTCACAGAGAATACACGGTAGCTAGTTAATACCTTTTCCAGTGGTGCTGAGGCAGTTTCTGTACAAAAAAAAAAAAAACACTCAGATTGAATTTCATTGTCGTTTTCTGCATTCCTGCATTTAAAGAAAATTCAGATTTCAAACATCTTAATATATAAGGCCATTTAAAACAATAAAGAATGACTAATATACCTATATACATGAGGATGCAAACAGATAACTTTATTTTAATGTACAAATGTATTTAATGTACGTTATCTGTTTGCATCCGTCCTTATGGGAGGATCCACATCCTCTGCCTAAATGTCCCACTGAGTTAAGTGTCCAGGATTTGTCGATGTGTCCATGAAGAAAAAACCTTTGAACCGACACTTACTCAGGCACGTGGATATTTTCAGACTTCGAGAAGCAACAAGTTTTCACTAATGCCAGTGACAGGAGCTGGGAGTGCAGCTCTCTCTCTACCCTGATGATAATTTCTAGTTATAACTGAAGGTATCACAGTTTTCCTGATAACCGTCTTGATTTGAGACGTAGAAAACCAGAATAATCAAAACCTTAGCATAGTAAATTTTATTAGAACGTTGGGTTGCATAAAGAGGAAGATTTTTTTTTGTCTCACATGGAAGTGGTTATAATTGCATGATACACGGGCTTATAGGACTCTAAAATTGAAAGCATTTTTATAAAGTTATAGAAGCTATAAGGCAGTAAAACTTCATTTAAGACTTTTTTTTGTATTTTTTTCTACAGATTCAGTAAGTGACATGGATGTCAGAATATTTTCGCACAGATTGTAACTGTACATAAAATGTTGACATTTGGAAAAATATTATTTCTTTTAATCAGCTTTTAATCAAAGAAGTAGAGTCCTTCATTCTAAGATGAGTGACTATAATTAGATGGTTCCCTAACCAAATCCTCCTCCTCTCCCAGCTTTTCATCAAACTGTAAGTTATTTACTCATAGAATAAGCCCCGCACCAAGTTAATGAGATGCACAATAAATGCATCATTAATTTATGCTAGATACTATTCTGTTCGCTTCATATCTATTGTCGTTATCCTCCCACAACACTCAAGCTAATTCTAATTGATGGTTTTCATCAGCAAATTAAAAAACAATATACTCCAGACTATAGTGATGAAAAACATACCGAGTAAAACAATATGTTCTAAGAGAACACCACACTTTGTTATCTTTATGGTGCAGAATGAAAGACAAATTAGTTAAAGAATGCTGTGCAAGTCTTTTTATTGCTTTTATGATAATAAGAAGATAGTCCTTATGTCTTGCGATTGGCTGGTACAAATTCATTGTCCTGTTGCAAATTATTGATTTGGTTGAAAATCAGTAGTTGCCTGGTTTAATACTTACAGGTGTTTCCTTCTGATAGTTTACATTTGCAATTTAAATGCCATTCAGAAAGCTTAAACGACTAATCCTCAACTTGTAGGCACGTTCCTCTACGGAAAATATAAATCCAGTGTCAAACACCTTTTTTTTTTTGTCCAATATATTATTGGTGAAAAATTTGTTACTTGTCCTACGAAACAGAGAGAGAATCACAAAGTTTTGGTGGGTGCATGAGAAGCTGAGAGGAGCAGGGAGGGGCGGAAGGGAATGGAAGCATTTATAAGTTGCTTCAGCAAGTGTTTGACAGCAGCCCCAGGCTAACTGCAATTTGTTTGGTCCAAAACCGGAAATAATTTTATGCTCTTCCAAGAAGGGCAGGAGAGGAGCTGCAGTTTATTTTGGGTTCCTGTGTGGTGTTGCAAGACGGAGGCCGGCACAGCGAGCCCAGTGGCCGTGGTTCTCACGCCAGTGCTGATACTTCCCATTTGGAAATATTTATGCACTTAGGAACAGAGAGCGAGCTTCCCTGTTGCTGAAGAGCGGAGGCAGGCAGGGTGACAGCACAAGAGCCCAAATGCACAGCACGTCTCTTCAACTCGGGACCACGCTCTGCTGTTTCCTCCCTTCTCTCCCCACCACACGAGGTGGCCTCCGGCCCTCAGGTGCACCCAGGGGCTGTTCCACCTGCCCCCTTCCCTGGCCGTAAGGACCAAACGGAGGGAGCTGTGCCTCTGTGCAGGCCCCACGCTGCTGTCAGGGACCTGAGTGCACAAGCCGGCCTCCACAGTGGGACTCAGCAGCCTCACCCGGGGCCTGCCCTCCACCCCTGCTCTCCAGGCGCCATTTTACCTCAGCGCCACAGGGGCGACCCCAGCCAGGGCCGCCTGTGGGCCACTGCCACGGCGCTCACCCGGCTGCCGGGCAGGGGCAGCGGGAAGGCCCTGGGTGAAGCAGTACGGCAGGTAGGTAATGGTGCAGCACATCTTGCCCCTGATTTCTCCGAGAATTTGGCTTTATTCTGACTTCCACTGAAAAAGAATCAGAGAATCGTTAAGGTTGGAAAAGATCTCTAAGTTCATCAGGTCCAACTGTCAACACAACACTACCCTGACCACTAAACCACGTCCTCAAGCGCCACGTCTACACATTTTCCGAACACCTCCAGGGATGGTGACTCCACCATTTACGTGAGCAACGTGTTCCAACGCTTCATCATTTTTCCTGATATCCAATCTAAACCTCCCCTGGTGCACCCTGAGCCCATTTCCTCTTGTCGTATCACTTGTTACTTGGGAGAAGAGACCAACTCCCACCTCGCTGCAACCTCCTTTCAGGTAGTTGTAGAGAGTGAGAAGGTCTCCCCTCAGTCTCCTCCAGACTAAAGAACCCCAGTTCCCTCAGCCACTCTTCATGAGCCATGTGCTCTAGACCCTTCACCAGCTTCGTTGCCCTTCTCTGGACCCACTCCAGCACCTCGATAGCTTTCTTATACTGCGCCACCCAAAACTGAATACAGTAGTTGAGATGCAGCCTCACCAGTGCCCAGTACAGGACTAAAATCACTTCCCTACTCCTGCTGGCCACATTGTTCCTGATCCCAGCCAGGAGGTTGTTGGCCTTCTTGGCCACCTGGGCACACTGCTGGCTCATGTTAAACCAGCTGTCACCCAACAGATTAAATTATCTTTACGAGAGAGTGATTTAACACCTCTCTGCATAAAAGCTATCGCTTTAGCAGATATCGCTCAGCTACAGGAAAAGATTCACACGAGCCCTTCCCTCCTCCCGCCTCTGCCCACTGCCCACTCTCCGCTGCTGTGACAGCAGCTCAACTTCTTTTCTTCTACAAATAACCTGTTAGATGCCTGCATCAAACAACACAGTCCTCCTTGTGCTGAAGCTTTCTTCAATCTACTCAAGCCCCCTTCTAAAGCACCACAGCTCATAGTCTGGGCAGCTGGCACCCCTCAGGCTGTGGACCCAACACTCACAGCAGCACATTCACTATTCTGAGAGAACAGTTTGCCCTCTCGGTAGCTCAATTTCATCTCAAAACTGTAACACCTGTAGTAGTGCTGCTGTACAATAATTTGAGGGCTAATGCTGGAAACCACCATACAGTCCAAGCAGCTATCATTATTTTGAACTCGTTCTCAGTTGAAAAAAAGACAAGATGAACGATAGTCATGTTTTTAATTTTTTTGGGGGGGGTGGTTTGTGGTGGTTTTTTTAGTTACTTGTCACATTTCTCCATGGACAGGTACTATTTTTATCCCTGTCTAATAGCAGCAACCAAGTATCTAAGTATCTTATTTAATTTTTTCATTTACTTCTCTCCTATTGACCATACACTTACAAGACAATTTTCTTCCTCCTACTCTGTCATCTCTTACGGGGATTAACTAGTCCTTTTATTTAGGTTCCCATTCCACATCTGAGAGTCTGCAAATCTCAGGCACACTGGAATAAAAGATGAACAATACAGCTCTATGACTAACATGATACTTTGTTAACAATTTTCTAATTAAGTAGTCAATAAATAAACAATATAATTATGGCTTTCACACTTGTGTCTGATATTTTTTTCATAACTGTTCTTCACTTATTGTCATTATTAGCCCTGTCTCTGACCAACAAAAGAAGCTACACAACTTAGACAACTCATGTGGAATTACTGCCCAAGTACACAACCTTCAACGAGAACAACACAGACAATCTGCTGGGGTTTTTTAACGGAAAAAATACTGTTTTAGGGTAAACATCCTTCCATTAATGTCTGTTGAGTCCTGCAGCTTTTGCAAATTAAAATTATCTATTCTTTCCTGAATACCTAGTAATAAACAAAAATACAACAAAATCCAAGCCTCTTGTTTTGAGGTGTATTACCTTCCATTCAAATTATTTTGCAGTGCTTTTTTTTTACAAATTAGCAGAAAACACACTTCTCTCCATGAGATGAGAGTCTTCAGCTGAAGTCTTGTGTGAAGGATGTTTTAAGGATTTGATGCACGCACTACAAAGTGTATTAAGACAGTTTTTCAGTTTTAACCCAAAGTGTTACTTAAAAATTCCCTCTCCAATTACACTTTTACCTTCAACTAATATAATTTCTGCTAACTCCTAGATCTGAAATGCTGCCTCCTGTGGTCACAAACAATTGGAGCAAGGTGTACAGGGCAAGAATTTATGTTTCCCTGTGCCTACTTAAGTTTTCCTTGAGTTCTGCAGCTTTGTTTTGAGCAGAATTTACCTTGTGCCTTGGACTCCCAGAATATCATTCGTGAAGGAAGCAGCTATTTTCCTTTTCTAGGTGGGTCCATCACTGCTCTGTACCTCTGGGCAGGAGGTGTGTGAGGCATGTGAACCCAATCTCTTGACCTTTTCCAAATATGAATTCAGTGCCATGTGGGTACAACCTGCTGAGTGACATTACAGCCAGACTCCCTTGCTCCATTCAAGCAGGTATGACCCTAAGAGCTGCAGGTGAATGAAAAGGCAAAAAAAAAAAAAGCACAGTTGTTACCAACCTGAGTCTCCACCAAACCAACAGGAGAGCTCTAGACTTATAGAATAACCAGCAGTCAGCCAAGAGGTTTGAGCAAACACCAGCAGGATGCTATTCAGGGGAACAAATGCCATTTCTTGAAAAATGGATCACAGACTGATGGGGAGTCTACAGCTACCAAGCCACACTGCGAGCAGCCACAGGCGTTCATTCTTCTGTCAAAGAGTATCAAAGGAAAGGAGCTGCAAAGGGGAAGTGCACTCTAAAGGCTTGCAGAGACAGAAGGTGGTCGTTTCAGGCTACTACTATTGAGAGAGAGTATGGTGCATGTGCCATTCACTTTCAGCACCCAATAAATATTTTAAAGACTTTCTTGAATACTTCTTATAATTTTATTATTTTTCACTTGTACTGTTTTAATGCCCTCTGAGAACCTTGAAAATCCAATGTCTTTTCCCTATTAATTTTGTCCTTTTCTATTTGACACACTCATTTATCTGAGTTTCTTAGCAAGGCTCAAATTAACATCTTTTTCTTTCCCTCTCCCTTCCTTGTTTAGAAAGTCTGGCTTGCTTCACATACAAAAGATAAAATATCTTAAAGCAAACAGCACAAGACACCACAAAGAACTTAGCAACTTAACTCAGCAGGTCAACTATCCTTTAACTACCCAGGGCACGATCTGGAGCTGAAAAATCTATCTCACAATAAGGTACATCTGTAACAGTGGGCATGAAACAATGAGTAAGGAAACAAAAGGATACTTACTGGTTTTGTACAGCTTGGTTGCAGGCATCCCAGCATTAAAATTCAGATTGGCAACTCAAAACATCAGAGCACACAAAGTCAGCTCGAGGAACTTCGGGCTCCCACCACAGAATTATGGTAGAAATACCAAATCCAAAGGTAAAGTCCTGAAATCCATCACTGTGCACCGGCCTAACTTCAAGGTACCTAAAGCCTGGGTATATTCCATGTTGCATTTTCAAGCTATGTTCTTATACAAGTTACTACTGTTTCCTAATCTGGCAGCTGCTTTCTATATCTAGAATTGCCTCACTTAAAAGGAATTGACATTTCTGAGGCAAACCAGTGGGCCAGTAATCCCACCTGTGCCTACGAGGGGCCTAATGCAATACAGTCTTTCACTACGCCGTTAAAACACTAGTGTGACTACCTGGTGAGAGGGTCTGGAGGTACTTTGGTAAACAAGGGATGTGGCAAAGCTCCCTGAGAAGTTAATGAAAAAGGCAGTTCAAAGCAAAAACCAAACAGGCTCTGAACTGTATTCAGGAAGAGACTCTCTCTCTGCTAAGAACTGCAGAAGCCTAGCTAGATAATTTTGCTGAAGAAATTAAACGTCTATAGTAAAGTGCTATTGTCAAGCAACACGAACAGCTCCCCTTTGTGCTAAAATGCAAAGAGATGATGAAAATAGCATTCAGTAACCTTTCATTCAATAACCCCTGCACCATTTACATCCTGTAGCCACTGACTGTGGAATGTAAATGCACATTGCTGTAAGCCAAGAGTAGATGCTTGTACTCCTTCTGCAGAGTCATGGTCTCACTTCTGCTCTCTTTTTTCCTGTGACTATTGAATCCTTTTCTACATAGTGGATCAGCTTCAAGGGCAAAGTTAGATTGCTGTTGAGATTGCAGCCCCACTCAGATTACTTTATGATTCACATCACTTTCCTGATGCTAAAGAGAATATGTATGAAGTAAAGCAGCAGCTCTATGACTGCCCAGCTCTGCTTTAGAAATAGAAAGACAGATACATACTCACTTCTTAAAGAAGCTGGTTAGAAGCACTTACCATTAGGAAATATTTCTTAAGTGAAGTTGTTGCAAATGGAGATGTCTGCTTACAGGTCTGAGAAGCATGGTAAAGAGCAAGAAGGCGGGATTTCGGGCACCTGATTTATTTGTCATTTCCTACTTATTAGTTGAGCAGTTCGCTGTTCCCTTTGTGTGATTTCAGATGACTTTTGAGCAGTTTAACTCACCACACACAATACACAGGACCATAGATCAGTTATCCAAGGACCTGTTTACAGTATGTACCTTGTAGATATTTATATTCTTTACCAGAACCACCGCAGTGGTGGCAGTCACTGCAAGCAATCATAGAACAGATGACTGCAAGAGGGCTAATAAATGAGTAATTGTGAGAAAGCTGGTTTGGCAGAACAATGAAGGTGAGAATGGGGGCTGTTAATGACTCCTGAATTGCCTTGTAGCAGATATTCTCATCTGAACAGGATGCAGAGTTGTTAATCCCAGGTGTTCAAGAGAAACAGTAGAATAATTTTTGTTCATTTAATACAACAGCAATATCATACACTCTCTAAGCCAATATGTGATAAAGTAACCAAACACTGAGAGAGTGACCCACGAGAGGATTAAGCTGAGAAGACCGTTTATGCTTATTACCCTTTTCCTTGGAGCGTGAGGTCTAGTTAAACTATAAAACCTCAAATTCCATAAACACTTGGCAAAGCACGCACCTTCTCAGCATTCAGATTAAGATCATCTTCCATGTAACCTTTGATCTCCTTTGGATCCTGGGATCCAAGAATATTTACCCTGGCATAATACCAACAGACTGGCATTACAATTTGGCATACCTCAAAGGGGTGGCAGAATCAAGGCTTATCCTCCCATATAGTGAGGAAAGTATCTTTCACACTTGTTTTTTGTTGAACTTTGCTATTTTAATGGAAAAAACCTTGTCTGCTTACCTTCGTTTCATGACACAGGTAGGATATTAGCAAATATATACACCCTAGTAAAACCACTTCGATATCTTTTAAAAGTCAAACTCACAAATAAAGCAACCATTCCTCATTACTCTTTCTATTTATTAAATCATTAAAGAAGGTGCTGATATTATCATCTAATATTCTTCTTCCTAATGCCTGCATCAGAGAAGGATGTGAAGATGTGCCATCATGTTAAATGTAACCCAATAATAATGATTTTAAATATCTTTTTTGTAACAGACTTTGGTCCTGAAAATTAATCTTTTAGAAATAAAACTCCTACAAAACCCTACTATTACTTTTTCTTTTCCCTAAGATATTTCTGAGTAGTTATCTATGTTCCTTATCTATTATCAACTTTTAAAACCCATTATAAACTTTTAAATGTTTTTTAAATAGTTGTCTCATTTTTTCATAACTCCTCCTTATGTAATGTGTTCTCTTTCTATGCAGAAAACGTAGCAGCTCCTTTTGTTGGGAAGGTCTGTGTGCAGTGTATTGTACAGGACTTTATTCCTGCCCTTCTAAGTAAGAAACTACTGCTGCAGAAATGTGTTGGTATTAAGGAATAAACCACCCTTCCAAAAAGTGAAGATTGGATTGACACTTTCATACACATTTAAGCCACCAGAATTCAAATAGAAAGGCAAGGGGAGAGAAGCCAAAACTGGCTGTGTTTCACAGGCACATAAATTCAATTTCAGTCTGAGGCCTTCACTCCCCAGTGCTCTCTTTCTTTGCAGGGGGATCATATTTTTCAAATGATGGTTATCCAATCTTAAATGGATTCCTTAAAAAATTCTGCTTAAAGTAACAGTTTGTTCTACGTGAATAAATATACAGGTGAGTTTCAATCTTTCTTCTCCTTTCTTGAATAGAACTGAAAAGCCATTTTCCTAACCTCATTAACACTCTTCCAGTAGTATGAGAAGGTTCAGATGCCAACCGGACATATCCCATATTAAAGTATTACATGAGGAGCGGAGTGGTAAAGCATAAGCATCAGCAAGGAGGATATACCCAGACATCTGAGCACTGTCTCTCAGGTACCCTGTGTCTCTCTTGGGCCCTAGGAGTCATATTCCATTAGCCAACATCTTTATTTCACCCACCCTACTTGAAATCACAACTGGGAGAATAGTGATGTTAGTCAAAATTAGCTTTTATCCTGAAACATGCAATATAATGAGATTTTTTTTGTTGTTCCTGCATTCAGATGGACACTAAAGAATACTGAGTTTCACTTTAAAATACAACAAAATAAACAAAACCTCTGTCAACTGTGGAACTAATGAAGCCTAATCTGATACAGCTCAATGCCCGCAGGGCTGTCTCAGAACACCACAAGAAATCCTGACTCTTAAAATTATCGTGCATAAAACCACATATAAGAGACAGCAAGCCGGCTGCTGCCACACAGGATGTATAATACGTCAGTGCCAAGAGGAATTCCTTCACTAGAGATGATAACTTTTTACCTCTGCATTCCATATACCAATTCCGGAGGGGGAGCGGAATTAAAAACAATAAGGTTAAGAGTCTTTCTAATCTGGTTGAAATTGGCTGGCTTCATTCAAAAGTTACTGCAGAGAGTGATGCACAGACAGAGAGGTCTTAAATCGTCATTCCCTAAAGATCTCGGTAAAAAAAAGTTTCATAGGTATGAAGAAAATTGCTTGAAATGTGGCTACATGCACACTGAGACCTTATAAGAGAAAGACAACCGAAACCTTTTGAAAATGTTATATACTCCAATTCTAAATTTGCCAAGAGAAGGCCTATTAAAAATATTTGAGGAATGGCAATACTAAATATAATACAAGAACATCTTCATCAAATCTGATAGATCATTTTGCTTCACAAGCAGCTTTACCATGCTCAGAGAGGAAGGATTCCAAAACAGCTTTTGCTTATAGCAGCTAGGTGTTGAGAAGGTTTCTTATAAATCTAGCTTATGCCTTCTTGCTCAGCAAAGAGCTTAAATTTCCAGTGCAGGCAGTATTCTGCTACATACGTTGCCCTTTCAGCACAAACAAGTACAAAAAACAGACTGTAATGGCTTTAAGATGCACTATGCTTGCTTTTCTTCTTAAGTAGTACCCTGTTTGTAAACATCCAATTAGATCAGTGGTCTTGTTTGCAGACATCAGGTCAACAAATAACAGGCTAGACACATTTCCATGTGACTTAAGGAAACCACCATGAATATCTCATTGTGCAAATTATACTCAGAGGAGTACTTGCAAAAATTCTACAAGCCTAATGTGATTGTAAGATTATTTGATGAACTATATTAAACACACACATACGTTCATATAAAAAAAATCATTAGCAGGTCATGGATAATTCACAGATAGAAAAACTGATTAAATCTCAAAGTAGTTATATACAATGGATGGCCTGACCTGCTCTATTCAGCACATGCGTATTGCACAAGTCAAGCATATTGGCTCTTTCCTGACGCTTCATAGATCTTTGCATATATTATTCCAACTGTTCCATAGATTAGAGTGAGAAAAAGACGTTAACAAGCTGCTTCTGAAAAATTCAGCAATTAGTGATTCGTAAGCCAAAATCTGAAAATTCTTCACAAGTTCCATTAAAATTTACTTTCAATATTTTCTTGAATAAGCTATGGAATGCAGAAGCAATGGTGTTCTACATTTTTATTGGAAAAATGCCTTCACTCTTTCAGAAGAGCAGTTTACAGGTGCTCATTTGAATCTCTAGCCAAATACGTTATTACAGGGTTATTTAGAGTCTTGTTCCAGTAGAGTTACTCCACGTGAGAACGCCTATTGATTTCACTAGAACTTCTATTACACTGTCTGCTATGAAGTCTTATTTCTTTCTCATTTAAAATCCTCGCTGCTGTGTTTGGTCATTTCATTTTATTATTGGTTCGAATCATGGTGATATTAGAGTTAATATATCCACAGAGTAAATCTATGAAATGAGAGAGCCTACAAATCAGACCCCTAACGATAAGGATCGACACTCACAAAGAGAAGGCTTACCTGTTTTCTTTGAAGACTCCTATGTGTGAAGAAACCTAATCAGTAAATGGCACTTAATCTTTCTTAACTCCAATATACTATAATCTTATTTGCACCCTTTGTTTTTACAGAAACCTCCTCACAATGTAAGCTTAACTCTATTTAATAATTAAAATTACCTAAAAGCAAAATTGACTACTTACAGGTACAAGCACTGATTATGTTAATTTAAATTATAAATGCTTTTTCTTCAGTGTGATCATGTATTTTTAAGTCTTTCAGGCAATCATGCTTCAAGCACATTTGGTATGGAGCATATGAACTGATAACTTTCATATGGTAATGTTTCCAATTTCATGTAAATCTTTTTTCTTTTTTTTTTTAAACTGAAAGCGTTTATCTTTTATTCATTGTATAATCCTCTTTACATACAATGGATATACAAAATATCAGTAATAATCTGTTTCATCCTTTTGATTGTTTGAAAATTTTATGCAGACAAAAATTTGATTTTCATGTTTTTTGGCTGCAAGGCTTTCCTTATTTTGCTTGGTTCATTTGTGGCTCACACGCAAATTGGGAAACATTGAAGTAAACACCTGCAGGCCCCAACTCAGCAGTACTTAAAGCACCTGTATTTAAGGCTGGCTGTGGCATAAATGTGCCTACTTGAGTGCTTAAAGCCAGACAAGGGCTTATGTGCTTTGCTGCATTTTAAAGAAACTTGAATTTATATTCAAGGCATTATGCCTGGCCATATGACTGAGTGCTCCGAGATGATACTATGCTAATAATCAACCAGGTTCCAAGTATATGAAAAGAGTTCACCGAAGAATCAGTTCTTTATACATCACCCACATCCTGTTTACAATCAAGTCGGCAGAAATTTTTTAACTCTTCATACAGTAAAACTACGAGCATTCCTAGTTACTCTTTAAGATATTCAGAATAACTCTTAAGTGCTGTGTGTAGGATTTGGGTATACTTCAGTTCAGACGGATGCTAAAGGCTCTGTGGAGCCTCAGTGAAGACAGCAGTGATGGGATTTAACCCATCTCACTGTAGACATACATATCCGATTCAGCCAATTATTTTTTTTTCTTTGTAGGTGCTGGAGAAATAAATAATTCTATAGAAACACCTATATTATCAGCATGCTGATATATATCACATAACCCCTAAACTACATTTCTGCCTCTCTTTACTGATCGCAGCAAGAATCTCCATGGCCACACTAATTAAGGCCATGACACTGCAGATGAGTCCCACCCTGCTGGGAATCTCTCAATTCTCTGAAGTGTTATTCCTTAAAGTATGTTTTTTTTCTTTATGGTATGTTTAAATTTTTTTTCCAGTGCTTCAAAGCACTGATGTTCTGCTGGAGGAGGATCCATTAGAACGGGTGGCCCTTGAAGTGGCAATATGCAGGAGTCCCTCTATGAGCATTAGGCCCTAAAAACAACATTACCAACTATACCTAATACATCATCACTTAGTAAACATTTCTCATAGAGAAGACCAAGTATGAAGCATCTAATAAAGCCAATCCTGCTGTTTGTGGAGGACAGATGCCACTATGCTTTCCCGTGTTGCTCCTTACTTTACTCCAGCGTGATCTGACTGAAAAAAATACAGAGAATGCCACCACTGCAAAGGAAAAAGTATCATACTTTGGCCTGATCTTACAACACTACACCTTATAAAAAGGTAAAATGATGTGAATGGCAATCAGGAAAGCTCTAATATGAATGAAAAGTGAAGAAAACCATTAAGAGATTCTGCCTAGCATATACTTAATTCCCTATTTTCTGGTAGGAAAAAAATCTAACTTGAAAGCAGGGGGTGTATTTGGGAGCATAACGGAACAAATACACTGCTAACTTGCCTTAAAAGAGCCAGTCCATGAAATAAAAGAAGAAACGATGGAGATTCACAGGACCAAAAAAACCCACCAAACAAACCACAAAAAAAGAACCCCAAATAACCGAACCATCAAAGAACTACACTCTCTTGGCCAAGTACTGACAAAGCAGAAAAACAAAAAAGAGCAATAATCCAAGCAAATGAGCCCGAGAACACTATTAGAGGACAGTGACGTGCGACACAAATTCAGAAAGTTGTTCTAGGGAGGTGTCCATTAGTCTGCAACTTCATGAGGGGTCTTGAACATGCCAAAATTTCCAGTGCTGGGGGAAAAAGCATAATTTGTAGTCCAGATTAAATGATCTAAGTATTATAACTAGTCCAAATGTTGGAATACTACCTGGTTCGTCATCCCATAATCTATTACTAGCTCTTCTTCAGAAAAGACTCAGAATAACGTCCTTGAATGTTTCACTCAAAAAGAACAGATTTGCACTGTGTACAAAGCAGGTTTTCTAGAAGCTAGATGGGCATGCAAACACTTCAGAGGTTTCCTAACCACTTGCTAGGTGGATGGTAATTTGTCTGACAGTCAGTTCTACTGGAGTGACCACAGTTTTTACACTTCATTTTCAGGCAGAAAGAGTTCATAACGATAAGGTCACTCTCCGAGAACTGAAATGTCAGACAAATCACCATCCAACTTGCAAACTGTGCCTCTGAAGGAGACTGGTGTGATTTGTGGCTTCGGGGTTTGTTTTTTATTGTCCATATTCCTGAGAAATCCACCGTGGAGCTCATTTGTTCCAGAGCCTGCACAGCCAGAACTCTAGCACGAGGAACTTGCGGAAGGCATGACCACCACACTCTTTTGTTCACAGAATAACACCTTCCAGAGGTCAAAGGAAAATAAGCCTGATAAGCTGATGCCAAATTGTGTTTCACTGCAGAGATGGCTGACTGAAAGGGGTAAAGTCAAAGATCTGTTTGAAGCCTGGATCATCTGGTACATCCTCCACAGCCGATTTCTCAAATACAATACAGGATGAGAGAAACCGCAGAGCCTGCAAGCAGCTTATGAGTCTGAAACAAAATCTAGGGCTGTTTGTTTACAATAAGAATGCTTAGCTCATGCTCCAGTCATCGGTTTACATGCATTTTGTTTTGTTTGCCTTTTTTTTTTTTTAACATTCAAACCCAACTTCTTTATCACCTTTGTAAATACAAAGGATTACCAATACAGCCATTTAAAGCTGGTTTGTTTGGGTTTTTTTAAATAAACTATTATGCATCTTCCATCAAATACTAGAAATTCTTATACAACTGGGCCAAAATGTGAACTTTTCTAGGAACTTAGGCGATACTATGCCAGCTGTCTTTTTTATTGCCTTTTACCTATAAGAATGAGGCTCAGATGAAGGAACCCGAGTTCTGCACATGTACCATTACAAAACTAACGTAGATAAGAAAAGTCAACAGGAGGCAGCATGGCAAGTTATTTACATTAGCAAAGAGTAAAATGCAGCTAAATATTCATCATCAGCTATGTCTCTTCTGTAGTTCACTACATAATCCTACCTTTTCCTTACAAAGCAGAGAGAAGAGACTCCACAGCGATTTTTGCCAGCATCTGGACACCCAGGTTTGACACCCTGTGTATCGTGAGCCGTTTGGTCACTTGCCTCACCTACGTTAGGGGATCCAGAAATACATGAATGGAGTGCAATTCTCAAAATACTCCTGTGTAGGCTCTTCTGCTCAAGTTACCAATGACAAAAATCTACTTTGAAATAAGGAGGCGGCACATGGCTTAAAATCCCACCTTTGTTGCTTTGGTCAAAGTTGGGCTCCAGCCAGGTCATTATAGCAGTGAAACCTTCTCAGGACAGCTGATTCAAGAGCGTGCCCACAGGCAGAAACTGCAGGGCTCAGTAGCTGCAGAGCAGGGGCTTAGCAGCTGTCAGCAGTGTCTATTTCATGCTTCCAAGTGCGTTTATGGTTGGTATTCATACAACCGAAAAAAAAAAATAACATCATAATAATAATAATTCCTGTCCTTCTTAGCATTTAGAAAAAAATATAGACTAAACCACATACAGCAGGATATATTTCTTACCTGAATCTGGCCTAATTCTGTCTATTCAACGGACAGATCAAAAAAAGGCTAGTTGTGCCTTTAAAGCTGGGGCTGATGTTACTGTCCAGTGCTCATTTAATTGAGTCACACAGAGCTTTAACATCTGACAAAGATAATTTGGTTACACATAGATTGTTCTGATTGGCCCCTATTATACTTGAAGTGGACATTCTTGTAAAGGTCACTATTTTATTGCACGATTATTAGGTGCATCAGTACCTCTTTTAAGTGATGTGGCTAACATCATCTGCTGGATCCTTTCTCCAACTGCCTGAACTTAATATCTGCTGTCTGTGGAGGCAGGAGCCAGACACTCCACCACACTATCTGAACCTGTCACAACTACAAACAGTTTTTGAGATTTATAAAGCCCTGGGACGGAAATACAATTTTTACATTACAGGTGGCGAGCAAGGGCACAGGCAAATGGAGATGACGGGCCCCACGCCACAGAGGATAGCTGTGTCTTCTTTGGCAACTGACCCTGGGTTTTTACATCCCTGCCAAGCACATTAGCCTCTACACCGTGCTCCCAGGTACAAAGATAACTGCATATTAATTAAACAGAAACTATTATATGTGTAAGTCTTCCTTATGCACCCATGACCGAGCCTAGCAGGTTTAAAATACTGTGTGTGAGTCTAATCTGCAGCGAAAAGTGATTTAAATAGATTACCTCATCACATTCAGAGATATCTTTTCCATTACCATTTTAGGGGGGCTCTAACAAACGGAGGATATATAGGAGAAAGTGTGCACTAACATTAAAAACGCTTTTTTTCAGAATCTAGAAAAACATTGGCCAGGATTTGTTTTCAATACATTCAATATTGATGTGCCATTAAAGAAAGTTTTTCGCCTTTCTTTTATACTTTGGTACTTGCAGCTGTTAATAAATTAGCATATTTCAATGCCAGTAAAGTTATCTCTTGTGGTCTGAAGTAACTTAATTATTTCCAGTGTGAGTTAAATAGTTATCTTTAAATACAGCTCTTCAAAAAAGTGGATATTTTTCATTCACTTCTAGCCAAGCAAAATGAAGCAGAAGTCGTCTCCTGAATCTGAATAAAAATTTGAATTTGAAGCCATCTAAAATATTAAAATACGCACAACGCCAAAATAAATCTTGTGCAAATCCTAATAAGATAAATCTAAAAAATTCAGAACATCTCTATTAAAATATTTCACAGACATAAAATGAACATTTCAGCCTAGAAACAGCACTGATGAAAAAGTGCTGAAGATGGATGTTTCAGCAAAGATCTGTTTTGAAGGTTTAAAGATGAGAAAATTCTGCAAATTCATCTCCCAAAGCTTCATTCTTGACTATGCAGATTTTCCTTGTCAAAGATATTACAACTCAACAACTATTAACTAACAAGCTTAAAACTAGAAATTAAATAATAAGGACCAAAGTGAAAAATACTTCACTAGAAAAACAGAAAAAGGTCCATAAATGTGGTTTGACACTTCCTTTGTAGACTAACCAGTTCCCAGCATAATAATTTAGGACAGCCCGAGGTCTGGACTGAGCTGTACCTTGATCTCTGCAGTCCAGAAAAGCAGATCTAACTTCAGGAGATGGGTGGAAGGCAAGTTTTCTCTACACACAGTAAAATCTTGCCTAGGTGGAGAAATAAGTTTTTTAACTGTTCTGCAAAGGAAAGTTAGTGAAAAGGATACACGGAAGATCAGAGCTCCCTGTGCAAGGAGACACAAGGACGCCGACATCTCGCGTTACTAGTAAATATAAGAGGATTTAACCAAGGAGTTCTTCTTCCCTAAATCACTGAATTTTTCAGTAGGTCTGTCCCCAAGCATAGTTTTAACATTTGGGGGAAGTAATCCAGCTTATTATACTCCAGTGTGTGTATTTTTTTAAATCATGGTGTTTTACGTTAGGAGTTAGTGCACTCCAACAGCAGTTACTGTATGTGCTTGGATACTGCCTGTGTTGTATATAAATATTGGTCACCTCGCAAAAGACTAACTGCAAGAAAATGTCGAATCACAGAAGGCACCCCACTTCATTGCTAGCTACAGAAAAAGTAGAAGCATTTTTTTGCACCAGTTGCATTCTGGTTTTAATCTCTCTGTAAGACACAACATAATTGGAGAGAAAACAAACACCATTGCCTAACCAAAAGCCAACTTAGAATAATTGAATTGAATTTCCATCCAATCTCACTAGCGGGTATCCTCAGCTTAATTTACGAACATCTCATTTTGAAATATTTATTGCAATTTTTAAAAGTGGATTGGTAAAGATCACTTCAGTTCTCCACATTACTTCTCTAACGCTCACACTTTAATTGCGTTTATCCATCAATGTCGTACACCGTTTGGAGAATGGATGCAGGGCTAGAACTGTTAGCACTGCGTATGGAAAGGACTTGGATTTAATTAACAATAGTATCTCTGTAGAGAAGTTAAAGGCTATATTCATTCCGTTCTAATAAATTGGATTCAGGCTCTTTGTTTGGACAGAGAGTGGTGAATGATGTTCAAGTCTATTTCTTAGAAGTGGCAGGACGAGGAACAGTGACAGGCTGCAGAATGGTAGTAAGTTCAACTCATTAAAAAGAAAAAAAAAAAAATCATTACCTCACCTTATTAGAAACATCCCAGTAGTGCTGTGCTACCTACGTGTCCATGAAAGACTATCGCTTCCTTGCTTCTGTGTTGGATCCACCCGCCAGGGTGAAGATTCAGTTTCAACAACAACAGAGCAAATACAGCTCTAGTCTTGCACCTAGAATGCATGAGACATTCTTGGTGGTTTTTGTCTCGGCTGTCAACTCACTCAAAAGGCTGAGTTAAGATAATTACTTGCATGAGGTATGCATTTGAAGGAGAACAGGATACTTCGAATTTGTGTTGATACTGCCCAATAAGTCTCATTCAGCTTTAGGGTTTTCAACATATCTTTATTTGTTTTGCATTTTCTAGTCTCTATGGACTACCTTTAAAATCATAGCCAAATACATTTGTTTAAAGAAACTCATTCTATTTATTGCACGAAGCAAAGCCCTGAGCTTGGACCAATATATGCAGAGAAAATAATGTTCGCTTATACTCTCCCTAAACACAGTTAAACACCAGCACTGGCAAAGCTGGTTTTGATATTTGATTAAGGTACAGAATGCAACATTAAACAGTGCATGACGAAATGTATCCTCTGCCTTGTGTAGGAACTTCTAACCTTCTGTGTCAGAGGCAGTAACAACATGTGACAGAAGTAGCAGTAACAGTTGTTCTCATTTTAATCCAGAAATCTTATGTTTCAACATCAAACAATGAGGAGCAAAAACCTTGCAGAAAGATAAACCAAACACACTATTTCTGCAAGAAGTGCTGAAAGGGAGGACCGGTGATGTCAAACATAACAAGAGCGAGAACCACTGATAAATGCTTCAGCAAAAGCTGATAGGAGATTCTAATGTATTGATTTTATCTTTTATCTTCCTAGGCCATGTGAGCAAGCAAATAAACAGCAGGACAACATCAAAACCAAAACTATTCAATAGGGAGGACAAAGATCAAAGTAGTCTTGAACGTATTTTATCATTGTTTCATGCTGGTAAATATTGTTATATGGAAGCATAGTATCAATGCACGAAAACAAAACAAGAGCCATGCATTTTGTACAAAAGACCATACCAAATGTCTAATTAGAGCATCTAGCAATATATCAGCTGAAGTTTAAAGACAAAAGAAAGCGTTGCTACTACATGCAGAGGTTGAATCTAATAATTACTATTTCTACAGTATTTGAAAGCACCTCAGGCTAAATCCTCTGTGTGGTTTGTTTAGCTTCGTTGTGATTTTGTTTGCTTGTTGAAAGAAAAAGAATAGGTCATAAGCTGTCACCATCAATAAACAGGGATGATGAGGTTCTTCTTATTAAAGATGATAACATTTCACCTAGCACAGAAACATTATTTAAATTAAGTAGTCATATAAAAAATCCTCAATTTTGCCTGAGGCACTGCTTAATGCAAGGTAGCTGTAATGAAGTAACGAGCATCACTTAAGAATTATCACCTTATAGGAAGGTGAAGCTAGCTTAGTCTCCAGAAAAAAAAATGAAAGGAAACTCTTTGAAGGAGGAATGGAACCTCCTTCAAAAAAAATGAAAAGAACCATTTAACTGCCATTAGACTTAAAACAGAGAAGAATAAACACTATTTCGTGTAATCTGTCACAGACTCACTTTTCCATGAGGAAGGCATACTCATGAATACATACAATTTAATTGCATGAAATCAAGGAAAGTTCAATATCTCAAGTAGCATATAGCAGAATATTCTTGATATCTGTAAATACAAATGAATAATGAGACAGAAATTCCTATGAATAAATTGCAAATATCCCTTACTGCCAACATTTGCTTACCTTCCTGTTGTTTGCACAGTTCTTTCCACTTTTTGAACACATTCTGTGGAGCATTTCTTCTAAGAACAAAAAACAGACATAAGCAGTTCAGAAATATTTACCTTTTGTAAGATGTTTTCTGTGATCCAGGAAGGAAGACAAGATCATTAAATCATTAACAGACCTTTTGAGAAGACTTTCATGTAATGTAAATTGTCAAAAGTCATTAAAGGGTCTATAATAATTAACATCGACCAGAAATCTCTCCTCTTCACATCTTTGTAGTTTAGCCCTTTTTTCAACTTGTAAAAATCTGCACTCCACCAAATTTTCCACTGAAGTCTCAAAACACTGGCACATACATAGGGTGTTGTAGAACATATACTGACTGCTCTTCTGCATTTCCTATCTAGCAAGTTCCTCGGAAACAATCCACAGATCCTCAGTCCATGAGGTGTAAAAAAAGTCCAGTGTCCTGACTGTACGCTCCTTGGGTGTTCAGTTCACTCCTTTACTCCTCTCATGACTCGGGACTGTAAACGCTTTACAGTTTTGTTACTCTTGTTTAATACATAATGTTGACACAAAAGCCAGTTAGAAAAATATTAGCTTCCAGAAGGTTCAAATAATCATTAGGTTGATTAATGAAAAACTGAGTGAGGGTGAAACACAAGAACAGGCTGCCCAGAGGAGCTGTGGAATCTCCATTCCACAGTTGGGTATTCAAAATTCCATCGCACGTGGCAGCAAGAAACCTACTCTGACTGGACCTGCTCTGAGCTGGAGATTGGTCTCTCTGACTTCTGGAAGTCCCTTCCAACCCACACGATTCTGGGACTGTGCTGGAGGTGACCATATTCTAGAGAGGTGTTAGACAACCTTAAACATTCAGCAACCGTGCGTATTTCAATCATGATTTTCTCATGATCTTCAAGCTTGCGTGGCTTTACCCATTAAAATATTTGTGTGGTCCCATTGCTATACTTCTACAAATTTACCCAACCTCAATTTCCTCCAGAAAAACAGTCACGTTAACCGCTCTTCTGGGCTAGATTTGTTTTGAGCAATTCCTACGTGTATCGTTGTCCAGCACTAAAATTCAATGTCGGTGTAGGTCACAGACACCATACTGGCAGTAGGTAGATAATCATCCAATTACTGGAAATAGTGGTAATTCTAACAGACTCCACGTAGCTGCCCAGAAAGCAAAGTGTGTTCCCTGAGGGTCGAAGGACTTTGGCTTGATTCTTTAAGGTTCTGCTCAGATTCTTAAGGTAGCACAGAAGGACTCGGAATAGCTCACAGAAACTTCCAGAAAATACTCCTACAAACAGAAAATCAAGTTTATTTGATGTCAATGAGGCTTATAAACGTATTTTTAAGCCCAAACCAACACAAATTTAATGCACATATTGCACTACATTTATTTACAACAGTATCATCTTGTTTCTATTCCAGATATTCCTATAACATGGCAGAAACAAGCTAGTACCTGCTTTACTTAGATAGTTAATTTAACAATTTTTACATTTTCTGGTTGTTGTTTTTTTTGTTTGCTTGATTGAGTTTGCGTTTGGTTTTTATTTGTATCCAGTTTTATAGCAATGAGGTGGGTCATTCTGCCTCTAAAGAAACAGAGTGACTTAGGGTTGACTTAGTGTTAAGCACTCATGGACAACCACCATGACCAGCCATTGTTTCTTTTGTTTTGCTTTGTTTTGTTTGTTTTCACTGAGTGTAGCTTAGATCACATAAGTCATATAAGTCAGGTAAATTCACCCTTGTTTAAAGTTGCATAAATTGGATTCTTTGCTTTCTGGAGTGCACTGCCATGCTCTTTACAAATTACCTGAATTCTTTGCTCCTCGATATTCAGTTTTGCACTTGCTCAGTGACAGTAACGTACCTTGTTATTTACTATTTCATCAACCTTAGTTTCACCCGTAAATAATATCAGAATTATTTTAAATTTTCTTTCAGAAAAAAATGAATAATGTGAGGCTGTTTCCCAGACAACTCCAAATAAAATTTCCTCTGACTATTAAAACCGATAATGAAGTACAGAGATGTGTCAATTCCCATGCTGTATAATGCTTTTTCAGCTGAGATGCTCTGTTTATAGCTGTATGACTAAAGCCTGGCATGTCTACACAACACACAGATGTGAGACTCAATATTTTTCTGCTGTCAGCAAGTAGTATAGATTGAAATCCTATGGTCTCTATCTGTAGTAGCCAGTGTACCTGAAAAAAAAGTAACAGCTTACCAACTTGCTGAGTTAGATCAAGCAGTGCTATATAATTCAAAGTCCCACGTGGAGACCAATGTGGCTCCACACAATAGATTTTTTTTTTTCCTTTTTTTACTGTTTACTCAGAAAAAGAAGGAAGGTTCACACAAAATAATTGAGTGAAAGGTTAAGACTGAAAAGCAAAGCACTCCAAAAGGTAGGAAACAAAAGATGTACTGTGCAACACTGCTCAGATCCTTCAGGCACAAACACTACTATTTGAATGCTACCTCACGTAACCCGCACATACGCTGTGTTCCTTTCCTTTCCCTTCTCGCCTCTCTTTGCCTCCCAGTCAAAATGAACCCCTCTCTTTCATTAGAAAAAGGCCAAGTGCTGTGAATGAGTCGGTTTTGTCCTTTGGAAAAGAAGAATGGTGGTATCAAATCAAGCAGACCTTCTCACCAGTGACCCTCATACTGACCAATAGCTGACGTTGCAGATACAGTACAGTAAGAAAGCAAGCATATGGTGACAAAGCTCCCCGGAGTTCAGTGATTTGCAGCTCAAGGGTTTATAAAACTGATGTGCTGACTATTCAAATCAACAAGAACCGAGCTTTGAATTCAGAAAGTGTTATACGAATGCTAAGACTGAGAGAAAAACTGGACGAAGCTTGACACTCAAAATTAGTGAAAACTTTCTACTCCAAATTGTGTTCTGCAATAAAAATGGATGAGAAAGGAAACTCTTAGGACTGCTGTGAAGATTAATTCCTTGGGCTTTGTGAAGAAGTTTTATACTACAGCTAAAGTATATAACAAAGGAGCATGCAAGGAAATGAGCAATTTTGTACTCTGCGGGGTTTGGGTAGCAAAGTAAATATGTCTTAGGGGCATGTACCATACGATCCAGCACAAGCAAATGTTGAAAATTAACCCCATGGTGACCTCTGTACATATGATGTATAAGTACAAATATAAACTATACATAAACACATAGTATAAAAGGCAAGGGGGTCTGTGAGGTAAAAAAGCTTCTATGTGAACTGGCAATTAAAACCTGCACATTCTTTGAGAATTTGAATACAATTTATACAGATATCCCACATACTGCATTTGAAAACTTGATATTCCATTTTTCTTAACATGTTTCTCTGGGGTGCAAAACACATACATCTAAATCTACACGAGTCTACTGATTGACCAAATTGCTTTTCAACCTCCTTTGATACCCAGGAAATACTTTCGCTTTGGCTATTTTGCTTTCAAAGATACACACGGAATATACATGAATTTTGTTACATGATTTAAAATAATCACAGTAATTAAATTTGATTTAAATATTTTAAGTTTTTTTGCTGTCTACTCAAGCTGACTTTATTAACATCTTCTATTTAAGAACTAAGAACTTCTAAGGTACCCAGTTAAATAATACAAGGTAAAATGAGGCATTCCTCTTCCTGCTGTTGATTCTGAGACAATTCACAATCAATAAGCATAACTCTGTCTCATGTCTGCCATAGAACAACAATGAAGTTCACTCTGAAAGCTCAGATACTCAATTTCAGAAAGCTGAAGGATAAAAAGCAGATGACACCTGCTTCTCACAAAAAGGGGGCAACCGAGAAGATATTTTCCTTCTCCTATAGTCTGTTTTGATATACGGTTCAATTTCTATCTAACACTTTCAAAGGCACGTCAGACCCTGCGCTACTGAGCTTTGACCTAGCTCGGCCCAGCTAGAGCACTTGCTAGGTGCAAAACCAGTTCACAGAAAGTTTCCTTGGAATCCAAGAAAAGTAACAGTGCAAGCCACACAAGTCACCAAATCCCCACAGAAGTTCTGCATGGGACACAAGTGATGTAGAAAGACATACCCTGGATTTTGTTTCCAAGATGAATCTCACTCCCAGAGGAAACATTGCTGACAGCAATGACAAGCAGAAAGCTATTTCTCAAAACAATTTTATATCAAGTGTATTGAATCCTTATTTTATTTACAGATCTTCAGAAATTTTTATCTTTAGACGTACTTATGTATACACTTCCCCTTTCTTAAACCACAGCAGAGTTTATTCATAAGATTTGACAAATTTACCTCCTCTAAAGTCTTGCTTCAACCCTCAGGAACTATAACTAAAGCTCATAACTGCGTATTGCAAACTTTTAAAACTATTATTTAGATTGTTTGGGAGAACAGTCTGGCTTTTAAGAAACCTAATCATTAGGAAGCCTTTGGGTGCATTCTGATTCTAGACTTGTTCCTGTAAAAGTCCCAGGTTCGCTCCCAGGGAATGCAATAAGCCATAAACATCTGAGTATACATGGCAGTAACATCCTCCCAACCAGCATCGATACAGAAAGAAAAATGACAAGTAGCCTTCGATACACAAATAAGCTAAGAAACGCTGCCTGTGTCCAGCACTCATTCTGACACAGGTTCTGCTTCCAACATTTCATAAATATCCGGGTTTACTTCTGTGCTACGGTCAAGTGAAAACTCAAGTTGGTACTAAAATGTCACTAAGCAATGTTTCTGAGGATATACATTTGAAAGCTATGTCTAAAAGTACGATTGATTCAGCTGACCTTTCCAGGTTACGGTGAACACAGATATTCTAATGGCTAATGCTACTGCATGTGTCACACCATGCTTCTACTTGCTTTCATCTTCCAGTATACGTATGTTTGAAAGCACCAAAATGTCAGCACCAGAAAAATAAATGCAATCACAAACCTGAACTATAATGCAACCTGTGAGGTTGTTTTATTTGCTTTCACCTGAAGAGCACAGGTTAAAAGATTAAACTGAAACTCTCTAGTAAGCTGCTTGTAAATGGCCGAGAAAGATCTTCGAAAATAAATACATGTGTGCTCCTAGGAGATGCCTATGCCAAAGAATGCACATCGATTTACAGTAATACCTAACCCAACTTTAAAGGGGCTATCCTGGGCTTCCAAGTTTCAGTAGCACAAAGTTCATGCAGTCATATTTATCCTGCTGGAATGTGATTTATCTTGACTCGGTGTACTCCCAATGAAATAAATGGTGCACCTTGTCTAGAAATATGGTGTTTGCTGTGCAAGGGCCATGATAGTTTTTCCTTCTGTTCATGTATTGCCACAACTGTGCTTCAACTAAGACATCACCTCTTGCTTGCCCTTTTTGGTGTCAAAACTAACCCTGCCTAACATATGCAGAAAGCAGGACAGATATTAAGAAATAAAAGCAAGCCTCCTTGTAACTATAAGATGCTCCTTGTTAGACCTAGTAATCAGTGCTTAAGAACACGCATATTTCAAAAACATTACCACCGAAACATTATCAATCCACCAACACGCTTCTATATATGGCTGTGAGCACGCTCTGGTTTGCTTATGGGAAAGCATTTTCTGTGTAAATGAATTGCTTCTTCTTGAGCTGTCAAATGTATAAAGCATACAAAGCAGCTAGCAACCATCCAGTAATAGCATATTATCTCATAAACCCAACCTTCATTAGGAACAACTTAGGAAAGCGTTACACTGTATGTTAAATAATTTAAACTGTGACTTTTTTGATAGAATAATAGAAGTTTGTCATATTTATAACATGTAGGTAACAAAAAAAGCTTTCAGCTGTAAAACATCCCTCAGATGCTTTAAACGCATATAATTTTTGCTGCAACAAATTAAAGCTTGGAGATTTGGAAATCCTGTCTGGTGAACAAGTTTAACAGTTGGTGTGGATGGAGAGGGATTACGTGCCAAGGCAGGAAAGGAGAGGTTGACAGCTTGAACCCACCTTCATATCCTCAGAGCTTTAAAGCTGGTCCTGAGCCAATTCAGGCTTCTGCTTTATGTTGTAACATGTTACCGTCTGCTGTCAAGGACAACTGGAAAGCAGCAGGCAAGCCAGTAACATGGCAGACGGCAAGAGGCTGGGTAGAGCAGCCTTTTACAAGAGAACTCTCTAATGGAACAGGTAATCTCAAGTGAGACTTCTACTTCCTTTTCTGCACTGAAGAAGTAGAGAAAATGCAGGAAATCAGGTACCAGCTGTTGTATTGGTACTTTGGAGATCAGAATAGCAGCTGTGAACAGAGCTTTTTACCTGAATCACAAAATTATTTCAGTGAAACAATGTAAGAGTCTGATCCCGACCTCAGATGACTCGGTAACAATGTTTTCCTACATGGGGCATCCAGTCAAGATTTTAGGTATTATTTTTATCCATTTATCCACCTCCAAAATGGTGTTCACCAAGGAATAGCTCCCATGTGGTCTTCCACATACACTTCAGTGACTCATCAGAGTTTTTCTCCATAGACTTAGTTCTCCATCTTCAAAAACCTGAAATAGTACTTCCCTACCTTGACAGCACATCAGTCCTGACTATATACACAGCTGGGATATGCACAGCAAAATTAACCTTTGCTGTGTGCTGTTCCCTCACTGGTGCTGAGTACAGAAACAGAGCACTGATTTCAGTAGGCTCTTATCATATATATAACACTAGCTATAGTCAGTGCTTCCCAGAAACATACAAAACACTGCACAGTAAAACAACTGCAGCAATCTCAGATAGTTACATGAACAGCTTCAGAAGGGAAGCACTTGAAAATGTCTCTGAGAGATGAGACTATCTTCCTTCTCCCAAAAGTGAAATTCCAGTCAAAAAAAAATCCTGGATTACTCTTCCCCATGTCTATGATATGACAAGTTAGGTTTTACTCACTACATCTTGAAATTCATCTTTTTGCTAAAAAAGTGTGATAAAGCTTTCAAGATTAAGGAATACCAGGTTGTTATCTAAAACAACCTGCAGCCTCTCTGTATCTCCCGAAACTCAGACCAAGGGATTGTTGGGGAATTGTAGTTGGGGCTCCCCAGCTTCTCTCAAACGCTAACCCAGGGTCATAACCTAGCTTAGACAGCCCACAGCTAAGTTTACACTGAAGCTCATACTTCACAATCCCTCTTAATTTTCTTCATCGTTTTTCTTTAATTTGAAACAAAAGCCACAGAACACCCTCACCGTTCAGCATGAAAAGCATGACAGTCAGATGGAATGTTTGTTCCTGGGCAAATGGCTCACGGTCTCATACTTGTGAGGAGGTAGATGGTCCATTCCAGAGAGCAGTAAAAGTTTCATGGACTCTCAGTGGGCCGTACAATATTTATGTCCAAGCATAGGTGGCCCCAAGACATCAGATCTTATTCATTGTTATACTGTTGTTCACAGGAAGTTTTGCTAGTGAATTTCAAAGGGCCTCTTGAATTTAGTAAATTAAAATTGTTTTCACCCTCTGAGACCAGAGCAAATAGATTCATGTTACTAAGGAAACCTGTCTGTACAAGCACCCAGATAAGAAAATAGCAAGAAAAATATTTCCCCGAATTCATTGTTAATAAGGTTGTTTTCTTCCATAATATTTGTGGCATACGCTAATAGTATGACTCTATCATTACAAAGGCACTCACTTGTATGACCTACATAACTCATTCATGGCTTTGCTACTTATTAATTTTTGATACACCTATCCAAAAGAGATATGAGTAAAACATCTACACCACACTTCGCTATCCAATGTTCTGTTTTTATGATAAATGCAGGTTGTACCTTAAAGTAGCCACAATTTCAATACATCGGCTTTTCAATACTCAAATTTCTGCCACTATCTTCTTATAAAAGAAAACTGCAAGATCTTAAAACTGGCACAGACTGTAATAAATCTCAAACATTCCTTGGGCAAATGTGTAAGTACGTAACGGGGATCAAAGCAGAGTATATAAATTCAAGACATGCGAAAGAACGAAATGTGTCTAAAATCACTGGCAGATAATCTACCTGTCTAATGTCAGACTACCAACTAAAAGATAAAGATGGCATACAGAAGGGAAAATAACATTTTCATACTACAGGGGAGAAAAAAAAATAAGCCCCATATCCCCTGAACAAAACCCCATATGTACAATGCTCTTAATATGCCAGCACTTATCCATGCATCCATCAGCCAACATGCATATAAGGAAATATGTACCGAGAACCAACTAAAGCACTAACACATGAAGATAAAACATTGGTATTTATTTACAGTGGGATAGACAACCATATCCTATATCTACCAAGGCAAAAATAGGTTTGTAGGTAGAGTAAAATATGTTTTATTAGGCTAAATGCTATAACTGATAAAGCAATTAAGCACTGAGGAACATAAATTCTTCTCTGGGTAATTAAATACGGTAAAATTTGCAACTATATCAGCTTGCCTTACAAAGAAGTACTTACATTACTTACAAACCTGTTTTCCTCGTGTCCTTAGGACTTCATATATAGCAAAATGTCATTACCTCTGCCTAGCCATGTCTACCATTTTTATTTAATTTTATACAATTATTGGGATTTGATGAGAGCCATATTAATCTACCAACGCATTCACTCACTGGAATTATTACTCAATTTCTCAACAAAACTTAGCAAGTAAAACCTTCTACAGCATATCTCAAAAACTGTGAAAATCGCCTCTTCGTCTTTGTCTGTTAAGTTATACATAAAGTCTTGGGAGATTGTTTCAAAGAGCTAACAAATCTGTCCAGAACTAAAATTATATGTTAAATGTTTGTTAATGCAGTTGTTCTCCAAACCAGAGACATAAAAAGTGAATCTATGTTTATCTTACAAAATGCTTTGAGGTAATTTGGGGAGAGAAGCACTGAAAAGTAATTCCAATTCAAATGCAAGGAGAATAGCAGAACATACAAGATACAGTGCAAGAAGGAATAAAAATTTAAAAATGTTCACTGAACGAAATTTTAAATAATCGTTACAGAAAAGTGTTTTTTGGAATATTAACCACGTATTTTTTCATCTCTGTTGAAAAATGAAATACCAGATAAAATTTCAGGTTATTAAACAGAATATCGTTACAAATTTAAAGTAGTATAAAGTGGTTCAGTTATCTGTGTGAATTTAGATGTAAAATATTTTGTTTTTTTTTTTTTATTTAGCAACAGTTTAGGCATTGACCCTATAAAAAGACACCTCCTGAGCTTGTGAGCTTTGAGTGGCTGATTTTCAACTCTGAAGTCTTGTCTAACCACTGCATTCTGCATAAGTGCTTGACATTGAGCAAACTGTATTATATGACATAGTCTTACGATAATCAGCATTTAATTAGATGTTAAAGAACACTATGCAAAGAAAGCTCTAGCTTACCCGAAGAATGAAAGCGTTTCAAGCACAAGGTATTATTTTGGGTGTTCTGTCTACTGGATTACTCTTGGATTAACAGACCACCTGGGAAGAGCATTGTTAAAACAGAATTTTCATGACAGAGGAAGACATTCCAGACACAGTTGTTCGTGGAACATATATTAAGAGGCAGCTATTACCAGTATATTTTGGATTTGCTGAAACAAAGTCAGGAAGGGTGAAGACCTAAAAAGAAAAAACCCTGCTTGTTTCACATTTGGACAGATAAATGACAGAGGAGGAACTGAGCAGTTCTGAAGAGGGTGTAGGCATGCCAGGAGAAATCATTGAAAAATAAATGTTCTTAGCTTGAAGATAAAGCAAATTGTATGTAGGGTAGATAGGTTAAAAGTTGATTACAGTACACCTTTAGCTAGCTGATGAGGAGGAGACATGCTGAAGAAGAGCTCTCGGCAGAATTTGGCACTACCAGAACTGGAGGCAAAACAAAGCTCTGAGATGAGGTGTCTGGGATTGTGGTTCTTTTATTTTTTTAAGCTATTGTTTCTAAGAAGATAGCAATAATTTCAAATCTAAATCAGAGTAAATAAGAGCAAAGCAGGTTGTCATGTGCTACAAGGAATGAACTGTATGATGCATCTGCAAAATATAAGTAAATCTGATGCAACAAACTGCTTGTAACATTTTTACTAGAGCAAGATTAGGTTTAGCCTCTCAAGACAGGATTAATAATGGCAAATTAATTTATGCTCCCTCTAACCCAGTGGGCAGAGACATGCAGCCAGTATAGTCACGATCATGTCTGACTCTCTTGTCTCTGGTGCAATAAATTTAGATGAGATATCCTCTATGCAAATTGAAAACAGAGAGCTGATCCAAAAGATAGTGATGCTCTATGAAACGATTTGCAGGGCTGCATTAGGCCATACTAAGTAATGCTTCTTATGCTATAAATTAGTATGATATGAAATAAATCTAAATCAAAAGCAGTCTCTTTTGACCTACACTATGGGATACAAGATTATATAAGTGACAGGACAGGCAGTAACTGTTGTAATTATTCACACCGATTTTGTATTAAAACTCCAGTCAGTCGCAAGGTTCATGCATTCATTTGCTTTCACACACAGAAAAGAATCATTATACAAAAGTAACAACAGATGAGCTCTAGAAAGCTCAGAGCTGATCCTGGTAAAACACAGAAAGTCTCAGCTATGCACCTGAATCTGCACTCTACCTTTTAAACCGAACGAAAATATTGCAGGCACAACCTCTTTTGACAGTTTCTTTAAGCTCTGCTTTCAATGCAACCCAAAAATTCTGCAAGAGGGACCCCTGTCACCTTTCTGTCCATCTTTAATATGTCAAGCAAACTTCTTTGATTTTCAGAAGAAAAAAAAAATATTAAAATTTAAGGCCTCAGCTCTGCAGAGCTTCTCTTGGCACACTAACAGACAAGTGGAAAGTTATCAAAGGAAACTCTCTGTACCATTCTACACCCTGACATTATGCAGATGAGACTGAAGGACACTAATAGCTGGCTACAGTCCCTAAACTGGTATATCAAAGAAGCACAGCCAAAATACACTGACACATCCCTCTTCACGCCTCTTGCCTTGAGGGTGAGTACAGGAAACAGCACAGCACCTGAGAGGTCACCTTTCCAGTGCTTTCATGAATTCTAGGCATGATCCACACATTGATTAAAGTCCTGCTGCATTACCTGAGTGCTTTTCCATCTTAAATTAAATTTGCATTGCATGAAATGAACAAAGCCAGCATGTAGCCCAATAAGGTTCAATGCGTGCAAGCGTATGGAAAGCAGGTATGACTACCAGAACAAGAAGTAGGATGAAGAATCTCGTTTTGCATACATTAAAATAACCCACAACAACAAACAACCAACCCAAAAGTCTAATTTTGAAGATTGAGTAGTTTCTTGTGTTGAGTGGCACCTTACTCATAAAATACTCTTATAGATTCTACAGATCTCCGAAGTGTGCAAGGCAGCACCATTTACCATTGAGAGCAAAGCCCCACCTGATCCAAAGTAGAAGAATTAGACCATCATTTTCCAGCTTGGTCAATTTGAGTGAGTGCACACAGAGCTTCCAGTGATAAAGCAAAGGCTAACTTTCAAAGAAACAATATGAGAAGCAGCTATGCGTTCAGAAACTGAAAAGACTTCAGTCAGAGTAGCGTCATTTAAGTCATAACTAAGCAAAATGGTCTGGATTCTCCTGCTGCCCCACCTAATCAGCGGTTCTGACATGGAGAATAGGCACCAGTCGCGCTAGGACAGGAAGACAAAATTGTTTGTGTGGCTGCAAAACATTGTACTTCAATCTAGAATCTCCCAGAACTCAACAGAAACTGAACTAAAGCAAGCTTTTTTTTTTTTTTTTTTTTTTTTATGTTATATGTTCAAACTGTTACCTGCACATAAAAACATGTCGTCCTCTCTCCATTCTATTTTCGTACTTATGAGATGGCTGTGAGCACACTGGCATACTGTCTTGCTCCTTGTCCTGAATTACATGCCCTCAAACTGCAGAACCAAGTTAAGGGCTGAAGGCATTACAGCTTTAATGCCACCAAAAGTAATTACATAAATGTAATTCCAAGTTATTCATGTGTTACTGCTGTCCATATTATTACTTAAGTGCATTTCACAAAGGTCAGAGTATTAAAACTACATAATATTGAAACTATGACCCGCATTTCAGAAATAAAATTGGTTGTAGGGAGTGACCCCAAAGCCCTTAGACATTTATTTGCCAACTGTAGAGTCAAAAAGAACATAAGAATATAAAAATGTGGAAAAATATGTATGCTGCTTCCACGAATACTTCTAAACATCTGAGACAGATTACTCAAATAAAAGGTTTCAGTGGATGTTGTAATGCTGAAAGGACTTATATTCCATGAACTTTTCTACTCCCCTGTTGAACCAGTGTAAAGTTTTACCGTACAGAAGTGCCCATGGCAGCGTATTTCACAGTTTACTGTTACCACTGTTTCATTATAAGTTTACATTGTCTCACATTGTTTGAATATACTTTGGAAAGCTACCTGGAATCAGAGGGGTTTTAATAAAGCACAGCAATGTGAATCAGAGCAAGGCATTTCAGATTTGAGGCATGAAAATAGCCCCACTCAGTTATGTGCCTGTTCTGTTTACTTTATGCTAGTGTAAAACTGGAATTTGTTCATATTTATATGGATAGTGCAAGAACAATTTGTGCCTTGACTTATATCCTGCAAAATACGTACTAAAAAAAGCGTTAAGTATTAAAAAGAATCCTCAAGACATGTAAAAGTGGACATTTAGTAAGTTATCTTTATATATTTGGGGGTTTTATTTTTGATCAGACTTTTTTTTTTTTATTTGAAGTAAACGGGCATCTGTAGGTTTGCAACTGAAATATTGCAACATGATAAAGCATTAGAAACTAAAACTTAAACAGGCTACTAGCTTACCATAAATGACAATAACTGCCTTTGCCCTAGTTGAGAGATGAGCCAAAAAAAAAAAGTAAACAGAGCAAACAATGAATAGGAGTTTGATCAAATACTGAGCAAGGTCTCTTTTATTTGACCCATTTTTAATTTAAAAATGTCCTTTAGACTGTCATATAAAATAAAAAAAATGTTTTAATAAATGTTTCCATCCTTTAACTATAAGCTGAACGATAATAAAGTGTCCAGGTGTCTTAATGTGGAACTTTTAGCAGAGAGTCTTATTTTTTTTAAAATCAAATCAGATAGTAGAACATACAAAGTGAAAATAAGATCATGGTATATGACATCATATATGTTCAGTGTTAAAGGAATCGCAATGTTCCTGTGCTGGCTGAAAAATAAGTACCATTGATGCAAGCTGTAGCAAGTTAAAGCCATTTAGAATAATAGAAATATTAATTATAACACATGTTGGAAAGGGACACCACTAATTGCATAGTACACAAACAGGTCTTACGGTCCAGTGGATCAGCAAATCTAAACCATATTCACATGGGATTGATTCTCTCTTTCTTTTTCCTGAGTAAACACCAAGAGGCGCGGAGTTGTTACTCAAAAGTCAGCAACATCTTATGTTCAGTAACAGATGTCTAATTACAGCCAAATCAATTACTACAGCTCTGCATTAGGGTGTAACATGTTCAGTTCTAACTCACATTAGTCTGTCACCAAGTGTACCTTTAAAGCGTTTTGCAGTTGCATGGCACTAATGTTGTATCAAGATGTTTACAAGCACTGAGTAAATTCATATTCATATCACTGGAACTCTGGATTTAGATTGGTGTCATGTACAATTTATCTGAAGTAAATGTGAACTGTTTGGCTGGATAGGATGTTGCTGTGCAATCCTCTTTTTTTCCACCACCAGTGATGGCATGTGCCTCATTCTGCTGAGAAGGAGCTTACCCCTGCTCCTTCCTTTCAGGATGTTAGAATTCTTATGGTTTGTTTTGTTTGCATTTACCACTTTTTGAACGCAGGCATTTTATAAAAAGAACAATTCACCTTGCTTGCCTTCGAAAATAATCAAAAATCCAATCACAATTTTCAGTTTAAGAACATCGAGCTATATCATGTCTGTAGTGAATGGGGAAATGGCGATTTTGCACTCGTGTGTAGGGCATTAGCTCAGTCACACAAATGCAGCACTATTACAGAGGCTCCTATCGAGGAGTTAGATTCCATTATACAGGTGCTGCTCAATATCCTTGATAAAAAAACTTGGCTCTTTCAGAGCTTTGCATATCTGACTGATGTAGCACTTGCCCCAAATGACTGAAATTGAGCCTTAGTAGTCAGGGTAGGACTAGATGATCTTTTGAGGTCCCTTCCAATCCCTAACATTTTGTGATTCTGTGATACAGGAGAACTCAGAAAAATTACAGATACACTGCAAGCCTAGAACTGTCAGTGCAGAATTTTCATTTTTTACTCACTCAATGCAAGATGAAAGCTCTTGTTTTCTGACTGTGTCTGTAACATCATAAGCAACGACGTATACCTGAAGACAGTGACAATACAAGGCACCATCCTTGACAATTCAACAGATGGGCTACGGCTCCTAGACTGAAAAAATATCTGCTTAAGTACACTTATCAAAATAACCATATTTAAAACGTGAAAAAAAGATCTAGAGGGTGTTTTGGTTTTTTTTTTTATACTGTCATTAATCTTGCCTCCTGCAAACAAGAAACTGATGTAATCCCGTTGATAAAGTTATGGATACAACATATGCAGTTACCTCAAGTTCACAAATAATTTGGTCTCACGCTGACATTCCAATACATCCTGTGAGACTTCTTGAAGAACTGCAATTTCCAGAAAACAAAGCAAAACATGTTACTGACATAGCTACATTTATCTGTAGGTATCCAGAAAAAACAAAAAACAACAAAAAAAAAAGAAGTTTCAGGGAAGCCTCAGCTATCCTTTAGTACTCTCCATGGAAAACTTTCACAATCATCTCTTATTTTCCACAGTATTTCCCCACATGTCATTGTGTGTGAAAATATTTGAGACAGCTGAGATCTCATCTGAGCATTTAAGCTCAAAATTAAAGCATAGTATCTAAGGAGGATGGAGCCAGGCTCTTCTCGGTGACAACCACTGACAGGACAAGGGGTAATGGGCTGAAACTGGAACATAAGAGGTTCCGCTTAAACTCGAGAAGAAACTTCTTCTCAGTGAGGGTGACGGAGCCCTGGAACAGGCTGCCCAGAGAGGTTGTGGAGTCTCCTTCTCTGGAGACATTCAAGACCTGCCTGGACACGTTCCTGTGTAGCATAATCTAGGTGTTCCTGCTCTGGCAGGGGGATTGGACTTGATGATCTTTCGAGGTCCCTTCCAATCCCTAACATTCTATGATTCTATGATTCTATGATTCTAAGAAGTATAAGTAACCCTCATTCACATAGTTCATTGACTCTCCAAAATTAGAATGCCTGAGAAAATGTGGGTATGCCCAGTATCTGCCTATAGCACACCTTGTGTGATTAGCTCCACAGATGGTGATTATGGCTATTTCAAGGGAACGCAAGTTGACGTGAACAACAAAGACATTACTTTCATTGACTTATAAGTTGCACAAAACCTTGCCTTTATAGCAACAGCTTCCTGCCATGAACTTTGTACTGGTACTTCTTTGTGGCTTGCCAGGTATCAGTTAACAGTCAGCATGAACAAATCAAAGCATTTAATTTCCATCCTGCTGCCCTAACTCATTTTTCAGTCTTTATATATACCATTAACACCTCATCTGTAATTCAAGCCCCAAAGCCAGGTATTGCCTTTAAAGTGGATCTTTCCCTGGTCCTCACATCACTGACATGTTTTAATGTCACTCTATCTTCCTGCACAAATCTTTTAAAGGGAAGGCTTTCCTGTGCATCCCAACAGATGAAATTAGCACCTTGGCCTTGCATGTAACGTATTTCAATCTTCTCTTGTCAGCCCTCCATTGTCCACCATGGAAATCCACTCAAAATGCTGCACAAAAAGTCAATTTCCCACATTAATCACATGTACCCTGTCAACTCTGTTTTTCTTCAATGGTTTTCTCTTATCTCTGAATTAAATGCTAAATTGTCTTCCTGTATCACTGGTTCCCATGTGCACTACTAAGGTGTCACCCTCTTCTTTTCCCTACCAGTTCTCCATCAGTTGAATTTTCAAAATTTTTCTATCATCTACTTTTGAGGCCATCTTTTAGAGTTGAAAACACTCGCAAATTTCCTAGAACCAGCCCGTGGAGGACCCAATAACCAGAGCAGGTGGATGGCCAAAGGAGAGAGACTATGAGCCCATGAGAAGCACGGCTCCTGGCAGGACCCGAGGACCCATGGAAAGAGGAGCCTGTGCTGGAGCAGGTTTGCCGGTCGGACTTGAGACTGCACAGGGGACTCGCGCTGGAGTGCTCTCTTCCTGAAGGATGGCACCCTGTGGAAAGGACTCATGCAGGAGCAGTTCGTGAAGAACTGTCTCCTGTGGGAAGGACTCACATTGAAGAAGTCTGTGGAGAACTGTCTCCTGGGAATTGGACCCTGCATCGCAGTAGGGCAAGAGTGTGTGGAGCCCTTCCCTGAGGAACAAGGAGCGGCAGCAATGACACATGATGAACTGACCACAACTCCCATTCCCCATCCCCCTGTGCTGCTCGAGGAGGAGAAGGTAGAGAAACTCAGGAGTAGAGCTGTGCCTGGAAAGAAGGGAGGGGTGGGGGGAAGGGGTTTTTAAGATTTGGTTTTGTTTCTCATAATCCCACTCTGATTTCACAGAATCACAGAATGTTAGGGATTGGAAGGGACCTCGAAAGATCATCAAGTCCAATCCCCCTGCCAGAGCAGGAACACCTAGATTATGCTACACAGGAACGTGTCCAGGCAGGTCTTGAATGTCTCCAGAGAAGGAGACTCCACAACCTCCCTGGGCAGCCTGTTCCAGTGCTCCGTCACCCTCACTGAGAAGAAGTTTCTTCTTGAGTTTAAGGGATCTGGCTGACAGTAAGTTAAATTGATTTTTTCCCAAACTGATTTTGTTTTGGCCATGACATTAATTAGTCAATAATCTCTCCCTGTCTGTTATATTTTTCATACACACACATCTTTCTGCCTCTGCCCCCTATATACACCTCTCATGGGTCTTTCCTCATATTTTGTCTCCCCTGTCCAGCAGAGGAGGGGAGTGACAGAGCAGCTTTGGTGGGCACCTGGCATCCAGCCAAGGTCAACTCACCACAAGTCTATGCAATGTTGAGATATCTGTATGAAAAGCTGTATTCTCTCATTAATAAATGGCTAATGAGATTCAGCTTGCCATTTAGCACCGTAATAGTCATTGCTCAAATGGTGCTTTGCAGCGGAATGTTAAAACTGAAAAATGACCCCAAGTAAAAATGTTGATGTTCAGATAATTAACATTTTAGTAGTTCCCTTACGAAAATGCCCTGTGACTCTCTTCTGCAGACTTCCCCAAGAGCTTTACAAAGCCTCACTTAAGGGAACACGTAATTAGGTGGGATTTAAAAGATCCCACCGGCCACTTCAAGCTCTACGTTAGCTTCAAAAAGAAACTGAAGCCATTTACACTGTATTGTTTAGTTTTGTGATTAAGATTCCCTAATATTTAACGGAGGTGCTGGAAATCCAAAGAAGCTTTAAATAACTAGGGAACAATGTAAAGCCAGAAGTGAAAATATTTAAAGAGAAGTAAAGAGGATTTCAAATCCATTTTACACAGCTGCATCTGCCGTGACAGTTTATTAAGCTGCAAGGCAAAGGATTTTTTTTTTTCCTTGCTGAAATATTTACCATAAGTTAAATAGAATTGTCACAGTGTCTCAAGTCACTGCTGTGGAAAGCTGAACATTAGCATTCCCAAATGAGAACATTACTTGATTGATTCACTAAGTGAAAGGGTGAGCAAAATCAGATGAAAATGGAAGACAACGTGCAGCATTCAGATCTGTGGAGGGAACTGGAAATGTGAAAAAAGCTGGAGGAGGAAATTATAAGGAAAATAGCTAAAAACTTGCCATTTTTTTAACAGCTTCCAGGCTCCAATGACGGACCAAGTAGGGAGCGTACATTTGGACCTTCCTTTCCACAGAGCTTGAAAGGAGTTAAGGTTTCTCTTCGAGGAAGTGCCTGCCTCGGTCAAGCTCAGTGACGTGTAAAATGGTCATCTGAGGTTTGTTTGCTTTTTCTGAAATTGTTAACGTAAGGTAAGAGCCCTGAAGTTCTACCATTTGCAAGTTGTGTATTACTGGCTGGGGGAGAAAAGCACGAACATGAAGCCCTTCATTTCCCAGCTAGGCTACCACTGGAAACATCCTAAAACCAACTGCCAACTGCAACAAGTCATATCTGTTATCATCAAGCCTCCCAGAGACATCTTTCTTCTAACTAAATCGGAATCCTTTACGGAATCCTTGCTGAATATACATTCACGTGAATTAATAGTCACTGGTGAACATAATACAAAAAAAAAGTATGCGTCATTCAAACTAGACATTTACTTCAGCAGCTCAATTTCAACACTAAATTAACCACGACAGTGCCTGTTTTTGTTTTGTACCTGTGAAGAGAGCAGAAATGTGAGGTAGAGAGGCTGAGGGGAAAACAGAGAAGCAAGAGGCAAATCCTGCCTGCCTGATTCCTGCAAACCCTTCTGCAGAAGTCAGCAGAGCTACCTTTGTGAATCAGGCAGGCAAGATGTGACCCCTCGCTTCTCCTCCTTGATATTTAGAGACAAATCATTGCACCATGTGTGTGCCGCACAGCTAGACCCTGGAATAAAAGATACTGACCTTTAAGAGCTTGCTCCTAATTAAAGTTACCCATTTGAAATCACACAAATGGTTCTGGCACCTTTGGCCATTCACAGATATTAACTGTTATTTGAAAAAGCACCAAAACACATTCTGCAATTAAACGTTCTTTAAAGGTCTGTTCTTCTTAAATAAAGAAAAAATTGTGCACAATAATGTTAATTTTCTTTCAAGTATTCTGAAAATATTTTCAACACTTTGTTTTCTGATTATCTACACTAAAACTGAGAGAATAAACATTATGATGTTGCTAGGAAATTTCAACATTAAATATTACATTAGAAGTCGACGGTTTCGTGGTAAGATGTCACATCTCTAAGCAGCTACTCCATATGGTCTAAGAAACCGAAACACAAGCTGTGTTATGACAACTTACCTGTAGCACTAATTTTGCTATCACATATTGTCTTTTTACAAAATGAGTTATTCTGGAAGCTAATCAAGTATAAGCTACTGTGTGCTCTCTTTACAAGAATAATTATAGGTTCCTCCAATATTTTAACGATCTACATCATCACAGGATCCTCCATTTCTTACTAAAGGCTGAGCTGAGCTCCAGCTCTTAATGGAGCTTCACTTTTTTAACACAACTTTCAAAAAGATGTTGAGGTCTGAAGAATGGGGATCATCAACAGGATTAATTTTTTTTTCCAGCCAATTATGACTTGCACGAAATTTACGGATTTAATATGCTACTTGTGCAAAGTTGCATGAGCCAGGGAAGGGAGAGCTCAGCAGTAGGAGATATTGGACATACCAGGTTTCAGAATTCAGAACGTATTTGGAAAACACAACTAAATTAATAAAATGGAAGAAGGACAGTATCTTCCAAAAAGAAGATTAGCATGATTTAGGCTGGAAAGCATTAAGGAATATCACAAGTGTAGAGCATGAAAAGCGAGGTCTTGCCCTTCTGAAACCAAATAGCAGGGGGACAGTGAGTATCCCTACAACACTACACCCATCCAAAGAACAGTAACTCATTTTCACCCCCAGCATTGAAAAGCTCTCATGTGGCCCATTTTCACTGAAAACTTCATTGATTTTTTTTTTTTTTTTTTTGTATTTACACATTAATGGAAAGGACATTCACTAGTCACAAGAACAACTAAGAAATTACATTCAATGACAGGGAGTGGAATAATTACCTAGTTAAGTCATAACTGCAAGAAATTAGGCAGGTTCATTAAATATGCACGGGTAATGGATCAGTATATTTTCCAGGCTTCTACACCACTATTTTCATCTGCAATATGTATGCTGAAGGGAAAGGAGAGAGGCAGGAGGAGAAAGTAGAGTGGGAGAGCAAGGGCAAGGAAGGTCCATGTGCTGCATCTGTTTTGCAACTTAAAATAAAATATTAAAATAGATTTTAAAAACAAGTTTCAACTGGTTAATGTCACATGAGAGATATTTTCATTATATACTTCCAATACTTGAAGCTAATATTTCTCACATATACCTATAAATATGAGCATTTTCAAACATATATATTCTAAAAGTCCATGGGATCCAATGCAGCTCTCATAAAACAACTGAGACTTAAAACTGGGATGCAACAGTGTCATACTTGAGCCACTCACTGAATTCTATACTTAGGAATCCTGACTACAAACCTGACCATACGCCTGTCTTTCAAATGCTGAAATAGAAGTTCGCAATGCCAGGAAAAAAATGTTTACAGACATTTTCCCTCTACATTCTGGGATCCTGTTACTCCGTAGTGTAACCTTCCTCGTTATTCTAATTATTCTCTGCTTTTTATAGCACTCTCTGGAGTCTGGGAAGCATCCAGTTCAGTCTCACTGAGCCTACTCAGTGAAAGTATAGCCAAACTAATGCCTGCATACCCACTTTTAACCTGCTGGAGAAGTTTTAAAGTATTATTCTCCTTGTTAAAACTCCTTTGCATTGCTCAAGTAATGAAGAACAAAGGAAACCCAAAACTTTGCTGGAAAAGAAGGATTACGAGTGCCCTGCACTAAAGTCCCATTAACAAGCCAGGATGACAGAAAAGCAATCATAGAAACTTTCTGAATGCGAAGGATGAGGAGTAAGGTGCCAAGAAAGAGGTTTCTTTGTATAAGAAGCTTATTTTGCATTTAACATAATGCCCTTGACACAGTATGAATTGATAAGACACCACAGCTAATAAAAAAAGTGAGAAGCACCAACTGGCATTCAAGAAAATGTCCCTGGATACTGTGAAACTTGTAGGAAATACGCACCCAGAGTAAATTCTCATATATTTCCTATCAACAATACTGCAAAATATCAAATACATAACTGATCTTGAAATAACCAGGATATTTACCTTGAGAGCAGAAAGGAAGGATCCTTATAGTAGATTTTCAGTAGCTTTTCACCCCTATAACACATGCTAATTTCATTTCCTCCATTTTTGTAGATTATCAAACTAGCTAAACTTAACATCATTCTACCCACGAAAATATTCTGTCAAATTGAAACACTTGTCAAAGTGGGTTCAGCAAACAAGTTGAGAGAGACCTTTCTGGCAGCCCTCAGCTTAAGGCCCTTCAGAGCGGGCATCCTTAAAAATATATCTTGCATTTCCAGCCCATGCATCCAACCCAGTACATCTTTTCAGAGACGGACCCTTCATTTAAGAATACTGATGCCACAAGGACCACAAAAGTGCATCACACCAGCCGTCTTCAAAGAAGTCCTCTAGCGTCTTTTTCACTTGAAGCTGTTAACCAACCTTAGTTCCTCTTCCACGCCGCAGTCCCTGGGCTGCAGTTCAAGCAAATGATGTGACAGTCACACACAAGACCTGTGAGTTAAGCTACTGGGTTCCACTTTGACTGTTTTGTCTCACAGGTGTACAAGGCACCGAAGTTGTTAGTAAACCTTTCCTCTGTTGGTATGTGAGTTTATGCATAAAGCCACCATAAAGGCATATTTTTAGCCTTGTAAAGTGTTTTCCCCCCCGTCCCTGTTAATTATCAAGTACCTGACTGATTGCTCATGATTGATGACTGATGGGGAGAAGGTGCAGCAGGTGTTAATGGTTTAGTTAATGTGAGTGGCACAGAGGAAGGGAGCGGCCCAGAATCCCATCAAACTCTGCTCGCTGCTCTTGCCTCTAAATGGGTTTCTCCATGGCAGAGTGGGTGTGAATTGTATTATAAACCAAAAATTTCTCTAAGGTGTTATTACTAAATAATTATTAAAGGAGTATGATTATTTCTGATCTTTGCTTATGGAAATTGTTGTTTATTCAAACTTCCAAGTGACGCAGAAGGTATAGTCAAGAGAAAAAGAACTTCAAGTGGAATAATCAAACAGCATACTACAAACTGAATTCAGCTTAGGGAAAAATATCTTCCAATATTAAGCTATCTTCATAACTTAATATAATTATGAAAAGAAATTCATTTACATGAAAGATTTGAAAAATTTTTGAAGTTACTAATCGAATAGGAAGTCATCTGAACAGCACAGTGATTTCCTCTGAGACATGGGAAATGCACCCGAATTATATAAATATAAAAACAAAAAAATCCACCAAATTTGAAACTGCTTTCTAATCATCAGACTAGAAACAAACACAGACTTACCTTTCTGGTGTCGTCTGCTTGGGGGGACTCTGTTGTCATGGTCGTTTTTATACGTTAATAAGTATTACTCCTCATCCTATATTTAGTTAGCTCATCTTAGAAGCAGATCCTGAGGGGAGTAGGCAGGTGTTTCTGCCTACGCAGCACTTCAGTGAAAGAAATCAAGATACCTGAAAAAAAAAAATAAAATCTTCTGAGAAGTCTGGGTTTTACACAATCTCATATAATCCATTCCATGCGTGGGATGTATACAACTGAAGCAATTAACCCAATTGACAGAACTATTGGTGTATAAAAATTCGGACAGTACAGATATGAAGGAGACGACCTGATACTTTTTTTCTTTAGTTTCATTTTAATAACTCTACAATAGTTATATTTTTGTATTTCCAAAAGCAGAAAATTTCCTACAAACAATAAAAACACCAGACCAACAGAAAATCCATAGAAAGTTTTTAGAATGTTTATTAAAAAATCTTAATTAAAAAATGCATGTGAAAGAGGAGACATTTTGAGGCTAAATCAATACTTAAACATGATTCAAAAAGGTAGCTGTCAACATTCTTTGAAAAATGTTCAAGTGAAAAACGAAAAAGGCATAGAGTATATACAGCTATTTATAAGTATATACTTGTGAGTATAGCTAGCAGTGAATCCTTTTCTACAGAAATAATCAAGGCTTTCTTTTCATATGACATACTTTAAAGGTAAATACAAGGATATGTGCATTACCCAAAATTATGAAACAAGTCAGAAAATCAAGCTAGTTATGTGCTTCAGTGCTAAAATGTGTATTTAAACCAATTTTGATATATGGATTATACAAATCTCTAATTGTAAATCAATGTAAGTTTGACAAAAACATCTCCTATAAACTATCAAGACAAGCGCTGAATCTTCCTTTATTATTTCATTCCTATAAGTGTCACTAAAATACATAAAATCCTCAAATCCAAAACATTTTGAAATGTGAATTTCAACTTATAGGAGCATGAAATACCATGTGTTGCTCACATCAAGAACAATTTAGAAAAAAAAAATTATGAAAACTCTTGGGGTTTAAAAGCAGTTAAGAACTCTTGGTATAGAACTCATGTCAAGTTCCAATAGGATTTCTACTTCTAAATCCAGTAAGAGCTTTCATAAAATTCTGTCCTCTACCCCACTGGAAAGTCTTTTCTGAAAACCAGCTGGTGAACCTGATTCTTTTTGCCCTTGAGACAGAGCAATGACTTCTTAAACACAAGAAGAACACTTTTTCTTTCTAGACTCTGAACTCTTCTGTGAGAACAAAACAATTTTAGCCTAATAACATTTGTGAAGGCTTTTACTCTAAATAGGAACAGCAAGTTAAGGTGTCTATCTTTTACCAGACTTCAATATGTTCAAGTTGAAAATTCTTGCCAGTGACTTCATAGAAATGGATAAACAAAATAGGGCTTTTTACCATGATGTTTAAAAAAGTGAAAAGAAAAAAAAAAAAAAAGAAGAGGTAGAAGTGGCAAATATAGGAAATTTGAGACAGATAAATAATAGAGCTCTTGCTTAAGTTAAAGGTTCAAAAATTGCATTTCTCTTCCCCTCTAACTCACCTGACCAAATACACCCAAAGGAATACGCTTGCAGCAGCAACTGGGTACAGCTTCAATACTTGTAACAAAATTCAACAACAAATGTAAGCAAAATAAGGAACTACCAAAAACCCCCAGGTGTATCAATGGTTTTTGCAATAACCTTACTGAGGTCAAGAATTCAGAAAGATGTGAATCTACAGTAGGAATGTGGTGCTCTGTGCTGCATCCCCAACAGTTCAGGGCATATATTTTGGGGTTACATTTTTCTTCATGGAGAAATTTTACATCATCTTCCCAAAGCGCCAGTCAGAAATGATCATTTCCCGACAGTGGTATGTGACCATCCCAAACCTGTACCACGGCAAGAATGGCAGATTTCGAAAGGAAAACATCGGGAACTACCATACTGAAATACCGCGATATAAAACATCGATTCCTCTTGCTCAGGTTTGAACAGGTGCTTTTTGTACCTACTCCAAAGGGAAACAGTCTGCAATGGACACGCGTATCTCTTTTAGAGAGACACACGTGTACAGCAGCGCACGTACCTGGCACGCCGATATCTGTTCCAGGAGTAGGATGTGACTTCCCTAGCTTGTCACATCGTCTCACAACGACTTCCCCACTTCACCTAGACATATATCGAGAAAATATCAAGAATTAAATGTATTACAAACCATGTATGCTCATAGTCTTGTTACTCATTTGTAAGAGGCTGATTACAAAGAAAAAAGTCTGTACCCAGCCCGTGAGAAAAACCTTGTGTCTAAGAATATTCCAAGTATTATGATGGGATTTTCCATCCCTTTTTCTTTTTCAAAAGTATCAGTTATATTCCGCACATCAAACAATCAAACAACAACAACAAAAAAAAAAAAAACAAGGAAAAAAAAATTGGGGTCTTGAACCTTTGGGGAAATTAGCTTAATGACACCAATTTTTAATAAACTATTCATCTCCTGGTTCTGGTATGAACTCTCCTTAATGAAAGAAGACATTTCTTACAGAATGAAAAAGGACAAACAGGACCAAAAAAGTTACTGTTTGTAAGCTCTAAGGCTAGAGTATTTTACAGTATTTCATTTACTCAAAAATGCTTAAGCTTATTCTTCTGAAAAATAAATACTTTTTTGCTAAGGGAAAGTTACAATATTGGATTATTATTACGGCCAATGGATTCCTAAATGTTTCTGGCAACCTCACAGTCCAGTATCCAGTGCCCTATTCAGCAAGTGAGTAGTGCGTTGCCTTTTTAAGGACATGCCAGGGACCACAATAAAGAGCAGTCAAGAGCAAGAGTGTTACTCACAGGAGGTAAATGAGTTATATGTGCACAGCCTGAAAGAACAAAGAAAATTTTTAGTAAAAAGCTTTGAAGTACTGTCAGATGAAAGAAGCAAAAGCATCAAGTTTAATGACATAAATAGATGTAGAATAACTTATGAGTAAACGGGACTACCTGGGATTATTAAAATTGCCCAAACTGTTTAAGCGAATGTGACCAAGTGACACTGTTATTTCCAATTGTTATTAGCATAGCCACAACATGCTTAAAGCATTTATGTATCATCAGATTTATAAAGCAATGAGAATCTAAAATAACCTTTGTTTTTTTCAGTCTCTCTCCTATTTTTTGTTTGTTTTGTTTTGTTTCTCTTGAAATTAACTCTGTAAATAACATTTATTGCTCTTAGATGAATGGAAGAGTTGTTAGTTCAACCAGCGAAGTGCAACATTGCATTGTTAATCAATTTTATCAGCTTCACCTCATCATCATTACCCCAGTGACCCCAGTGAGTATGACATTAGATGTGATCATTAGAGTATCTATCTAGTCTGCCTAACATTTAGGATTTACATTAATCGAGGACCTGCTAAGTTCACGAAAACCATGTCCAAAGGGATTTCTTTGTAGCCCTCACCATTATCGCTTGATTTATACTTCAGAATGTGAGGGGCTTTAGCACTAATTAATTTTATCCCACCTAACACAACTGTATGTGTCCTCATTACCCATACAGACATCTAATCCCACTAAGCTCTTTACCTTCCTGATATCTCATGGCAACAATTTCAATAATTATATATTTGGTAGAAAAATATTTCCTTCTCATCCGTCACCTCTCTCTATACAATCATCCCTTAACCTCCCACAGTCCCATAACCAATCTTCCGCCCCTCAGAAATCCCTTGCTTGGCATTCAGACCTCCACCAAGTCACCCGATAAGCCTCACCATCTCTGGCTACTTTTTCTTCTAATTGACCAAGCTCAGACCTCAGCAACGACATCCAACACTTGCCTTTTCTAATTCAGATCACTTCTAACATTTTCTTAGTATCTAAATGAACTGGCCCTCTGTGTTCCCCAGAGCAATCATATGTTCCGTCTGCTGATTTTGTGTCACCATGTGCACCCTCAACCGATTGCCTTTTCCTATGTCTGAAATCAGTTGTTACTATATCCATCTACCCAGAGTACCCCAGACCATAATGATTTTGGGACTTCACTCATACATAACACGTGTCTTGAACTCCTTCTCCAGGGACTGATCTTCCCTATCTAGGTTGTTTATTTATCTCATAATTTCCTGTGCTTATTTTCTTTTCTTATCACAGAATCACAGAATGTTAGGGATTGGAAGGGACCTCGAAAGATCATCAAGTCCAATCCCCCTGCCAGAGCAGGAACGCCTAGATTATGCTACACAGGAACGTGTCCAGGCAGGTCTTGAATGTCTCCAGAGAAGGAGACTCCACAACCTCTCTGGGTAGCCTGTTCCAGTGTTCCGTCACCCTCACTGAGAAGAAGTTTCTTCTCGAGTTTAAGTGGAACCTCTTATGTTCCAGTTTCAGCCCATTACCCCTTGTCCTATCTTCACCTAATGATTTTTTTCTGACAAACTTTTTCCAAATGTTTTGATAAGGTTATTACATTTGAATAAGAAGTTGTGACTGAAATCTGAACCATGAAGAAGGAAAGCAAAGAGGAAAAAAAAAAAGCTGATAGAACACACAGGGAGCTGCTCTTGACCTTTCCAAGGTTGCCCAGAGTATTGGAAAGCAGAAACTGGAAGAACTTCCTGCTCAGTGTACAACAGTCTTATCAGCCTAGTTTCTTCTGATTTCCATCCAGTATAAAGTTTTATTTATGTGGGAAAGGAAAAGAACCGATCCTCACACCACTGTTAGTCCAAACACTATATTGTCTAGGTCCAAAATTATTCTGCTAAACTGCAAGTGCCAGGCCTGAAACTCCAGATGACAAAATCCTCTGCCCTTACAGTATCATCTATACAGTATCATGTGTCTTGGCCTTCCAGAACAGACTTCCTTCTTTCTGTTGTCCTCTTCCTCTTTCAAACGATCAGTCTTGATATTTAAAACAGCATTCAGACAACTCTGGACAGAGCGCAGCACAGTCTAACTACATGGAATTCTCTAACGTTCGTTTCTTCAAAATATTGTGGGCAGAAATCAAGCATCGAAGCCTTTATGCATCATTTATACACAATTCATTTCTTCCCTATTTTCAGTGGGAATTATTTTTAGGTGTTATTTACAGCATGTGAAGCTTTTTTAAAATAAAGTTTTAGATTATACTTTTTAAAAATTGCCATCTCTAATGGCAAGAGCCAAACTTAAACCAGTAATTCAGTTTCTTTTGTGATCTAATTCATCAGGATAACATATCAAGTTAGTCATTTTTAAATAACACTTCACTGAAATATCATATTATAGGCACATTTAAGTTAAATAATTTATGTGCAAATAGGATCTATGCCAATAAATCAAAAACTATGGCTATAATCACAGTTATATTTCCTTGATATAGACACATCATTCTAGCAAATGTTTTCACACACATCCCTGAAATGTTAATTTATTTTTTTTTCCTTATTACACATGTGCTTGATGACTCTCATTTCATCAAGAAACCTACAGTTTAACTTAAGAAAGCACTGTAACACAATTACCTTTCTAATTGTAAAGATTTCATTTTGCCTTCAGGACATGTGAGCAAATAAGAAACATATTTAATAAATAAAGAGTATAATTTACTTAGCTTAATTTAACTAAATCCTCAAGGGCCATGATATTCTGTAATACCAGCAGGTAAATCTCCTGTGAGCCACAGTCAAATATTTAGTATCAACAAAGCTGGACCCCATAATCCAATAATGGATTAACTGAGATATATTTAAAACTATGTGCACAGTGTTATTAGCTACAGATGGCCCTTGTTGAGCTGTGTGGGCTTGAACACAACCTTGTCTGACCACTTATGTAATTCTCTATCTTGTCACAACTGTCTGTGTGTGCCAGTTACAGAATTCAATGACATCTGAATAACATCCAAAGAAATATTTTTCTGAAGTGAACAAGTGAAAGCAGGGGGGGGTTATTATTTTTATTATTTATTTTTAACCAGAATTAATGCTTTATGCCTGTAATAAGAGAGCTCATTTCTGTACGTGAGCACATCAAACCTGGCTTAAGGAAGATTAGATTTTATTGTGATTACTACTGCACCTCTTGGGACAGTGCAATGTATAGCGACATGATGGCCACAAGTTGTCCCTTGTGAATGGTACTAAAATAGCATTTAAAGGCCAAACTCTGGGACCACTCAGCATTGCTGATCCTTGTACCAGATACTGATACTGTATTTTACTTAAATTCAAAACTGAAAGTTCAACTGTGATAACCTACCCTGCTCAGCATAATGAAACTGACCTTCAAGAAACATCGCACAAGAAAAGAAAACTTGTCATTCTTATACATGAAAACTCAAGCTTTATCCTTCCTGCATTGTTCAAATTCAGGCTCTAAATTCCTCTCTAGAAATAGCCACGAAAATCACAGCTATAGGTAAAATTAAAGCTGTAAACCAGTCAGTACATGGAGCATCTAGTCATCTTTGTGTACCAAAATTTTTTTGTGATGAGCAACTCAAGGTTGGGAACTATGGGCCAAATGTTAAACACTTCCATTATCAGATACTATTATGTCTACAGCAACATGCTGCATGTAATGTGCATAGTACATGTATATATAATTTGTGTAGATGGTGCCTAAAAAGCTACATTTACTTTCCTGATGTCCACCAAAATATTCCTATTGATTCTACACGTATCACTGACAACAAATGACATGAAAACAGCCTAGGAAGCCACTTGAATTAATTTGTGTTCTCTTCGCAAAATACTGTATGCAATTACAAATATTTTTTTCTACAGTAGATTCCATACTATATTGTGCTCGTTGCAAAGACAAATCATGAATTCAAACAGTTCCTAATGTTCTTTAAAGCAACCTAAGAGATTAAAATGCTCTCTCTCATGATACCAGGTTTTCATATTTATCATTGCCATAGAAGCACAGCCTCTGCAAGGCACAGATATATTTGGTGCAGAGAAGGAAACAGCCCCTTTTCCAGGGCACTGATTTCTTTCTGAGAGGATAAGCCACTTACAAGAGAGACATTTCCTTGCGTCTGAAGAAAAAACAAAACCCAGCAGATTACAAAATGAGATTTCAGAATAGTTTGCCATGGTCCATTCAGGTAACCAAGGTCATTAACAAAACAAGCCATTAAGCTTTTATGAAAGAAGCTATTACTGCGTTTTCTTCACTGAGTTATTGTCTATGGAACTACAGCTTATTCCTCCAGTTTACAGAATCCAAAGAAAAATTCTTCAGCAGAGACTGGAAAAACCCTGATGCAATCCAAACCCAAAACCAGCCTTAAACTCATTATAGCTCCCCACAACCGTTATAAATAAACTTTGTGTGTTTTCCTTTTTGATTAACTTGATTTTTAACTTACAATAAAACTGATTCTGACCATCCTTTTTATTTTTACTGTGTTCCTTTAAAACCTCTTTATTAGGCTGCACTACTCAGCCTATGAAACTCTCAGTCATTAATGCACTGTCCCGTTATAAAAAGGATATTATTGGAAAGCTCTAAAAAACTTGAAATGTTAACACTGCAGAGGCTCCAAAAAGCAGATAATTAGTACGATTCCTTTTTCTTCCATGTATTTAACAAGTAAAACACCTCAAAATATTTCAGGTACCTAAAAGACCAAAGGCACATAATTTTGCACATTTACTTTGATGTTGATATTAGTTTAGCTTCAACTAAGAATTCCATGTAAATCTCAAAACACTGTGAAGTTTACCTTCTACTAAATTCTAGAACACAAATTATGCAATTTTAGTTTTTCTGTGTAGGCCCATCAACATCCATGGCACTAACCATCGAGTTTAATACTACCAGATTAAGTAGTCTAAGTAGCTTTTATAGAGCATTTTTAAATTTTTGATGGACCGGTGCTGTTTAATATATTCATCAATGATCTGGATGAGGGATTAGAGAATGTTGTCAGCAAGTTTGCTGATGATACGAAGTTGGGGGGAGTGGTTGACACACCAGAAGGCTGTGCAGCCATTCAGAGAGACCTGGACAGGCTGGAGGGCTGGGCGGGGAGAAATCTTATGAAGTTTAATAAGGGCAAGTGTAGAGTTTTGCACTTGGGAAAAAATAACCCCATGTGCCAATATAGGTTGGGGACTGCCCTGCTGGAGAGCAGTGCAGGGGAAAGGGACCTGGGGGTTCTAGTGGACAGCAGGATGACCATGAGCCAGCAGTGTGCCCTCGTGGCCAAGAAGGCCAATGGCATCCTGGGGTGTATTAGAAGGGGAGTAGCAAGTAGGTCAAGAGAGGTCCTCCTGCCCCTCTACTCTGCCCTGGTGAGGCCGCATCTGGAATATTGTGTCCAGTTCTGGGCCCCTCAGTTCAAGAAGGACAGGGAGCTGCTTGAGAGAGTCCAGCGTAGAGCCACAAAGATGGTGAAGGGAGTGGAGCATCTCCCTTATGAGGAAAGGCTGAAGGAGCTGGATCTCTTTAGCTTGGAGAAGAGGAGGCTGAGGGGTGACCTCATCAATGTTTATAAATATGTCAAGGGGGAATGTCAGGAGGATGGAGCCAGGCTCTTTTCAGCGGCGTCCACTGACAGGACAAGGGGCAATGGGTGGAAGCTGGAACACAGGAGGTTCCAGAAAAATATGAGGAAAAACTTTTTCACTGTGAGGGTGACTGAGCACTGGAACAGGCTGCCTAGGGAGGTTGTGGAATCTCCATCTCTTGAGACATTCAAAACCCGCCTGGACGCGTTCCTGTGCGCTCTAGTGTAGGTGATCCTGCTCTGGCAGGGGGGTTGGACTAGATGATCTTTGAGGTCCCTTCCAACCTTTAACATTCTGTGATTCTGTGATTCTGTGACCGTATCCATCTTATGTTGATTAAATTATATTGTATATTTTAAAGGGCTATCTGCTGCTTGACATAAACACGAATATTGCCACAGCAACAGACTATCAAGAACTACAGTCCAGTCTTTAAAACCAGTACACTAGCTTCATCATAAAGTTAAAACATGGCAGTTTGCACTAGTTCAGTTTCAAAACAATAAACCATCTGCCTCATTAAATCATCAAAAGCACTCATCCTTTCCTTCCTCTTGGCTAAATCTGTTCTTCTCAAAACTGTTGAGCTGTAGCCAGGTCTAATTCACCACCCTTTCAAGAACTGTTCCTCCTCTGAATAGCCAAGCATCATCAGCTGGCTAACTCACTAAGTGCCCCTCTCCCCTTGTAGCTAGAATAGAGAATTTCTTCATACTCAGTAAGGTGAATATCACATGTAGAGTAGCAGAGCAAAGTGGTGCATACTCTAATTGCCCCACTTATCTGCCCCGACAGAAAATACGTGTCATCACAAGAAACAAGAAATACTATCAGCGATTTTTTGTCCTAACAGAGACTAGCAAGCACCTTCCCTCAAGAAATACACCATTCTAGTTAGGCCAACCTAAATATTGCTAAGATGATTCCCTTATGAAAACTCCAGCAAATAAATACAAATAGCTCACCTTAGCCAGCAATGTAAACTTTTGTTAACTGGGCACAGATTTGCCACATAATCAAGATCTTATTGCAAAATTAATAGATGTATCAGACAATTATTTGGTATTCGAGAGAAAACCGCAAAACGATTCAGATTTTTTCCCTGCAATAGAATGAGTCACACTACAGCATGTGGCCTACAATAAGACTCAAACAAGTCCCATTGTGGTAAATCCTATCTAGAGGTTGTGAACAGAATAACAAATAGCTCAGAGTCTTTATATCAATACCATCAAAACAACAGAAGACAGAAGAATAACTACCAGTGGCACTAGGACAAAAGCATAACAATTATCAGAGGTAGCCAAAAAAAGGTTTAGAAGAGAATTCTGCAGGGAAAAAAAATCTGCAGAGAACCTTTGGATTTTGTGGAGAACAACCTAATTTCATTCAAATCCCAGAGAACATTTCCAGAAAAAGCTGTACAAGTCACATGGACCACACTGTGCCTGACAGCAGACACCACTTCACTCACATATTTGTGACAGATATTTTACTAATAGCTATTTAAAAACTTCCAAAACCAGTGACTCCATCTCATTGGACAATCTAAACCAAGGCATAACTATCTTATCAGCAGAAAGTTTAGATTTGTTTTTAGAAGTGTGCCTGTATGTCCAAAATTGGCAAAATACATACTGGGATGTTGTCCTTAGCACTGAGTGAAGACAGCGGCTTAATCGAGATCCTCTTGTTTATACATCATATAGGATACTTTCCTTCAATAATGTAAGATACGGGTGATGTAGGCTTGTAAATCATTGTAAACCCCATATATCGCCAGCTTACTCTTACCTAGCATAACATCTGTCAGCAGTATGCAGTTGGAAAGCTGGAAAAAAAACATAGGAAAAAAGTTTGTCACATTTTCTTCTACCGCTCTCAGAAATAACTGCAGCCCTACTAGGCTTAGCTTCATGAGCAAACAGGAAAAAAGTGCTTTTAAAGCCAACACAGGAGTTACTAATACAACACTGAAGAGAATCAAACTAAGGATAGATCTTGTTCTATGTAATGCACACATACAATCTGGAAATGCACCACTCAGAAACTAACTTTCGAAGTCTGATTTTGTTTTATGTGCAAAACACTGTTTAAATATCTCCCCTAGCTCAGAGAAAGCAGATTTTTTTTTTTCTTAGGAATTAAAATCAGGAATGTTATCAGCTCTTCCTTGATTCTTCATGCAGCAGGAAAGTAATACTGGAAATTCTGGTCACTTTTGAAGAACGTGACCATTGCCATTGACTTGGTAGTTTTGTGCATGCCCTTTATTCTAAATGTTTTATCCTAAATATTGCTGGTTTAATCAGAAAATTTACTGAGCTTCATCTTCCTTCGGACACTTCCTTCCCTCCCTCTCCCCATTTATAACAACTATTGTGCCATTTTGTTACAGGGTAGTCCTTCTCTCCTGATAATTCTGGTGCTTTTTTTTTATGACAGTGATAGATGCATCTGATAAGTCATAGAAAAGTAAACTTGACAACATTCTCTACTTCCAACTCAATTTCTAATCTGTTTCTACATTGACTCTTTTGCTCCACTTAACAAAAAAATGATGTCTCTGAGCTCATATCAATTTTAATATTTACAACCTGTCAAAGCGATTCACATTCCTCACTGAAGTCTCAGCTCAGGTGTTTCATTGATCAGGCCTCAAATCCCTTTCTTTAATACAAGACTTAAATCAATCTCTTAGAGCTGGCAGCAGCGAAGTTAAAAAGCCATTTTTAGTGCAGATAAAAGCAAAAGCAGAAGACCTAATTCCTCTTTAGTTATGCATTGATCAACACCACCACTTGCCTGAAGTTTCAAGAGACTTTATACAAACAATCGGCTGCAGGAAGAGGAAATGTGACAAGATGGCCTTTGTTCTGAAGAACATCGGGTTCCATCCACCCTTGTGTGCGTGTGTGCGGGCAGGGCACTGCCTGCCCCAGCTGGAGCTTCCCCGAGAAAGCTCTCAAGGGCGAGACCTCACAGATTCACACCGCTTGTTCTGCCCACCCCCGTGCTCTCAGCTTGCTGACAGAAGAGGCAAAGGTAAGTGCAAGTCCCGGTCCCTCTCTCTCCACAGGAAAAACTAATATGGTGCCGGATGAGGCTGCTCGCATTGAGAAATAAAACAGTTCCCCAGAAATCAAACCACATGTTTGGTTGGTAAAAGCTTCATACACACGATTTCAAGTAAGTAAACAAATCTTTCTGCAAGCCCAAGCACCGCAGTAGTGCGTTGCCTTCTTAGAGCTTCATATTCCATTTCAAACTGTGAGAGACCCAGGCTGAAGACTGAAAACACAAGACACTGCAGTTCTGAGGGATTTTGCCAGCCCTGAGACACGCAGCCCTGCAGGACCAGTGCTAAATGTTAACATGTAGCTGTGAACTGAATGCCAACGAGAAATATGAGAAAGATACGTGGTTACAGGTTTCCATTAATCAATTTGCTCCTTACAATCAGCCCTATTTTACTAATGTAACCAGATAAACACACACATGTGTCTCATTAAGTTCAGAAGAACGACCAGTCAGCAAAATCTTGGAATTTATCACATAAAATCTTCCATATTGAAATGACCTCAGAGGTTCTATAGAGCCTTGAGTATCACACCTGCATTAAATATCCTCAAACTCTTAAATCTTATCCTTCAGACAATATAGGCAGGCCAATTTCACATTTAATTTCTCACTCTATATAGAGTTTGACTCTTCCACCTCAGCGTACCTTAAAAACTGAAGACATTCTTTGCAATAATAAAATAACTTCTTTGAAGGATATGAGACATAATTTGATGATCATTCTTTAAAGCAGGAGGTTAAACCTTTTTACTGCCAAGTTGATGGCATAAATTATATCAATATATAAATGCTGTACAGCAGTTTTAATATCATTGTGTAACACTGACTTCTCCCAGTTGGTCTGAAACTGATGGGGCAAATCTCAAGGTCAGAACTGGATAGTAGCATTTGTCTCTTCTTTCTGTCATTACCAACGAAGATCCTTCAGACTGATTTTTACAGTAGTAATATATGGGTTAGGCTTAGTGTGAGGTCGCATCCACTAATTTTGGGTTAATTTCAGTAAAATGTATCTTTATAGCATCAAGAACAATCACTGCCAGTTCCGGATCTCGATGGACAAGGATTCATTTGGCTTTTACATCTAAATGTCATACAATATGCGCTTGCACAACTTTTTTCTTTTCCTTCCCTCTTTTTTTTCTAATGAAAGACAAATATTTTCTTGTTTAGTGGATTTAAAACAAGAACAGTGGTAAGATCTGTTTGCAGACATATCTGAGTGCGGGTGCTTTGGCTCCTCTGGGTAATTCTTTCAACAGATCTACTCACATGAAAAAGCTGTTCCTGTGGGCAGGCAGTGAGTTACTGCTAATACATGACTTCAAGATCTGGGACTGAGTAAGTTGGCACCAAGTGGCCTGAGACACGTAATAAAATGGGGGAGGCTGGTGAAACAAAGGCAGAGCAAAGGCAATCCACATTGATTAATAGATTCCTGAATTTGCAGCTGTTACAGAAGACACATTTCTTCAGGCTTCCTGCAGTTCTTAATCAAGCTAAGCATCAGCAAGAGGCACATTTGCAAAAGCATCCTAAAAAATGTGAATATATAAAACGATGCACTTGTGTTTTTACACATGCACTGGTAACTGTCTTTTAGTAACTAGGGAACTGCATGCCCACTCCCTGTATGATTGCACAGATACTGTTTAGACATCTCCTGTGGAGATTTGTTATCCAGTAATACAGATTTTTACCATTTCCCAGAAGTCTTACTAAAAAATAATCATGAAATGATTGTTGTATATCCTCTTGCTGTCACTCCTCTTCCATTTCCCCCACCCCTTGAGCTGTTCACCACTATAAAAAAAAAGATAGTTACAAGTTTCAGAAGCGTACAGAAGTGGCTGCAAGTTGAAAACTTCTTTTCCTTATATTTCTTTGATTGAAAACTGTCTGGGTTTTGTGTTTCTAAACTTAAAATCAAAACTGCTCCCTTGATGTGTCTTTTATAACATGTTTCACCCTGGAGCAAACATACTGCTAGGAACAAGGGACTGTAATGGAAATAGTAGCAAACCTCTAAACTGCAGCAGCGCTATCAAGGCATGATTACAATTGGTTTAGGTTTGAACTGGGAGCTCCCATCTTCAATCGATCCATAAACTTTCAAGGTAGCGTCATGTTTACAAAGATGGTGAAAACATAAATTCAAGCTGCAGTGCAAAATAGCAGGCAACAACACAGCTGTGCTCTTAAAAGAAATGCCTACAGAAGCAGCATATCAGGACCTGGTATAAAAAAAGCATCAATGATAATTACAGCAAAGCAGCTTTGGTAGCACTGGCATGCTCAGATGTAGAAAAACATGGAGCAGCACTTGGTCATGAGATACTAAAAGAGGGTAAAGGGGACCAAAACAGGATAAAAATGGAAGGTTTGTTTTCATCTTGTCACAAGTCTTGAGAACTTTTCAGTATTTGTAAATTCCTCATATTAACTACAGATACAGCTTTAACAAAAGAAGCTGCGCTAACTTTCCATCACAAGATCGAGACACATATTTTAACACCTTTTAGTAATAAAGCATGATCAGTGTTAGCTGAGAAACTTACCCAAGTACTAATTTATGCTCTATGCCAATATTAAGGATTTTTTTTAGAAGGACCATATATAAAGTTACCATTCTCACACTTAAGTTGTGCATAAGGAAGTAAAAACTTTGACTTGATGATCAAACTCAGTATCAGCTTTATTCCACATGTCAGAATACCTGCAGCTACAAAACCTTAGTGAGGGGAGAAAAACAATCAAAACTACACACAGATCTATTTCCTAAACAGCTAAGAATACATAAAATTAAATAAGGGCCCTTAAAATGAGACCACCATACCGTCGGTTTCACTGAAGCCAGAACTGGATTCAAAGTATTTTGTGGTCTGCTTTGCACTCAGTAATTAAAATTAATTCTTAACTGGCATAATGGTGAAATCTATCCTACAGAATCACAGAATCACAAACACAAACTACAACAAAAACCACCTCTCTTTAGATGATTTCATATAATAACGATACTAGAATAACTCAAAATCATATTTGTTGGCAATAAAATATTGAAGGGCAGAACAGTATTTCTTGCTACCAACTTTCGCTGAAACTTCACATGCTAAAATATCGATGTCGCAGTGAAATACAATCCTCTCTTCATTCAAAATGCCATTTAAATTCACCTCTTCTGTAAAGCTCATGTCTGCTCACTCACTGGTAGGAATTCACAGCACATTCATTGTAATAATTCACAGTGTAGGAAAAAAAAAAAGCCTAGAGAACTGAAAAAGAACAAGAGAGATCTGCTCTAATCATCACCTTTCAGGATTTCCAAGCGACTTTACTGAGTTTTTAGAAGCTCCAACTCCTGTCTGATTCAGTATTCATGTAGGGGAGCGAGGAAGAAAGAACAAGGTGACTAACTGGCAGCTGGACAACATCTAAACTGAGATTCTCTTTGCGTACGTTTCATTTTGGCCTCAAAGGAAACCAGTACTGTTTTGACCACCATTACCGCCAGTGAGCCAAGCACACATGTTGTTGCATCAATTTGCACTACCTGCTGATACAGGCAATGCCATTAAATGATACCAAAAAAAATAATAAAAGTAATCTGCACTGCTTTATTAAGGCCAGAGCAATTAATAGGTGTGCACGCTTACCCACACATAAGTTCAAGTGTATGTCTGTATAGGCATGCACAGGTAATACTAACTGCTTGATTCTTTTCCTTTAATCCCATCTCAGTAATAACATGCATCATTGATTCTAGTAAAATTCAAATCAGAAGTACCTTACAAGACTAATTTATAGTCTCAAGTGCTCTCTGAAATCCTCCAGTGAATAATCTTTACTGTTCTGGTTAGCGAAAGGTAAGAGACAGATTTTAGTTACATACAGGAACTGTGAAATTATTTCATTTTTGCATTAGGAAAGCATCTTACATTAGAGTTTTTATGATTCAACTTCCATTTGTTTCTGTCTTAAAAATGGAATTAAGTGAACAAATTACTCTTTTTTAAAGCACTATTAAAGGCTATTTCCATAGACTGTATTATATACCTGCATACCACACAACATGTATTCCAAGCTCTTAGACACCTCGGTTACCAGTTAAAATTTCTGTCACCTGACCAAAGTGACAGCTCAGGAGGTTTCACGGTAACCACTGGACATGTCACATTCCCATCTTCTCCAGGATTGGCAGGGGAACATAAAAGTCTATTTAAGAACTGCAAATACTTTTGCTTTTAGCGTACGTGAGTTTGCACCAAATGTCAGGTCTCATGACATTTTTTAGGAAAAGACATCTTCAGGCTATTTGGCAAAAATCTTTACATCTCTAAGCCACAATTCAAATGACATAAATTAGATACTGTTCCATTACCTGATTTCCAACAGCATAGTTTTCAGGGACAGCAACTATAAATATTTATTAGTAGAAGTCTAAATATTTAGTATATATTTGCCAAATGTCATTATGTTCCTCCCTGGACCTTGAAGAATAAGTCTTCATTTTCATCACAAAACTCCAAATAAGTGAATTCCTGAAAACCTTTTCTACTCTTCTCTGAAGTGGAAGTATTTTTGAAGATTACATGGAGTTCTCCACATACCAGACTGAACTTCCTACAGATGCTCCCCATTCCAAAGTGGTTACATCTACCACTATTCTCAGCGGTAGGTACATCATCTGTTTAATAGCCAGAACACAAGCCAGAAGAGACAAAAGTCGTAAGAAAGGCAGAGAGGGGCTGTTTGGACCTCCAGTCTTTTAAGCCCACCTCCCAACCTAAAATAAAACCAAATCCTTGCTTTTTGTTGGTGTTAGAAAAGCCAATTTCTCGTTCAGCAGAGGCTCTCTTAGGATCCCATTTCTGGGCACAGCATTCTGAACTTTACATTCAATGAGGTTTAGACTGTCCCACTCTAATAGGGAGGCGATCCCTGATGCGACCACTCAAGGTTAGAAATTCAAAAATCTTCATTAAAAAATGTGCTGGTTTACCATACTGATTCATGGTACACTGCCTTTACTAATTAAATTAATAGCTACACTTGCTTACTAAAGAGATTAACTTCGGCATTGCCCTCACTAGACGGGTTAGTTGCTAGGCAGCTCTCACTGGAGATTTGGCACTATGTTCTTATCTCTGAGGACAAAGGCTGCCATGCATCTTTCACTAGGAGAATGAATGCTACACTGCTCTCACTAAGAGCATTCATCTCCGTCTTTATATCTCAATTGCTCTCCTTTAATTATTTTTAATCACTTGGTGCATTCTAGTGTTGCAAGCCTATTTAATCTGGAGTATATTTTGACTTGTATGCTGTGGAATTGCTCCCATTTTTTCCTCCCTTGTCAGTTCACAACCTCAAAATTCATTCCTAGTCACATGTGAAGGTCTCACACTCCAGAGCACGCCACGCCTGCCGCTGGGCTACATTCAATCTGATATTTAAGCCCTTGTCAGTATTTTTCCATCCACTGAACTGTTCATTATCCAATATTTGTTTGTTTACTCTGTTCATTTTCTTCCACACTTCAGTTCGTATCTAGGAAATCATACCTTTTATTACCAGCTGCCGTGTGCCAGATGCCCAGTCAACGCAAGCCGCAGGGTCCCTGTGACTTCACTCAAGGTATGACTTATGCCACCAAGAGCCTGGTCTCCTTCTCTGCTGAGCACCTGCACCTCCAGATATCCAGATATGGCCACGCTAACTTCATTTGCAGTACTCGTATGATTTCCAAAGAATCCAACCTTTTTTTTTTTTTCCCCCCTTGACAATCCGGCCTATTTCTCCCAATGAACAGGCTCACATACAACCCACGTCTCACAGTGCCATATCCCACAGCTGGGGAAAATCAGCTTAGCTCCTCAGATCTCAGCAGAACTGAAGATATCACTTCTCATCTCCAACACAAACCAAGGACAAGTAAAATCTTAAGTTTTAAGCTGCAACTGGAATTCATTCTGGTTTAACTCTGTCACGTACGCTTAATAAAACAACACAGATGTTAAAAGTGGCATGTGTATCGGTGTTATTCAAAACATGCTTCCAGTGGCTCTACTTGCAAAATGATGTAGTGATTACAGAATGGAGTAAACAAATTGCAGCTGAAAAATATATTCCTTTTTTAAGTTTTCTAAGATGCAGGAAGACTAGAATTTATTCTGTAATTCATCTGCGACATTTGTATATTCATGCCACGCAAATTTACGCCAACCTGTGCTTTCGTATTTTGCTTTTTGTCATGCAGGCTCATTTTATCCATTTCTGAGTATTTGCTGTCCTCTAGAAGTAACTTACGTAATAGAATCATTCCAAGCAAGGACCATTTGACTGGATGGCCCAAACTCCAGTGAGATTTAGACAAAAAAACCCTGAATAATTAATAAAATATCCATACAAATTCAATTTCCCTTGTTCACTAAAGAAATAATATAATTCATATTCTTTGTAATAAATACATGAGCACAGTCAAGTTGAAACCCTTTTTTAAATAATTTGCCTGCCTTTTTACCCAGTTGTGAGAACTGACAAGGTTTCTTGCAATTATGTATAGTCAGAATCTGTCAGCAGCACTGCATCTTCTCCTGAGAATAAACAAATAACCTTATCCTGCCTATGGATAACACAAGAAACAAGAAAGAAAACAGAGCAAGTTGGTTAATTCTGCTTCTAAAAAGATAAAAATATGGAGATTTTAAGGCTAGGCTGAAACAAAAATAAGGCAAGTGATAATATCTTCACAAGCTGAAAGGAAAGATCATAGTAATGTTGACACGAATAGAATAGATCACACTTTTGCTTTTAAACAAAGGTTAAATTGTGGTATTAGATGCCATCAAGGATCTTGATCTTTTACAGCATTTAAGAAGTTGGGATTAAAAATATAATTAAAAATCAAACTGTCAATTTTTTTCTGTAAATATCAAACTGATAACTGTTCAGAGAAAAACATAAGGTAACCACCTTGCTCGAAGGCACCTTTTTTACTCACGTTGTGCCAGCTTCTTTTGACATTGCATGGAAAAATACTGGATATTCAAAAATATGCCTGAAAATTTACCTCTTCTGAGACACTGATTTGAAGGATAATCTGCAAATGATGAATTAGTTACTGGGAAATATTTGAGAGTGACATACATAATTTATCATACCAAGTCAGGCACGAAAATAATTTCTTTCTTAACTCTTTTATTAACATACTAAGAAGTGCTTTGGAAAGAAATGCAAATATGTACACAAGGTAGACCCTATCTTTTCAAGACTCAATGAAAAAATATTGCTATTTCCATCCAAGACAAAAATGCTGTAACAATGGTAACTGTAAAATAAGCCAGTAATATACTGATAATTGACAAATTAATATGGCCTTCGAACCCTCTCCAACTGTTGATTACTTTTATATAGGCAAGCACATCCATATCCAATGGCTTTCCTACATAGGACTTGCAGCTATGACCAAGAAAAAAACAAAACAAAACAAAACTGAACAAACCAGAAGTGTTAACTTTCACCTCAGTTATACAACAAAACAGCTTAGAGAGCTGTAAAATGGACAATACATGACAAAGGGATTCAAACTCAGTGAGACAGAACTGGTCTAAAGTCTTTACTTGCAAAGAAAACATTTAGAAAAGAAGCAGACACCAGGTTTTCTTGTTAACTTTTAAGTCTGTGAAGCAATCTTTTTGGTTGCTTATTTGTCCACAAAATATTTCTCCCCAGAACTCAAAGTCTGAGAGACAAAGAGGATGCATACCCTAGACAATGAGATATTTAATATTCAGCAGAACACTTAAATCAATAGAAATAGCATCCCAAAATGTCCTACATACATCAACTGACAGCAGAAAATAGTACCATTTGCACTGTCTTCAGCAGAAGACTCGCACAGATTACTGTGGGTCCACTGGCACATTATGAGCCTGTCTGCTGTGACATCAATCGAGTTTTGTGTGTATTTCTATACAGATATTTAGAGTGTGCTATTTCTGAGTTCATGTGCTGATCTCAGTCTATGAGCTGGAGAAGAGTTATCGCCGCTCCTGTTCGAGCCCATGGCAATCAGCCTCTCTATTCTCCCACTGTTGTTTAACTTCACCCCAAATCACAGCTGACATCATTCAGCTGTTTTAATGGCTATATATTTAGAAACAGACACGTTCAACCTTAAAAGTTGCACTGAGGTCAGACAATTATACAATTTTCTGTGCATTACGCAGGACAAGCTTGCTACACCTAGCATGTCAGAAATGTGTTTTATGACACTGCCTGAAAGACTCGGCATATGCTGTCTTTTTAAGATTATGTATAGAGCTTCATAAATCAAATGTCTGAGTGAACATGTTTATTCTCAGTAGCATACAAGCGGCGCTTTTTTAAACAATATTTTACCAAACGTATCTGAACATCCTGCTGACATGGTATTTCAAGGCAGTCCAGTGAGGCAAACAATGTGACAGTAAAAAGAATGTGGAATATATGTCAGAGCAAATAAATGATGTAGGAGATAATAAATTCTAATGCAAATACAGGTTTTACAGGGGGAAGCAGCACGAGAGCACTAGTATCCCCAAATTAGTACGATTCAAAAAGTATATACAGTTCATAGAATCATAGAATCATAGAATGTTAGGGATTGGAAGGGACCTCGAAAGATCATCAAGTCCAATCCCCCTGCCAGAGCAGGAACGCCTAGATAATGCTACACAGGAACATGTCCAGGCAGGTCTTGAATGTCTCCAGAGAAGGAGACTCCACAGCCTCTCTGGGCAGCCTGTGCCAGGGCTCCGTCACCCTCACTGAGAAGAAGTTTCTTCTCGAGTTTAAGTGGAACCTCTTATGTTCCAGTTTCAGCCCATTACCCCTTGTCCTATCAGTGGTTGTCACCAAGAAGAGCCTGGCGCCATCCTCGTGACACTCACCCTTGATATATTTGTAAACATTAATGAGGTCACCCCTCAGCCTCCTCTTCTCCAAACTAAAGAGCCCCAGCTCCCTCAGTCTTTTCTCATAAGGGAGATGCTCCACTCCCTTAATCATCCTAGTTGCCCTGTGCTGGACTCTCTCCAGCAGTTCCCTGTCTTTCTTGAACTGAGGGGCCCAGAACTGGACACAATATTCCAGATGGGGTCTCACCAGGGCAGAGTAGAGGGGAAGGAGAACCTCTCTCGACCTACTAACCACCCCCCTTCTAATACACCCCAGGATGCCATTGGCCTTCCTGGCCCCAAGGGCACAGTGCTGGCTCATGGTCATCCTGCTGTCCACCAAGACTCCCAGGTCCCTTTCCCCTACACTACTCTCTAATAAGTCATTCCCCAACTTATACTGGAACCTGGGGTTGTTACTGCACTATGTCATTCATGGCATGTAATGAGCCATGATAATGTACTGTGATATATAAAGACATCTAGAAGACTCATAAGGGTTGTTTGGAGTAAGAATAGCTTTTATAAACTGGTTTATATTGTCAGCTGAAATGCTTCTCAATCTGAAGCATTATTTTACTTGAAAGATTATTGGAAGAGAAGAAACCATCCTCATCAGTTGGTCTTGTTTAAATCTTAATCATACAAGATTACAGAGAGAGAGCTTTTGTTATAGGCACTCCTGATATAATTCAGATGGAATATAATTTTTGGAAAAGTTTGCTCTATTTTCATTTTTGATATTCAGATTGAGAACCATATTTGGATCCATTGTTTTGATTTTTTTGGTCATAATGGGATTTTTTTGTCACACGGCATTTGTATCAAACTCATGGCCCAAAACTCTATCTACACTAGACAAAAAAAAACCAACAAAGACAAGATGTACTTTTTCCCATGATACACTTTTGCCACTCGAGAGGCTATCAAGACCATGTAAATCCCATTCTCTACCAGTTATCATCATTGTAACCAGACATCTTAATATGAGCAAGATGAACCTCTAGAAAACCACAGAATTTTAAACACACACAACCTGAATTTATAAAACTTCAAATCTCAAGCGTAGCAGTCTAACTACAATGAAAACCAGATTCTTTTCTACTCTTTGTATGATCATAGACATAGATATTTTAAAATATCTCATATACTGTAAATCAGTAAAAATAAATAAATGAGAAGGTTGGTGCTGTCTGGACTCGTTTCTGTTCATTTCAACCCAGATGAACTAAAACTAGGTTATAGGAAAAGCAAGTATTTCTGAAAGACAACCTACATCCGCAGAAGGAACACTAAAATTCATACTCTCAACTGCAAGAAGTGTCTTTAGAGTAAAAAAAAAAAAAAGCTCTATCTGTAAAGACAAAGAAATGGACAACTTCCTTATCTGTAATCTGTACAGAACCCACACAGACAATACTGTCTGTTTAGTTACCAGCCGCCTGCATTTCACATGAAAATCATGATGATACAAACTACTTGACTGCAGTATAAACCAAATTCTCCAAACTGGGATTTTGATCAAAATACTTTTTTAAAACTCATTTTTTTTAAAGTTTCAACTTTTCCTTAAACAAACAAAAACATCGTCCATCTCTGAACCACTCACTCTGCCCGCTATCCTTTTGCTTTCCCCAAAACATCATCTTCTAGAATCACGTTGTCATGCACTCTGGGAGCAGTAACGAGTACAACACAACCTCCTCCCTTCTCCATTTTTTTTTAAAATAGCAGCCATGATAACCCAGTGTTGCACTACAATATCTTCAAAAGGGCCCCATGCCCAAAAAGTTGAACTAGGCACAATAGTAGCCCATGAATCCAGTTTAGACTACAGAAAAATATTTGCTTTTATTGTTATTTCCATTTTAGTACAACATCATCTGAAAGCCTCAACATAACAGGCAACATACAAACTCAAAGGAAGCTATGCATGAGAAAGCACGGTCTCGTTACTGTTCAGTGAACTGTGTGACTGTAAAGCAATTAAAAGGGAAAGGAGAGCAAACGACGGGTTTCACATCAATCAGATAAACAAATTGCTGTATGTGTCAGATTTGACAGAACTAACGAATGCAATTCAAAGCCAATAAAAATATACTTAGTTTTCACATCAAAACATCTAAATTCCTTTATTCTAGCATATTCTTTCACTTATATTCTGCCATTTGAAATCCATTCTTCCAGTTTGGTCATATTATATCTGACCTAGCTGCTGCAAATTTTTACTCACTAAGAAAAAAATCCCGTATCTCAGTAATTTAATAAGCTTGGCGGGTAAGCAAGCCCTAGAGAAACACCACCCATTCCTGCAGCAACAAAAGCTTGCAAAGATATGCAGGTGGGCCAAAAACATTTCAGAAATTGCCTTCCTTGAACACAAAATTCTATGCAAACAACAGTAAAACAAGGCTTTGCTTGACTTCAAATCAGAAAGAGTTAATTGCATTGTTTATACTGGTCCAGATGTAGTTATTTCACTATCAGTTGTTGCAAGATATTTGGAAGAAGAGATCATAGGTAAAACAATATATTCAGTCTCTACCTTGTATTTTTTAGAGCAAGGTTTTACAATTGATCCCCAAATCTGGATCTGAAAATTTCTAACTTAAAGACCTATTTCTCAATATGGCTGGGTCTGAAAAATTTGCTATTTCTTTCCACCCACAGAAATGCCCCTCCTTAGAATTTTGTTTAAGAAGAATTACTCCTCTCAAGTGCAAGCTCCATTATTCATAGAGCTCTAAGCAAAACCCTGCTTAGAAGAATCCCCTAGTGTCAGTCAATGGGAACTCTGCAAGATTAAAACAAGCAGCATTTGATGCTGAACTTCATCACCAATGTATTGTTTTCCCCTTGCTCACTCTTTTAAAATGGCCATGCTGCCAAAATTCTTAATTTGACACATCTTCACACAAATTTTCAAAAATACTGGTTTAGTACCTTAGTTCGAGATAAACAAGACAATCTAAAATAATTTGTTATACAAATTACTTTCAGATTTATACAAGTTACTTTCAGATACCTAATTTCTCAAAGAAATAGCAACAGAAAGGAATTTCTCCCACTCCCTTTAATGTTGCAGATTTCTCTGAGTCTCCCTATCCCAGGAAATGGGTGAACTATACCTTTAGAAAAAAAAGAGCTTAACTTTTTTTCACTGACATTGATGTTTTTTTATTTTCTTTCTTTTGGGATTCCTGAATCTGATGTTGTTTCTCACTACTTGACTGCGTAAGAAGTTCATTTTAAAAATAAATAAGGTTGAAAAGTCCAACCTGAAATAATTATAAATGTTAATTTTATCTCAATGCACGCCTTCTTTTTTACCTCAACACTGAAAAGGAAAATAAAAAATTTTCTTACAAACCAACTAATGTCACAGCTGTTTAGAAACAGTTACCCACATCTTTGCAAACAGCATTTTCTATGCACTTAGTGGACAAGTAGGATGATCTAATTTATGAACCGAAAGGATTTGCTATGCAGAAAGCTCAGTCCCTGAGCTATTTACAGTGCCAGAACGCTCAAGTGAACTGGTGACTGAAGTCTCACAGTAACCACTGATACTTCATTCAACCTTTTTAACTAAAATAGTTCTCTCTGTGAATCACTCGGGCCATGTTGAAGCAAATCTTCACCTTGATACTGAAACCTGAGCCTACAAAATGAAGCGTCTGGCACTTTAGGAATGATACCTCTACGCCACGCACCTCTAAGGGGTATCAAGTGCGTGGCACTAACTCACAACCCGCATGCACAGCCTGGTGACAGAGATAACTAAACCCCACTGCTTTCTTTTATACTAACGTGAAAACAGGGAAAACCACCCTGAAAAAAATATAGTATTTGTTTGTTGAAAGCTTTAGGCAAAATTTTCTAACACTACAATTAGTTTGTGATTTTTCCCATCCATAAAACTAAACCCAGAATCTACTTTAATCTTCCTCAAGCCCTCTCTGATTAGAAGACAGTATCAAATTCTGAGTGCATGTTTATGAGAGCAGAACAAGGTTGGACTCTGCTTGGGGATCACACTTGCTTCATTTTAATTAAGGAATACTTTGCCCAAGTTCCCCAGGCTAATACAAGTCTAATTGAAGTCAATACTAAGTCCAATATGTTGCCATATGTGCAATCTAAATTCACATCTTAAGCTCACCTCAAGCAGATGAGAATACTGTGGATGGACTTAATAGAGCTTGCAAAGGGGACATGAACAGTTCACATCCCTTGAGATGTCCAACAACAGGCACCGGCAGACTGCGCTGGAAACTGAAAATGAAAAAGATATGGTATCTGAAGGAGTCGGCTGCAGTCAGTGAGTTCAACATGTGCTCCTCTGGAAGAGAGGGGTTAACTTAAAGCGTCCACCTGCGCCTACAGCGATGCCTCTGTGTCAAGCCTAAGTTGTTCCCTTCCTCAACAGGAACAGACCAAAATCTGCAGTACCAAGGCCACCCACTTCTGCACCTGGGCTTTTGGATAGAGAGCACTTAACTCCCTCTAACACAGAAAACCCAGTAAATCAAGAATTACCTGTGTCCTCCCATTTTAAAGCAAAAACATACAAGGGAGGGGAGGAAGGAAACATGCAACAAAAAGCACCAAAATTAGGGGTTTAACCCTTCTGTGATTACCAAAGAAGGGCTTTACAATGCTTTGGGTACACAGCTGAGAGAGAAGACGATGAATGTACAAATCAGTTTCAAATTGTCAACCACAGAATATAATTACAATTTAACAGTAGTTTAAGCAGTAGGAAAGATTGACATTGTCAATCCCCAATAGCCATTCTCTGGAGCTTTCAAAAGAATAGTTAGTGAACTGAATTAGCAATTAGCCTTTCACCCTGAAGACCTGTGTACAAAGGTAAGAACCAGTAGCTCAGAAAATTGTTCCTACGACTGGCAGCCCGTTTTTGGTCTCCAGTGTGCTCTAATGCCCCCCCGCACATGCCCTGGACTTCTCTGCTTTTCTCTTCTTGGGTTTCCCCCACCCTCCATCCAATTTGAAGTGAAAATTCAAGTGGTCAGGAATGTCTGACATCTAATCCTCCTCGTGTTGGATGTTCACAGCTGTCAGCAATGTTGGAGCAATGTCAGTTGTGTAAAATGAAGCTACCAATTAAAGGTGGCCTTAAGCCCATCCCAGATCTGAACAGTCTTGAAAAAACGGGCTGGAAACTGAAGTATGCTCCAGACAAGAAACAGGCAGAAGACCATTATTTTACTAGCTGTCTGTCTCAAACATCACAGCCTGAGGGTTTCTTAAGCAGATGATGGAGCACAGAAGGTGGATTTTCCAAATACAAGATTTGCTTGCTCTGCCTAGTGCATTCCAGCACCTGCAGGGGGCCTACAAGAAGGCTGGGCAGGGACTTTTTACAAGGGCTGCAGTGATAGGACAAGGGGTAATGGGTGGAAGCTGGAAGAGCTTGGGTTTAGACTAGACATAAAGAAGTTCTTTACCCTGAGAGTGGCCAGTCACTGGAACAGACTTGCCCAGGGAGTTCGTGGATGCTCCATCCCTGGAAGTGTTCAAGGCCAGGCTGAATGAAGCCTTGAGCAACCTGATCTAGCAGGAGATGTCCCTGCCATGGCACGGGGATTGGAACTAGATGAACTTTGAGGTCCCTTCCAACCCAAATCATCATATGATTCTATGATCTATTTTACAGAACCTGTTACCATGATGCTGGTCAAAGGCCAGGCCAAGTAGCACATAAATTGTCTGCAACTATTTAGAGCAACAAAGCCTTGCAAATAAGTACAGACATAGCACAGAATCATTAGGTTGGAAAAGACCTCTAAGATCATCTAGTCCAACCATCACTCCAAACACTACCATGACCACTAAACTATATCCTGAAATGCCACATCTACACGTTTTTTGCACCCCTCCAGGGATGTCCTATGCCTCTTCAAATGTGACTGTAGGACCTATGATGACAATGCTAATTGCTTCATACATCTATTTGAGTATACAAGAACTTATCCAAAACCAACACCTGCTTTATTATTTGCTAAATAATGTTTTGTTGAATATATTTCATTAAAATACACCCACCTTTTTAAAAACAGTTAAGAAAGATGAAAGAGCTGGTCAAGAAGACTTTACACGAGAGATTTGGGAAATCCTGAAGTTAAGACTTGAACCTGTAAAATGTCCATCAGGCAACCTATAGTGAATTATTTCATGGAAACTGTGGCCAGCTGGAAAATAAGCCATTGCTATAAAGACTAGATAAATCAATGATAATTATATCTAACAACTTATTCAGGCCAAGCAGTCAAGTGTTTAGTTCTGTTTCCATTTTGGTCACATTTCTAGAGCATGCCTAAAAAAAAACCCTGCAGCTGTCTATATTTAATATTTTCTGTATCTGCAGTTATACTCATTCTCAAGTTTTAAAAATAACAATAAATAATTAAAAATTTACTTGTTTTGATTATTTTTCCCATAATGAAATTAATAATTGCAAGCAAATGTCACACATTTTCTATTCCACATAGAATTATCTTCCATTTTAAGTTAACAAAAAATTGAGTGGATGGTGTTTTTAATTATTCTGTCCTTTCTGTCAAATATTTTTTAAGTGGCAGTGGTTGTATATGGAGCTACTCCTTCAAGTCTTTTTCACCCCCTACAACAAATGCAAAGGAAGTTACAGAGAATTTTTAATAAGTCAGAACATACTCCCTCCAGAGTATCTCAAAATGAGTCAGATACTTAGCATCCTTGTAACACTGTCAATAAAATCAGATACCATAACGAGTATTTGCAAATCCCGTTGTTCTGCCTGAAGTTTAAAAAGAAAGTAATTTATATACTTAGTTTAATCTGTTTATTCTTTAGCTCCTAATGCACATACAAATGCATGTTTCCCAATAGTTCTAAAATCTTCTGTGGATTTTCCTGAAATGCAAATCTAGTCTTACACACAAGAAAGATAACTGCCCAGTATCTCAAACTGCTGGAAAATTTGCATGAGAAAATCTAGGCATACTGTTCATTACAGAAACGTAGCCATGAAAATCAAGAGGTCTGTAGAAACTGAGTACTGTTGGCGATACTAAGTAGGACTGTATTAAAACAAGTGCATACCACCTTCACACTTGAGAGTTCTGAGCAATAAAAAAAGAAATCAACCAGTGACTGAAGCACAAAGGCTTGGATCTGGTTATCAAATCTCTGGTACCTATGCTGGGCATATACCCCAATGAGTTCTCAAAGTAATAAACAGAAAGAGAGAAAGCACGAGGAAATGGAGTGAGGGGGGTGGGTGTGAGGGTGAGGTATCGTAACGTCATTTCAAATCTTAGTTCGTATCAAGTTTTGGAGACACCAGTCTCTCCATCACTTAAAAGAAGAGCCTAAGGCAGCTGAGTTTAGGGAGCTCAGGCAGATGAGATGAATTCAGCCTTAACTACAGATTCAAAATATGTTTACCAGCCATTGTCACTGCTTCTCACGTGCACTGTAAATGCCCTGGTCGTTCTTCGGGCTCCCCTCTAAAAATTGCTTTTCCCAAGACCTCACACTCAAGAGATGGCCATTCTCTTCTGGTTTCTATCTAGCAAGATGGAGGCAAAAGAAAAAAAAAAAAAAAAGACAAGACAGGAAAAAAAAAATCTCTACTGTTTTACAAAATTATTTTTAGATAAGAACTGTGTCAGTAACAGTTATGGATATGAAGCTAGTGAGGAGAGCACTTTCAACTCCTGAAGACTTCAGCAGGGGCTGATAACGCCTGTCCTTCACAATTCAGATCTCAAACTTCTCCAGACTCAGAATTACTCTGTAGCCTATTAGTAAGCTAAATATACCCAGGGAACAAACACGTATAATATATCAGTCTTTTGTCAGAGATAACAGCCTGCACTGCTTTGAAACAAACAGCACAGAGATCAGTTGTGAAGAATATAAAACAGCTGAATTCAGCAACAACACTCTCTATTCAGATGTTTTTATTATTTTTATCTTTTATTCAATGTACCATCTCAAGTTAGAAAAAGCAGTAGCAACAGACAGAAAATGTTCAAAATAGAAACTTAAATATTGTATATCCCACATCTGTTATAGATGAATATTTAATAGTAGTATAGACCTATCAAATTAGTATTAGTCAGAAGTGCCCTGGACAGCACTTCAACAGAAAAGGCAAATAAATAGAACTACTATTAATATAGATCCTAGCTCGTTTTGATGAAAAATACAGATCTGAACCACCAAAAATCAGTCCAGATATACAGGTACTAGGCATCTAGTAAGAAAAACAAATCAGGGATTGAATATTGAGTAATTGCATAAAACAGTCAACCATTCCAAACTCCATAGATTTTTTCCATGCACAGCTTGTTTTGACCCTGCTTAACATACATAGTTATATCTCAATGCGTATAGCTGCACTATCAATAATACTTCCAGAAGAAGAAAAAAAAGAAAGGGAAGGAAGACTTGCACTTCTAATACAACTTCTGTTTCCTTAAAGATACATTTTAGGCACTTATGTAAAGCTACAGCCACACTAAATAATCAGCTCTAATAATCTGCTGAGAGCAAGACTCATTCAAATTCACCTAACATATTGACAAAAGCTATTGCTGGATGGGTCATTCAGTTCACTGGATCTTTCAACTCCATTGAAAATTTCAGAGGGAGAGAAAACAAAAAACATCAAAGTCTTTGTATTTAGTATATAGACCTTTTTTGGCCAGTTCAAGTTTAAGACCTTTTTAAAAATGCACTGTCAGCAGCATAGCTTTTATAGGTAAAATGAGGCCTTTTAAGTACGTATCCCACTGTGCATTCTACCACTGCGCTGCCTGTGGAGTGTAAAAAACAATGGCAAAGATGGGACTGAAAGTCTCAAATGCTCTCTTACAATAGCTTTCATCTCTTCTTCCAAATCTGTAACCTTTGAAGACAGAAGGAAATGCAGTTAACGCATTTACAAATAGGCTGGATCCTGCTACGTTTTCAAATGAAACACAAAGGGCACAAATGTCCACAGGAATCTCATTATGTTATTTAAAGGGACACTTTCAGGGCTGGCAGGTCCCCAGTTTGACCACTCTTTTAAACTTCATCTGTTTGAAAAGTTCATGCATTTTCTCAGACTCTTTTAATGATTCATCACTTCTCTCTCTCAAAATGAAAACAATTAAAAATATCACTGATATCTGATGATACCAGAAGGCAGCCCATTGTCGCAGGTTAGGGCTATGACAAGCTATGAATCCATCCTTACCCTTCATCTGTTGTAGAGAAAATACTGAAAATTCAGCTGACAAAATATCCGTCACCTTGCATGGTGATCAGTGCAGTCTTTTATATGTACTACAGAAGCGACGAGGAAAAGAGACCCAGTGGTCCAGAACTCATGAGTAACTCTGAAACAAGCCAATATGCACAAATGGTAGAAGAAAATATACTTTGTGAAGATAATGACTGCGGATGCAATACTTCAGCACACCCTCTAAATAGTCAAGCAAACATTAGACTCTGAAAGGCTGCAAATAATAAGAATACAATATCCTCACAAGTTTCTTTAGGGAACGCCAGGCAGAACTCAACAAGGGACAACAGGAGGAATAAATAGTTTCATACTATCATACACCACACTGAGTGTGATGGACATAGACTGTTTAAATAAAAGCCCATAGTATTCCTTTGCTATCTGCTTGTCAAGTTTTGGATTTCTATTCAGGGCTACAAAATCTGTATGAAAACTTGTTTTAACCTTGTCTGATTTTCTCAGTGCTTCATTTTCAACACGAGTGTTTACCTAGTTCTAAATTTTTCTATTTCTGTACAAAATCTCAGTAGGACAGATCTGATCAACAACAGTTAAGCAGAAGTTTGTTTGCCCCATCTCTGCTGTTTTAACACTCACATTCTGCCAATATGAAAACTCACGAGTGTCTTACTGTCCTCCAGTTCATACTTCATGCAATGTAGTTGCTCATAAACTCTAATTCTTGTCAAAATATATCCATTTTCTACACTTCATTTTATCTATGACTACTGTAGCAATAGATAATGGCTAGATAACAGATAATGTCAGAATGGTTCAGAATAACGTATCCAAATCTGTTTCACCTAGTAACATACAAAGTACCACAACATGGCACTAAAAATTGCACAAATGAGAGGTTGTAGTTTACAAAACATCCAGCATACTTTGGGGCAATACAACTGGAGTTGTATGGTATCTACATAAAAAAATTATGAGAAGTCACACTTTTCCATTACTCTAGTTGTTACCGTTTCGAAGTTCCCATTCATCCTCAAAAAAAAACGGTCTCACTGTACATTAAACCTCCTTTCCAGTCCTGCGATGTCCTTAACAAACAACTCTGTATAGGTCAACCCTAGTAATATTTTGTTGGGAAACAGAATGGCAGCCAAAGAAAATGCTACCTTGCACTGGAATTCTTAAAGGGCATCTAATTAATTCCAGAATTCACGAACACCAACGTCACAACATCTACTCTTAAGATATTAATAATGTCACGAAGACATACAAATTGAAAATTAAATAAATATTCTCTCAATAGGAAGAAAAAAATATGTTTTTTTGCAATTTCTCTATTACTGAGCTTTAACCTATGTCTTGGAAATACAATCTCAAGGAATAGTTCAAACCACAGTTTGAAGCACAGGAAAGCTCACATCAAAGAAGAAAGGTGACAAAATTTAGATTCATCATTGCTTTTGGAAATGTTGACAGTAATCTGAGAATTTCTACCTTTTATCGCTGACTTTCAAAACAGTTATTTGTCTCTGGGCTTTTCGGCACTACAGCTGTTTTTTGACAGTTTTAAACTGATTGTGGCAGCAGTTCAATATATTGCCAAAGGTGAATTATAGTAGTGTGAGCTACTTGGAAATTCATTTAGCATTACCTTCTGGATGAACTGTAGGTTAATATAAGATTAAAATGTGATACAACCTGATTTGACAAGACAAAAATCTCTATAAACATTGGAAACACTCTGAAGAAAAAACCTAAAGATGCTTATTTAAGCTATGTTTTACTTATGAGATTGAATTTACAATAGCTTTGCTATGGGGAGCTGTACAACCTAACAACTTCAGTATTTTGTCAGGACTGATCCAGGGAAACTCTGTTTGAACTGCAGAAAGGGTTATGGCATACATGGTCTATGAAAAGCCACCAGAGACTGGCAAAGGATAGCAATTCTACTTCCAGAGTCTAAATAAAGCCATAAATTCTCTTGGGTGCTCTCAGCGGCCAACAAAGGCAAAGACAGAGAATGCAAATAATGACTGCAGGTTTCAAGCTGTTCCAGAGCCCTAACTTTTTCAATAAAAGCAACTCTTCTGGGCTCTCAACATGACTACACAAAATGTTACTTTCTACCACACAGAAAATATGCCAATTAAAAAAAAAAATAACTGGGGTTCCATTCAGGTGACACCAAAAGATTTCAAACAAAACAAGCCTCAATATCTAGTGCACATCAATAATGCAGTTGTTGCATCATTCAGCTTTGTTGGAAGAGACACAAATTTGGGTTCCTGTTCTAGCTGTTCGGATCCACTCCTGACTAAACATTTGGGGCAGGACAGATTCTCTCTAAGCTTGCTCTAATAAGTTGTTATTCAAGATCTAAAAATTTACAGTTTTGCAAAATAGACACCCCAGAGGGAAGTTTCATAAGATGGTCAAATAAATCTGACACCTCACTTCTTTCGGGATGAGGTTCATGTATTCACACCTGTCTCAGCCTTGTCCCTGAAAGTTCAATATCACTACCTTATTCAACTCAGATCTGACATTCATTGTAATATTTATTCAGCCATTTATCTCAGCAGAATAATATTCACAGGTTGTTTTTTTTCCTCTAGGTTAGTATTTCACATTTTACATTAGAGTTGGTACAAGGTAATTTCTTGCATTAGCTTTCATTATTTTGAGAGATTTTACATTTTGAACACTTCTTCCAGCAAATGATCTATGGTATTATGGCCTCAGTTCTGTTAAGCTCTGGCTATGAAAAAATCTGTATTGCACTTTGAATACAGACACTGATCTCACAATACCCTTCCGAGTATGAACTTTTCCTACATTTTCTCTGAATTAATCACATCGGAACCAAAAGGATAAGGAAAACCAAAGGTAATGCTCACAAAAAATAAGATGGCACAGTCAGGTGAGATCACCCCTTTTCCTCTTGAGAAGAGGTCAGAGAAGCATAATACAACAATGCATGAAGAAAGCTGGGACTTGCTTCATCACTAAGTTACTGGGACTGGCTACCTTGAGCTTTCAAGGACTAGAGCCATCAGTGCTAACGAAAATGGCATCAATTCAGCAGCATTACACACTTGCAGCTAAATTAGGGTGAGTTTGTTTAGGACTGATCTCTTTTTATATGCGTAGTGACAGTTACTGACAGACGTTAAGAACTCATCATTGACAACGTGCAGTCAAGAGTCAAGTCTGAAGTCTGAAACTGCGCTGATCTTTTGAACATTGCTGCCACAGCAATCCCTAGTCTTTAACCAGCACACGGACTCGGGTGTATCCAGTTGCAAAAGAAGAGGCCGTGGCAGGGAACTGCTGCCTGGTCATCCTTAGAGGCCACAGCCCTGCTGGGAGGCCAAGTGCTCCGTGGTGCGCAGTACCACAGCTTCCCTCCAGCTCCTGGTCTGCCTGCACAAAGCACCGGTGAAAGCACAGGAGCAGCTGCAAATCAGTGCGATAACTCTGCAGCCAGAAAGGAGAGAGCAAACACAGAAGTATTCAACTGAAAGCATGAGACTTGACAAGTCTGCATTCTTCTATTACAAACAACAATCTTTGCAAGTATAAGTGAAAGCCCTAGCAACCTCCAGTGCAACAACTAGTGCTTTAGCACTGAAGTGGATAAAAGGGTCCTGTAACCTTCTTGTAAAATAGTGGCAGCCATGGTACAATTTTCATGTCTTAATCCCTGAAGATCTGTAACAATTTAGATATACATGTGTGTATATATATGTACACACACACATATATACGCATCTTAACTAGCTGTTAAACAAGATAGGTTTCTACAGCAATAATTTCTGTATTTGGATTGAAAGCGATGCAAGCTTCCAAACTCCTATTGAGTTCATAGGGTCATGGTCTCACCGCTGGGACTTCCTAAAACGCATTTTGCTCTTAGTCTATACCATTAAATCTGCTGACTACATATGTACATTGTCTTATTATTCAGTCTCAGTATTCTGTTGTGCATTATAAACCCCGCAGTATTAGTCGGAAATGGTTGCAGAACAACCACGGCAACATGCAAATAAAATCCAAAAGAAAAAATATTTTTATTTTCATTTTTATATTCAAGTCAAATAAACTTGAATATCATTCTGGTTTATAGGTTAATAAAATACAAGAGAAATTAATTACTAGCCAAAATAAATATTTATAATGCAAGCACAAGGAGAACAACAAATAAAAAAAGTCTCTTAGTGGAAGTGCCTGCCCTAAAGGGCAAGAGATATGCCAACCTAATAACCTCACCAGGGGTTATGAAAAATTTGCACATTGCCTGACAGCCTAAGGTAAAGTCTTATGGTAACTCTTCAAGTGGATAAAAGGGAAAATGGAATGCATTGCAAAGAGGTACCGTTTATCTAAATCAATGGAGACATTTCCTACTGCATTGACCTTCACTGCATCTTGAAGAGTATAAAAAGCATTAAGGAACATTTTAAAAACACCCAGGGGTTTTCTTTATCTAGGTTTTCTCCCTGATCAAATAAACTGGAGCTCTTTATTATAGATATTTCCCATATTTCAAGTTAATGTACATTTCTCTGCAGCACAGCCACCTAAATAACCTTAACATTTCATGGGGGCCCTGACAGTTTCCCACAAACGTCGTATTCCTCCCTTGATGAACATCCCTCAGAACGATAGCTGTGCAACGTCCCTTTGCACTGACACTAACCGAAATGATTATGCTTAAGATGACCAGGATTGAGCAATGGAACGGAAGGACCAGTGTTTAACGTCAACACAAGTAAGAAAGAGTGGAAAACCATCAGTGTGCGTAAACCGATATTGTACATGTGACAGCATTGACCTGTGTCTGTTCTCTTACTCCAGTGTTTATGAGAAATAATACCATGAGAAATAATACCACAGGCAGGAGGGCCACCTCTGTTAGCTAAGACAGCAGGGTTAATTGCTCACTCCTGGCTCGTTCCTCAAGAAGACTCACAAGTAAATCAGGCATCAATAACATCAGCAGCTCAGCCTATGAGCAGACCTTTGGCAAGCCCAAACAGGCATGGTTTTTAGCCTCTAGGTCACCTCAACACAACCAAATCACTGCCCATTCAATTAATCCCCATTTATAGAGGTGTTCATCAGAGAGCAGTAAGCATACGCAAAATATAAAGATATGTTGCACTCTTAATCTTTATACAGCTTTCTATTCTCAACTCTTTAATATTGTTCCTCGTGAACTAGGGTTTCACACCAGGAGAAAATGATAAAAGTAAGCTCAGTACCCAGACCATAGTAATATTTCACCATAGTGCTCATTCTGTCTGTAGGACTTGAACAACTGTACCAAATTAGCAAGCCTTAAGTAAATAAGACAATAATAAATCGACTTCTCCTTATTCCTACTTACGGCAAAGTAGAGCAACGCAGTAAGTAGTGGCTCCTGACTACACGAGATACATTCATTTCTAAAACTTAGTTTCAGTCTCTGCATTCTGTTCAGTAATATAATGCACGTGGAATATTTTAAGAAAAATGAAATACAGAATAAAGAAAACATTAAAGTAATTTCTTTATCCATATTCTCTCTCGTTTTAATCAATTAGCACTTTTGTTATTATAACATTCCTTTTGCACCTGAATTTCAGTATTTCCATACTTGCTTTTGCTTCTTCAAAAGCTCTAATGTTTATCTACCTAAACATCTAGTTCCATTTGCCATGTCTTCTTCAAATTACTCAACAAGTTTATGCTCGATTTTAAGCAGAAAACTGGCCAAAAGTCTAAATGCAAATTGACAACTTTCACATAAATAATGAAATGCGGTGTGTAAAGCCTTTCATTTATACCATGGGAGTGATACTACATAAAAAGTGAATTTTATCAAGTATGGGCACATGAATTCCAACCTTTTTATACTTTTCTTATATAAATTATCAAACTTACAGGCACAATTTACAATTTCAGGTTCAATACATCCCAGTTTATGAGTTTCTGCATACCATTAGTAACTTTGGCACTGCTGCACTGTGTACTACTTCTTTTAGATCTGTGTAGTTTTTCTTCACTGTTGAACCATTCTTCCTTATTACACATCCAAAGGAGCAGATTTATGTATGAAAATTCTAAAGGGTAGACGTTTTTCTGCTTAATAAGTAAGTTGCAGAGAGCAATTATTATCATCACTCAGATCACAAGATTTTCTGTAGAGCTTGACAACAACAGCAGAGAATAGGGACAAAATAAATGTAGTTACTAACAACAACTTTTAAAAGCAATTTATCAGGGTATCAGAAATAGATTGACTTAAGATTTGTCATAGGAATTCACATTTTACATCCATAACTAACAAAACAGCTGCTTTTAGAACTCAGGATAAAGAACTGTGTGCCTTGCCTGCCTATTTCCTTGAGTCTTCTGCACCTTGTCTTTAAACCCAATGCACGGAGGAGCTCTTGGGTTTTATCCTCTCCTCTTCTCAAAATTAATGTGAGTCATATAAAACACCTGACACTGGTAATCATTCCTTTATATTTAAAATATATGTAGCTAGAACAAACGTATGACTCACTTGGCCACGTTCCATAGCTGTGCTCCTGTACCTGAAGAGCTCTGCAGCACTCCACCTTCTGTACATATTGCATGCTTTAAAGCTGTCTAGTGTAACAGATAAATCTGGGCAATCACATATTTTGTAATGATTTCTCCTGACAGTCTCAATTACATTTTGGAGAGCCTTGAGTACAACATTTCCAGCAGTTCTGTCAACCGACAGCATAAATTTTGTTAAACTGCAACAGTGTGCCGTGCAAGATTTATTTGCTGAGCAGTTAACTCTGGTTACACCATCAAAAGCAGAAAGTGAAATGGCATTAAATTTCACTGACGCTAGTTAATTTTTTTTTGAAGGGAAATAGTAAGAGCCAAGCTACAAACAATGATAAAATTCATATAATCACAGCATAGAAACATTTCTTAAAATTTCCTACAAATGAGCAGAAAGTATAAAGCATCACACAAGACAGCCACTATAAATATTATTGGGGGCCTCAATAACATTTTCTGCAAGAGCTGGAAGTTAAAGAAGGTATAATGCCAGGGCTCTAAAACATCACCTAACAGCAGGGCAATTCCTATGTACGTAGATGCTTCTTACATACTAGGTGGAAACCAGGATTGATATGGTGATGGGTTATTATTAAATTTTAATCTTCATATGTAAAAGCTAACATATTTTTAAAACTCATAGTTGGCTCCATTTTTTCTTTTTAGGGGAGAGGGGGGTGATTTTTCAAAGGCAGGGACATTTTTGGTTTTTTAACCATTTCAATCTGAGAGCGGTTCTTAGAAATTAAACAGAAAGGTACAACCACTATCTTTTGTTACTCTACTAGGAAAATAGCCAAACCCACACTATTCCTAAGAGTGTTTCTATGCAGAACTTGTGATACTGTGTTTCTAGTATGGCTCAGAAAGACAACACCTTTATCTTAGTTCTGAAGAGATAAAGAGCTGTGAGTAATATGTCTGGAGAAGAAATGCCTGTCTCTTCCCACAAAAAACTCAGGGTACGAGTAAGGGAAGGAGTGATTTAATTTTTTTAAAGGACCAAAATGCAAAATGGACAAAGGACAAACAGGAAACTATAATGAATACATGACATCGAAGCTTGCACAAACCAAAAAGGCTGGTGAGAAATGGCAGGTAAATAAACTGATTTTTACAGAAAAACCAGTACACAAACACACCATACTGAACAACAAAATATATGATTGCAGGAAGGAAAAAAAGCAGCATTCCACAAACAAAACGCCTACACACAATACTTCCAGAAAAGGTCCTCAAAAACAAAAAACGATTTTTTTAATCACTGATCTAATACTGTCTTATCTACAATCTCGTTTATTCACTAAATTCCAAATTTATAGGGGGTCTCCTTTTGATAAGTATTTTCAGTTCCATGCAAGCCAAGTCTAAACTAGAAAGCCAGAGGTGAAAAAGAATGATGGAACTCTATACCCTTGTTAAGAGTGTCCTACTGCCAACAACTCCAATTTAAATCAGTCTCTGAGCACTTGACGTGGAGTATGTCTTGTGACAGAGAGATCAAAGGCTTCGTTTTGAAAGTTGATCTTGAAATCCTTTTGCTTTGGTGTCCCCAACTATAAAGCAGGATAATAGCACATCCCTCCCACAAATAAGCTCCAGGAGGAAACAGGCATCTCTCAAGGGGTACTTGTATGCCACAGTGATAAGCAGTCTATTTCTTATCACAAAAATAAACCACATTTTGGTCCGTAAAATAAGCAGATTGAGTTCTATGCTTGTACTGAAGATATTTTTGGACAACCACGGTCCAAGTTAATTTTAAGGCAGCGTATGTACAATCTACCACAAAGACCATACGTGGCCTTGAAATAGCACCCTTCTGATTCAACTAGTCTGTAGGTGGACTAAGCACTACTGCCATGAGACAAGGGTGAGAGAAGTTACTAAAAAGAGGATCAGCAAATGAAGGGGTTTTTAGCACATGGGTGTAATTAATCCCAGCACGAAGAAGGGAAGAAGCTCACACAGTCTATGGATTGTTGACTACACATATTTTCAGGTGGTGCTCTTGAACACATTTCTCCAACCCTTTTGCAGATCTTGCAATGTTTTACCTTTTCTGTACTTAAATTCTCTTCATTTCTCATCTTCCACAGCTTATCCCCATTTCTCCATTAGTAAAATCATTTTACATTCTCTCTTCCTCCTACTTTGCTTAGTGGGTGTTGTAAACCTTAAATAACCCACGGTTTTGGTCTATGCCTTTCCCTTAGACTCTTCTCACCTTTTTCTTGAGAACTGTAACTCATATTTAAATCCATACGCAGGGTGTCAGCAGCTTCTCAAGGCTGTCTCTAATTTTTCTCCAGCACTACATTCCAGTAAACATAATATCTCATCAAGTGGAGGACCTGTTAATGTAAAAGACAGAATACTTGCCAGTCTAGTAGGGACATTGTCTGCAGGAGATGCAATTTCCTCCCCATTGCAAGCAGCCTAAAGACTAAACCAATAAAAGGTATTGTTTTATTACAAGACTTCAGTAGGATATTACATAAAGAGTTATTAAATATGGTGACAAACCATCCACAGAGCACACCTCAGGCTGCAGGAGCAGAGCACTTTGTACATTCTGCTGAGTTGTTCCTTCCAGAAGCAGCAACTCATGTCAGTGATTAACAAGAAGCTGGTGCAGATTCAGCACACTTGGAGGCCAGCAAACTACAAGCTGCAGTGGCTACTGCAGTAAGTGAATTTAAAATTAGATACTGAAAACTTTCAAAAACAGAAGAGGGGGGCAATAGGAAAGTTCAAAAGCACTGCAACTGTTTAAAGAAGTTGTAAAACTTTTTCTACGCCCCAAATTGAGGAAATTTATCCAGCAGGCATTACTCACCTTCTAATAATATATGTTAACAACCATAATCTCTATTGTCAATAGCAGCAAATTACACTAATTTTCTTTTTATTTGTTCTTGAAAGAGCACTTAAATAACAATAATTGTAGCACTCTTCCTTGAGAAGTTTGCCTGTAGCGGCTAATTGATATAGATTTGCCTTAGAAATAAATGTGCTTTCACTGTGATAGTATTGTTTTAACTGTGTTTGTCTCAGACCACAAGGATGACAACTTTTTGGTTAAAATTATATATTGTCCATTCTTCTTCAGCGTTAGTAAAAAAGAAACAGCTGCTGAAAGAACAGAAGAATTTCAGGACAATTATTTTCAGGTTCATTGCCTTAAATTCCGTAATCGATACTTACAATAGAGTTTAGCTGTATATTGGTGTTAACAACATGATCATCATAAATGGCATTTCACTGTTTCTGTTGTCCCATCTGTTTCAGAATTCCTGCAAATAATATTTTGGCGTACTTGTATGTTTTGAGAAGTTCCATCAATGTGTGTAATAACAACAACAACAACAATAATAATTCAACTAACGCACAGAATATTCATCAAGGAAATTAAGCATTGTTTCTCTCATCTTAGATTCACAGGGATGCTGTAAACTGAATATATGCTGGGTTTTTTTTTAACCAGGTGTACCTAGAATATCACAGTATACCATGTGCCCAACAGTGCTTTTTTCCTCTTTATCTCATTGAACAAACCACAAATTTTAGCCAAGGAGTAGCTCTCTAAAAGCAGACTTAAAAAAAATATTAAGCAACAATCATATCAATAACATCTGTTCATCACTTCATTACAAACAGATTATAAATTTTATACTGAAAATATTCCAACGCTGAGCACCTGGAAATTTTATGCACTATTACATGTATTGACCCTAGAAAGCAGTTACTCCAAAAAGAAATGAAGGTAGACTGCACAAAAGAACTCCCAGCACAATGTGGTAGCAAAAACATTCCTTGAATGCCTAAGGGACCATCCAGAACAGGGATGGTACTTGAACAGGGAGTTCTAACAAAATCCAATGGCTAGAAACTCACAGCTAGGAAAGCCCAGAAAAAGAGGTGCATGCTATTAACAGTGAGAAGGAACACTAGAACAGCTTTTCCAGGACTGTACCTAATCCTCTGCACTTCAAAGACCAAGAGGTATAAAGTTGTTACAGGAACAGCCATTTAAATTGCAGAAGAATGTAATTATGTAAAGACTGGGCTATGAAGAAGGTCAAACAATGCAGAAGGTCAGAATGGATGCCTCCTTTTAAATCTACCAGCTAGTCCTGTGTGCTGTCTGTGAAATGTAAATATTAAACATCATTCTTTGTTTTGGAAGATTTTAATGTCTACTTTCATAGTCTAATTAGAAAGCTGCAGAGCATTTCTTTCACAGCTAGTGTGCTGTTAAGTACAACAAATACAGTAAGTACAGCAATTTCTTAGGAACTTAAGACTAGAAATTGTTGTGAAGCCTGCCCTGCACTGTTTTCAGCAGTCTCTGCATAGGGATTGTAGCTGTCCAAATTGAATTAGTACATACCTCTGTGAACCTCAGATTTCTTAGGGCAGGGGGATTGCCTCCTTGTAATGTCTTAAATGTTGTTTCCATTGCCTTAGGACTACCTTCCTCTGCCAGACAAAATATCATCTACTCCTGTCAAATCAATTGGCCTCATTTTTGTCTTCAGAATCTGTAAGGGTTAACTCTGTATTGAAGCTCTTCTAGTCATACATTATTATTTAGTGTGTGTCTGTCTGGCAAGGCTCTCACCAAAGTAGAAATCACTGCAAAAATACAGACAAAAAGAGAGAAACTAAGAAGAAAATATCTAAGCTAGACTCTTTCTATTTGTTTTAAATTTCTTCTGCTGCTGACCTGGATTTTGTAAACTGCTTAATATTTGCTAATGTTCTCACAAGAGACCAAGAAATCTGCATACTATAGTTCTTAAGTGTCTCAAACATCACCAGTCCATTAGCTGCCTTGAAAGAAAATACTCCAAAGCTTACTTTCATCAACTCAAGACCTACAATATTAATTTTCAATTCACCACAAAAGAGAAATCAAATTGATTTTTATTCTTAAAAAATGGAGAGCTGTTTGTCTACCAGAAGGCCAGGACCAAATTCTACTTAAAAACTGAAAATTCTTGAAAATCAAGGACTACAATCAAACTGCAGATAAGCCCATCACCATGGAATACAAAACAGGCACCATTTTAAGGAAAGCCTGGTATCCACTGAGTAAACACATGACTTTCTACCTAAGTTTACATTGTTGTGACCCTTCCTCAGCTTTCAAAAACGCAGAAGGAACTACAGATCCCAGACTGCACCCAACCTAACATCCCCATCCTGATCGCCTCAGCCACGCTGGAGAGCTTCCAGGAACTAGGGAAAGAGACACATCTATCTCACAAGTACAGCAGTCATCTTTCGCAGCTTGTGCTTATGCACACCACTGCCAGACGTAATAAATCCAGATAAAAGAGAGTCTGAGATACCCCACATAAAGAACTGCTCATTGAACTCGTATAATCTATACCGCAACCGATGAGCGTGGAAGCAGGCTGTTAAGCATGAACTCTATGACTGCCTTGTTAAGTGCCTGCGAGCTCTCGGATGGATGGAAGTAGGGTTCAATTTTTGTGCGAGACTTGAACATCGCACTGGCTGGTATTGGATTTTGAATGCTTTGGACTCTTTATCTTTATGAATTTTTTATAAATGTTACTTAATATGCAAGCGTTATGAGATTGTGCATTAACTGGAGAAACAGTGTAATTTATGGGAGATATGAGCAATTTTCCTATACTCATCTAAACTGAAATGGAGAGCCAGCCTTTTGCCGTGTGGCTTATTCTCAGCCATCGTACCACAGATGTCTCTGCCCAACAAAATTACATGCTTTCACAGTGAGCACCCTGTCCTCTCCTGACAGTTTTCTTCAGTTCTTAGATTTAATTTTTTTTTTGTCCTCTCGATGCAAAGCCCTGTCGCAACGAAAGCAAGGTAACACTCTTCATCTTACACTGCTTCACCGGTCGGCCAGTTACCAAATGACAGATGTAAGAATAAACAGAGAAGAACAGAGCAGGCCTACCGGGTTGCGTGAAGGTAACATTTGTTCTTCCTCTGTAGGGGGGTATAACCATCTCTTCTGTTCCTCTTGCGCTCTGCTCCTTAGTCGCTCTTCTAGAGAGTACACAGCACACTGTCGTCTTCATGTTTATCAGACTCAAATTTCACTGTGACGGGGTATGAACAAACACGTTCTTTGTTCTGAATCTATTCTCAATGTAGAACCAAGATGTCTGAGGCAGCACTATCAGAAGGAATAAAAGTAGAGAACAAACCACATTTGGCGTTAAGAATATGAAAAATGAAGCAAATAATGGGCAGATCATTACATGAACACAGACTCAAGAAAAAACTTAAAGGGAAGAACACCCACCCAGCATTTCAGCCTTCTGCTACAGCCTTTGCAGAGTAAAATAATGACAACAACAACAAAAGAGCCCTTATTGCAAATCTGCCACTCTGCTTTGTGCTCTGGATGAGCCACGATCTTCTACGGAATGGAGGAAAACATAGTGTGGAAAATGCTAATTTCCCCCTTGTTTCAACAGGAAGTTACAGGTCTTAGACTTTCGTAACAGAATGTGCTACAGCGCAACAAGGATAATTAGGGATGAGGGAAGGGAGTAAAGAAGATTCTTCCTTTCTAGGTCATTGAAGGATACAGCATCCCAAAGGCAGAGACAGATTTTGCCGGCATGTGAGTAGAAAAGGAGTGCTTGCAAAGCAGCACATCCTGCCATTCGCCTACTTCACCTATACCATTTCCTTTCCAACGTGAACACAGAGCGGCTACACTGAAGGTCACACACATGGTGGCATATAGAGAATATCCTGATTTCAGTGACAAGGAGGTTCTACAACTTGAGGTAATGACAGCTGAATTTAGGTGCTAGTCTTCAGTGCGTGTAGTTCTCACTGAAAACGCTCATTAACATCTAGCGCTATCGAGCCATCAAAAGCAATATAAAATAAATTGGCAGGCAGAACCACAACATATATGCATTGGACAGATAACAAATATGGCTATTTCAAAAATATTGTTAACTTTATTGAGCAAGCCTATATAAAAGAGAAAGAAAAAGTCACTCCGTGCAACAGGCATCTACCGTCATAGTATTCCCTCTCTCGAGGTGATGAGCATTTTGCAAAAGGACCACATCTACTCTTAGAAATCACCTCTGTCTCTATACTTTTTCATGAAGTCATACTGTTTCTAAGAATGGCTGCTTCTGGATATCACCTCCTAGCAGTCAGAAAAATCCTTCTCCTGTAAAGCTTTATCATGAGTTGCTTTGTATTTAATCCTTTTTTTTCCAAACCTTTTGTGTATCCTTAACAGGCACTTAGTACAATGAAGCTCCAAACTCTATAATCAACAGATTCAAGGCCTTAGTGTAGTTTGCTCTTACAATGAAAAGAAAATTATACATTCAACAATTATCATCTTTAAGCATTTTTACACAGCATTTCTCTTTCAGATAGAGGAACGAGCATCTCGGTTGCCTTTTTCCCTAAGCTGCATCGTCTCACAACTAAGCCTCCTTAAAACACCTCCCTACCAACATCAAAGAAAGCGGATGCTCCGCCTAGTCAGATGGCATTCCCTTGTCCTTGCCCAAATGAATTCTTTATTTTCTTCAGGCTTACAGAAACCTAAAGGGATTCTGAGAGATTGTCAGGAAAATTGCCTGGAAACACCATGCTATGTCAAAAATAGTCAGAATCAATGTTGGTGGCATTGACTCTGAAGGGGCCACTATACTTGTAAATAGCCAGTATCTACCAGATACTACTGCATTCTTTGCCCTCAATAGAAAGAATAGTTCTGGTATGCCTGACATTCCAGAACAATAGAATAATTCCAAAATAAACCAATAGAAAATCAGTATTCAGACATATTTAACACCACCACAAGGGTTATGCACCACATTCACTTTGGCAGGCCACAGCAGCTCCCATTAACAGTAGCTCCTGTGATCCTTGCTGCGGTGCACATGGGTTGTCCAAAAGTCATGTCAAGGCTTGGAGCTTATTCTTTGCGTCTTTGAAATTTTAAGAATGGCATGTTACGATTGATGTATCTCCTGGCACTGTTGCTCTGAACCAAATTATTCTTGTTTTCAAGATCTGTGAATGCTAACTGACCTTCTCGAGAATTCCTTTTAAGAAACGGTAGGCATTGCAACGGGGTTTTCATTAGTAGAGGGCATGCAAGCAGCCTTACAAAGACAAGAAAACAGCACACGTTGTGATCTTCTCCTCACATAGCTCGTTCTCTTTGATCCCCACTGGAAAGTACTGCTCTTACCAGAATCACATAACAAAGAAGAGACAATTATTACCAACAGGGTTGTTGTGGGTTGACACTGGCCAGCCGCCAGGTACCCACACAACCGCTCACTCACCCCCCCCCCCCCCCCTCCTTCACTGCTGAACAGGGGGAGAAAATATTTCCAAGGGCTCAGGGTTTGAGATAAGGACAGGGAGATCACTCTCATTTACCGTCCTGGGCAAAACAGACTCAGTTTTGGGGGAATTAGGTACATTTATTAAGAGAACTAATCAGAGAGGAGTAAGAAAGAGCAAACAGATCTTAAACAGAACATCTTCTCCCCATCCCTCCCTTCTTCCCGGGCTTAACATCAATCCCGGTTTCTCCACCTCCTCCCCCCGAGCAGCGCAGGGGGACAGGGAATGGGGGTTACGGTCAGTTCATCCGATGTTAGTTCCACCGCTTCTTCACTCCGGGGGAGGACTCTTCACTCTTCCCCAGGGCCGTTGTGGGGTCCCTCTCACGGGAGACAAGCTTCACGCTCTCTTCTCCGCGTGAGTCGTCCCACGAAGGGCAATTCATCACAAACTGCCCAACGGGAGACACCTCACGAGGGGCAGCCCACCCCTCGTGAGTCTGAGGCGCAGTCCTTCGGGGGAAACTGCTCCAGCGTGAGCCACCCGCAGCGTCCCAAAAGTCCCACCGGCCAACCTGCTCCAGCGTGGGCATTCCTCTCTTCCACGGGCTACAGGTTCCGGCAGCGACTTGCTCTGACGCGGGCTTCCCACGGGCTACAGTCCCCTTTCAGGCATCCACCCACACGGCGTGGAATCCTCGGTGGACATCTACGCGGTGATCCTCACGGTGGACTTCTGCACCTCGCCCATGGGCTGCAGGGGGACAACCCGCTTCACCATGGTCTTCACCACCGACCCAGGGGACTCCTTCTGCTCCAGTGCCTGGAGCTCATCCTCCCCGCCCTCCTTCTTCACTGACCTTGGTGTCTGCACAGATTCTCACTCCTCCATCTCTGTGCCAGCTATTAACCGTGCAGTTCTTTTTCCCATTCTTAAATATGTTTTTCACAGAGGCGTTCCTCTGCTATCACCTTACTGATAGGCTCAGCCTTGGCCAGCGGCGGGTCCCTCTTTGTAGCCGGCTGGCATTGGCTCTATCAATCTCGGGGAGCTTCTAGCAGCTTCTTACAGAAGCCGCCCTGCAGCTCCCCCCCCGCCGCCAAAATCCGGTCAGGCCAAACCAAAACAAGGGTCAAAGGAGCTTATGGCACAGCAGTAATCAGGACTGACGTTTGTATCTACAAACGACAAAAAGCCATTGGTTTTGTTATAGGCCAACTTTTCACCTTACATATTTCATTACTCATATTTGAATAAAGATCTAGGTGTGTTGATGTTGGTTTGTGTTTCGAAAAACATAAAATGCACAGAAAACACTAACAATTTTCAGTAGGAAACTTAGAGAAACTCGGCAAGCTTGATGGGGGTTGCTATTATTGAACTGAAGCACAGTATTAAAAATTAGATTTTCCCCAATTATTTAAAGAGTTTGAAGCACATATATGTTGTTAAACACTGAGTTTCCATTAACAACTATCTAAAATTGGTTTGAAAAGGACTTCATTAAGCTCCTACTATAAAAACAATCCCTTTGCTTAGATAAACTATTTTCAGCAGAAAATAAGTTATTAGATGCCACTCACCGTAGCAGGTTTTTTTACTGTTGCCTTCCCTCTAAGGGGTAAAGCTTTGAAACCCAAGATGACAACTCTTCCTCACAAAACTATTCACCGAATGTGACTGAGAGCATAAAAATCACTTATGGTCAGAATATTTTATGATCAAAGAAAGGCCTTGCCTTTGAATTATTTTTTTGCTAGTTCTGAAACCATTTGATGCTAATCTCAACAAACTCCAATGACTGAATTGTCTTTCTTCTGCTTCTCAGCTTTCTGAAAAAAGTCTCGGTTTGGTTATGCTCGTACACTTGATGGTGGGAATAAGATCTCTCTATAACTGATCTGTTAATAGTTATCCAAACCCCTTTGAGTTCTTGCAATACTCCTTCAGGACTGCCATTTCTCAGCTTCTCTGCCCTTAAAAACTCCAGTCATATTCTCCAGCACAATCCTTAATCTGCTCATCTCTAGAATTAAAATGGCAAGCAAAACAGGTCAACTGTTCACGTATTCATGACTATTTGAAGCTTGTCAATCTCTCTCATATAAACCTGCCTAATTTTCCTGCATGCAGTTCACTTTAATGGAATATTATCTATCAAACCATAGCTGTGCAGTATTTTTTTATTCCCTTTCTTAAAGGAAATTAGAATTTAACATTTTTTTCTTTTAATTATGTCTAAAATTTTCATTCATCATTCATCATCACCTCAGTCTGTTTTTCTTTTATAAAATGTGATTGTATAAAAAACTTGCAACAATACAATCCCGCAGGCTTGAATTTTACTTGCATAGAATTATTGATAAGAACAGTGTAACACGTCCTTCTGATAAAATATGTTTTCTCAGAAACCGTGCTTATTCATTTATTAGTAATGATAAAAACTGCCAGGAGCTGTATTTCTTATGCCTCTGTGTAAAGAACCAACTGCCTCAAGGCTAAACATCTTCTACAAAATGTCTTCCCCTCTGGAAAGTGGCAACATCTTTATGCTAATGATTAAAAATATTCTCTGGATCTCTTCTTGTGTTTTTGGAGCAAAAACTTTTATTTCCCCTCCTCTCTTTTCTTTGCGCATTATCATACTTCATTCATAAATAACATCCCCGTAATGAACCAAGTATCCTATAAATCACACCAATGCGTAATATTTCAGAATAACTTCTCAGAAGTCAATGGAATATTCCATTATGCAAGGTAAAAACTGTCAGTGTTCTATAAGATGGCAGTATGGAACATGAAGCCAATATAGAGCTGTTTTTCAACCGTTCTCCGCTGCCCTGTTGCCCTCAACAGAGACAAGGCACAATAGGGAAATCAACCCTTTGCCAAACATGTAACGTGAATTCATACCTCACCTTTCCAGTTTGTGCACTCAACAGCCCAGGGAAGTTCCCTCACATCTGAGTTAAAGATACTACTGGCTCACATATTCATAAGCATGGTACAGGCTTACAAATTGGCCAGAAGAACTTAGGAGAAAAGAAAGCATTACTCCTTCTTTTTTTTTTCCCAGTTATCTTTGATCTTATGCACCTCCTATTTTGGAACCATATTTTAGGTCGATATTTTTAGGTTAATATTTCTTCTATATTTCTAATGAAGACCTTCATTAGGTTTGTATGGATTGGTGTTATATTGCAATGGATGCCTCCATAGGACTGTAGAGATTTCCATTTATCGTCATGACATGTTTTTTCACCTGCAGTTGACAGCAGAAGAGCAAAATGTAATTATCATCACTATACTGAGATCAAATCAAGTCGACTCTTGTGCTCATATGAAAGTCAATATTACTTCACTTTTAAAAAAAGAATTCTTATGACAAGTTCTAATAAATTCATCACATAATCTCTCTGTTCAGAGAGGAAAGCATCACCCACCAAACGCCACTTTCTATATCAGTACTTGATAGCAACCGTGATGGTTCTAAATAGAAAGGGACTGAAACCTGCAACACAGAGTTTGCCGTTTTTGCCAGGGTGGTGAATAAGTGATATGGTTAACTGTTATAGAGAAGGATTACATAAGATATTTCATCAAATACATTAAAAAGGCTGGTAGCCAAGCACAGACTTAACCTCAGTACATTAAGGGCTTCACCCAATCACCATGTCAATCAATAGAAAAATGTTGTGCTGTAGAAATAACTTATTCATAGCACTAGTGCTGCATTTTACACGAATGTAAGCATGTCTTCTGCTGTTATCAAAACTGATTAGACAAACAAAAGCTGGAGCCAAACTCATCAGTTCTATTGAGAGAGCATTCTCCAACAGAGCTTTGTCCTATCTGGAAGTTTCTGACCAGGTCTAATTATACTTATCCGCTTTGCAAAAGCCTTTTGAGAGTTACAGATTGAAAGCACAATACGAGAACTATCTATTGGCATTATTCAAAGCCTATCAACCTTTTCTCTGAAGGCTGCAGAAGAAGAAAGAAGGGCAGTTTAGCCATTAAGAACACAATGCATGCATACACATAGGGAAGACATGCACTTAGCTGTGGCCTCACATACTGCAACCATAACCTGAACTTGAAAAGGTGAAGGGAAAGATGATCCCAAGATTAAAATAATTCACCAGTAACCTGAGAGTCTTAATTAAGGCTTCCCATTCTACTGCTGGTTTCCTGAATGACCTCAGAGCTGGTTAACTCGTCCAGCTGTAGCACCGTATGGCCTGACCAGCTCAGCCAATCCCGCCGTGGTGACAGCAGCCTGCACGGGACTGACTCTGCTTCTCTGCGTCCTCACTGGAAACACGCAGTCCCAGTCCACTTCCCAGAAACACTGATACTAGCACCTAACTATTTCCCTGGTAATAAATTAGAAGAGCTCTAGCGCATTAGAAGAGCTCTATTATTAAAATCATGTTGTGTTCTCAGCTCATAAGTAGAGCGTAATAGTGAAAGTATCCGGTTTCCCATCATTTGTTGATACACAGCTCAAACCTGTCCCATCCCGTAGCTCATCTTCTTGAATCTCTCAAGAGTTATGCTTCTGTCCCCATTATAAGCTCTTAATAAAAGGTTCCTTAATAAAAGCTTCTCTTCCTAACTGAAAACATTAGTCAGTTTGAAGAGTCAAGGGCAAAGGCACTGACGGCAGACCTGATCCCGCAAACACTTGTACAAAAGACACTAAACTGCAGTAGCTTTTTTAAAAAATAAAAATATTTAAGCATCTACATATTTCCCAGGTTACATTTTCCTTCCATACTCTTTGGGTTTTTCCATGCAATCAGCTAAATTTATTCCATTATTTACCTATTTAGTAAGTAAAACTTTATTATTTCAAACAAATTAAAACCATAACATTCATTGCTTATTTACAAAACCTTTGTTCTATGGGAAATCAAACTTGGCTGTACTTTGGTATCTAAACAAACACATATACTAAAACCATTGCATTCTTTATAGTCAAAAGTAAAAGGAAATCAAGTTCCAGTATTCATTTTAAAGAGACAGATCTGATCTACTTTCGTTTTATACAGTCTGTTATGCCCTAGCACTATCCAACATCTTTGAATAACATACATTTTATAGACTTTTATAGAATTACGTTCTCTTAGTGTTTTTCTCTGGGATGCTCAACGTGAGCCAACAACTCACCCTAAACTGCTGAAATGTAATATTACCTCAAGTGCTGTACTGTGTAAAGCTTGGCAGAAGCAACCATTTACAAGGTTTTAAGCCTGATATCTTGGCCAAAACCCAATAAAGACAGTCATCACCTGGCCTTCAAAAACCTGTTTGTAACGATACAGAAACAACGTAGATTTATGAATGTTTCAGCAAAACATTCATAGCTTGAGACCAAATCCTCACTCCAGTTTCAGCTTCACATCAAGCCTGCACAACGTGTAAGAAGTCCCCTATGTTAATATCTTCAGGGTTTGCCTTTGAGACAAGCAAGCCATGTATTTTTGATTCCCCATCATGAGCACACAAGAAAGCACATCAGACCTCATAAATTCCAGTGATACACTTACATCTTGACCAAAAGCTGTATTTCTCAAAAATATATGCAGAGCAAGTGAGCTGCCCAAAATGACACAAAACAGCCTAAACCAAAAAACTGCCAAACCAACCAAAAGCAACAAAACCACACAAAATACAGGCCTAGATCACTGAACGGATTATTCCACTTACCACTCTTCTCTAGCAGCGGGTACTGGAAAAATCCAAGATGAGGAAAGTCTTGCCAACCAGCCAGGGCAAGGCTTCTGTCGGGGCTACACAAACTGTCAGAAAGCCATAAGCTCAGGCCACACACATATTCCTCCTGCAGGACAGAAGAACTTTATTGTTAGACAACTCCATCAGCAACTGTCTGCTTTCCAGTTACCTGGTGCAAAACTAGAACCTCTGGAGCATAGTTCATAACATGAAGAATGTCGAAAATGTAGTGGAAGTAAATGAAGACACATTTTATTACAGGGCAGTTTAAAAATGAAGTACTCACTTCCTAACACGGAGTCTATGAGACTGCAGTCTTAAATATTGATTTTGTATTCATTGTCATTGACAGAAGCAATTCTGCTTTTGCTGAATGTAATAAATATGACTTTAAACAGAATAAGGCCCTTTCAGCAAGAAATTTTACATCTATCTGTTTATAAGCCTAAAATTAAAACTGCTAGAATTGAAAAAAGAAAAAAATAACCAAGGGGGTTTTCAAAAATTTAAAACTCTATCATGCATAAATGGAGCTCATCAGAGAAAGTAATTTCCCTGCAGAAAACACTCCATCTTTTGTTTTATGTAAGTTAGCAACATGAATATTTTATTCTTAGTGAAACTGCTGTTACCCTTTTGCATTTCATAGCTCTGCTCGGTGGCTTGGTGCCTCGGATAAATAGGCTGCTTTTTTTTTTTCCCTTCTATCTTTGCTGTTCAAGCCTATTGCAATTACAAATTTTGCCATAGCTCAGTAGATATTAGAGTTTGGAATTTGGCATTAGCAGCAACTATATCCTTTGTCCCTAACAACCCTTCTAGAAAGCAGACAGGAAAAAAACCACACATGAAAGATAAACCATTGCATAGAGGGTAACAATTCTCAAGATAATTGTCATCACTTGGAAGACATCTTGGCTATCATTGTCTTCAGGTAGTTTAGATTTTTCTCAAAATTGCTCTCAACCTGGGCAAAATTTATAATTACAAGGAAGGTAGTAAAAACACCTACGCTGTATATCCACATTAAAACAATGGCCTAAATGAACACTGAACTGAATTTACCACTGAGAAGTATTTCAACTGCAGGATGAGAATAATAAAAAGAATCAGTACACTGGATAACATACCACGTCACTGGGAACTGTTGCACAAAACCAGGAGGAAAATAGGCTGCACAAGAACACAGAGCCTATACAAAATTGTATTTTAAATGAGTTTCATCTCAAGAAGCTTAAAAGTAACTTTTTCAATCAAGTTGAAAATTTGGAGAAGATAGACTATTTGACCTATATGCAGTTCCATTATCATTGTAAATTCTCTTCTTTGAGACCAATTTTATTTTTAATTTTGTTACTTGGAATGTGAAAGTCCGAGTGGCTGATTTTCTCATTTAGTGTTGTTGGGGTTTTTTTCTAGTCATTTTTACAGGACCTTTTATTTAAAAAAAAAAAAAAAAAAAAAAGATTAAACATTTTTCAGAAAATAGTTGTATCATGTATGAGACCTTCCACCTAAAGAGAAACATACTGTTTTCTTCAAATGTGATCTTGCACATATACTTCTTGAACTGCAGGGAGGGAGCAGGGGTAGGGCACTAAGGACATGTCAACAGGACATAGTTAAAAGACAGCTGGCGTGCCCCGGAACTGCCTGGGTGTGAGTGGCAGAGGGTAGCATTTTTGGCAGGCATTAGTTCAAGCCAGCAATACTAAAGCAGCGCTGCCCCTGGCTAAGCAGCTCTGCCAATCCAGACTAAATCGCGCAGGCTTCAAGATAAACTGACAGATTCATGCTGCGTCCGTTGCCAAAGCTCAAGTGCCAACTCCTGGACCTACAGACAGTGCTCACACAGCGCAGGATTCGCAAGCCATGCTCTTCACTCTGGTGTATGCAGAGGCCTGAAAAGGATGGGATTTCTGCTGGCTAAGGATGACCTAATCGGAATCATGCTGCAAGGCAGACCACCAGTACACTTTGTCAAAACACTACAAAGGTAAAATCACTTTCCAATTGCAATATCATAAGCCAGCACCCAAAAGCATCACCATCTTAGTCAAAAAATCATGAGGGAAAGATTGATGCTTCAGAACACCTGAGTCTAATCACACAAGGAGGAAAAGACCAACCACTATCCAGTGAAAGTCATCCTGTAACAAGAAGCATTGTGTGTAAAAGTATTGTTCTCCGAGATCATAAATGAAGGTCCACCTTCCTCTACTGCTGAAATTCAGAATCCTTTGAGATGTGTTATGGGGTGCCTTCTAAGTACCCCATGCTTAGAAAGTTTGACATGCATCAATATTTGTTTGCTGTTCTACAGTTAAAGGTCCACAAAGACAAAAAAACGTGTAATTAATGATCACTGACAAACATTTCAACTTCAACTCTGTCAATGTATAAGATAGGTATTATAGAACTTAGTTGGGTGAGAGAATATAGGACATACTAGAGAATTTAACTTCAGTATTCAAAGTTTAACTGTTGCAGAATCGTAAACTGAGTTAGTGAAACTGTTTTGGTTAACAGTAGTTTACATGCAAGTTATTACCTATACCTGTGACTACTTCTCAGCATTAAGAAATTAATTGCTGATCCTGTAATTTAGCTCCATCTTCGGTGTTGTGGTCAGCATACTGGACCTACTTTGTAAATCATTGCGACATTTTTACTCTAATTTGTTAGGGAAATTTATTGCATGCTTGCTTTATTTTACCTTATGAGGTCCTAACTTGTTATGTATAAAAACATGCAGAGTTATACCTCAAATGATATTCCATATGGACCTAAAATCATTACAGATATCAATGGATATTTGCTAGTAAGTCTCACATCTCCAGCTTTTTCCTCTTTTCATCTACTCCAACTTGTCCTTAATTATTTTGGTGTCCTTAACCTCATCAGTGGCTCTAGCGATTGTGAAATTCACTTCACTGGAAATGGTAGTGGTGCCATATAAATACCTAATCACCCCTCATTTAAAATTTTCAAAAGAAAGTTAGCAAGAAAATACACTAGAAAACAGCTGCCTCTTCCACTCTAAAAAGTTTTTTATATGAAAGAATTATAAGTGGGGGAGGCCCCTCCTATGAAAAGATGCTGAGGATGTTCCAGAATCTAAAACCTGAATGATGATGACAAAATTATAGTTGATGACATTTATAAATTAATTAGTAAATGCTGTAGAACAATAAAGTTTGAATTCCTTTAGATAGCCTGAACTTTCTAGCAGTCCTAAGGGTCTTCTGCATTTCAAAAACCACAAAGGCTTTTAGGTCAACTGTCTTCCCACTCTGCAGTAGAAGCTGAATTGGGATGATAAATCCAACTTTCTAATTGAGATAAAGTGAAAAAAGAAATATTTCATTCCAAATAATCTCTTTTCAACTTATCCTCCTAGGCAGAGAAACAAGAAAACAGCCCAACATCACTCATGGGTGAAGATGCTGTATTAGCTTAGTTTTAAAGACAAGCCTACATATAGGGCAAATTATCACTGACCATAAACTCTGGCACAGCGGTACTCGTGGAAAGAGATCATTTTCTAGTTCCTTTATACTCCAATTTCTGCACTGGACTACTCTTTAATAATATGGCCATAAATCAGCGCTATTTCCTGCATTTCAATATAAAGCAAAAAAGAGAATGGCCTAACTCACAAATAGAATCTTGTGCTAATACTCAAATCTTGCGCTGAAAGCAGCAGAGTTTAACTTTGCTTCAAAGTGGATACTCAAGCTGTCCATTGAACCATATTTCAAAAAACAGCTTAATTTTATTATCAGGCTCTTGTTGCTTTATTCTCTTTATCTGTTACAACACCACATTTAACAAAAAATATTTCACACAACCTCTTAACTTTGTTATTGAGAATGTAAACAGTGGACAGACAGAAATTAATGCAAGGAAATAATTTTCATAAGGAGTTGGGTTATTTTGTGATTGTTTATTATATATGTATTCTCTTGCCAGAAATCTAGATTTAAAATTCCACCTTCTTCAAAGCTTTAATGTTATTGGGATCTCTGAAGCATTTATATTTAATTTCACAGCAGTGTCACAATTCAAGTGGTATATTTTAATGTCTGTAGCAGCCAATTGTTGATTTATTTTCTTTCAGGCAAAATGCAAATAATCTCTTAAGAGGTTTGCTCACAACCCTTGTGTTTGAGTTAATATATTTGCAGCGAATAAATTAAAAGAAGTCCAAATACAACTTTTTAAGCATAGTTCTCATTTCAGTTCTCATACATCTCCTAAGACCGCCATTCGTTGAAAACTCCTAAATAACTATTTTGATGGGGTGACTTCATCATGCATCTACGCAGAACACATAAGATGCAATTATTATGAGAGTCAAATGTCTCACAAGAGTCTACTTTCCACTACTGTCTTCATTCTCCACCTACCTGCAACTTTACCCTGAAGTCCTCATATTGCTCCCTGGCTAACCGACATTCTCTCATTATCGCTCTCTATTTGAATTACAATGCGGTAAATACTAAAGCAAGTGGGCAGAAAAATGGTCACACCAAATCATGTCTGCAAAACCTGAATTGTTCACAAATTATGGAGAAAGTTATTAAAGACACAGAACTAACATGAAAAATACCCATAAACTTTTATCAGGGTTTCTCCCGCTGGAAGGAATGGACTGAGCGAGCGGCTGTGCGGGTCTTAGTTGCTGGCAGGGCTTAAAGCTCAACAAGTCTTCAAAATTCCAGTTACTAAGGCTGCTGCCTCTCTTATTCAAGTTGCTTAAAATATATAGTTATACTACTAACTTTGCTTTCAAAACTGTGGAGCTTTTTTTCTGCCAGTTAACTGGGCAGGAGAGTAGAACCAAAACACTTATTTTCCTCCCTCACAGCAATAGCAGCTATCCAAAATAAAGTTACCAAAATTTAAAAGATTAGGATTTTTTTCAATTAACACACTTGTCAATTAAACAATATCACACTGTTCCCCAGTTGCTGCTACATACCAAGAGACATGACAGACATGACATTTCAATGAAACGGGCATCTTTACTTTTTTATGGTCTAACATGAGAAAGATGAAGCCACTGTTCAGAAGACAGAACATCTGGTAACATGAGCAAAGTTACAAGTACTTACAGTTTGTCTTTCATAATTACCTTGATAATCAGGTGGCTCTGGTTTTGGAATTGCTCTGACATCTTTTTGCTTCAGTTCTTGACTGTGTAATGCACTCCAAAGATTCCCAGTGACATTATTCACCAACATCTTGACATGATGTAACCATGATGGATTTCCATCACTGAGATCTCTCAAGACTTGGAACAGCATTTCATCTGATGTTGTAATAGCATGTCTACAAATTCACAATGACATGCTCAGGAGATTGTTATGATGACAAAAAAAAAAAAGCCTACTGAAGTGATTAAAGAATTCGCAGTACGATAAAACATAATGCAGAAAACTGATTTTTTTTTTAAACATCGACTATTTCCAAGCCTTTTTTTTTTCCAAGCAAAAAAAGAGCTTACCGATGCTTATAGACTTTAAAACTAGGCCCAGAGTACTCAAAATTACAACCCCAAGCTTGTGGATCCATTACCAATATGAGTTATGGATGAACATTTCCAACATTGTGCAGCTTAGTCAGCTCAGAATGGGACTTCCGAGAAGAACCATTCACAGAAATGTGCTTCAAGCATGTGATCAGAAGTGCCAGAGAGAAATACATCTGAGATGTAGTTTTGTTAAAAAAAAACTGCAAAGCCTTCCTCTTTTAATGATCTATAGTCTGACCTGCTTATTCCAGTAAAGCATATATGTGCTTTTTGGGGCTTCTTGGTTTTTTCTTTTAAAACCAAACAGAGGTGATAAATATCCCTTAAGAATGACAAAAGGAAAGGCTCAGCTTCCTAACTAGACCTTTACTTACAAAATTCACCCAGGACCTCTGCTAAGCTTCCTCCTCTCTCTGAAAAAGATATAGGTGGTAGCTGAGGGGTTTGGGGTTTTTTTAGGCAAAAGCAAGACAGTTAAAGCAGTTAAATCCACACTCGCAAGCTGTCTTCTCCCTGCATAAAAAGTAGGTTCGGTGAGATGGGAGGAAGGGGTGGTGAAAGGCACACTCCTCACAAACTTGCCCCGCCAGCCACTCCATAGAATCATAGAGTCATTCAGGTTGGAAAAGACCCCTGGGATCATCGAGTGCAAGAAGTAACCCCGCGTAGCTCTGCTGGAGGAAGAACAGGGTGTGCTGGGCATGTTCTGAGCAATTTTGCTGGATCAGCCAAGTCAAGCGAGAAGGCTGAAGGTCACCGCAATTGCGCAGACAGACTTGACTCCACATGTGAACGCTGAAGGGTCTCTCCAGTAAAACCCAACACAAGACTTCAGTCATCTAGAGAGCCTGTAGTCAAAAACAGCTGTGCAGAGGGAGGCATCATCTGACCAGGAGCTTTAACTTCCTTCAGAGGATCATCATTTCAGATGTGAGACACTACTGCAAGTGTTAGGCATGACTTAAACCCTTAAGCCATTTTTTTGTGGCACAAGCTCTAATTGCCTATAAATCATGCTGTGTTATCTGCTTGACATGTAAAGCTTGTCTATAAATACGTAACTGTTTTTAAATCCATATTCCTGCATGGCACTGAATAAATTGAATTGGAAATATGACACAGTTCCCTGTTTTAAGGCACCAGGTTCAAATGGAAACACTTTAAAGTATTGGGGTTTTTTGGTGTATGGTTTTTATTTGTGAAAATCAGTCTAATTCTAAGCATTTAGATTTATGAGAAGATTCAGTTTAATTTAGCCTTTGGAATAACAGCCACATGAACTCCCGTGCTTTTCTTACATTGCATTAAGAAAAGGTCATCTCAGCTAGATATGTAGCACTAATAGCACTTGCATTAACAGTGTTTATTTGCTCTCATTAAAAAAAAAAAAAAAAAGATATTCACAAGACATCTTTCTCAATCATGTTGTTTATCTGGATAGCCATAGAAAGTGACTGTCTTGTATGCTACTTGCCACCTTGCTGGGACAGTCAACACCAGAAAACTGATACATCTACTGCTTTGTGACTGCATGCAAAAATATCCAGTAGGAAGGTGTTTTATCCTGAAAAGTGGTATATCAATAGTTGTGAACCTTCCCTGCTCCCCCTGGAATTTATGGAAGATCACAGTAATAATTTATTGCACTGTGACTGAGAGTCCATCATGTATTAGAGCTCATATCTTCTGTGATTTAAAACCACCTACACAAGTGCTTTAGAGCTATTTCTGAGATTCCCTGAGCTGTTTTAGCCTGTATGAATCATGAAGCCAGTGAAAGTTTTATAAAGTTTCACTGTTCTTAATTTATTTTTCTACATCGAGTACAAGAGAGAGTCCCAGCCTGAATCTTTTGGGGGTACACAGAGAGGAGCACAGCTGAACCATCTGGGACAACATCAGTCTCTTTTCTGACATTTGCCTTCACTGCAACACAAGGCTGGGCACAGCAGCCCCAGTGCGCACATACACTATCGGGTCACTCCTGGGCGGTGTCATGAGCATGATTAGTCCATATAGCTTAAAAGAAGCAGAACAAAGTGGATTTTAGACACATTCATAGGCCACAGGGCACAATATAGGACTAGTCAGCCAAAAAAAAAGAAAGAGTTTCTAATGTTAAACAAATCAGTCTCAAAAGAACAGTAGCTTGCCTCCAGAAAAATTACATTTCCTAGTACAGCCTGAGCATCCGGGGTGGTAGAAGCACACCACTTGTGAGCAAATCTTCTCATTTAACATCATTAGGAGTCTGATATCTGGAGCTAGATCCCAAGCAGAGTCTTGGCATCACCAGATGTCCTTGGCTTGGGATAAATGACTATAGTCAGTACCTGTCATGCCTTGCTGGACCTGTATAACAAAGAATATGCACATATGATATGCAGTGAAATGCTGCCTAGCATGACTGTCATGTCAGTCAGAGGGGAATTACAGCTGAACTTCAGGAACAGCAGAAGTGTGTATTTCAGGAGGTTAAGAGACAATATTAACCTGCCCATGAGCATTTTCTTACTCTATTAAAACATTGCAATAATTCCAAGTTAAAGACACTTTGAGAAATAAGATTGTCTTTTGTACACTCAAAACAGTCCTCTAAGTTTTAGTGGCAAACCAGTGGGCCAAACACTCTGCTAATAAAAGAAAAAAACAAACCAAAACCGGTATTAAACGTGAGTCTAACAGTCAGAGTAGCCAAGTATGTTATTGTGTTGATGTCATCATTAGCCAGCAAACACTTAACTCACCAAGAAATGGTTGTTGCACCAGGAGAGTGTCCAATTGCACTCTTGGCTTCTCCACATCCCTGCAAATCCCAACTGCAAAGATATATTGTTTGAAAGTCTGTAGAATTACTTCCCTTCTTTCCACACCCAACAGCACTTAGGTAGTTATAGTTAGGCACAGTCAGATACCAACTACAAAATGCCTCACAAAATTGTGTTTGTTCCTGTCTATGCAGAGGGAATGGCAAGTAGAGCAGAACTTTACAAAAAGCTCTACATGTGTTGCAGGAATAGTACAATGGACATATGCACGGTGATGGATTTTGCTGTTTCTGCATCTAGGTCAGCAAGAAACTAAAAATCAAGATACAAGTAAGTCTTTTCGTCATTCAGAGCTGTCAACGTAACAGATTAGCTCTTCTACCTTCCCAGGCAAGGAATTGAGACCACCCAGGCATATTGTAGTTGGACTTCAATAGCTCTCCGGCTGAAAACTTGTATTTGAAGAGTATGGACCAAACGGTTTGAATTTCAGAGCCACAGGCCATTGCAGGCATCCACAAAAGACAAAGGGAAAAGCCATCCACATTTTAAAGAGGCTTATGCACAGCAAAGGAATACTGAATTAGGTTACTAAATTGAGATTTTTACTACATCCTCCCTTGTATGCTTTTGGCTGTTTGAAAACTGGTTTATAAGATGATAGAGAAAAATCTTGGACAGATGGCTAAACTGCCCCACTATGAAAAACCTTGGTTTGGAACAACATTTGCTTGTCTACAGGCTTTCAAACACACAAGGCTCTGATCTGGACACACACAAACGTCTACATTCAGTTTTGAAAGTGGAATTTTGCAGTCATTTTATAAACTATTGCTTCTGCCATAACATGGGAAGCATAGCATCAAGCAAAAGGATAGCCATAATTTTGTTATAAATAACATATATACTAAAAGCTCAAATAGTTAAAGGCTAATTGCAACCATCAATAATATTTTATGCCTTTTACCATAACTAAATGGCATACATGCACTGCAAATGAAGGCTCAAGGTATCACAGTGTAACATAAAGACACTGTGCAACTACAATAGCTGTAAACAAAAAGCAAGGAGTAGGGCTCTAGATTCTGCAGGGCTTCTAACACATCTTAATTTCTGTTGATTCCAACTGTAAAATACGGAACTTGATACAATTCTAAGAATAAGGTCAAGCAATCTTCATTATTCTCAACTGAGACACTCTGTCACTTCCAGAACCAAGACTAATTAAAATCGCTGCCATAAATTATATCCATCACCTCAAAACTGGAAATTCCCATTCCAGGTTCCTAGGAAAAGTATAGGACAAAATCCTACAACTGAAGTAAACAGGGACACTGAGTAACGCTGGATACTTCCAAGCAATACTAATAGCAAGCAGTGTACTGTCACCTCAACAGCTGAAATTTCTTCACAAAAATTTAAGGGACAATTTAAAATAGCATTAAAAAAAACGCTGCAAACAGAGTTTGCACATGGATTATTCACAAACAGGAAAGAAGCTTGAATTAGTCAAATTAATTGTTCTTTCAAATCGCTCACACAGCTCTCTGAGGGTTGTTTTCTGCCATCCATCACTCAGAGTGCACCTGGGGGCAACCTTCCTGGCAGAGCTGCTACTGCTGCTCTGGTATGAAGATGATTACCTCTTCTGGTAATCGTATCCGGTAACATGAAAAATAAAAACAAAACCATGTAAATCCTTACAATAAATCATTGGTTTGAATTTCTTTTTGCCCATTATAGATTAACAACGCTGCAACCTACCAGCATCGTTTCAAGTAAAATACAAGTATCAAGTGCTCAGCATGAACACTGTGTGACTCGCATACTTGCATGTATTTAAAAATCTGGACAGAACATTAATGTGACAAAAAAATATAAGGTAAAAAGTAGCTGAGCATGTTAATGCATTTAATGCACCCATCTTATTTCACACAAGTAAAGTGACACTTTGGGGCGGTTCAAGTGCGTGACTAACCCATTATGAAAGCAAAATTTTTGCTCTACTAGTTTATGTCATAGGAGTCACTGCAGACATTAATAAGTAAAGAACAGTACTTGTCTAGTATTTCGTGTCGAAATTTCAGCAACTGCAGAATATGCAACAAATAACATAAGTAGTGGAGAGTAAAAGAAACACTGGAATAGTTAAGAGTATAAATGTCCTACCTTTACTCTTCCTTGGCTGCCTGAGAAACTGAGTCACTGTTTACAGTGTGTAAAGTATATAAAAAATGTTCACAAAAATCTATTTAGCTTAGCGCTATTAAAAAAGATCCCTATGTTCACATGAAGACATAAATCTGAAGAATAAACACGAATTCTCCATGATTGATCTTAGATTCATTGCTCAAAATCTGCCTCAGTCTCACACCTTCGACAATCTTACTGTAGCAACGTTGCAAAGGTGCCAAAAGAACCACCCTGCAGCAGGCTTTGGTGAAGCCTATTTAGAAATGCATGACACCAGGTAAATATTTTCTTCTTACTCTTTTATGCTTAGATACTGGAATCACAGCAGGTCCTCAGATGTAGACCCAACCTTAGAGAACTTTTTTGCAAAGTTTTGAAGTACGTTTCTTTGTCCCAGTAAGGACAACAACAAAAAATGTATTTTTTCCTCAGCTCTAAAACACAGTAGCCCAGATTGCCCTTCACTTACACTGATTTGACACAGCTCTAACTGTTTATTTCAGTGCAGTTAGTCTAGATTTACACTACCTCAGTTGAGATGACAATCAAATTACCTATCCAGCTGAGACTGCAGGAGACAGTTCAATTACCTAAGGTGACATTTGATCTGGGCACCAGGATGAAATTTTTTTTCTTTTACTTGCATTTTGCCATTGCCAGGAACGCCCCCTATGTCTATGCTAGTAAATTTAAGAATGACTGTAGTTACCTCTAAGGTTAAACTGTAGCAGCATTTCTCTCTGCATCAGCTATTGCTCTCCCAAGCAATTCCTGGGCACAGCTGCAGAGTGAGAATGCTCTGGAGCCTCTGCCCATATGCAGCGTGGGTTAGGGGCTCACTGAGCCCTGTGGCCCGCAACAGCCCCAAGTGCTTCTACTTTGCAGTTTAGACATAGCCTCAAAGTCTCGTAAATTCCTTGGTATCTCATAACGAGGTACCGAGAGCGTCTCATCTAGAAATAAATTATTGCAAGGAAAGTGCATGTTAAATTTCAACCTAGCAGGAGGTTATCCAAAAGCACTGGAGTTAAGATATGTAACAGCACAGTATATTCTGACAGAAGATTGAAACGTTAAAACAATTTTCTTAAAGCCTTCCCTTAAAATAAAGCTCCTTTCCCGACTCGAGAAAATTGAGTAATATTTCATGTCTACAGTTATTTGTGATGATGAAAAGGAGTTCATCCACTGACAACCTGTCCCTTATACATCAAGCGCTTCTCTAACAGTGTGAGAGGAGGAAGACAGTTAAGTGTGATTTAAGCGAAAAGAATCAGGTCTCTGTACATTCTAAAATAAGGGTTGATTATAAAGGGTACGCATGTGTGCCCATAGATTGGTCTGCCATAATTAAAAGTTGCCCAAAAATCAGTTTTACTCCCCCTGCCCCACAAAAAGTTCGCTGTTTCAACATACAAAAATAGCAGACAAAAATCACCAAGACATGTTATAAATTCAGCCTCATGAGAGCTAGAATTCAATTATATCTGCTTCTGAGAACCATGTTCTTTAGTAGAATACAACACTTGTGAACCAGCACAGCAGCATTTTCAAATCAAAGGTTTCCAGCTTTCTGCTGAAAGCTGAAAGTTCCTGTTTCCAGGTGTTTCATTTTTTTGCTAAGAAGTCAAATCTGTCTGTAGAGAGCACATATTTCTCACACAGAAAATAATTTTAATAAAGAAAATAGTTTCAGCAGAATATTTTGGGCCACTTCTACAATGAATTCATGCTGGTTTGCCTTTTACAAAGCAACAGCATGAAGCCTCCAGGTTCAGAGCCAATCCCGCAGAGCAGGCTCAGCCCCACTGAATTTTAATCACAGAGTGCACCCAGCACACCCACAATGGCCAACCTCACATTATTCATTTAAACCAACAGCCACACACTCAAAAAAAAAAAAAAAGAAAAAAGAAAACCCTCACTTTTTGCCTCTTGGTGGAGCCTTCTTACATTTAGATGCATTTGAATTACGCTGTTTTATCTCCAGTGACAAATCTGTTATACCTTGGCTGCACCAACATCTCAGACACATGCTATTTCTTTTATTCATTTCCCTTGTGCTTTTACCTCAGTACCTAATGCGCTGTCAGAATCAGAGAATCCATCCATAAGCATTATGTGATGAGTAACTGCTGTATATGCAAGCACACAAGAGAAATGAGCTTTCATTTTTTCGTTGCAGTCATTTACATAGTGAATATGATCCCATATAAATTACTTCTTGTCATCTCTTTACATTTGATCAGCTGAAGGATCCATCTCTTGAAACGGGGAGAAAGAAAGAAAAACTACCAGCAATTTGACACTCCTTTATACTTAGAGTTTGAAGGTTTGTACAGTTTTATATTCAAACTGCTATACTTTCTGATGGTTTCTCCTCTTAGAAGAGGATTCCTTTGATAGTCAGACAACTTCTATCTTATCCCTCCAGGCTAAAAAAATCTCTATTTTCATGACTTCCCTTAGAAAATTAGAATTTTGGTATACCACAATATTAAGTGAAGAGGTGTTTCTTAAGTGGTTACCACCTGACAGAAATACCTTAGCTGTGGGAGAACTGGCAAAAGGAAAAATGTAGTTCTAGAGGCTGGAAGAACCAGCAAAGTCTGTGATACTGACATGTAGCTTCCTACTATAAATATTTTTCACATTAACATCGGCCTTCAGCCAAGCTCTCCAAGAATTTACCACAGAGTCACACCTTGACAGGATTCATCCTAAATCACATCTTTGTCTACATTTCTTAATACAAAAAAATCCACTTTGCATTAAAGTGACAAAAGGGTATGATTTAAAGTCTTAACACAAGGCAATTTACAGCTGAAATAACTGAGCAGCTTAACATGTTTCTTTTCTCCGCAAGTTTTACAAGGCATCTGAAATTGATGACTAATACTGAATACACACTCCCTTCCATCAAAACAAAACCCCAAAACATATTTCTAATGAATACTTTCCAATATGTTTCAGGTGGGAATGCTGAAGGGATGGTGGGTGGATACAGCTTTTTAGTGCCATTAACATCTCTGGGACTTTCTCAGACAAATCTGCCACAGAAGGGTCACTGTCCCAAAATGTTTACAGAAATAATAGAAGAGGTTATGCTTGTGCTTGGCACAAATTACAGAATCTTCCAAATACTACTGAAGAAGAATGGGCCAAATGCTGCTTACTGTGCTCAGTACCATCAGTGGCCGTGTTGAGAGGATGAGTGCAGTGACAGAATATAGCTCATGACGTTTTCCCTTCTTATGCATTGGTGTGATCCAAAATAAAAAATAGCAGCTCCTAGAACACAATCAGTAAAAAAAAAAAAAAAAAAAAAAAGAAAGGATCAGCTAAATAAACAACATTTGTGGATTTTTTTGGACTTGACGAACTCTTCTTAGCTATGATCCACTACTTATTTGTCCAAGAAAAGTAGCCAGATTGCAACTCCAGCAGGTTAAAATCTATGTACTGTGTAACTCTGCAAGTACCCTGAGAAGGCAGAGCATGTAAGTGGGCTCCCTCCACACTGGAACAGCATCATCATGACTTGTTTCAGCTTGTTCCTAAAGAGGAGGGATGGTGGGGACACACCCACATAAACAGACGGGCAGACACAAAACACTAATCATTGAGAAAGACTATTCTTCCTTCCACCATTACATTAAATCTGAAACTCCACTTTTTTTCTTCCTCCGCTCCCAACCACCACTCATTTCCCAAAGAAACAGGGGCAGGACCGCCTTCTCTACCTAGCTCACATATGATGTCTAAAAATGGATTCTCCAGTACAGATGCACAAAGTTAGGTCTCAGACTGCATCAGTGCAGTATTTTCTTCAGTCTTACATGTAATTTTTGGGTGGGAAGCCAAATGTTTGATGAACCAACAGCTCATTTGTCAGGTTTAGCTGAACTTGTGCTTAGAAGATAGGATGCATACCTGAAGCTTGTGAGGCCTGTGTTGAGAAAACAAAACCAGATTGCAAATAAAAGAGCTGCACATTCCCTGAGAAAGAGGGGATAACAACTTTAACAAGCAATGTAGTTCATAATTTGCATTTTCATTAATTAAAGCAACAAATCTAATGTGAAAAGATCCAATTATATTCTGAAAGATTTAATATTAATACCTATTAGTTATGAAAATGTTCACAATCATTAAAGATTATTTAAAAAATAGTGCATTTTTAATGTCATTTTTTCATCATCCCAAAATAAGCATCTGTTATTTGCTGTTGCTTAATTTTCTGATTTAAGAAAAACAAGTTTGGCATTAGGGAGCCATTGCAGTGCTATATGATCCAGCTAGCCAACCACAGCACAAACATATATAAGGAAAGAAAGCTCAACAAAAATTTTGAAAGTCCAACAGTAAAAGAATTATTAATTCAAGTTACCCAAGCATATGCTTTAAAAATAGAAAGCTTTCAAGGAACATCACTATTCTTTAAATTTTGTGATCATTGAAAGGCCTTAGTCTGTTTAAAAAAAAAAAAAAAAAAAAAAAAAAAGAGAGAGAGACCCAGAAACTCGTCTTTTAGGCGAGTATCTTAACATAGAAAGCCATTTCACTGCAGGAGTCTAAACAAGACGACAAAAAAATTTTTGGTTTGCCAATCACTGTTACATCCTCATTTTCCATAGTGAAATAGGACGGTAAGAGGATTTCATATTCTCATTTTACTCCATTTATGCGATTCATGCCAAATCCAGCTGAGGCATCATTGTATTTCCAAGCATTATAGCCTTATTTAAATGTTTTATTTCAAAAGCATGCTTTTAGGTTGAAAAACACCACATACACAGAAGTCCTACATTGTCTTCACAAAAAGGTCTCCTGTGATGCTCACTGAAGTAATGCAAGATCAGAAGAAAGATCTAGTTCCTTGTAATTTTGGAAGATAAACTGCCTTCATATAAAGCAAAATCCCTACAAACCTGTGGCCACTAAACATTTATATTACACCTTTAAATCAATGTATCTCACAGATTAAACCCTTGGAGTTTCGGCATCAAGGCTTCTTTGCAACTCCGTACAGTATGAAATTTCCTCTTACAAGGATGCTACAACACAACTACTCCAAGGAGAAAACACATATTCCTTTACAAGGCGCTAGAGGAATCATCGGGTCATATACCTATCTAACAATATGCGTAGCAGAAAGTTCCACAAATATATTTTACAAAAACATCCCAGTTTTGTTTTCTCAGCTCTGCCCAGCTGATATAATGTGTCTTGACAGGCAAACTAATATAGTCAACTTCAGAGCAGGCTTCTCCTCTGTAATTTTTGTCTATTGCAAACAAAAAGAGTTACAGATATTTCCCTGCTAGCTCTGTTATATTAGTTAAGAACCAAATGCAGCAAAAGATTGACTTCTGCTTCCTTAAAACACAAGATTTCTAATTTTACACCTATTGTTGAGAAGAAACATAACAAATCATAACAGACACACATTACTGCTCACTTTTCAACACTGTTACTGTATTTGTTTTACTGGTTTGTTATCCTCCTTACCATCTAAACTATTTGCCATTAAAATTCACGTCCCCTCCTACATTAGGTTACGTGTCATATGAGCTGGAAGAAGACTGCTATGACAATCACAGACTTTTTGAACAGCAGTGGCATATCTTTGGGCAGAAAAAGCCTGCAAAGGAAAGTATGCATCAGTAGCACAGCAGACGACCAGCTCACACAATTGAATTAATGTGCAGTGAATATCATGCACAGGCTTGTGCAGGCAGTCATGCATCCACCACACTCTTCCCTCTGCTTCCTGCATCCCCCGTCAGCCACATTTAGGAGAGGCAGCATACATGATGATAACATGGCTCGACATTATCGGTTTAAGCAATACTTTTTTCCAAACTATCTCTTTGTTACTTTAAAACTCTAAAGTAAATTGGCGCAGAGCTTCCTGACAGACCAGGCAAAGGAGGGTGAGATTAGGAATATGTTTTAAAAAATGTACCTTTTAAAGTTTTTGCTGTTCTGAAGCCGGGATTCCAGCTCTTTGGCCAGCACAGAGCCTGTGCCCAGCCCCATCTTCTCCTGATCCTGGCCAGACTTCCTACACTGCACCCATCACCTCGCCTTGCGGGATGGTCTCCGTGTAGTCGGTGGAGCCCATCTGTGGCCCCAGGGGACTTGTGGCCACTGTACTGCCTGGGATCACCCTCAGCTCCATCTTGCCTTCCCTTGGGGGCAGCAGAGATGCGTGCTGTTTTGCTGAAACACAGGAAAACACGAATGAGGAATGGTAAATAGGACCAAATGGCAAATACGCAGAATTTTTTTAGTAAGAGACTTTATCCGGGAAAACAGTAAAAAAAAAAAAAAAAAAAAAAAAAGCTGCTGTTAACAGAAATGTATTACTTTTGTAGCAAAAGTATGACTGATAAAAGATCAGAGATGAAGCTTCTGGTCAAAACTGACAAAGCAGTTCCTCCACTAGTCTAATTCTGAATTAAGCACAAGCAGAATTTGAACCTAAGGTTTCTTTCTCTCTGATGAGCAGCCAATTCAAACCGTCTCTGTACGCACATGCGTATGCTCACACATGTGCGCTGTGTCAAGATGAACACAGAAAGCTGATCTGATATTACAGAGAAGGTTGGTATTTTTGTAGTAGGTTTGCAGGGTGGGGTGGCTGGGTTTGGGGTTTTTTTGTGATTTGGGTTGGGTGGATCTGATTCGGATAACAAGGTGGAAAATTTTCACAGATCTCGCAAGACAGAATTAGGAAAAGGCCTTAGATCGGAGCAGTTAAGTCATCTCACGAGAAGCCACTGCCCAAGACTCCTGTTCACCAATTTCTGCCTCATCAGTGGACTAGCAAGAACTCTGAAGAAAAAGTCAGCAGGAAATCAGGTATATTTAAAAAAAAATAATAAAGTCATGCCATCCAAGCAGATCTTTGTTGAAATTGAGCTCTTTTCCTTTATACATTACAATTTTGACAGCTTCACAAATTCCAGTCGAGACATTTTTAATTTAAAATGGTGGACAACATCCTTTGAAAACCAGTAACACTTCAAGAGAAGTAACCTTTTTATTCACTGACTCATCTTCCATTCCTACTCCTTGCCATAAAAAAAATCTATATGCATCTGTAAATGTTACTTCTTGGGAGAGGAGTATGAGGACAACCTTTCAGCTACCCAGATGCTATAAAACAAGTAAGGAAAAGGAGCCACAATAGTATCAAGTGGATCCCGGGTGAATGAGACAGCAATCCCCAGAGCGCAGTTTGAGAATTGCCGCTAAGAGAATATCCAAGCTGCATCCTTTGAAATCGTAACACTATGGAAAATATTCCAGGCTCCTCCAAGACTATAAAAGTAACAAGAGGTCTATATGATCTATTTACTCTTTGGTCTGATTTACAGAAATAGCTCTTGACAGGAGGCAAGTTGATAATAAAAATTGAAGCCTTCCCACTCCTCTTTTAAGCACATCCTCAGATGTTGTGTCTCTCTTCTCCCCCCATTAAGCGATAGATCTAACGACTAAAAAGGAACTGAAGAAGTGGCAAGATCTAACGCCTGTTGGACTAAATACGTAAATTATGAAATCAAGTCTCAGAACTGGGAGACCTTAAGTCAGAGCACTGGTAAATCAAGAAAGTGATGAAAGCAGCACTCACCATTAGAAAGGGTGCTGATTTTATCTATGACATTTCTAGCCCTCAGAAGTCTACAATATTTTTCATATCAGATCAAAGAAAATGCATTAATATTTGCATACGGTTTGCTGTATATTTCCCCCCTTCTATTAGCAACTCTCTCCCTCCCTAACTTCAAACACTGGATAACACTGAAATCTTTAAAGGAAACAAAAACCCCTCCACTTCAGATAACTAAAATGCATATTGAAATTAATGGGAATCATTTGATTCCTTTCTGTGACAAAATAAAAATCAGACATTTTCTGGAAAAGAATCATCTTTAATCTCCCAGGTGAAATACGAGAGTAGAGAAGTGTGATTTCCTAATGAAAGCCTTTTTGTTATTCTCACGTTTTTCTGCATGCAATTTTTGCAGTGTTTGTTTGTATAACTGTGAATTGGCTTATGTTGTTTGAATTTCTTAACCAAGCATTTTGCTTTTATTGTAATACAATTTTATGATAATTAAAAAGAACTTGTCATATTTAAATATTTTCTGCATGATTGGCATTAAAGTATTCAGTGTGAGGAATTAATGAGAGCATTGAATTAAATGTGTCAAACGCATCCAACTTTTAAAGCCTCAACATAACAAACACAAAGCACGGAAGTTATTTTGTCGGCATAAATGATGTTCAAAAGCTCAGAGCTGTCTCATTATAAGGTGCTTTTTAACATCTGAGGTGGGGTTACTCTTTGTAGTATCTCAGCCCCATAATGAACCCACTCCTTTTATTGAGATGATGTTTATATTTTTCTGTTGGCTCAGAACGAACCAAGCATGGGATGCATCCTGCAACCATGTATGAATCCACGTGGCTTTGTGCATGTGACTGCAGTTGCCTAAAAAATGAAAAGGTCTTCTCCAATCTAAGTGCACAAGTCAGTTGCGTTGATGGCAACCCCACTTCTCTGCCCAGCCTGGTTTCCATGCCGAAAAAAGAAAACCCTTACAAACATGTCCAGCAAGAACAGAGGTGTATCAGTCTAACTATCGACCGTAAGACCAACGTCCCAAGTCACGGAGAAGCACTGCAAACATGACACAGTCACACACACAGGAAAAACGCCGTGACTGTTGAAAGGAAGCAGAGCTGCAAAAACATTCAATCTTGGTCCGCACAGGTTAATAATTTGAGTTGAATATTGAGAATCATCCCAAAGGTTGGTTGCAGCATTTAAGCAAAGTTTTATTGATTTAAGTCACACTCCCTGAGAACACTCAAGCTTTTTACTTTGTCAGCTACTTGATGCCTGCCAGAACGACGCCTCGTACTGTTAAAAATAATGCCCATTTCTCCTGACTGAAGACCCTCAGCAAGACCATCCACACTATAGTAGTTCACATCTGCTTCTGAAAGTTAAACCACCTCAGATAAAATGCAGGGTTCTCATGATCGAAATTTCAGCTACTTATTTCCCTTTTTTATTGTAACATTACACATCTTACTGAGAAAAGAATATCCCTCATTTAAGGAATTAATAATTTGCAACTCTCTTATGGGAAGATCAATACCTACCAGTTCATAGCCAAAAAGCAAACGGGTACATTAAGACAACATTTCTTACTTATTCAATTTTTGTTGAGCATAACATGGCTGTTAATCACTGCAGTGCATTGAGTCAAAGCCTGTTGATTTGTAACAGAAATAAAAATTTTTAGGCTATATTTATTAATGAAATTTCTATGCAAATGAGAAAAAAACATACACTATGTTTTACCCAGCCTCAATGACAGATGAGGGAAAGTTCACATAGAAGTTTTTCTCTTAAAAGTGTATATTTTTTTAAACCACTCTGCCTTTCCAAAAGGATGGATAATAATTAATGCTTCATGACATAAAGCGCACGATTTAAATTGAAAATCCTATTACATACCTAGGAAAAATTAGCTGTGGAATGACATAAGACACAGCCTTCAGCTCTTAACAGTCTAGGAGGAGCTCTTGTTCAACCATTCAGAAAGTCCAAATTATATATAATTCTGCTCAACTTCATCCTTCTCATGAATCTCTCAAGGATTGCTCTCAGGAGACTGGCAAGGAAGCTGGGTCATTGGGTCCCTTTTTTAATGTTACAGCGGGGACATCCATAGCAAAATAACACAGCTGGCATGAGTCAATGTGAGGAAATATAATGGTGACTAATGAAGTACCATATTGTAAATTATTTCAAATTTGTGTGCAAGCAGAGCAAGAAACAGACCGTATTTCCTTTATGTATATATCAATGTATAAAAACACTGCTATGGCATTGAAATATTTCCTGTGGCTTAAACAGAAAGTAATGTTTATCTTGTAAACACTAATAATCTATATCTCTTTCTGAACTCCACGTTGAAGAGTAATCAGAAGTGCGTCATTTTGTAGGACAGAATTTCTCATTCTAAATCACTTTGGCGCAGACATTTATCTAAATACAATAAAGTTGTATATACATAAGGGAGAGAATTTTACATTTTCAAGCCTGTTTCCAGAAAGCCACAGGAAGAAAAAACAAATCCTCCCATCTACATTATAGGAATCTGGGCAAAGTGAGGATTTGATCCATTTGTGTAGATGTTATTTAACTAACAGGCAGCATGAAACAAAAGTCCTGAACAAATAACCTTTTAACCACTCAAAGGTCCTTTAAGGCTACCCATCCCTCGCACAGCCATCCAGAACAGGGAAGTCGGGCAGGCATCTTGGCAGATGCTTTCATTACAGAAGTGCTCTTAAATCTGAGCGGTGGGTTTCCATGCCCCACGCTGCTGCAGAGCATTGTTCTGCTGGAAGGTGTTAATGGTTGCCAGCAAGTGTGCCTCTGATCCATGGGAAATCAGAGACTTTGCAAGCTGATGTGCATGCTAGCAGCCCTTTGTTCAGAGGAATTAAGATCTTTAATAGAGTAAAACAGCTGAAACAACCGAAAGCCATGTGGGAAGGCCCAGGGGATTGATTGAAAACGTTGGTTCCTGTATTGACATGAGGTAGATGTGTTGGTACATGTAAGCGGAAAACCACCAGGAAGCCAGAAGAACAGTTGTAGGCTTTGCTTGGAGAACAGAAATAGACCTCCTTAGGTGCAGGACTGAATGGAAAAATAGTTTTAAAAGTCTGAACTAAGAAAACTGTCCATTATTATTCATTTCTGCCGCTTTCAGGAAAAGAGGATACATTCACGGCAAGTGACTAGGGATGCTCTACAAAAATGCTTCACGAATATAAGCAGTTTCTCCTCCTCCAGAAACAAATGACTAAAGCCTAGCTAATAGTAGCAAGGAGCTGAAAAGAAGAGTTTACAGTGTTCTGCCCACAACAAAAAGATGAATTTCTTTGAGAGATGGAAAGATGGTTCGATTTCCCCTTGTGAACACCAGCCAGAACTACATGCTACAAAAACCAAAAACACTTTGTTCTCGATGGTGGTTCCCACAGTGCAAGCTTCTGCCCCTCTGATTTCATACCTAACAAAGGCCATGGTGAGGCCCACGAGCTTCCCATGCATCCACAGGACAAGCCCATCAGTATTCTTCACCTTGCAAGTGTCTATGCCACAGGGGTGCCTCAGGATGGGTGGCTGCACCCTCTCCGCCTTCAGTCACATCCGGAGAAAATACTTAAGGTCTCTTTGCAACTGTCTGTATATTGCACCAGCCTATACAGCAGTCAGCAGAATGAATCACACGAGAATGCTTCTTCTTGAGCTCTGGGATGCCTCCCTGACCCCACTAAGACACCCATTTTCAGCTCCCAGCAGTCTGTTTGCCACCACCAGCATAGCTGGTGACCAGGCACAGGTCCAGGTACAGACTGTGCCCTGTTCCACCTCTGCATTTCAAAAGTGAGGGCCAATCTGGGTGTGAGGCACAGAGAATAGTCTTCACAGAGCACAGACAGCTCAAATACAACTCAAGGTCTCATTTAGGTATACCCCTGGATAACCCAACAGAAAAGTATAACAAAATGATAAAAGCAAAAGCTGGGTAGCCAGGTTTACTTGCAACTTCCTGAGGGACCTAGGTATTCACCAGAATCAGTATTACAGCAATCTACTTGAACGTGAAATGTATAGTAGGCACAGTTAGTTTTGCATATTTCCAAGCCTCCAACACTTGCTTGAGAATGCAGACACACAACGGCTGAGACCCAGTACAGACCGATTAAACCCAACCGCCTCTTGACTCAGTTACGTGGATGCTATGCACAGAGACAGGCTGTTGCCTCACACCACAAAATGATTTATAAATGAGACCATTGTAATGAAGATGGATCGCTCCTAGATCAAGTTCTACTGAAGACAGTGACCAAAGGTAAAATTTTCTATGCATGAATGAGGTATTTATTAAAAAAAAAAAAAATCAAAAGGAAGCGGACATCAACCTTCTGAGGTACTTTTATAAATACCAGGATGGGACCAATACTTCCGACCATTAAAAAAGCCCTCCAAATCCATGCCAGTATTTAAAACCAATGGGTCCTAAACAGGAACATACTGTTACACTTTTTTCAACATTGTTTGCTGTGCATCTAACATATTATGTTTCTCTGTACTGCTGTCACACGAAATATTAGCAAGAGTAGCAACTAACAGCTAAACGTTAAACATACACATTTGTGCTGTAATTGCTCATACTTGATATGACTGTAATGTCTAATCTAATGCCAGATAATGAACTTGATGTTCCTAAACTTTATTTCTCCCTGGTTAGAATCACTAGGAAGAGGGAGGAGAGGAAAGAAGAGACACTGATAAGCCTTACACTGGATATATTGTTGACAGCACAAGAACATGTTTATTTTTGTTAGTCCTTCTGGTGCTCATTAGAAGCACCACACTTTTGGATGAGTTACGGCCAAAGTATCTAGCTATCAATAAAACATGGGTTTACAGAATCTGCAGCAACATGAGACCTAAGTGCAGTAATCTCCTGTTTACTGGTGGCACATTATGTGACATTATTTTTGTTCCACCCTGACCATTAGAAAATTAAAACAACTTTGATCACTTTTGGAGATTCTGGGCTAAGATTTCCATTTGTAACTATCAATTATTTAAAGAATAGTTTTAAAGGGTTCTTAGAGCTTTTTAAAAAATTATAGTAATTTAAGCAGCAATGGTAGACGATTACAAGCCTCAAATGGAATAAAAAGCCTGTACAAAATAGTCACATTGCCATCTACTGACAGCTCTTTATAAAAAGGCTTCTGTTTTTCATTAGCTGCCTGACTATGTACTTAACGCTCTCCCTCTTGACATACAGCACTGCAAAAAAATTAGGGACTTACAATATATGTTGTTCAATACATCCCACTGCAATAATCCTGCTTCTGTTTGAATCCATTACAATCCATTCAGGCTTTCACAGTTATATACTGCAATTAGATACGTTTATTAATGGCATTATTGCACAGTATTTCATAGGAGGTAAAACTGTTTTCAAGAAAGTAACTACAGAAGGGTATGTTAATGAATCTGTGCTACATGCACTGTACGTAGGGACTTGCTAATAGGATTTCCATAATAACGGCATTTATCTCACTGCACATTTTATAATACCAATCACTGGCAACCACAGTATTGTTGTTATATTATGTGAAATATAGGATTTCACGTTAAGGACACATCATATAGACTAAACCATCAGTGTCTCTGATGCACCTGTGCATATAAAAAGGTTTTATCTCATCTGTATACCACAATACATTTTGGCCTGAGCCTTAACACCTTACTACAAGAGCAACAGGTAATTGCACTTTCAAACTGAGTCGAGGTCTCATGTCAGTTGTACCTTACTGCAACATCAGTCAGTGGATCCTAAAAATGACCTGTAAATGAAGTGATGCAGCACTCTTTCATAGAAGCAAATAGATCAAGCTGGGATTTCCTCACTGTTAACCAACCAGCACTATTAATTGCCTGCACAAACTGAAGGCCATCCCTATCTTCTCACTGCTTAACTCCCTGCTGAGAATTTCTGCATGCTTTCTGGTGCATGGCATAAGGTGATTTTTATTCACTCTTGCTTCTTAATTGTAACATTCAAGTTCGAAAGAAGAAAACACACACAGAAAGTAACCTACCAGGTACTTTATAACCTACAGTATTTGTGCCCAGTTCTTCATACTACCTAATTTGCACTTGATAGGTCTTCTAAAGGTCTAAATTGCCTTTATTACCTCAGTTACTGTAATTTCTTACACTCATTTGAACATACTCTAGCACTTTACCTTCTGTGAGAAATTACCTTGGCATAGAGAAGGTGATACCCTGCATAACACAGGGTATTATAACATCCTCCTGAGAAGCTTTACTTCAAGTGCCTTCTAAGGGTTTGTTCTTTGGCCAAATCAAGGTAGTGAAGAAACTTACCTCCATGTGGCAGAACAGATCAGGGTCAAGGAGTTAATCCAACTGCCATTCACTGCTCCATCTGTGCAGTCCTTTCACTGTTGCAAGAAAAAAAAAAAAGCAAGCTGTATTTTTTAAACAATGACTTATAAAATCAACTAAAACAAAGGAGTATCCAAATTAGTTTCAAAGTATAAGGAGACCAATAAGAAGACATAAATGTACAATAAGCTAGAGTGAGAATCTACAGGAGTGTAGCTATTGACCATCAACTCCTTGTGTGCTCAGCCTCTGAAAATTAGATAACCTTAGAGCATCCACAGAAAGATCCATCAAGAAGTATGCTTATGCCCTCTTTCACCATGAGTAAGCTATCCTCACACTCCAAATTCTTGAAATCCTTTCTGGACGTCTTTTGGTAGGACTAGTACACGTTTATTCCACATATGCTAGCATATCCAAGCATTTTATTTTGCCTCTTTTCTCGAGATACACAACCACTTAAATCTTTATAGAGCTATTGAGCTATACCTAGTTATCACTCGCTCACTGATATATCTGAAATAACTAGAACAAATAAATGCCAAGATAGAATGATTAGTATGCACACAGTATGAAGAGGAAGGCAAACCGCTGCAAGGTAACACTGTGTTTGGCTGAAATTCATTTTATTTACAGACAAACCAACTGCCAGATTTACTACTCCACAGCTTTCCATTTTGTCTTCTCATCCAATGGTTGCTGGCAGTAACATCGCTCTGAAATCACCTTGAAACGAAGCTCTTGAAATTCAATGAGTGCGGAATAAACTATGAAAGTCACACTTGTCTCCCCTTGTAAACACTGCAGGTTTTATAACAAACTACTATATAAGTAGAGTGAATAGAAATACATTGCACAAAATTCATAAATTTTCCTGCTGCAATAATTTAAGGACAGCTTTAATGAAACTTGAATGGAGATCAGTTCTTTAAGAAACAAAATAGTCTCCCTAAATAACAAAGCAAAATCAAAGCCGGCATTTGTTTCCTGAATAAGATGCCTGGTACCCTAAAACCGAGGTCAGCAACAAATCTCTCAAATTTTCCTTAAATGTAACCATCCTCTCAGCTTTTCTCCTTCAAGAATGAGGATAAGCATTTTCCCTACTGAAGCAACAAAAAAACCCAAACAACTTGTAAATTTAAATGTAAACATATTTGGAGAAAACAACACCACATATAATCCTAGTGGGAAAACAAGAATCAATCATTTCACTGGGATTTTGACTGAAAAACACAGAAAGATAAAATATGAAAACATAGGACATGGATAATATTTCTTCCCTTATAGAGACCAAACATGAACTTCACAACAGGTGTTGAGGTGGTTTTGTTGGGGTTTGTTTCTTTGTTTTTTAAACAGTATGTTGTTTCAGCTCTCTCAAAAATAAAACAGCTTAAGTAGTAGAAAGCTCTTGGCCAAAACCACACACTTACTATGGGCTATATGAATTTTCTAAGCAGAATCACGTGAAACTCAGTTACTCATCGTCACGCTCAGGCTCTGCTCTCCACGTGAGAAGATGATGAGCTGAAATGACCAAGAAGAAAGCAAACACAATCAATTAAATCAGTTCAGAAGTGAAATTGCTTTGTTTGTAATGCAAAGAACATGCAGCAGTGATAAATTATTACTTTAACATTGTAACAGCATCTGTTGCACACAGCCTGCAGGGCTAAGATCTGGCCTTTGATCTACATCACTCACATGGAAAAGAACCAGGTAATCCGGCTACCTGTAGGACTCTCACTTGCACAGCTTTAGAAAAGCTATAAAAAGATACTCTCAAAGAATCATTGCACTTTTTTTTTTTTTTTGCAGGAGGCAGAGAGGAGGGTATTTACTTTGCGCTAACAAGTAATAGATCGAATAAGAATGAAAAAGTCATAATATGCAGGAAGAACACTAAGCTGCTATATTCATTTTCTTCTCCCTTGTTTTTGTTTGCTACAGATAAATACATAAAAATATACTTACATTCAGAACATGGCTGAATGAGGGAAGTAAACAGTTAATGACGGTAAAAACCAATTTCTGTGACTGATAGGAGAGGACCTTTCTCAGTTATTTCATTTTAGAACAACCTCCGTATACTTAAAAAACCAGCAAATTCCATGGTGTCAGAAGTGTCACTTCTGCAGTGCAGAAGGTCATGTCATTCAGTACAGCATCCTGGGAGAGCCTCTGAATTAAGAGTTTGTTCTTTTAGTACCTATGACTCATTAAAAACTAATTTGAAAGTCTCAAGGTTTCAGAGCTACCAACAGCAGAACGCAGAAGTTTGGAGAGTACTTCGGAACGGTATAGCCCCAAGGGGCTTGTGCTCCTGTTTTTGAAGAAATCATTTGATCATCGCCCATGCTTAAAATTAAAAATGCAAAAAAAAAAAAAAAAACAGTGAATCTAAGCCTTAAAGAATATTTCTCCTAACATGTTATAAAAACTTTCAAAATAAAGGTTTCACTGCATGTCTTTGTCACAATCCAGAGGAGAGGCAAAATGGTTGTGGTTTTTTTTTTAAGATGTTCACACACACACACACAAAACTCAGCCTTCAGACTCATCCACACTATGGTATGAAATGCCTTTGGCGGTGAACTGAAGGCACAAGTGACAGAATGTGGAGTGTAACTGTCATACTCAATGTCTTATAACACCAGTGGCCAGAGCAAAATATCTTTGAAGGTTGCAGTGGGTGACAAGACACTCAAGAGAGAGAAAAATCAAAGGACATTCACTAGTTTATACATTGTCATTGAGTAAATCAAACTTTGTTTTGTTTGTTTGTAAGGTCAAGATGCTCACATTATATTAAGGGTTCATTAGCACAGACAAGCCTTATCTGTTACAGTGTTACAGGCTGATTTTTCTTTTTGAAGGTCTGAGAAAATAAAGCTCCACAGACAGCAAGGATGTTGGACTGCCAAAGAGATCTTAGTGCAAACTATGCTTGTCTTTGTTAGAACGAAAACACTGCATATTGAGTACCTAAGTAATAAACAAAATTGTAGGTTTAGAAAACTTCCTAAACAATTTTTCAAGTCCAGACATTTTATATATATATTTAAACATAGATTGCTTATAACTACTTCACCACAAATTATTTAGCAGGAAAATTTGCCTTATTATTCACTGTAGACCTAATTTTAAGCTTGTGCTAAAGTTGTTGCAAAGTAGTTCCATACTAAAGTACTTAATTACTGCAGATGCATCCAGTAAAGCATTTGAAACATTTAAACTTTTTAAGTATGCAAAGATATTCCTAAAGCCTGGAGTGAGGCTAAAGGGCTAAAGTTTGCCATACTATCTTCTACCAACTTTCTTATGCATCTGGCACACTGGGCATGAATTTCCATATTCAGTGAGCACTCAAGACATAGATATTGCCTTTTAAAAGCACATCACTGATACTAATAAACTCTGCTCAAAACTGCAACTATTCACAACTCTTTGTACCGTTAGTTATGTCACCCGGTGCTGCAATCCTGCAATCACAAGTTTGACCCAGACCCAAGGAAGGCGACTGCGAGAGGTGCAGGCAAGGTCCCTCTGCAATCACCACATTGTACCAGCTGTACACTCGCTGCATGAAAATGTGGTAAAAACGTATCCACCTCACATTTCACTGCACCTAAGTACTGAAGAATCTTATGAGATCTATCATGTTTTTATAAACACTTTATGCAAAGTTGAGAGAAAGAGGTGTGATTGCACAGCCAAAGACGTCCTCTAAAATAATTTACTGCTCGTTTGCTCTAAGAGACTGTGCAACAGATAAGATAAAGTTATCAAAGGGGTAAGAAACGGAGTTATAAACAGCAAATGGCACAAAATTCAGTCATTGGTTTACTGCATCAGTATCTTAAAGGGGAAAAAAACAACAAAAATAATACAACATTCTATATTCACTGTTGTACCCGAGTTGTATCAATTACAATCTACTAAAAATCGTGAAAATTCATGTCATTACAAATAGGTCCTTGATGGTGTAGAAAGCATCATGATCGTAAATGACTCCTATACAAATCCTAACTTTAGAACACTGAATATCTAATTATTTGACAAGGTCTGTTATTAATATTATTTGTATCACTGCACTTTCTCAGCTGCATAGCACACCCAGCACAAATCTGTAAATGTGTAACCCATCTGCCAAGACAGAAATCATGTATCTCACAGCCTGAGTGCTTGGAAGCACTGATAGTCCTTATGACAAGTTTTTAATGAAATAATGCTATGCTTGTCAGTGGAACTGAGAAAAAGAATACGTTAGGCTGACATATATCTAATCATCCTGCAAAATATTGCATCCCAGAACTGGAGGTGGAGAGCCGTAAAAGGCAGACAGCATAATGTGCTTATTTGTAGTCTTGTCCTGGAATGCGTGAGAGTTAGTGCTGACCAGCACCAATTTTCTGCCCAGAGGAATTAAAAATGTTGGAGTCTAGAAAAGTTCAGTGTAAAAAAAAATATCAAATGATTGCCCACAAATATATGACCCAAAAATAAAGTTTTTGCTCCCCATTTATTTCTACAGAATCACAAACAGTTTGGATTTGCACTGGATTCCAAGCCATGCCAAGAAAGATGATGCATAACAAACAGGACCACAGACAGGTTTACTCTCTGGCTCTTACGCTTACAGATGTCTCAGTTTTATGCACCAAACCACCTCGTCCTCTTCTAAAATCCTACTTCTAAACTTTGGAAAAACCCTTTTCCTTCTGCATTATGTTTTATGTTGGAGTAACAACGCTGTATTTGGAAAGTATGTTTCAGAAGTACTTAGGGGCTATTTACAATTAAAAATTCAACCACACTGTTAGAAACAGAAGAGCTTTTAAGTGTTTAGTAGTGAAAAGAACCCAAATGACAACAGTAGCCTGTTAAAATACGGTAGCAACACTATGACTGTAATTCATGAAAGACAGAAATATTCAATAAATATTTCTGCTGTATACTTTGGAGACTAAGTAGTATGTCTCAGGAAGTGATGAAACTCTTTGCTGTATTAACTCAGGAAAATGGTAGCTAGCAGCTTCTTAAGTCTGACATTTTAAAAATCAGCAGATCCAGATAACTGAAGCCTTTTAAAAGAACCAGCCAAGCATCTTTCTAGGCTGTCAGTGACTACTGTCACATTGCCAAAGCTTCAGAAGACTGAAGAGAAGGAAGAGTTGAACCAGTATGACAAGATGGAACTTTATAAAATCCCATAGTAATTACCAGAGAAACTTGTATAAAGTCAATTCTATGCACAGTTATCATTACCAAGTACTCAATTCAAAAATCAGGGTCTTGTGGTTGGTATCAGTCAGCAGCAGAGGCCAGTGTTTGAATCAGAGTTCTCCTACGAAATACTTGTTTACAAGGATGTATCAAATGCTGCTTCTCTAAACACAGGAGAAGTGAAGTCAACTGATACAATTACCTCTCACGGCATCAGAACTCCTTCGTTCATCCTCTTCCAAAAATTCACCTTCGAAGAACACAATCTGCATCTGCTCAGGTTGCATAAAATATTCTTTCTCCATTTCCAAGTTCTCTATGTGCTTCCTGTTTGAGACAGTTCAGCCACATAAATATACCCCTTGGCATACCAAATCAAGCTCTATTTAAACTAAACATCTGGTTTTCCATCTAGTTGCCTTTATCTTGGATGAAAATACATTTGCTGTATCTCATGGATACCATGAAATACAGGATGATAATTAACTCCACCAATTTCTACCAAATTAACCCATTTTATACTATTATATTGAAATGGAGAAAGACTTTGTGGATAGTGGTAAAATTAATGTTCATTGTTTTCACTGCGTTTTATATTAGTCTAATTGACAAATGTTCCCAAGCCCTGCATAAAAAAAAAAAAAAAAAGTAGCTTTATGAGCAGTTAAGGCACGTGTAAAAGTTTATTCCTTGAAATGACGTGGCTACGTACATATTAAAAGCAAAATATAACCAGCTAACAGAGGCAAAAGGTCCCAAGGTTTTTTAAAGTGAACGTGATGGACAATGCCATAGTCCCACGTGCTCAGCCAATTCTCTCCAAAAGAACCAAAGCCAGCGAAGCTTCAGTATAGTGGTTCAGTTCTTATGCCTTAATTGTGCCTAATCAACACATGGCTGACTTGGGGAGGAAGAAGTCACCTATGGCAGTCTTTACCAACCACAGGTTAAGGAGTTTAAACAAGAGGAAGAGAAAGTGGTCTGTTTCCACTTCCCACTTTATTCTGCTGCTGCTGGCTCAATGTTCTTTCTACCTACTTCAAGCAAATTCTGCTGTCTCCAGACTTGTTCCAAGACAATGCTGGGAATGGTGACGCACCTAAAGCCTCTGCATTGCAAACATGAGATCTGAGAGTATCACATGCATGCGGCCTCAATTAGAAATATAATTACAGGCGCTGTTTAATTACTGATGTTTTTTCCGTTCCCACTTGCACCATCACCACCTTTTTGAAATACAATTTTTTGCCAAGCTCCAACCTCTGCACACTACATGACAGGGTTCCACATGGTAATAATATGAGAATTTGGATCATACCCATTGATTACAATAGAAACTCAATCTTTGTTTCATAAAACCATCCAGTGAACAGAATATATTAAAGCTTCGACTGGGTTGCATAAAGGAGTGATAAGAATATAATCAAACTAATTAAATCTGTGAAACCCATTGCCATGTGGACACATAAAAACACTAAGTTGCGTGATATTCTGTATAGACTTGAACATCAGCATGAAAATGAAAATGCTCAAGTACACAGTCAGAAAGAAATAACCAACTGAGAAAAATCTTCAAAGGCCTCAACTTACTAACCAGTGAAAGAAAAATAAACATTTTCTCAGAGCCATCCATTTCAGATTATTTGATCCAGTACCACCAAGGACATGAGAGCCTTTCCTTTGTTTTTTTGCTTAAGAACTTGATTTTTCTCGTACTGAAGAGCTTACTGCTTCCTGCACTCATCAAGGAAAAAAGATATAGCTTGACTATGCTGAGACATTTGCCCTTCTGTCTTATCCTGCTTTCTGAGTAGTTTTGAAAATACTCTCTTAAAAAGACTAATACTGACTTCAAATCCTGTAAACTTTTTGGAACATTTAGTATCCAGAGTATATGTCGACACAGGACCAAACATAACAAAATTCACATATGAGGAGATCATGAAAGACCACAATTTAAGTACTGACACTGTCTCAGCCACGAACAATCCAGAAAAATCCTCAAACTTTACATTTGCCAGGTCACTACACGGTCTATAGCCTATTATCAGTAATGGCAAAACCCACATATATAGCACATATAATACACATACAGCACATACAAATATGAAAGACAAAACGGAACAGAGTACCAGTGTTTCACAGACTGATGGGTGTCTAATTTTTTTTTTTTAATACATTTACTATAAATCAAGTTAAAACATGTACCGCTCTGGTATCTTCCAAGATAGGGCTTGAAGCAAAAAAACATATTACTGTTTAGAGTTCACATAAGGGTTTCCAAGCATAAATGACAGCACAGAAAAAGAAACAGGTGAGGAAAGAACAAGAGGGAGTTCAAGTATGGTATCTTTAAAAAAAGTGAATAAGAGACAAAAGCATGCAATTTTGAAACAAGTCTTACATTACAAAAGAAAAAGGGTTCTCTTTCCATTTAGTGTTTGGCATTTTGACCTTGTATACTTTAACTTTTCACAACTTGTGTTTGTTTCCCAAAATCTGTGTTTAAAGTAAATTGCTTTTACTGTCCTGGAAAGCCTAATGGAACTTTCAAGTTCGGCCACAGCCTCTGTGACACTGTAGCTTGGGGTGTTCCTCTTTTGAGGAGTTTCTTGTAGCTGTTACCTTAAAACCTTTACAGCCTTTCCCTACTAAGTGCTGTAAAACTGGCACCCTTCTGAGTGCATCCTCAGCTGTCTACAGAAGCTTTAGAACTTTCTCTTGAATAAAAAGAATGGTTATCTGCAAGCATTTACAGAGGGGTTGAGTGCAAGCATACATTAAAAAACCAAAGGAACGCAAAATAAAACCAAATTACTAACATCAAAGATTCCAGTTTCCCTCTTCTGACAGTAGCTCCCAGTGAGAAATAACCTTCACTGCCAGGTTAGAGCTGAAAAGTGGCAGCAACGGGAGGGGGGATGCCCATCAAAGCTGATGGCCATCAGGGTATCTGCGTTCCCTTTGAAGTCCTTCTCCCTTGTTCTTATCCAGTCACTCACACAGGCAACCAAAAAATCAGTACAGCCTGGGTGGCATCAGGTCCAGGCTGTTAACTTGTGATTCAAGGAAAGAAAACTCTGCGGCAAACAGGGTTCCGCAGTACCCACCCTCTGGGCAAGCCTGTGCCAGAGCTTAGCCATCCCTCTCAGAACACCTCCACAAAAGGCTGGGACAAGTTCCTCTGGCTGAGCCCAAGGATCCTTAGCCACTGCCACCACACTCGCAGGGTATCAGTAACAACCTGGTGTTGTTTTATAGGAGCACTTACCCTGAAATTGCTTGATTCACTAGTCAGGATCCCATGACAGACGACTCCTTGGGTCTTAATTTGTGTTGCGCTAAGAAGAACTGAGCAGCAAGACTCTGTGGGTGGGGAGGGGGAGGCTTTCCTGGGGAGTAGGGGGGCAAGATGAGGACGTGAGGAGAGGTGAAGCACAGGGTGAGGCAGACAGCGAAGCAGAGGAAGGGAATCAGCCAGGAGCCTTAAACACACAGAGCCTGGCAAACTGCTGCGGTGGGACAGGCTGCCAGGCGCCAGTGCCCAGCAAAACCTCTGGACCCAGAAAGCCAACAGAGACTGAAATCAAGCTCAGTAGCAAAGAACCTGCCTGCAAGAAAAGAGTTGACAGGGAGTTTATAAACTCATTTTACTTCTAGTCTCTGATTCACATCACTTCAAGGTTTTGCTGTCTAGAGAGTGAGTTATTCCAGTGTATATTCTAATAAAACATGGCTTTCAGCTTAAAAGCCTTATTACCTTCTTTGGTGTGCTTGCTATATAGAAACAGAATAAACAAACAATCCAGAGCTCTGGCTGCTATGGGTCCTGTCAGAAGCCCATTAAGCTTATTTAGTTAAATTGCTTTTATAACATTTTTATTTACACATAAAAGCATAAACAGGTAAGAGCACTGTATGCCAACTCTTCCCTTCCTAAAAGGAAAAAAACATTTTAGAAAAGTAATTTCGTTTAAACACGCATCCAGTACTCACATTTTAAATACTGTATATGAACTTTTCTATTGGAGGTTGACAGCAGAGAAAAATAACTCAACTAGACACTACTGACACACTGAGAAAGGAATTTGTCACAGCAAGGCAATTTTAGATGCCAAAGTGGCACCAGCAAAGAAAAAAACAGGTTGAGAGAAAACAGCAGTTTGTAGGCCATTTTTTGCAAGGTACTGAAGCACAAACCATGCTGAGCTTAATGTTTCAATGAACCTGCATGAAATGGGGTCTGACAGCTTTCTGGTTTTAGTGCAGTTATAACCAAACACATTCCTGCATACTCCTCGGCTAAGCAAACGATAGTGCAACATCTACAAAAGGAACATATGACTATCCCCGGACATACACACCCAATGGGAGTTAAAATATAGCTAAGAATTCGTATCACAAGAGAATACAACCAAGTATTTTAGAGACTCAAACCCATGTGCAGATGGTAAAATGCAGAAGCAATGGCCACCAGATGACAAGATCTACTTTAGAGCCAGCCCTCGACTTTCGGCTTTTTATTTTTAGGTAAAGAAAAGACGCACACAGTAATAATTCCCAAAGTACTTGGAATGGAAAATGTACATTAAATAGAAGGTGGACTTAGAATTTTTTTCCCTACTCCAAGCTATGTTGCTGGTCTTGTATGTCTGGTTGTAAAGGGACACCATTTCTTTTTTAATTAATTTTCTTTCAAACCACGCAGCAATGTTTTGAAGAGAAGTCTAACTTACCGGCAAGTTATTGAACTTCTGAGCTGACAAAGGAGATCTATACTGAAGGAAAAAACTTGTTGTAAAAATCTGTCAAAACCCATCACATGTTCAAGACAGTTGAAAGACATTAAGGAGACATCCATGAGACACTGACTGATGTTGCTCTACAAATATGAACTATTACCAAGGAGCAAGATATGCATATGCAGCACAGCCTCCAACCAACAGGACTAAACCAAAGTTCAAAAAAAGGTGCCCATTTCATTGGCATATTTCCCTCACACAGTTCTGACAGGAGGGGAAGAGCAGTCAACCTGTGTGGCACAGTCTAGGCATTCCTGCTCTGGCAGGGGGATTGGACTTGATGATCTTTCGAGGTCCCTTCCGATCCCTAACATTCTATGATTCTATGAAAAGGGTGCAGCAAATGATACTTCCCTTGAGCTAACACTTAACTGAAGCAGCAGAGAGCAGAAGACATCAAAGCACTTCTCTCTGCCATTTGCAGTGAAATCAACAGGCCACGCAAGACTGATCTGAATACCCAATCGCACTGCACTGAGCACCTCTTGTTCACACACTAAACAGACGAAAACAGTCACATTTTTACAAAGGCTGTTGTCAGACCTGAAGCAACATCACAATCTCTACAAACATTTCTTCCTGAATGCACTGCTTTTATTGACTTAGACGTGAATATTAACAAGCGGCCCACTGCAGCAGTGGAGTGCTGTTTAGGTCAGGAAGAGGCACTACTAGTGTTAAATATAGGGAGAGACTTGAAAAGTATATAAACGGGATTAATATCAACATAAGCTCATTTTGGTTTTGTTGATTTTTGACCTACAAAAGGATCAGTTTGATACCACTCCCAGTACAAGACAAGAACTAAGTACCTAGAAACACGAGGAAAGGGAGGAGGAAGCAATACCTGGTTTTCACTCATTCAACTCTTTGCAACAATGCACCCTATATGCTGGGGGGACGACGGACGACGACGATGACAATGACGATAATAATAATAGGGTTGTTACATTAAATGGAGGACAGGGAAGTAATTTAAAGAAAAATATTTAGGGTGTTGGAAGGGAGACATTTTCTTAAATACAGAGTGTGAGTGACTTGATTTTGGACATGACTATGCCAAAAGCTGGATCATAAGCAGCAAACTGTGACCAAGGGTAGAAATAAGAGCTAAAAGGTCTTTCTGCCATAAGATGTTAATGTATTTCCTCACGAGAAAAACTTGCCTGGATCACCATGCAACCCAAAACTCACTTCTGTCTGTCTACTGTATTTTCTCTCTGTAAGTTTTGGAGCTAGCTACCACTTCATTCTGTTATTTGCATGGAAAATTTTAGTCTTCTGAATCATTCCTATCTAAAAACCCCACCCTTAGCCATATAACATAATAGCATATTTTGTAGTGAGGAATCATAGAATCATACACACAAGACACAGAGGAAGCGGACAAGACAGACGCTCTTCCATTCTGCCTCTGCTCAGCAAGATCTTCAGCAGCCCGTTATCCTCACTGGTATTTTTTCCATTGCTCCACATCCCACTGTGAAGCCAAACATGGCAAAACTGGTTTTCTGAAGCTTTTAGTCAACCTAGATTCAATTTCTTTCCATATCAATGTCTGCACATCAACATTTAATGGTTGATTTAATGAACACCCTACCTACTAAGTAAGTTTGGGGGATTGCTGTAAATCAGATATACATTGACAGACACTGCTAGTGCAGCACAGTTTGCAAACTTGCATAAGAACTTTACCTTATCAGAGTTTCTAGCTGGTCAACATTCCTCAAATCCCCGGTCATTTTATACAGAAAATAAATAGCAAATATTTCTTCATCATAAATGAAGAAAATGATGAAAACTATTCCCATTGCAATTATGTTGAAATTTAGACTGGATTTGATATGCTGGTACATTAAACATGGTAACTAATAAGTATGAACAAATGTCAGGTTAGAACAGGCAATAAAAATAGCAAGAATGAATATCTTGAAAGTCATTAGTAGAAGAACAAGTAATACAAATGCATGCTATTATTAACCACTTTTGGTAATGAAACTATAAATAATATTTAGGTACTTCATTCCAATAATAACATTTCATAAAAACTGGTAAGTAAAAATTGACTAGGATGCCAGTTTTTTAATTTATGATTGTATATCTGAATATGCAAAATTGTAATTGAATTCTATTAGTCAGAACTAAAACTTCCAAAAAAATGGGGGATTTTTATCACCCAAAAGCACAACTTTTGTGAATATGCTGAAAGCTGTCTGCGATTAGTTTGGTACATAAACTTAGACGGAAGACACAGAAAGCTACAGAAGTATGAACTGTTTTTTAAGTATAAAAAGCAAAGCAAACGTATGCCACTAATATACTGAAATGGTGAAAGTTTTCTAGTGTAACACATTCAGGGAGAACAGAATAACATGAAGCCTGCAAATACCTCAACACAGTTAGGTATGAAGCAACCACCCAGTAGAATTTGATATTTACAACTTTTCATACATCCTCACTTCCTGACAGAACAATACTTCGAAGGCCCAGATTTAAAAAAAAAGAACAAAGTCCAAAATGTGCATATTCTGAAAAACTAATTTAGCCATAGCAATTGAACCCTTCTAGACAATTTGTTTTATCTTCAACATTACAGTTTATACAGAGAAGAACAATATCAGCATGGAAAACTGCAATAGCTATTCTTCCAATCAACAGATTTGGTAATAACTCCATATTTAGGTAACAGCTTTTCCAGTGGGAGTTATTTTAATATTTTTAGCATTTTAGAATCAAGTTATTATTGTAACACAAGGCGAAGGATCTTTTAGATCTTACAGTCAACTGCCCTCATCAGGATGACAAACACTGACATAAAATGCTTGCTTCGCAGTTAATGACATCAGGAAGACAGTGTATCTTCCTTTGAACTCTTGATTAAAATACATACCTAAACAAATAGGTATTTTTATATATGTACATTTGATGGTTTTGGTCTATTCTCTTGACACGGTGATCTCACTTTACTTGGAAGATGGTTCAAAAAAGAAATTTCTAGTTTAGGAGATCCAGAACTACTATCAAAATAGGTGTCATTCTAATACAAAGGGAGACAATTGTTTCAAATTGATTTACACTTTCACACAAAATGATAGCAATAAAGTGTTGTAGAGTTCCTTTGGCTGCACTGAATTTTTCATGTTCTCAAATCCATTACATCTGACAATTCATTTTTTTCCAAAATTATTTTAAGAGGTGAGCCAAGTGACAACAGTGATAGAACAGCAAATAGCTTAAGCCTTCCCAACTATTAGCTCAGTACTGGGTCGTTTTCATGTACCAAACATAGAAACCAATGTATCAGTCCAGATTTTCTCTAGTGCCCAACTCCAAATGAAAGATTACTCATATATTTGTGTTTGCTTTTTCAGAAGCTGCGGTGTTCAATAGGCTGTCTCTCTAATAATTGCAACCGCTGTTTCTGAAAACCCAAGAAGCAAGCATGGCCTCCAACCACTGCTGGAAGATTTCAAAAGCATGATGCACATGTTAAAATAGCTGTCTTGTGACAAAATGGACCTTGCTTGCCACTGGTATTGCACTGCACTTAGTGCTAAAAACAGATTTGGTATCTGGTCATCATGAAGTGATTGTGACCTTTTACTCATGGAAAATAATTCTGGTGCATAAAAAATTAGAGTTGGTGAATTACTGTCCTACACCTCTACATTTATGTTTTAGATGATAAGAACAAGTACGTAACAAAGTAAAAAAAAACAAACAACCAATCCTAAATACCTTATAGCTGTATGAAAATACGAAATTGTAGTCAGACCAGTGAGAAATAGTTGCAAATCCCCTGCAGGACAGGTCTGCTGGAGGGGTGAGTAAAGACTTGATTGCAAAGACAAGCAAGAAAAGAGTTTACATGGGAGTCAACCTTACCTCAAGGCTTCCAAAAGTGTGCTGCAGGGAAACTCTTCAATACGGCCCCTGCGATGTGCTGAGGTACAGCCTTTACTATGTGTTCCTGAAGCTTAGACTCCAAGAGGAACAAAGGTGATAAACGAATGACTGTGGACAATTTTTACTTTTGTAAGACTGTTTCTTCAGATTTTGCTTTAAGGCTCTGCAAGGAAAAACTAAATTCTTCGTTTAACTTTTTATAATAATAACCTTACTTAACACTATTTTTGCCTTAATTTTTACATCCCTATTTACTTTTCGTTTTTCTCCAACTGAACAGAATTCCTAATTTATACATACAGGCATAGGTGATTTATCTCAGACACAGGCTCTTTCTTATTCTCCCCAAAAAGTTCAATGTGGAAAATTCTTCTCTATATTGTCCACCATAGTAAAAGCAAAGGTGAAACCAGCCTGTTTTCTCGCAGCGTGTGCCTGAGCAGTCCTGAGGACAGCCAATCCTTTCCAGCCACTGAATGTAACTCTACAGCATCCCTGAGCACAGATCAGTAAAATCTATTTCATTTCAGGCTAACCTACACTATGAAACATGTAATTGGTTATGCCTTTTGCATTATTTCCAATCTAGCTCAGATTTGCATTGTAAACAAATCAATTTGCCACTTTAATTGTTTAGCTCTGAGTCAACTTACAGGGCTGAGAGGGCAGACAAAACATAATAAATGGCTTCGTGTCCAGATTTTATCACAAGGAACTGAACTAAATAACTTATGAGCCCAGTCAGTCCTATTGAGTTATGAACTAGCTCTTCCTCCAGAGTAAATTAAAATTCTTATTGCATACAAAAAGCCTAGCGAACACATTTTATTACTGTTGCAGGGAAGTGCAGAAATAATGGAGGTAGAGCTAAGGTAAATATATAACCTGATGCCTCTCTGGTGGATTGTTTGCTAAACCTTGTAATTTTATGCAGTGATGTTTGAATGTTGTATTTTCTGCCTGTGTATTCAGAAGGCTCAGTAGAAAAACGTAAGTTGCTGGGACATGGCAAAATGAGAGCATTGTGATGACAGAAGAAGCTACAGTAAACAAAGAATACGTCCTAAGAGCAATGATCATTTTCTGCTACATTTTCCAATAAGCAGTCTCAGCCCAAATCAGGAACAATAGGTATTTTAGTTAGCATTTGGGAAAAGAGCAGAGAGCACAAAGTAATAGAAACTAAGTAAATGGGAAAATTATAGAAAATTATAGAGTTCAGATAAAATGGAAGCTGCCATTTATTCTATAGTAGAAATTCATAATTTCAGAAATACACACTTAACTATAATAGTATATATGTACAACGAATAGAGGAACACACACTTTAAATTACTACCAGAGAGCAAGACACGAGTCCCTAAACGGCATAAGTACACACAGAGAGGAACATTTGTCATGCAATGTGAAGGCAACCTGAAAAAGTGACTGCCTCATTCTCAAGTTACAGGAAGACAACAGGCCAAAATTCATGCCCCGCAGCAAAATTCTTACTAATTTCAGCAGGTCTAGCATTCTGTATAAGGAAGAAGACAGCTTTTGCAATAATTGAAATACATGGACTCAGGGAAACAGAACAAGCATAAACCTTATCACTTGTCAACCAAAAAATCTGACCTTTGAACAAAAAAAACAAAAAAAAAGAATCTATTTCAGCATAAGTGGTTTGGGTTTCTTTTCTGCAATGGTGAGATGAACCTACAGCCACTCCTTGCATGAAAAACAAAATACATTTTTAAGTTACTAGTTAATAAATGTCAACCTAAGTGAAAAACAGAAGTGCTGATTTGAATCTACAAAGGAGCAAGACTAGTGATAATCTCAGAAGTTAAATATTCAACACAGTAAGATCTTGGAAGTGACTGGGGAAAATTCCTAGTCTGGTCTTTGAGGATAGTTCTTGAGAAAAACATGATAACATAACTAATGGGACTCAAATACAGAAAGATCATGATCTCAGTTCAAACTGAGAAAGAGAAACAAGCTAATCTGTAGATGACCTCAGAAATAAACCAAACTGATCAAGAAGAATGCATATGAAATAAAAATATCAAAACTACATGAGAAATCCAGCTCTGTTACATAACTGCAGAGCACGCTTTAAAATATTCTTGCAAGTGCATTAAAAAACCCCATATCTTGTATATGGAAGAAAACCCAAGCAAGCTTCAATAGGAAAGAATGTTACAGAGGCCATCTTATAGAAAATGTCAGCATGTAAGGAACAGAAATCTTGCTCAGTTAAGGAGACTGTGAAAGCCTGTACAACAGCAGAGGACCCACACACCTCTGCATCTGCGTTCTATTCTGCTAAGACAGGGAAGTCTACGATAAATAGAAAGAGCATGTAAATAAAAGTAGTCTATCTAGAAAGAATCAGCATGACTTCTGTAAAAGAAAATCTTTCAGTCCATAAGGAATGCCAGCAGGACCTTTGCAAACACAAGTAAGTGAGCAAAAAAGGTAGAAAATCAGTTCATTATAGAGGAATGTGTTCAGGAAAAAAAGCAACTAAGCCATACGTACACGATGCTCACCTCAGAAACGGAAGTTGAAACTCGGGAAGGAAGTCTCAAAGTTGTTCTTGTCGAATCCTTCTGGCCCAACACACAGAAGGAGCCAAAACACCTGGAAAGACATTGGGCATTATTAGACATGGTGGAAATAACAATAAAAAGGGATCCATGGTTTTCCACATCTTTAATACAGGTTGTAATGCTGCTCAAGGTCAATTCAGAAGCATGCAGCATAGCTGGGAAAAGTACAGAGGAGCCAACTGTGATGTTCAAAGATGCCTTAAAAAAGTGAAAAGGCTGAAGTCCCAAGGGAGAGACCATAAAGATTTACAAAATCATGCAAGCAATATGCAGAAATGCATTTCCACAACTCTTCACAACACCACAACTAGGAGGTAATTTGCAAAATTAAAAGCGGATTCATTTTAAAAAGATAAATGAAAGTACTTCTTCACACAGTAGATATTAAACTTCTGGGATTTGCTGTTATAGAAGGTTGTTGAAGAAGACACTATTAGAAAGCTCAGAAAGGAATTAGACAAATTCATAGACACTAGATGCATAGATCAAGACTAAAAAGTTATAAATGAATACTAAAAAGCAAGGCCTCTGATGTCCCTGATACAACTCCAAATACTGATGAATAAACTGCAGAAAGCAGGCAGGCTCACGTGGCTTGCCCTAGGTACCGTCTCTTTCCGTCATTGCTGGAGACAGACAGGCAAAAAAATTTCTGTCCCGGAAATAAACATGTTTAGAGAAGCATATGTTGTAAACAAATTGAACTTAAATTCTCCTTGCATTTTAATCAAAAGAATAGAAAAACTGGAGCACAGACTCTGATAAAAAGTCTCATTTCACACTGGGTATCAGTGTAGCTGAATCATTTCTGACACCAGACTGGTTGATTCTGGGGTTTTGTGGTGGGGGTTTTAGAACAAAGCTCTGCTGGTGTTGACACATCTCACTTCAACGGTGGAATGAGGAAGAGCAACCTTAGCAGGATCCACCCCACCTTTACTAAGTGCTTGCACAGTCCTCACCAAACCAAAAGTGAGGAGGCGTCTCTTCACTGAGAGAGAGAATAAGGCATCAATTGTTAAAGTGGTTATATGTGAGAGACTTGATTTGAGAAACAAAACCAATGCACAAAACTAAGGACAGGGACTTTTTTTTGTCCGCTGCTGGCCTATCCAGATTCTAAGACTCCATGAGGCTCACAGGGTTCGCCTCAGTCCACAGAAGCGCAGCACGTCACCACAAAGGGATTCAGGTAGAAATTAAGGTGCCCTGATAGTCACATGCACCTCCCAAGTTTTAACAGCACAGGTAAGATCTCAATTCTGGCAAGAGGTTAGCACTGCCTAGAACTTGCTCTTAAAACTGGTCTGAGGAAGTGAATCTGTAGATGACACCAAAGAACAAGCCCTTACTACAGACTTAGTACATATTTCTAATCAGTCACTGGTCTTGCTTCTTTCCCAGAATCAAAGAAGGTACAGCTTCACTTGCCCCAAAACAGCTCAGTAGTTTGGAAAGTAGCCTGTGTACACAGGCATCTTACCTGCTCACTCAGGAAAAATATTGCTGTGCTTTCAACACCACAGTCGTCTAGGATCGCAAAGCTCACTTCCTACCAATCATTTAGGTCATTCCTTGTTGCTTTAAAATTCTTCCTGAACCTATCCACGTTGAACTGTTCTCTCACTCTCGTACACCAAGTCAAGTTAGCCATGCCTATATTAATTACTTCGGCATTTCCTAAGAGCTCAATTAAAGGAAACTGAGATATTCCTTCAAACACCCCAGATGCAGCATCAGTGGGAAAAAAAAAATAAATAATTTTATCTCAATAAGGAAGAATTTCAATTCAATCAGTTTCTATTCAGGCCTTGCTCAGAAAAATTCAGTCTTAAGTAGTGAGCCAACTCCAGGAAATGCTAAGCAATAAGCAGGGATTATACTCTCTCATAAGATATTTTTCAGTTCTCAGGTGGCCTATTAGTCATTCCTCGCAAGTCAAGATTTCCTATTTAACTATTTTGAAAAGATCAAAGCAGAAGTTTCTTCATCATTTTCATCTTGATACATTTTGTGTACACTAGCACTACAAATTCAGACCTGGCATAAACTGCCTGTAACGTCATTTCCTGTCCCCAGTTTCCATTTGACATGAGGGTTTTTTCCCCTTATACCACCAGCTAGGACAAGGGATCAAAATCGTCAAAAAGAGCTGTTCTCCAGCCACTACATGGCTATTACCACTATATATTGCATTATCAATAGACCAGGCTAACAATTCTTCTTTCTAAAGGAGAGTCAAATAAGCTCTGTTTATAGTTCAGCCAGCAGCAAGATGACTTTACTAATAGGTAACAAATTGCCACTCTGATTGGAGCCAGCTGTCTAGTGAAAAACTGGAATCATGCACTGGTGTTCTGGAGCGCTCGCTTTTGTACAACATTGGCTGGCTGCAGCACTATTTATATGCAGCTCTTCTGCGTGCTGCATTCAAGATGAAGTGATAGCGACCATCTTAAAACAGCTGTAAAGTCATTTCTGCCATCAAATCATATAAACTGGATTATTTTTTAATTATTTTTTTTGTTTTATTTAGGGTTTTAGTCAGGACAGTGACAACTTAGAGTCCACAATAAGGAGGTATGCTAGTCTGCCATTTGGCATGGCAGTCTTCAGAAAGGCTTAGACAGCTCTTGCATTTATTCTATTCTACTTCAGTTGGCGTCTACCAGGTTTGCAATGACAGAAACATGGACACTTCCTGAGGCTTTCCCATTCTAATGTTCGTACAGTCTAACTGGGATGGGGGGTCAGATGGTGAGTTAGAGGAGGGTGAGTGAAAGCAGAACAGAAAGGGCACTTACTTGTTTCCACTCTCCAGCAGCTCAGGCTGACTACATGCTGGTAGATTTTAATTTCCCAGGTCTGTAATTGCTTGCCCCAGTTACATCTTTCTCAGAGGCCACCGTCTTCCCCGCAGATGCCTAAGCAGAGTAATCAGGTTTGAAAGTCAAGCGAAGGGAACAAAAAGCACCAGGTTTGACTAACTCTCCTCACACTTAGACCTGAATGCAGATTTTGATCTCTGTTATCTACATAAGACTTGCAGGTGCACAGCTTCCTCCCTCTCTGGAGCTTCTTCATCCATTTCTCCCACAAGGAGATAAAGATTTGCTCCATCCCTACACAAGCCCCTGCAGTCAGCAGTCTGATAAAAGATGAGCCATCCTGCAGCAACCTCTCATCTAGCAGGAGGCACAGTAGCTTCTGCATTTTCATGAGGGAGACTAACAAAACAGAAGCAATACACAGCAGACTTGTTTGTCTCTCTCCAACACACTCTAGTTTGGGCTTTTTTCTGATCCCCACTACCTCCTTGTCAAAGGAGGTTTGTGAGATAGATACTTTTAGTCACCTCCTTAATAATGATAGTGAAAAAAATTTAAAAGCTTTGGGACTGTTTATAATACGAGTTTTTAGTTTCAGCAGATTTTCTACATCTGAGGACCAAACCAAGACATCATTCTTGTTCTAGCCAAGTGCACGAATTAGGGGCACAAGCCTAGAGATGAACCAACATATACATATACAGTTTCTTCACCACGGCAAAATATCTTTTCTCCTAAAAATGCTTTCTTTCAAATAACATGATATGTAGACATATGTCAATGACATTAGAGGCTTAAATCAAAATGAAAGGGTAAGATAGCCTGAAGAAACTACACTGGTTTAGTAACTGGTGAGGGTCAAGGGGGTTACAGATGCACTGCTGGCTTTCCACACGTATGGCTCGTGTTTGCCAGAGGAAGACAACTCTTGGCAAACCACTCACTTTTAATGAACTTCATTTAAGAAAACAACTGTTCTCAGAAAACTCGGCCAAAAAATGAGTTGTCTGCTCACATTACTATTTTAGCATTCACAAGTAACTCACATCAACTTACAGCTTCACAGTAAGGCAAGATTTCTTGAGAAAGATCGTGACAGTGCTCTGTATCCATGGACCAGACCTTGAGCCCTTGCATGTCTAAACACTGCCGCAGCCCACATACTTCATTTTGATCTTGGATTATTGTAAGATTTCCAGGATGAGAGAAGCACGGTTTTGGGGCGCTCTAGCCCTTGTCATAAAATGTATTGGGTTGGAAGCAATCTCTAAATGTCATCTAGTCCAACTCCCCTGTAGTGAGCAGGGGGATCTTGAACTATATCAGGTTGCTCAGAGATCCATGAAGCCTGACCTTGAATGTTTCCCGCGATGAAGCCTTGACCATCTCTCTCGGCAACCTGTTCTAGGGTCTCAACATCCTCAGAGTAAAAAATTTCTTCCTTATAACCAGCCTACATCTACCCTCTTTTAGTCTAAAACCATTGCTCCCTGTCCTATCGCAGCCGGCCTTGCTTAAAAAAAGATTGCCCCCATCTTTCTTACAGGTTTGCTTTAACTATTGAAAGGCTGCAGTAAGGTTATCTTTACCTCCTTCTCCTTCACGTCTTCCCTTCGACGTCACATAACAATTCTTCCCAGCACCAACAGGAGCCTGGAGGTTAAGGACATGCATTTTTCACCTGCCACAGGAGATAAAAAAAGAAAGAAGCTGACGCATAGGAAAAGTAAGCCTGGCCCAAGGCTAACTAGCCCTAGTGGAGGTAAGCTGAGGCAAAAGGTCTCAGAGGAGGTTGGTTAAATGCAGACTTAAAAAATTCAGACACAAGGCCTGCTGGACAACTTTAAGGAATTTCACACTTTGCTTGCAACAGCAGAAGTATCTATTTTACCAGAAACTTCACAGATTTTGTAATGGATTGTCTGGTCTTCACCAGAACTGCAGAATTACAACACCAATCCTGTTCCTTCAAATAATGTGTCTTGCAGGCAGCAGCGAAAGAAAGGTGAAAGAAAACACAGTTAAAAGCCAGCACAGTTTACACACTTTGTCTCAAAAGCTACAGAAAATGAATACTCCAGGTTTACCAGAACACCCCTGTGGAGGGTGTGGGTGCTCGGGGGCTGGCACTGAGGGGCTGCAGGGCGGCCCCTGTGAGGAGCGGCTGGAACCGCCCTGGGCCGGCTCCCACCGACCCCTCAGGGCAGCGCTGGGCCCCTCAGGGAGACTAACGACGCCTCAGGGGAAGCGTATTTAGGAAAGGGCAAAACCACCCCACAGGCAGCAAGGAGTGGAGAAAACATGAGGGAAACTGCCCAGCAAACACCAAGGGCAGAGGAGGAGGAGGAACTCCAGGCACCCAAGCAGACATTCCCCAGCAGAGGACCACGGAGGAGGAGCTATTTCCCTGCAGCCCCTGGAGAGCCGAGGTAAGTGTGGGGGAAAAGGGGAGGAGAGGGATTGTTCTAACTCTTGTCATTGTTTTTCACCATCCCCAATCTTCTTCACTTGGCAATACATTACCTTCCCCCAAGTGGAGCCGGTTTTTGGTAAGTGATCTCCTCATCTCTCTCAACCCATGAGCTTTATCATCTTGTTTCCTCTCCCTGTCCCACTGAGGGGAGGGTGTGAGAGCATGTCTGGGTGATCGGCTGGCCAAGGTCAACCTAACACAGTAACCTCACTTCCCTAACAGCTAATATTTAGGCTTTTCCAAATATGTCTTTCAAGTAAGTGGCAGATCAATGCGAGAGCTCGTAGTTATTGCTTCTTTCAGTTCAGTTTTAAGGATGAGACAACAAAGAAAAAACGGTTTATAAGTCCACATCATCATTAACAACCAATGTTCTGTATGAGCAGCATGTAAAACCTGTCTTAGCAGAAACATATTTTTGTTAAAGGTATATATAATGATTGCAGTGTTAGCCACGAGCAGTCTGACAGCATTCAAATTCTTTGACTCATTCATCAGAAATCCTTGACAACTCTACCAGTCTTCTACCAGCAGTTTTTCCTTACATTTACACTAATAACAGAACTGAATTTGAGATACTTTAGGCACTGAAGAGATTTCCTCACAGCAGTTATAGCTGGTATTTACAAAAAGAAGTGCTACATGGTTAAAAAACAGGGATCTTTGTATTTTTACAACATAGTGAAGTGCTTAAGCTTTTAAAACAAATACAAATAGGCATTCAACCAAGCACTAAGGTTCCTGAATTTTAGTTATTATTCTCCACAAAAATTGTGAGGAAGAGGTGAACTTTCAACTGTGATTTTACAGTCACTGGTTAACACACTGGATAAGCCACAATTTGAGAAAGAAAACTCAAGGAGAACAAGAATAATTTGAAAATGTTGCCACTTGTCTGAGCTTTTGGAGGAGCTAAACACACAAAAACCAACTGGGAAATAATATATTTTCCTCGTACACAAGAGAGGCAAACATGGAAATAAGACTTTTGGAACAGGTAAGTTATTAAAGGCATTTAAATGAAAGAAAATGAAACTCAGAAGCCACAGAGTACAATGTTTTAATCCTTTCTCTCCTGTCAGGTATTTTCTTCTGTCCTTCTTTCCCTACATACCACCCTCTTTTACAGACTTGTGCCACTTCTGCTCTCCCTGCTCTTGAAAATTTTGTGGCCTAAGCTTTCTGGAAGATTTTAATTGTTAATGGAGACCAGTATCTAATAAACTATCACATCCTTCCAACCTTTACGCACCACTGGTAGCTCCTCCTCAAACATCACCTATTTACCACTAGGAGACAGGCTACCGCTTGCGAGTCACCCATACTGCCATCATTGTACTACAAACACACCTAAACCAGTTATTCACAAGTGAGCTAAGGTTCTGCTAGCGGAGTTGCTGGGATACTACAAAATTCAGCACAGGATGCAACATCCAGCTGCACAGGGTTGGGCTGTTAGCTTTCTGCACTGGCAAAAACTCTCCAGCTACTTTTTTAAAGCAAGCTAAGCATTTTGACATGAGCAAGTCACAGTAGGGATTGCAGCGTATAAATACTCCAAGAAAGTGTACCTGCAAAGACTTCCCCTCAGAGAAAAAAAAAAAAAAAGGCAATTAATTCCCTAAACCAAATGGATCCCTAAGGATCTGTGCAGAGGTCAGGAAGTTTTGTCTATTTTCATGCTGTCCACAGCACAACGCCACTGAGGAGCAAATTCCCAACAGCTGCCACAGTTTCAGGGGGATTGTGTGCCACAAAAACAGAGTTTGCACAATCACTCTAAAAACGCATTTGTTAGTGACCCAGTAAAATTTCTGCAGACTGGGAAGGGATGACGTTGTGGAGACCAGCTGTTCTACTTCCTGACTGTGGACACTCCCAGTGGTAATTCTGTCAAGGGGAGACAGGCTTGAGATGATGACAGAAGCACTGGGCTCACCAGTGGGCACACAATCTCCTTTACAGGGGGGAATTTTGGGAAGTTCTGCTGAAAGGTGCAAAAGGACAAGAGAGGTTTTAGTGACGTAACAGAACGAGTAAGTCGAACTCTTCCTCTGGAGGACATACTCACCAGTTACACCTTTACAAAAAAAGTATTTTTTCGTACCAAAGGCAATGACTACACAGCATAAAAAGAAAATAATAAAAAGAATCTGAACTCAATGTAGTGATTGTTCTCTGTGTTGCTAGAGCCAGATACTTCATACAGTTGCCACCACATAAAAATAATTCCAAAGCATTTTTTAGATTGAAAACACATATAATAAAACTGAATGAGATTGTCTCAACGCAGCACAATACACCAGTAACTGAAACAAAACAATTGTGTGTTTTTCTGCCTCCTGGGTAGTTAACACTGCTTTTAATTTCATCTCTGTCTTTTCATATTATCATCTGCAGAAGCTCATGGCCAAGAGTTTGCCCTGGTAATAGCTGACTGTTCTCTTTGATATCATCACTTCTTGCTCTTTATGGACAAGCCAATATTCGTTGTGATTAGCAAGGGACAGCCCTGTCTATCCAGATTAGTCATGAATACTTAGCAGTTCACTCCATGCATCATCACTAATTGCTATAAAAGAAAATGCCTGCACTTCTTTTTTTAAACAAAAAAGACCATAATTTTCTTTCTCCAGAGAAGACAACAACGCTTCACTTGTATTCACCACAGTTGGTGAGAATATGTTTCCTTCAGCTATCCCAGAAAATGATGCCTTATTGGTCAGCTTTTTTATTGCTTGCCTAAGATTTCATGTTCCCTGAACCTGTACTAAAATATTACTTTCTAAAAAAAGACCCAGAAAGGTATTATCAGGTAGCTCATAGTTATTCAACTCCTTAAACTGCATGACCATGCATTCCTAGACAATAATCTTAAAGAAAATTCAGTGACAATTCCTTCTACCATGGGAATGACTGTGGGCACCCTGGTGCGTGCCTAGTCCTAAAAAGATATGAAGGTATTATTTCTATTCCCACTTTAGCTTGTGCTTTTAAAAGAAAAAAAAAAAAAACAAAACACACCCAACCAACCAACAAACCACCACACATCTAAACAGGATACACTACTATCTTCCCCATATTTGAATGATCTCTCTGTGAAAAATCTGGGGTTTATTCAAAAGGTACCTTCATAAAAATATCAATTCTTTTTCTTAAGAGATATTTTTAAAATAAGCTGGGCATCTGGGTTTTGTTTGGTTGATTTTTGTTTGGTTGGATTTTAACTGATTTGTTATTGAAATGTCTTCCTGGTAATCTTCCTAGTTTTGTTTCTGATTGTGCCTGACATGCGTAAGGGAAAAAGTGCCTTAATTATACTAAGTAAAACAATACTGACCTGATACCAAATATTACTTTAAAATATTCTTTCATAAATATATTTTATATCTTCATTCATTAAAATAAAAAAATACAACTACACAATGTATAATCGTTGCATAAAACATGTACATACCATTTTGCCATAGGGTAATTAGTTTGCATCAGAAAATACTTTTTTCCATCAGGTATTGTTTCCTGCAATGAAAGAAAATGTGTTTCAGAGTGATTCATGAAATCTGCCAGAAGCGTGCTGTTCACTGATAAAATCTCCTCCACCAAGAGCTATTCTTCTGTAGGACAGCTCTAGAAATCACATTGCTGAAATGAAGGAAATGTAAATGGAGCAAAGTATAGCATATGAACTAATTTTTTTTAAAAAGCCATTGTAGAACCATCAAAGATTTTACAGATGCTAGGTTTGACACAGTCATGGAGGCAAGAAAATGGAAAGTTTCATACTAATTTTACACACGTGCCTTTGCGCAGCCCTTCCGTTGCCACAGATGCCAAAAATCATGACCATGCCAGCTCAAGGCAGAAACTCTAGTTCCAATAAAAGCTCTCTTTTGGGGTTCATTTTGGCATGAAAATAAACTCTCATCACAGAGCTGACATATCCAATAAATCCTTTCAGTCACCAATGGCTCTCTCTACATCACTAACTAGTTACAGTCCAGAAAAATCACATCTGAAGAGAACATCAATAAGTACTTGGAAACACCAGATTTATTTTGCTTTTGGGAGTTGTTTGGGCTGGGGGGGCGGGGGGAGGGGGTGGTGTTTAATTATTATTTGGGGGGATTTATTTGTTGTATTTTTTGTTTTGTTTGGTTTGTTGTTGCTTTGTTTCTTTGTTTTTTATGTGTAGTTCTTCAGTGGGTTTGTTTGGTGCATTTTGTTTGTGGTTATTTGTTTTGGTTTTTTTTCTCCAGATCAGCTTTAACCTTGTCCCACATATTGAATATCAGTCAGCATTCAGGGCATTGTAGGTGCACTCTGAGACTGCATCCTCCCATTTAGGTTCATCCAAAAGGAATCCAGTTCTCAGTACGACACAGCTATAGAACAGAAACCAAAGCAGAACGAATGGGAGCAACTGTGCAACTCCCTTGACAAACACAATCCTTATCTAACAAAAGTGCTTACATAGGTGCACTCGGGATGACTTAAAAGAGCATTTTGTTACCATATAAGTAAATTTATGCACAAAATAATTCATGTCAAGAGAGCTTTTGTACTGGATATGAACATCAGTCACCATGTTACTGAAGAATTAGTAAGGGATTTCTGTCAAGGTTTTTTTTTAGCTTAGCGTTTTGTTGAACAACTGGCAGACACAGCAGACAAGGGACAGTTCCAAAAATGTCCTCAGTCAACCAATACATAAAACCTAAAGAGAACATGTAAGGAGGATTTGGGTGTCCTCAAGTTTTGACCTGGAGCTGTCACCATTTAACATTCACCATAAACCACCTTGATTACTGCTGTCAAGACTCCACATGGAAGATATAAGCCATGCAAGTAGAATATTTAAGATCTTTCCGCTGCCCTTCTGCAAATCTGGTAATGAAATCAATCTCCTAATTAACTAATTGCTAATTCATTTCTGCAGAGCCATTAGCACGTTGTCACTCTAGTACCTATATATTATACTAGTTTTCTTGTATTGTTGCTTTGTTCCACATTTTTCCAGGCGACACATTATGAGCATTATTTCATATCCCAAAGCCTTCCCAACAGTATCTACATGTACATTACTGTTATTGATAATACACATTGTCTATGATAATAATTTATACAGCAGCTGGAAAAACTGATCAGAAGAATAAAGGTATTGAAGTTTTTTTGCAACTGTTTCCATATTGGTTGTAACATTTTTCTGTACTCTTTCAGAAAACCATATTGTTTATACTAGATCTGATGCTAAAATACCAATTGTTCTATAAACTGACTTAAATAACATACCTTCTTCTGAGAATATATGCAGAACTTTGAATCTGTGCACAGCTACTACTAACTAACAGCAACAGGACACAGAAGTCAACACACACGGACCAGTTGGAACAGTGAGGGCCTTAGTATTATTAAACAAAAGATACTATTTCTCTAATTGGTATCAGCCCCTTAAAAACATATTATTCCTAGCAAATCTCTTTTAGCTTTCTAATCTTGGGCATTCCTAAATAACTAAATATAAATTAAAGACAGCAGATTGAAATTAAATTTTGTCTATCAATCTAAAACATCTTCTATTCATCTGGAAAGTCTTAATTGAGGACACGTATCTTCAGCTTGCTTTCATTTTCTAACTACTATGGTGTAAGTCCTATTTTAAGACATTGTAATTGTAAACATTCTGATCATTGGTGTGATACACTGTAAATTCAAGACCAAGAATATATGAAAATTAAGTAAAGAGATGGCTGCAATGCCACTTCTGCATGGTTAACTGTAAGCTCAGGCTGTACTTGCAGGAGAGAGAGCTGGAGTAAACGTGAGACATATGCACACTCCTACTCATCTGTCGCAAACCATCAGGGTCTAGAAAAAAATAGCAGGTACCATCTTCAACTGGTTGCTGACAATGACACCCTCAGCAGGGCTTAGATCCACTAATGAACACAGACAGTCAGAAACCCAAACAAACGTGTCATGTGAACAGTCCGGGTGATTTTTACTCCTATTATTCCTCCATTTCTGCATGGAGGAAGCTCACTATTAACAAGTGGATATCAAAGACTGATATATTATTTTACCTCTGTCCCATCTGCAGAAATCAGCCTTAATGGCTGATTATACAGGAAATCCATTGCACCCATGCTGAGACTATTTCTACCTCTAAAGCACAACTACACATAAGCTATAGTTTCTGATACTGGTCTACTTGAAATGTGGGGGTTTTTTTCCCGCTATGATCTTCTCACTAGCTAGGGTGCAACTGCAGTGCTGTAAGGCCAGCAGCAGAGGCACAGAAATATCTTGGCTGGGAACAGCTAAGGGAACGCTCAATACGATAAACTCTTTCCCTTCCTTCCTCACCATACTTTTTTGTTCTGCATCTGATGGGAGAAGGTCGTCTCCTTCCTGTTGCTTGCACACACAACACATATTTATTATGTTCAAGACTTACGAATAGGGAGTACACCTCTCTGTCTCACCAGCTCACTTTCATGCTGTGAAGAGTTGCTCTTTCTGACAGCTCTGGAATCTAAAAGTGATTTTTTTCCCCCCTCCCCTCCTAATAAGATTGGCCGAGTGCCATCTGGCATGCAGAGGTCTGATCTGGGATTTAGATTACAATTCCTGCGCGGTGGGAGAGTTCCAGTAACGCTGGTAGGTTAGAAAGAGTCAAAGAGAAATCCTTTCAAGTCAATAAAATGACTGGTCACAGCCTGAAGTAGGAAGAAATACATCCTGTGCAGCTAGAAATTTCTTTCTCTGTTCTCTAACACCCAATTTTGGGCCTTCTAGTCAAGGCATCCTTGTAGGCCTGCAGATGTAGAGGGGGACATAACACTCACACTTCGTCAAAACTTCTTCCAAAAGCCATCAGGGCATCTCTGATACAATACTTAGAGATAAATGGAAGCATACATGCAAGTTGTATACAAAGGTATAAATGAAGTTACAGCCTCCCTACTCTTAACGACCTATACCATAGTACGCACAGATAAAAGCAAAAAATGCCAGTGACAAGACACTTCGTATTTCTATAGTTTACTCAAATGTCCTAGAAGTGAAAACAGATTATTTCCATATGTATTTTGAGACCCTTTCACATAAATTTAGTGAACTGAAATTAAATTTAAATGAATACGTAAAAATAATCTTCGTAATTTACTCCAGTTTCTCTTAGAGACATTTCATGACATCTTCAGTGCCAAAGAAATGTTATCTGCCTCATTACAAAATCCCAAGGGAGACATGACGCTCTAGTTTTTCACAAGGAAAACTAGACAAGGCCACTATATACTGATAGAATGAAAGCTGGAAGGAGCGAAATATATGGCTATGAGACACTAAGTAACTAATAGGAGAAATTACTGGCTCTTACCTAGGCCATGATTTTTTGTGGTGTTGGCATATGTCACTTATCTTGCTGTAAGAGATGAAAGATACATCTTCTTCATAATGAAGACAGTCTAGAAATCACTGGGAGTGAGGCACTGTGTAGCAATTTGCACTGCTTGCAATAGTTTTAAGTATCTTCCTCCAGGTTAGTCTTCCGTAATGCGCAGGAAATTCACATTCACTCAGAAGTGAATGTGTGACTTGAACCAAGTCTGATTTTAGTGAATTCATTTCTGAGACAAATGACCCAATTGAGTATAACGGCTCTGTGAAGTTGCCTAGAGTAAAACGTATGAGTAAGTAAGTGATTGCATGATTGAGGCCCGAGACATTAAGAAACATACTGCTGCTCCCCAGTAATAGCATCATTAATGCAGTCATTTATGGGTTTATTTTTACTTAGAACAGGAGAAAATACATTGCCCTTCTGAGACCATGAGAAATCAATACATTTTCAGCTTTTAATAACATGATCTAAAGCAGTTACTATAGGCTGCAGTGAAATCTGTTGTGAGTATATGATGGCATTCATTCTCTCCACAATATTATTTGCATTTTTACAGACACAAGGCCAAAACCTCAGTGAAACAATAATTAAACCTGTGCTGTACTGCCTAAAATGAAAATTAGATACACTAAGAAACCTAAAAAGTTCTTTTAACATCTTTATTGTTTTCCTAATGAAGAAAACAAATAGAGTTCCCAAAACGTACATCTTGCACCAACACCAACTCACAACAGCACCAACCTTCGTATTAACAGGGTGTCACTGACTACACTTGGGCTGTAAAAATGCAAACATCACATACACATAAACACATGCTAAGTCAAATGCTGTTTATGCTTACTTGACCTGTTGACACCCGATTTTGAGAAGACCCACTGTTGTATATTAACATTTTTACATTCCATTTTTCCCTGAATGTAAGTATATCACAAATAGGGCATGGCAGGATTTAGGATCTTGCTTATGACACTCATGCCTCAAGTTCCCTGATCAAAGAAGCAAGAAGAAGTATTACCTTGGGAAAGAGACTTTATTACAGACCTTCAAAGTAAAAAAGGCACCACTGCCTCAGAAGCAGCAGCTCTTTCAGAAGCATGATGCCTGCAGGAGGGAGGGCAGTACTCCTCAAAGACAGACAGACAGGGATAAGTAAGGTCAGTGCACATCACCATTCCTGGTCACCAGTGTCAAAAGCTGTAAAAAATAATTTACATTTAATTGTATTTGAAAGTCTCCTTATTCATTATTATTCTCACAACAGCTGGGCTGGAACTCAAAGAAACATCACGGGTTAATCCTTGGAAGTTCACACGTGAAACTTTGGCTTTGGGGCTATTCAGTTTTAAAAGTTGAACACTTGTAAATACATCAGTAGTAACTGGGCTCATCTCACTTAAAAATGAATTCATTTGCAATAAATATAATTCAAAACAAATTGTTTGAACAGCAATCATTTCTATATTTGCTATAAGCAATTGGTAGCCACTTTTATCTTTGATTTATAGCCTAAGAAAACACCTCTTTACTTACATCCAGTTCATTCTTCCTTTCAGTCACAACAGATCAAATCTATAGATGTCTTACATGTCATACCTACTATTTTATCACTATTGTTAGGACTCATAGTACTTCAAGAGTCCAAGCGAATTAGGAAACTCTTTAGGTTTGTCATCTGTTGGGGTTGTCTGAAAGCTCTTTAAACACAGATTCAATTTCCTTTTGCATCTTGTAAAGAAGACCTGACACCCCAGAGAACGTAATTGGGCAAGTTCATTATTGGCCACTGTATCAAACTCTAAAGTTTCCAGTGCTGTAAGTTTCATCAACAAAAAGAAAGCCTGAAGGACTCCACACGGGCAGAGATTGCGCTCTAGGAATGTATTTCAAAAATGGAGCCATATAGTGTTAGGAAGAACTTGATTTATGTCACACACAATGAGGTTGCTGGTACTCTGCCCAAAGATGTATGTAGCACTATGGGGTTTTTGTCCACACAGATGAAGAATACGTCACATTAACCTTTCACAACTGAACATCACTTACTCAACCAGCTTAGGCAGACATGCTGAGCACGTCAGCTTCTGTGAATCCTAAACCTTGGTGCCAACAAGTTACATAAAGGAGATAGCAGCTGACGCAAGTAGTGAACCACAGGCACTGAAACATTTGCAAATATAAAACTTCACAGCAATGATGGACTCGAGAAAACCAAGTAAATACAGCCATCTGATGTTTCTCATTTGCTGGTTAGACAGTCGTTTGTAAAGATACTTTTTTCCACCTGCTTTTGGAACTTGACAGTACCAGTGGTTCTGCAGTGTGCTACCGAATTAGGAGGCATTTTGTTTGTATTGTTAGAGCCTTAATTGAAACAGTCAGAGAGAAATGTTTTATTACAGAGACAGAAAGGACTTTTTTAATAAAGCTCTAAGGAGACTCAGTTTTAATGATGCTTAACACAATGTTTTAAACCACACAGTACATCTACACGCTATTTCTTGTTAAACATTCGTTATTTAACAGCAGGCTGGCACCAGATTGCCTGCTGTGGATAGTTAGGGCTGGCTCATACAAGTTCTGACAGTCTCAACATTGATGAAAGACAGCGTCAGTTTTAATTCTTACAGTATTTCACTTCTTGACACTTTCTTCCTCGGAATACTATTTATAACAGATGTTCTTCACATGGCAGTAAGTGTAAACGCAATTATAATCAGCTGCTACACTACATGTCCTGGCATTGCTTGCGAACGCTAAGTATGAGACTAGGATTATGAAAAGCAGGTACATCTGTTCCTCATAGGTGTTTAAACACTCAGCACTTCTGACTTGGATGTGAAAATACCGATATAATAGTATAGCCATTAAAACCTGAACATTAAGGGTTAGCAGTTGAAAAGAACAAGCCGGATATGGAAAACGACTTCTAGCAGTATCTTAGTAAGTTAGTTTGTAACCATATGGAAGTTAAGATTAAGAAACATTGATAAGTTAAGTTTTCAAAAAACACACCAAAGTATGAATTTTCAACTAAGTTGAGTTGTTTAGCCACAGCCATTATATTTCAAATCAATTGACAACTTCTGTTTTTAAAGATTTTGTTTCCCCCCTGCTTCGGGAATTTTCACATTTTTGCTTTGGATCATGTAGGAAGTCAGAAGGCTTTTTTGATGTTGCAGTGCTTAGGGTTGTGGGTTTTTTCTTTTCCTTGAAAAAGGACATTACAGATGCAGGAAAAAAATAGTAATTTTACCTGCAGAAGATGCAAATAGAAACAAAATGAAAGCTAATCCATTACAAAATTACAGAGCACTCAAACTCAAATCCCTTCCCTTCACAGGCAGAGCTATGGCAAGCAAACTTTAAACCAAGCTGGTTTTAAAAAGCAAAACTGCCTCATTGCCAAAATATACTTTTTTTGTCTAGGATGTGACAACTTGAATATATATGGGGAACTTGTGACATTCAAAGAAAAGGTGAGAGTTCAAAGTATAATTGCATGTCATGGACTGAAAAGCTGAACTATAAGTACTCATAAAAACAACAGTGACAAAAGGCACACAAGGCATTTCTCCCCAGTATTGAACAGAAAGACTTGGAGTTCTGTGTTAGCTCTGATTTTTCCCCACAGCCCATTTCTAAAAGGCAGGTATCCCCTGAAGGAAATGAAAAAAAAAAAAAAAATCCCCAAATCAGAAATGTTGATAAGGTGACTCAATCAATCATGGGACATATTAGCAGCAGTAAACAAGGTTGTCTAACCAGAGCGCTAACCTTGAGGAAGGAGGCAGAAGTAATGAAATAATCTAAAGCCCCCAAACGCATCAGTTGGTATGCAAATCTAATAATCAGTTGCTTCATTATTGATGCTGACATTCCTTCTGTTGCTCAAAGAGGGGAATTTGCATTTTGTGGTAGAAGAACTATCTACAGGCAGTATAGAAGAAGTACAACATCTAAAAAAATCCTAGTAATTGTCAAAGACTTACATAATGAGCTAAATGCAGCATAGAGTAATGAAAGTAAACATCTCAGCTTATATAACCAAGGTCATAGAAAATACTTTTTGCCATAACTCCTGGTGAGTAGGAAAAAAAAAATCCATACTTCAATAACACATTGAAAACAAAGAAGTTCTTTCCAGACGACTAGAAAACACACACACACAAAAACCAAACAAAAACCAACCAGAAAACAACACACCAATAAAACCCCAAAGAAAAACAACAGCCAAACTTCTTCTTTGAGTATTTCAACTCTGGAGTATTTGTAATTCTACATACAGAAGACAGAAAAGTAGTCTCAATGTAGAAGCCCACTAGACCACAGAGCATAGCAAAGCAATACCTGTATATACGGTATAGATGTATATACTTGTATATACCTGTATAGCAGCAAAAGCAGTACCTGTATATACCTGTACATTTTCAGCAGCAAAAGACCACAAGTCCTTCATGATTATAGGCCACGTGTTTGCAGATGTACACCCAAATGGAATGAGTCATTAACTGAAAAGCCAGCTGCAAATCTGACTTGAAATGCATTAAGGACCTGACAATATGAACAAAATACAGAGCAGTGAAGTTAGGATGAGAATAAAACCTTTCATTTCCACTTCCTAAGCATTCTTAAGTTGAATAATTAGATTTCCAGGCAACAATTCCAAGCACAAGACCAACCCTTTTCAAGCATTGCTGTACTCACACTTGCATACGCACACATAGACCAGAGACAATGAGAACACCCTTGAACACCCTTATTCCATCCCTTCAAAATGTCTTCACTTATTTTAATGCTTGGAATAGTTACATTTTAAATTATCCCAGCAATAGATTTTCTGTAGCTTATCTAGGATCACCATTCCATATCCTAAAGAATTTCACTGATTTTTTCTTCCACTTTTATTGCTATTCACCCTCCTTCCTGTAAGTTAGTTTTCTATATTTAACTTAACCTTTTTATTTTTATATTTTATTCTGAATTACATTTCAGATTTCTTCTCAATTCAAGCATTTGAGATGGTTACCATATCCCTTTAGCAACTATTTCCCCGATTATGTCTCCTTTTCTGGCTGTTGTCCCTCACTGCCTCCAAAACCAAATATATAATCTTCTGTTGAATTTTGCCTGCATGAAAAGGGCCCAATCAGACCATTTAATATTTTCCCACTAATTGGTCCCTTCCATCTCTAATCTCTTGGGTAGCTTTTTTTTTTCCCCCTGAATTCCTTCCAGCATATTCACATTTTTGTTCTGCCAGTTCCAACAGGGCTAGCATGCATGGGCTAATGCATGAGTGTTTACATATTGAAAAAGTACATGCAAATGCCGAGTACAAATTAGAATGAATTTAGAACATATTTTAGACGAAATTACGTATCAGTGCAAATTCTTTGGAAAACACACAAATATCCTGGAATTAAGCTTTACCCTGGGAAACAGCTGGCAGTACCTTGTAATACATACCTATCTCCATCAGCAGAGGCTATCGCAGAACAAAGGCTTTCTATATCATATGAAGATCCAATCTGAACATTACCAAAACTTTACAATTATCAGGCATCTATGTACTACATTAGTTTAAGACACCATCTCAGATATAACAAACATAGAACCCACAGTATTTAGATTCGCAAATTAGACAATTGATATGCACACTGTACCAACCTGCACTGAATTTAAAGCAGGCTGAAGGACTCCGTTATGAAGGGTTAAAACAGCTTACTCTGTCAGGTAGGGAAAGAGGGAATAGCCTTCTTGTGAAACAAGTTGTCCCATCTGCTGAACCGGGTACAAAATATATCTGGAAGAAAATGTAGCTTAAAGTACAACTGACTGATAAGTGTAAGTACGTCCAGAAAGGACAGTTAGTGCATCTCTGTAATCCTTTACTTGAGTGGTTTTAGTTAGGACACACCAAAACAAAACCACTCCAGCTTGGTGTTTGCCAGGTGAAATGTGGAGCCTAAAACAATCTCTGCTCATCACAGACAGTCTTCATTTCTGCATGTCTGACCTTCTCATCCTGAAAAATTAATTCTGCTAGTCATAAACAACCTTTTTACCATACATATGCTCCACCTTAACCTTGTGGTGCCTCCAGGTAATTCTCCATGCTGATTTGTTCTACTCCGACATCTCTGTATGCTGGGATTTAGGTTAACCTTTTGTGCTTCCATAACAGATGCTTCATACACTCCAGTCAGGGATTTTGTTAATTGCTTCTCCAATGGTGAGGACATCTCAGCTACAAGGGACTAGGAAAGAATCAGGAAATCAACAACAGGTAAATTAGAAGTGGATCAGATGCTTCCCCATTGGAAAGAAAAAAAACATAAATGTTAAAAGCTAAGTTTGATCCTCATGTTCATGCATGCTTTCAAAATAGGATTTGTCAATTGCAGATGCAAAGCAGCTCCGATTTGATATTAGTCACTTTGTCTACTTTATATTCTGAAACATTAAAGCTGCATAAATGACCTGCCAAGTATTGATGTAAGCTTATTGACAAAACAGAATGCTTCACAGTAAGGGCATCATCTCACAAGGCTCCACACAGTGACTCTGTAATTACTGTTTCAGCCTCTGCATATCACATCTCTAGTATACTGTGCATGATTCACTGAAAATGAAAAGAGAAAGAATTAGCTGATATAAGTAGGAATAAATTATCTGAAACCAATAATCTCTGAGAACTCACAAAACCAGAATTACTCTAAAATGATCAGCTACACTTCTTTCACTAAGATTTAGAAATAACGGGTAAACTTGGAAATTTCTTTTTAAAAATCATTAAATCCTTATCCAGTACCATCCAGATCTCTGGCACATCATCCAGAAAGCTAGGGCAATACATCATCGAAATAACCTAAAAAAAAGCAGCATAAGAGGACAGATTTCTTTCTAGTATTCCATGCAAAATGAGTACACTTGTGTATTGTGCAAAACATACACACTCAAAACCAGGAGAAGAGAAGAAGGTCTAGCCAAAGCTTCGAATTTGGGCTGGGCAGGGAGGTAGAACTGTTAGTTAGTTAACAGGGAGGAAGGAGGGAGAGAAAAAAGTAACAGAAATGGTTACCAGACCCACATACCTCAAGTCTATAAAATACATCTGTACTTAGTTTATTTTTCCCTCGACTTTGACCAACATGTTGTGTGCTCATTCTACAGTTCCACTTGCTTTCCATCGTCCTTGTCATTCTACTTTTGTTTAGCAGTTTGCACATTTACTTCACTGGCAATATTTTCATTAGGTTACTCCTCAACAGAAGGTTAAAAAAAAAAAAAAAAGTTGAACTCTTAACTGCTTTTAATCATCTGTGAAACATTAACAAGTTTATACAACCTTTTGGGAGTGGATATTACACTTTTTCTACTGGAGAAAACATCTCTAACAACTGGACTGTCACCACCATTCCATGTTTGCCTAGGTTTGGTCACTTTTTGGCCAACCCAGGGCAAATCTCAAACTGTCACATAACTCTTCCTCCAACGTAAATGTTACAACAAAGGGAACAAGTTAACAAAAAAAAAGTTTCATTCAAGCTGCTTGTATAGAAATGACCACCTTGAAAATAAACTCTGAAGACTGACTTAACAGTTCAGGAGTTGTGCCACGAGGAATCCCTCTTCTATATGAAGACCAGACAGAATCAGGCACGTAGAAGTGCACACTTCAATAGTTCACCATTTCAATGGCAATAGTATTATTTATCAAATGGTGCAATCTTTGTTCAGTTCGCTCTATTTCGGAAAGTTTACATTCAGAACTCCTTCAGGTTTTTAGCCCTATCAATATTCATCTACAAGAATCATGTCTTTAAATACCAATAACTGTCCCATTTCATCCATAATTTATGAGCTGCCTCTTAACACAAAATCCATAGGTATCACTTTTTGCCCCTTGACTCGAAAAATTAAAGCCAAGCAAAGCTGCAGTGAACAGCATAGGAATAGAACTGTCATTTTCTGCAATCTCAGAGAAATCTCCAGTTTAGATAAAGTTCATATTTATTTTACATCTGAGACAAAAAAAAGTTATTAAAGGTACCCTGTGGCTTCAAATCCATTTTATTTACTTTATTTACATTTTAACAACATTTGACAAGGTAAACCTCTTAAGAAATAGTGTATCATTTGTGAGAAAGGGTGCTGAATCTTAAGAAAGCAAATACTCTGTGTCATTACCAAGGGTTCCCTCAAAGGGATGTTTTCCTTAAATTACAGCTGTCCATCAAAAACACAATGTTGTTCTTTGTTATGTGGAGACTATGTTTCAAAGGGAAGAGCGATGTAGAAAAATAAAAAAAGCTTTACTCAAATGAGGTTAAACAGGATACTGGATAATAAGTAATATTTCAGAGAAAAGACAAAAGTCTATAAATCAGGCTGAAAACTTTTTACAAGCATTTACTAATATACACCCGAAGTTATTTAAAAGATGTAATTCTTGTTGATATCTTCCAAATCTAACCAACAAATCTAGTTTGCTATATAGTGTGGAAAACAACGTTAACAAAATGTTAACAGTAATTTTGAAAGACAAGTAAGATGATTAAGCACGAGCGAACGAGCTCTCATAATTCTACATAACGTTGTCCAATATAACATGTGCCAAACACTAGCATCAAAAAGAAAAAATAGTACTTACCCCTGCACAAATTTCGATTTTTATAAATGCAGAAGGCCACAGTGGACTGGACTCTGCAAAGCTTCTCAGCATATTTCCCTCGAAAGCCTCAACAGCTCACATCTACGCAACAGCAGCACCGAGATCCCCAAATTGACTGAGACCCAAACAAGTCAGTCCACACTTGGCAGCCCAAGGAGCACCATTGCCATGTTCTCACTGCACCAAAAACCAGCCCCCAAAGCCCTGCTTCCCAGGCCCATGCTAACGAGCACAGAGATTCCAACCCAAACCGGTCCGTAACTAACCCGGGTAGAGTTTTCCCACCTGCAACCCTCAGCACTTCCCGTTTCAAAGCCAGTGTGAGCAGAAGTGGCAACGGCCACGCAGTGGAGTCAACACATTCTCAAGACAGAAGACTTAGCAAGTCTGGTGACGATACTGAGAAACCGCACCCTGGGGGTTCCCCTGGCCAAGAAAAAGGAGGACAAGGAAAGAAATGAGCCATAAGAAGGCATCTACACTAAGGTCTACTAGTAGACAAGCACAAGCGCAAGAAAACTTTAGAGACACCATATTTTATGCCCACATAGTCAACCATTAAAAAACTATCAATACTTGCACCCATGAAACACACAACTACTGCTGTCATAATAGAGCATAAAGAATAATAGTTCAGTACTGAGCTGTTCATTTCAGCAACCTCCATTTTATTACCATATTATTACCATTTATAGTAATTACTATCAGGGCATCAGGCAGTCATGTTTTTGTATAGTTTTGATACAAATCCACCATGATTGATTTAAGTCCTGCATCATAGCTTTACAGGCTGGATTCCACAATCATCTGGAAAGCTTAACACAAAAATCGGTATTTAAATTTAGAATTCGGACAGGTTTTAAAAAAGTCTAGCCAATGAAATGAACTCTGCTACTCAGCAACAAGAAGACAGTTTGAGTACAGTATCAGAAGGGTAAAAATTCAGGCAAAGCAGATATTTTAATAGTGTAATCAATCTTCTAAACTTGTAATATTCTTGTGACACAGTAAATTGCTCAGCTTGCTGACCACACCTTACAGATACTTGTATTGGTAAGGATATCACACACACATGGAGAACACCTACTTCCCAATATAAAAAAAATGCTTAATATATGAAATCTCAGTGCAGCAAAACTTGATAATGGTGAACAACAAAGCATGGTCAAGAATGCAGGCCATTGTATAATCCTGGTACTATGGTACGTGAGACTGGTATATCACTCAGTTTGGATAAGGTAAAAAGGCAGATGTAAAATTTATATATAGACTTTGATTTGCAACAAGGAGTGGCTCAGTGGTGTAGCCACAGACTCTTTGGTCATCAGACAATCATTTCAAATAGTATTTCTTCGTTGGATCAAATCACTGCAGAGCAGTGGATCAAATCACTAAAACTGGGTTTTGTCTGCTGGTAGTTTTAGGCTAACAGATTCTGTTTTTCTTAAGTTTCCTCAGTGTCTCCCCACAGGCAATGCGTAATGACTTCTTGCTGAAAAGATTAAATGTAACATGTTTCAATCTCTCTCAAAATAATTCTTCTGGTATTTCGGAGATGTAGCAATCTACCTGACCAAGCTGTCAAAAAAAGCTCATTCTGAACATGGACAGACCACAACCTGGAAGGCTATCTGTACAGACACGCACAGAAAAACAGCCAAATTGTTCCAAGAAAGTTTGGATGAAGTCAATTTGCGTGATGTGCATTGATACCACATCCCATGAAATTATTAGGATTCATCTGATGGGTTTCTTGAAGAAGGAAAAAACTCCACATGTTAAGGAAAAGCAAGCAGATACTCAAGCAAGTTACCTGCCCTGAACTTACCCCACATCCCACTGTCTGATGTGGAAATAACGCTTGCAATGTGGGTTTGTTACAAGCGACAAAAACCAGTTACAGTTGAGCAGATTGCAGACAATGAACAAACAGAAATGCATAACCACCTGAAACACAACCAGCGGAGATCCACGCATTACACTGGTCTTTCTTGCTGTTCATCCATTTACAGTCTCTTAAGCGTACGTTACCATAGCTCACAAAATTAATTACTCATTTTGGCAGAGAAATAATAACTATTCTGGATAGTAAATTTCTTGGGGCTTTTTTTTTTTCCTTATGTAGTAACAGGAGAGAGCATTTACCTTGCTAGGATCAATAGGTACAGAGGTTTCTAGTTTCATTACAGATGCCCAAAATTCTGGTGTGAAGAACAGCCAGCAATTAAGTCTAGAAAACTGGTGGAATCTGGGTCAGTCTAAGTGACCCAGGTGCAGAGATATTAATTGCCACTGCTTGGGTATCTCTTCATTTAATTTTCTCACTAATTTCAGTAGATGCTATGCAGATTCTAGAGTGCACACATTTGTGAAAGCACACATTTGTAGAGGTGCAGATCTATTGTTTCTTCCACCTGTTCTGAATTTTCCCCATCCTTTATACTTCTTACTCAGAATGCTACTCTTCTACCTTCCCCATTATTCTTCGCTGTACATTTTCCTCTTTTACTAATTGGCATTTTTTTACTGTTTAATTGCATACCATTAGAGAATAAGCCAGCCCCAGAGTGTTCAATTGGTTCTCGTTTTTTTTTTTCTTGAAATGTATCAGATTCCATCTACAAATTCTGTTCAACACCCAACAGTGTGACAGTCACTTTCATGTAGGTTTTCTGTAGCTCTGTGCTACACAAGACAATGTTCTAGAAGAGTTTTGTGTCCACCAGGACTGGACTGAGACCTTCAAGTTAAAAATTTTATAGCAGAGCCATCTTTTTTTTCATCACCAAAACCACCTGGGCTATTATTCTCCTCTCCCCGGATAACGTCTCTCCAGGCTCACAATATGAGACAGTGCACATCTTCACAGCAGCCCAGTAGAACAAGAAAAATAATTTTTAAAAAAATAAATCAACGGAATCTAGCTTTAATCCCAAGAGACTGCAATTTAACAGCGGTGATGTTGCTATGACACAAGGCTCGATACCAGTCTGACAGGTCTGTAGCAGCGGTTAAGGGCAGACTTGCTTCACTGGCAGTAATACCAGTATGACATGAATACGTCTAAACCTCAATCCAAAAGCGTGCCTACAGCTCTTGTTGTGGTATTGCAGTGAGGTTTAACTATTTGGGTTGGGGACCAAATTCAGTTTCTGTATTATCTATTTGGGACCTCCAATTTTCAAGCAAGTATCAAAATCACACTGTTGGTACTTCTTACCACTTAGGTAAAAAAAAAAACCACTGATCACAGAGTAAAAATATCAGTAAAAGGACCACTTGAAGTTAAGAGGTGCCTTGCACCACTGTTTTAACCTGACCTCATACTGTCCAGACACTGAAGCAACCCTACCTGCAACAAGTAAAATCATCAGATAAATACTTTAGAGGAAAAAGCAAAAGCAAAACATATTGTGGCTGTTTTGCTTTAGGAATGCAGTTGCACTACAACAGCAGAGACACAGGCATTGACCGAGACAAGAATCGTGTAAGAGGCTGCTCTCCCCTACAATTGTAGAGTAAACCTTTTTACAGTTAGTACCAAGTGCTACCTCCAGAACTGCTTTGTTTTCCACTCTATTTCACAGTTTAGAATATACTTATGTATTCTTCTGCTCTGGTAAATTGATTTTTGTACAGCACAAGGGGATGTGTTCTGCTTCCGACTATGGATTTAAAGAAATACTACACATCACCTTACACTGAGTAAAAATCAATTTTCTACCTGTAGGTGATGAAACTACTTCTCACCCCTGCTGAGCAGTCATATATCTCATAAGGCTTAAAATCATAGACCGGTTCATTTTGCCAACAGCAAAAATAAAAGGCTATCTCTTTTAATACCTTATTTTACATGTTACTTAGGTGTTCCTCTCCAAATTTTATCCGTAGTTTTATCTGATGTATTTAATATCACGCTTTCTCCTCCGCATTCTCACATACTCAGCTGTTATCAAGAGACTTTGGTCTTGGTAAAACCCCAAAACACATTACATCAGAAAAATGCAAAGCAGTTGTCTCTCCCTTTCTCCTGGTGATAAAGGGCATTCCAGAAGAGCTGCACTAAAAGCTCAGATCTGAATGCGAGCACAACAGAAAGCCAGCTGTTAAGATTTGGCTGTAGACTGCTGCAAAATTATCTTATTTGCAAAGCTCGCTATGTGGCGAGGCAGATAAATGATAACACCATGAACTAGTAAAAGGCAGAAAGCTTTATTCTACACATATCTGGGTCTGACTTCAAATTTGATATTGAATATGCAGCTTTGAACACATATTCATAAACATTCACTCCAAGCAGTTCTGCACATGCAGCATTTTAATATGGGTAAAGCAGTACTAAGCTATTTCCCTGCATAATGGTAGAGAAACAAATATGTTAACATTCAAGTGGAATAAAATGCTCAGAAAAGAAATGGCTGGCAAAAAAAGGGCTCATTCCTGGCAAAGGATGCATTTCCAGCCAAATGAGAAAAACCTCTCCTTGTCAGTCAATCCATCAGCTCATAGTTTATTTTAAGACAGTGATAATATGGCTTTGGAGATTAGGAAGCTAGTGAGCTACAAAGAAGATCAAATTAATTTTCCTTACGTGAAAAAAAAAAAACTTGCAACAAATAAGCACAAAACTTAACCCTCTCTATCAAGTTCAGAATGGAAAAACTATTCAGAAACATCATCTGATGTGAATCGTGAAGGAGAAATAAATGAGGCAGCTGAGAAGCAGGAATTACATACTGCATGTCTGAGCTGGAGGAGTTTATTATCACGGTTTCTTTTGTTAATTGACTAATTAACAGAGCTGTGCAAACACAAAATAAAGAATGGGAAGATTTATTGCATAGCCAGAATTTTCACATTTTAAAGCTTAAGGTTAACTGACGAGATGCATATTTAGCACTTCAACCACAGCAGCCTCATTTTCAAGTCATGCAAGCACTCACAAAATGTACAGCTACTGCAGAGGGTGCAAGTTTGGGGCCCCCCAAAAAGCAATTTGCATTCAAATTGCCTAAATTTTTGTCTGACGGCAAGTATCCGTGTTTGACAAATTTGGTCCTCCCAGCAAAAACAACAGGCCACCTCTGCCTCCTTTAAGAGCCAGCTAGTTCAGTCCTCTGCCGCCTGCAGAGAGGCTGCGCACCACAGAGATGATGTAGGAGCAGTTGCAGTCCTTCCTCCTTGTCCACTAGGAGCGGGCTCTTGTCCCACTTTGCCACAGGATGGTGGCCAAGGTCCTGGGTCCCCGTGTCCCCGCCTTAACCCAGCATGGAGCCGCTCCCCAGGGCACACGCGGGGTGCAATCACACGGCAGGGACAGGGGCTGACATCTACCTTCCATGTAACGCCACGAAACGTGCAGTCACTTTGGTCCAGTTTGCTCCAACATGCAAACTAGTCCCAATAGCACCTTTTGCCACATGTGCCGCTCCTGTTTTCCACATGATTATATTAAAATACGTGTATATACACATATTAAATCAAAAGCCTGCTGAAAGTTCCTTTCCGTTTCGCATTTGAAAACACACTGCTATATTTTTGATCAGCTATATCTTCATCAATACTGCTCAAAACAACACTCCCGTTGATCCCTCAAGAGAGGATCACAGCTAAAATGAGACAAAGATTATTCTAAATGGTGGCAGAAACCCCAAAAGAAAACATGCCTTTCAAATAAGTACAGCAGCTTTTAATTCCTGAATTGTGCAGTCAAGCATACACATTCTTGTCTGATGAAGAAGAATATAATTACCTAGGGGCATGTCAAAAATAACTGTTGCTTTTCTCTTCCCATCCTTTCTTGGGAGAAGAGAGTTTGGTGAGCCAATCAAAAAATTAAAACTGACATTTCACAAACTGATCGTCATGTTGCTATTTATTATTTTTTCGTTTGTCTACTTAGAGTACAGCTATCAGGCAAATACACTGATAATCTGACACAGCCTTCAGCAGTATTTGAACTAATCCTTAAGAAAATTAAATCCCTAAAAAATAAACCAGGACATCTCAGGGAGTCATTGTGTTGTCCTACATCTTCTATAGGGAATTGGATACTTTCAACTCCAATATAAACAAGTTCAGCCACCTATCTTTCACCATGTGAAATGTCACATTCATCAGTTCAAGAAATTTCAAGTTCATCCTGTTCTGAAAAAGCAGACTGCTTAAGGGAGAGCAGTAGAGTTGTCTGGGTTTTGGTGTTTCAGTGCTTTGGGGTTTTCTTCCCTTTTCTTTACTTTCACCCATTATCAGCAGAACTATTTTGCAGTCGTTCCATACTGCAGAACTGGATGTACACACACTTCTTTTAAATACAATGATCATAGATTGATTAGTATTTGGTTTACTGACCTGTCATTGAACACAGCAACAAGATAATCTGGGGTGTTTTAAATATTCACCTCCAAAGTATATGGTGTGTTCTCTTGCCGCTGTTGTTCAGGAGCTTTGTTTGCACAGAGACCCCAGCTGGGTGCTCAGCACCAGAGGTCTTGACTCCTCTCTGTTTCAGATTTAAGTAAGTTACTTCAGGTTACACGCTTGTAACAGCTGAAAATTCAGTTATGACTTGAGCTAGGTTGAATTTCCAGAACAGTTCATTTTGAGAACAAATCTCTGTAAGCAAAACAGTCTTGTCCCACACATCCCTGAAATACAAGGAAGGGTTTACACAACTACATTTTAATCCTTGACACTAAGCCTTAGCATACATGCATTAATACTTCCATTATAAAGACTATCCATCAGTAAGACGAGGGTCTGCGGTAAATACTACTGGTTTTTCTGTTACAAATTATATCTTCCCCAGGGATACTGACAGACTTTCAAAGAATTCTGAAAGAACTTTCCAGTATCTGAGATGGATACTTAGGAGTCACACTGGGGTATATGCTAGAAAGGACAGGTTCCTGTGTTCTACTCTCATGCATTCCACCACATAAAAAAAAAAACAACAAACCAAACCAAACCAAAAAAACATGATTATTCAGCAAATTCTTCACTGATGTTCATACTGACAAAAGTTCATAGAACCATAGAATATTTGAAGTCAGAAGGAACCCATAAAGATCATTTAGTCCAGCTCCCTGTAGAATTCAAGTAGAAAGTCAATTTAAGTATTACTCTCAATGAAACAGTGTTTATGAACCATTTAAAGAGAAATTCAAAAGTTTGGAACTTAAGTTGTTTCTTGGTAGGTATCAATACTTTCTATACCATTAAATTGTTCCTTAAATTACTTGAAAACTGGACGTGTACTACTATAACTGCTTGTTTTAAATGATTACCTTGTGTTAAACACTGGTCAGGTGTGAGTTTTCTGGGAAGAACAATGTTGGGTTGTGGTTTTTTTGAATGGCATGACTGTATGCACAACTACACATTTTTACCACCATTTAGCTTAGTTAACTTGTTGATGCTGTCAGCGGTCCAGATGTGGCAATGTGGAACTTACTATCAACTGATTTACCTTGAAAAGGACTTGTTTCTGTGAATGTTGAATCCATAGTTTATGGTCTGATACTCATATTCTTCCTTCTCGGCAGAAGAGCTTTGCAATCCTCCTAGTTCCCCGTTCTTCAAAAAAAAAAAACAAAATAGAAATTTACCAAGAAGTCTCAGAACGTTTACAGTGTGATTAACCATAATTGAATATTTCATATGCCACAAAAACTCTATAACATACATCCATGTGCATTTATGTGCATACCAGTGCTCCTGCACTCTTTCAAAACAAAGAGATATTAAAAATTAAAGTTAGGCAGTGATCACCTGTAACGAAGACAGTTTGTTGTAAATATCTCCTTAACTTTGCTCAGAATAAAGCAAGTTGATAATTGCCTCTAATGTAAGGCAATATAACAAATATATAAATGATAAAATTCTTGATACTATAACTATTCATTAAAATGCAAATAATGAGTTTCATTAAAATTTATAAACTCTGCTCACAGCAAGAGGGACATTTTATCCTGATAGTATCAAACATGTGGCCCCTAGCACAAGACTGTAAAGAAGCAGCGTCTCATTTCTTTCCTGTCACCGAGATATTACCACGATGCTCCAATTCAGTATAAAAATATTTGAAAAGGCTTTATCTTCCTCGGCAAAAATTAGATCAAGTGCTTTGGTTTGTACTGACAGAGGCGGGAAAGTAGTTTGCCTCGCTGTTTGTAAAATCACAAGTCACATGAGGTTTACATCGTCTTCCTTCTGACGCAAACTCAGAATTCTCCTATCACTCAACAGTTAATGTTTGCTTTGTGTTTCAAAAATCTGATTGACTGAGATGGCTTCTAAACATAGTAAATAATTTAAGGAACTGCAAAGTCTGCATGGGGAAAGGTTCACACGAACCTTGAAAATTCTTTTGTTGCATTATTTAGTATAGTTATAAATGTCAGGTTACTGTTCAAGGAGGTATGTCTGTTTAGAATGGCATTTACAGAATAAGGTTTGCAAAAGTTTATATGAGTATTCCTCTCAGTGCTGCTGGAAAATATTTTTTACATTATTTATTTCTTTCTTAATTTCTCCAATATGGCAAGTCCTGTTAAAGGAGATGCTTCGTCTTTATTCTGGCTTCAGCTCTTTGTGTCCTATGGCAGGTCAAAATCATTCCAGAACTCTGTAACTGTTATTGGTATTGTCTGTCATAGCTGCACATAGAAGTCCTGATCAAGTAACAGGATTCTTCACTGAGCTTTACACTATACAGTTACAATTGAAAAAAAAAAATTACCAAAACACAACAAACCACCCCGCACCATGCACACCTCACTTCTAAGGAGTTTCCACTCAAAGGGTAAGAAAAGAAGATGGATAGTCTTCTACACCTTCTACAAGGAGAAAAAAGCAACTAAATAACTTATTAGGATATGTCTAAATGCCCAAGGGAAGATTTTAATTAAAAGTGCTCAGCATTATGGAGTACAGTAAGTCAGAACAATCACTCGGGGCATTAGTCTCAGAAGTACCCGTCTTCCGTTTTCACTGCGAGTTCTTGTTTTGGAGATGGAAATGATTACTGCATGTCTGACTTAGACCTGCTAGTTATGATCATATAAGCAAACCTGATTCATTCAAAGTGGCATCTCAACCACCATTACTTTGAAGTTCAGGTTAAAAAGTGGCAGACCTAGAGAAGCTGAACAGTTTAAAATAAAAAAACAAAACAAAACAAAACAAAACCCCCTGCCTGCTCTGTAGAGATGTTCCACATATTGTTCAACACATTTAAGCTTTTTAAGAAATGTTTTGTGCAAGGACAATTACTCAGAACACAGTAAAACACGCTTTTCTATAGCAACTGACTAGATCAAATCAGGTGAAACAAGTTCACTCCCAGGCTGTTACCTTATCAGCCAAGATCACGCCGATAAGGAACTCACTACGGAACAAGGCATTGAAAAAAAGCAGCTGTAATATCTCATTGATCACTTGCCCATGTTTTTCAGCACCAAAACTCAAGTGCCTACTGGTAGGACACAGTACGAAGTACTACGAGACAAGGTACCTGCAGCACGCCATGTTTCATACAGACCTCTGCAATGTTTCATGCAGGTCTTCGCTAACTTTTATGCTCGGCTGGCCCAAGGAAGAGAGTCAGCTATTTCCCAGAAGGCACAGTTACTTGCTACACACAACTGAGAATGGGAAACATCTCCCTGGATAAGCCACAGAAGTAACAGGTTAAACCTTCAAACACCTACACACAAAAATATGACAAAACTACCTCTCAGAACCACCAAAGCAGGACCCTAAAAAGCTAAATCGTTTTCCTTATAAAAAAAACTTCAACTATTTCATGTAAATAAGAGGAAAATTTATTATATTTTGTTTTCCTAAAGAAAGTAATTTTGAATCTTTGGAGACAAAATGTTACCCCAGTTTAGGACTTAAGACTCAGGTTAGTTGCTATTCTGTTTGATTCATAGAAGAAGAACAATAATTTGTCATACATTGGTCACAGACGCATTTTTAATTCTAAAATCTGATTTCATTCTACAGCAAACAAAATAGATGTTATGAAGTCTTACATTTTTCCACTACAGATACTTACAAAAACCTAATTTTAAGCTTCAATTTCAAGTTCTATCTGCCTTATTTTTCCTACATATTTCTTCATGACATCTCAGTAGAGGGTGGTAATTTAATACATTGCATTGCTTTCATTTAATTTCTGCTACTTCAATAAGTAACTGCTGTTGCCATATAAAACTGCTGAAAGTATGCTGCTGGGTTTTCTTTTTTTGGTCAAAGCATTTTGTGTTGATACTTCTTTGCTGCAACAAAGCAAACTTTAAAAAAAAAAACAACCAAGAACAAACATTTTCTTCATATGATCTGCTAAAAAAATTTTAATTAAATAATTTCTCGTGATGACAGCTTTTCCAAAGGACAAATTCTTAACTAGACAATTCAGAATTTATACAAAGAACATGAGACAGAGACATCCTAGGAAGTGTCTGCCATAAAATATTCTAGCTCTGTTTGTTCTAATAAATTACATAAAAATTCATTTAAATGGCAATGGCAAACTAGAAATTTTTTAAAGGTTAACCATCTTTAGCCTGGATTAATCCACAACTGGAAAGCCAACAAAGACTGAAGGTGTGATTTATCCATGAGATACAGGTTACATTATAAAATGTGAATTGTTTTGTACTGAAAACCACTGCAGAAGCAATGAAGCTCCTAAAAGCAAACCATTCAAAGCAGTAAATGATAGATGCAGTGCAGCAAATGAATTCCGTAAGCCAAGTTCTAAACTACCAACATATCCTACTAAAATGGATACATTCTTTAGACATTTATAGGTTTCAGCAAACAAAGTCTGACACCAATTCTGCTCCAAAAGTCTGGGCAGGGCTTAAGTAGTTAATAAAAGTATAAAGCAGTGTGTGCATAACACAAATCTATTCCTTTATTCCAACCAGACCCTTAGGGACTTCACAAACATCCTAGTCAAATGCCTTGTTAGAGTTTATAACGAATATTTACTGCTTACTCTGTTCTCTGTCTACGTATGTTTATCACGTGTCATAATCCAAACGGACAGAATTTGATAAGGCCATTTTATTCTTTCCATACTACAGGTGTATCTCCGAGCCCGTATCAAGCTTTACCAGTATCGTCAGAATTGTCATAAAGCCCAAGGCAGGTCCACAATGTTTCTTGAGGGCACTGCCACGTAAGAGAAAATTCACTTGTAAATACTCCTGGATGCTTCGTTCTGTGATTTTGATAACTCATCATTTCATACCAGTTACTGTACAACCCAACGCTATCAACTCTTTGATACTAGGAAGCAATGACAAGAATAAATGTTCCTGCTGACAAAAGTTTGCCTTTTATTCTGATTACATCTCCTTACAGAAGACAGGAAACACCATCTCTTACTTCATAAAATGTACTTATTAAAAACATTCATTTTCTTACCACAGATGATCCTGGACAAAACAGGCAGACCAGATGGGAAGGGTGCAAGAAGGGTGAAGAAGGGTGCAAGATTTAGATCTTGGTATAGAATTCATTCCCTGAAACCCAATTGTTAAAGGATGCCTAACACTTAAAATATGAAAAATCAATTAATGGCAAATAAATACAGAAGGGGATAAGCTACTGCTAGTAATCTGTGTACTATTTTCTGTCTTAGCTGTGAAACAATAACACAGATTCTGTTTGGAGAGACTGCTCACCTTCTCCCTCCAGGCCCAGCAAACACTCAAGACTCAATGTAGTAAAAGAAAAGCTTGTGAATATTTTTTAACACTTGCTGTTAGCTTTTAAATATAGGAAATCATTTACTCTGTCTTCCAAAAGATCCAATATTGTAGAACCTTTCTTGGAATGCCTCTTTCTGTGCCACCAGAACACACAAAAAAAGTCTTTGTTGAACTGTTCTCAGTAACAAGCACTGCCTGTTTCAGAGTGCCCCAAAAGCAGCTGTTCAAGTTTTTTACTCCATTTTCCTGAAGCAATCTAAACATTAAACAAGACAGATCCCCTTAAAAAGTCATGACATTCCATCAGGACTTTTTAAAACTGCGTATTTTAGACTTGTTCATTCAACCATCTTTCTTCTTAGAAGATGATTTTTTTTTTTCTCCCAGATGAAACCAGTTTCTTCTGCCACTATTGACCACAACAATAACAAGAGCAAGCTAGCCCAACACTCATTAACAAGCTCAAAATGCTGGCAACACAGGACCAGAGCACCTGTAACAGAAATCCGTGTTTACTACATTTTCATATTTCTATGCTTACGCTATTCCTTGCTAAAAGTGGAGAAAGAGAGACCAAGTCTCAGCAGAGCTCCAAAAGGCCTGGGAAATGGAAATTTCAGTTGCATTGAACTTTTTAAAGGTAGTTTTCTATGAACTAGAAAGAAAGCAGTTGGAGTTTTTTTCCCCTCTACTCCCTGGTTTCATTACCCCCAGTGCTTTAGATTCTAGAGAGCAATCGCTGCTGTCCTCATTTCTCCCACCCTCTTTAATTTCATCTGTGACTTTAATTACATTTCTTCTCATAAGCTCGTCTTGCCTTTATTTTATTTTTAAAGAGATAAGAGCTTGCAGCAAGGCTCCCCAGAACTCTTTTAGCTCTATTTTTAATGCACACAGTAAAGTCAGAAGCGTACATTAAAAAACACAAAGAGTAGCTGATTATTAATTCCAGTTAAACTATTACTGAGAGAGAATCACTGATCAGAATTATACTAATTAATTTTACATAATCAGTGATTTTCTACAAGAGCAGCTTTGTGAGCACTTACAGTCTGTCAGGCTTTGCTTAATGTTAAATCCTCACCTTTTGTGCTTGCACACTTTACAGCATTGTTGAAGGCTTGTCGACATAAGTAACGTTTATAGTTTTAGTACACACGTGAGCTAAAAATGGAATTTCTTCTTTTTGATAATTAATTACTGCTTTGGAGTCGCTAAGTAGGAGAGATGTTTATTAATCTACGTACAAAGTTCTTGTTAAGGGTAATCATTTTATCGCTTTGCAGCACTATTCCAAAACACAATTCAGCACTTGACAGCTTTTGTTGAGCTTGGGTTTATAATTGGATACAGAAGTCGCTTGTGGCCATTTGGATGGAACTATTTGGGTTTCACGGAGCTTTTGAAAGTGATCAGACTTAAACACATCACTCATTCTGCTGAGCCAGCCTGACAGTCTTGATAGCCCATTGCAGTAGTTTATGTTTGATTTCTGGAAGATTTCAGTAGACATCTCAGAATCAGGCTACCTCGGAATCGCAAGTTCCAGTGGGCTCTCACTTTGATCTCGGGTCATCATTACTTAATGCAAATAACCCACGGCGGGTCCTTTCTTATTAACAGTAACTGGGAACTTGTGCAGTGCTACTTTCTCACACCCATCTTTATTCGGACAGCTCAGGAGGCAGCTCTGTGAATCATCGAGAACTACTTCTTAATAATTCAATTAATAATTAAATTGAACAATAATTAATGGCATGATATTTGTTTGAATAAAAGCGAGCCAGCGATAGCCTCGTGGAAAATAAAGTTGTTTGCATTTTATTACACAGAAAGTAAAAGAGAAGTGCATATTGTAAATTCTCTCTGTTCTTTTCTCCTTTGAAATGGTAATAGCGACACAACAGGGAGAAAAGCTGGATCAGGACTGAGCAAATAGGGGGGAACGTCATTGGCAAATACCCTATGATGTACAAACCAAATTTTGACTTGGTATTATTCATGCCCTTCTGTTTAACATCTTAAAAATTCATAGGGCCAGCAGTGGCAAGAGTCAAACAGTAACACTGCATTTCAATCAACCTGACCACAGAAGGAAGACGTGCTTTATCAACTTTCTAAAGAACAACTCAGAAATGAAAGCAATAGTGTAACGTGACTGAAGAAGAAGCAGCAGAAACTCTGCCCCTCCCTTAAGCAGATGTTCCAATGGTCCAGCTTTACAGACCTCTTTCATCAGCACCAGCAATCTGACCCTGACTTGCTGAGACCCCACAAGAACAGAAACATGCAAGGAAATGCAAACAGCGTTCTATCCACCAAAGATAAAATGCGCTTTCTGAATGTGTATGCAATGAGAATGTAAAACGTTTTTGGTAAAACTAAAAGACAATCCCACGTGAGAATCTGCTCCAATAGTACTCAACATTTGATGGCAATGCTTCCACGCTGTACACGCTTCATTCTGAACTCTCATCTTGTTTTCTTCCAGTATAAGGAATGCTCAAATTATTAGTCAATACAGAGCAATGCTAATTTAAATAATATATAGTTACATCAGCTAACCGATTGGCCTCTAATTTTCAATTAAATTACTTAGATTTAGACTATTTATTTGAAATATGAGGTAATACCTGAGGGAAAAAAAGCAAAGAAGGAAGTGAAGTACTCTATTCTCTTTAGGATTTTCATTGGAAAAAGGCTTGAAGTGAACAGGTTTCTCCTGTTCAGTGTCTTCACACAAGACTGATGCCAAACACGAAAACAGAAAGTATCCAAGAAACGTAGTCTATGCAACTGATTCTCAGCCAAGGTACTTAGAACCAAAATATGTTCACAAACTATCACAACATCTCCGAACAATCTGCATACAAAATCCCCCAGACATCATTCATTAACATATGTTATTAAATGAAATTTCTATTAAACACAGTCAGGAGATTTTATTTTCAGGCACCCCAGAAAGATGTTCTCCTGCCTTCATTGTTGCTTTTTGTTTTGTTCAGGGTATCATGTCGGGGTTTGGCTGGAGGGAAAGGGGAAGGATTAGAGTGTTCTTGGGTTTAGATCTTCATCTTCCCCCAACCTTCCCATCCATATTCAGATTCAATTTAGGCAAGTGCTAAGTTAACCCATGCACCCAGAGGTGAGACCGACAATTTCAGGATCTTTTTTTCTCTCCTGAGTACAAGAAGAGTATAAACCTTAGAGGGATTCATGGGATTATAAAAAGGTACATGCCACACTGTCCTGTCTTTTCCCCATCTCAGAATAAGCGAATGCTACAGAAGCAGCTTTTATCCTACTGCATGTTTTCCTCTACCAGAAGGAACACAGGTTGAACAACATATCTCAAAACTTCCAGAAAGTCATGCCTCAAGCCGCTCACTCAATCCAAAAAAAACCATTGCCCAGAGTTGGCAATGTGCTACCAGGTTATGTGCTCCCAATACTAAGCGCAGAACTTTCTTACCCTTGCATTTGAACTATAACACCAGTCATGAATTTAGTTGTAACACTTACATACATTGAAGAATCAGCTGTATCTGGTTAAGATATCATTATGCAGTAAACACTTAGAAAATGCATAGATAATATTGCTGTATGATTAACAAAGTCATGTTTTGCTACAAGACACTGAAACAGTGAGGCGAACCAGAGGGAATAGCAGCAAACAGATTCAGCCTACCATGAAAAAAATCTTGGCAGGATCTACTAGAACATTTAATTAAAAGGAAGAGGAACTCAAATGACTGTCCCCAAACGGTCAAACAGTTAAATAAAACCAAGAGCAGACTAGAAGAGGGTTTGTCAGCAAGCTTTGCAGATTTCTGGTGCAGAACACAACAATGATTTTATTTCCCCCAGAAAAAAAAACAGTTCAATGTAGAGGTGACAAAGTTTTTTTCAGCTATGAGGAGCTAGGGTTTGTGTGAGTTTGAGAGTGTGAGAATGTGTCTATGTGACTTATTTTTAGATTTGTTTTTTGTATTCAGTTAACAGTCTCTTGGGTGTCAGTATTTGGTCCCTGTTGTAATGTGTCTGCAGCATATACGTAAAAGATGCAAGTAAGCAAAGATGTTACCAATAGCTGCATCAAAATCTAAGGTTGTTTTTTTGGGTTTTATATATATATATGTGTATATATATATATATATGAAACAGAAAACTCAGGGGGTTTAGTAAAATGCATAATTATACTGGGCAGAGACATTCAGGTAGGTCGACTTTGATGTGCCTAAAATTCCTAATGTTGGATTTTGTAGCGGTTAGTCACTAGTATTAAAAATGAACCCACAGAATCACAGGCTGGCTGAAATTGGTAAGCGCCTCTTGCCATCACCTGGTCCAACCCCTCTGCTCAAGTAGAGTCACCTATACCACATTGCTCAGGGCCACATCCAGTTGAGTTTCGAATATCTCCAAGGATGGAGACTCCACCAACCTCTTTGTGCACCTTGCTGCAGTGCTTGATTACAGAATGAGGAAAAAAAAATGAGGTTTTGCATTTGAATAAGATTTCTTGTTGTTCAGTTTGTGCCCATTGCCTCTTGTCATGTCATTGTACACATTGAGATAATTTCAGCTCCTTCTTCTTCACTCACACTGTCTCATCAGTGCTATGTAGAGAAGGATCATCTTCCTCAACGTGCTGGCAACACTCTTCCTAATTCAGCCCAGGGGGCTCATAAGCCTCTTTTGCTGCACGGGCACATCACCGGCTCATGTTCACCTTGGTGTCCACCAGGAACACCAAAGTCTTTTCTGCAAAGCTGCTTTCTGGCTGATCACCGGTGCAGGAGGTTACTCCTCCTGAGCTTTAGGACACTGCGTTTTCCTTGGTTGAACCTCCCGAGGTTTCTGCCAGACCATTTCTCCTGCCTGCTGAAGTCCCTGGAGTGAATTTCACATGACCCCTGATTTCACAGACCACCTTCACATTGCCTCCAGTCATTTCACCAACACTTGTATTAAGCACTAACAGCACACACCATGGCATACACAGGGAAGCTTTCAGTGCTGGCAAAACAAACATAAGGAATTACTGCCATTTTAAGAACTCAAATCACTCTGTACTGTGAAAACTTTTTATAGGTCAAACTGTTCACCAACTTCTCAAGTTGTGTAACAAAACCACAAAGCTGTACAAAGAGAGTGGGATGTCCTAATCCTCCTCCTCAAGGATTTTTTTCTGTATAACTGTGAAGTCTTTTCCATGTTTATCGTTCAAGTTTTCACTTACCAGTCTCTCCTGGATTAAGTTTGCCAGCCTAGATAACGATCTTGGTATAAGTAAATGGAGTATTTTCAATTTCTCCCATCCTTGCATAGAGAGTTTTCTTACTGAATCCTCATTAAATCAAACCAGACTCATATCTCAATACATGCAGGACACACCTAACAAACCACTGCATTTTTAGACTCTGATGAGATATTTTCAAGCTTTTGAATAATCACAGAAGAACAGCATCAATTAGGAATAATGATTTTCAAACGAGGTTTGAAAACATGAAATCCGACTGAAAAGTTATACCTGCATTTTACTGAAATCACGGAAGTGGATTTCCCTCCAACAGAGGCTGGAGGCACGGTGTTCAGAGCATGGTTCGAAGATGGTTTCATCTGACACGGAGTCTGAGGGCAGACTAATGTCAGTAAAACTCATGCGCTGGAAAAATATAACCCTTTTAAAGACAGCAGATCAGGAGTAACAACTTAAGAGAAATTACAATATTTAGCCAATTTCATTTTTTTTTATCCCTATGATAAATTTCTTACACTGAGTTTAAATGGAATCTAAACTAAAAGAGAATGGTATATACAAGAAAGCACTGCAGTCACTTAGGTTCTGCTTCCTGTAACATTTATCACCACAGCAGATGAGCACTGCAGGAGTGCTTTAGGCAGACATAGCAAGCTAACAGTGAATTTTTCAGCTACTACTACTTTGAAATTAAACCTTGTAGCTCTGACCTGTCGCTACACCCAAATGCACTCCAAAGAAGCACGGAGAGCTGGCTACACCTCCGTTACTCATAGCTGCGAGGACATTGCGACTGCTTTGAAAAACAGGGGTGGAAAAACAGATGTAACACAGCCCTGCTCAGCCACCTTCTCCTGCTTCCTTGTTCCCTCTCCCCTAAGGCACACAAAATATTTCCAGTAAAAATGATTAAAAACCACGTCAGACTCCTGAGTCATAACATCGATGAAGCAATTAATTTCTGTCTTCCAAATGTGGATTTTCCAAGCGTTTATGTCACCAAACTTTTTTAATAAATATGAAAGCTTGTCCCTTTATTACAGGAAAATAGATTCTTAAGTAAGCAGAAGAAAAAACTCCAACCAACAACAAAAACCTAGCCGAAGCTTTTACAAAAAGCAGTAAGAGAACTCATAAAAAAACAATATAAAACAGAAGAGTTGGCAAAACTGCCAGCTATAGCCTCTCTTTCACGCCTGGGATATCAGCTTCACAGGAATTGTGCCAACTCGGGTTCGCTGCACACCTTAGGGCTCCCTGCACAGAGAGGTGGCAGGGCCAGCAGCCCCGAGGGAGAGCGTCCCCTCAGCCTCGGCACCCCCAGCCATTGGAGCCCTGGCCTGAGACCCAGCTGATGCGGGACACTGACCTCCTCCACGGTCAAGTTATCTGCAGTTCCTAATGAAAAGTGACTTCCTAGAACTACTTTTTGTTGTTATTATTTTAACAGGAGCTTTGCCTGGAGATTTGACTGGCAAGAAGGGTTCTTTGTCTGAAATACTTGTTTCAAACTGCAGTGCAAGTGTTTCCTGACATAAATTACTCCGTATTTAAAAGGCCATTTATTTCCAGCTTCTTCTTTCTACATTTCCAAATCACTGCAGAAATAAGAAGTTCCCTACTTACAAATTTACTATTAAATTGGAACAACCAATTGAAATTGCATCAACTTAGTGAGAACTCTGACACTTTTTAGCTGGCAGGTGTGCCCATCACTTTGCGTTCTGGTATGTACTTCTGCTCCAGGCTGATGCGGTGCCCCGCTCGCTGCTTCTAAGAACGCCCGCCACGTACAGTGCAGGAGAGGATTAACACTCAAAGACTTGGCCATCATGTTCTCTACTATTCCAAAGTAAAAACTGCCCCTGCATCTACTTGAAATATTAATAGTGCCATCCAATATCTCAATATCACAGAATCAGGAAAAAAAAATGTTGCTGCAATGGAAGCAAAAATACCTTTCCCGAAATATCTTAGATACCAAATCCTTTTCATAAATGAATTAAATAGCACTTGCAAGGTTTTAGAAGAAATATATATAACAATTAAGGAAGATTTTAAGCAATTTTACCTGCCTATACAAAATCAAAACAGAAGACATTAAAAAAAGGAACAGAAACTAAACGTTGAATTTAAGAATAAGCTTGTCACATTTTTTAGTGCAATCCATTTTTAATTTTACGGCATTTATAACATAATAGATGTTAGTTATCAAGTGTTATTTGCATAATAAAGAACTATAACCTGTAGCAGTTAGGCAACTAAATTACCGCCTTTACATTTAAGCATTACATTGACAAATACATTGACCTTTGCATTATGGTATGCTCAAAGGTTAAAAACCATGTGTTATTGTTGGGTTTATTGTCTTTTTAGACACAAAGTTTCCTCTGAAAGGTCTATTGAAGGATAAAAGATTTATATAAAACAAGGGTGAGGGTGGGAAATAAATTATTAATATCATGGAGTAAGTTACACAGCAAGACTTCCACAAGGTCAAGACTAGATATTCCCCCATGGGAACAAACAGAGAATGTAGAGTGGAAAATGACTCTTGCCTTTCTGAGGGTACTTACACCTGAGAACATCATTTGGATAAGTGTTATTTTTTAAGCCTTACCTTGCACTGAGACCATGGTCAAAATCCATCTCTTGGGTTTTGGATACACGTGTGCACGTTTCATTCATAAAGATTATAGATTGATTTCTTACAGCTATTTTTCAGAAAGTTTCAAATGGCGACTGGAAGGCTCACCCACCTGGTGTGGTATCTAACAAATAGGTGCACAAAGTTTCAGGGTTTCTAACCCCACCATTTATTGCTAGCCACTTCTGACATCAATATAACAAAATAGTTCAGTTGGAAGGGACCTATAACAATCATGTGGTCCAATCCCTGACCACTCTGGGGCTAACAACATTATAGCCACAACTGCAATCACTACATTATAGTTAAATTAACAGTTGCAGTCATTATAATAGCTTGTTAAAGCAAGCTTGAGTTCAAGAATGTTAATTATTCACCAAGTTCACCCACAGACTTGGTAGCTCATGCTCAGCTATGGAAATTACCAAGATGAATTTGCCATTGGAGAAAAATAAAACACCAAAAGTGTTTTCATCTTGGGTGGGGGGGGAAATAATTTTTATTTCTGGTTCAGTTCAGGAATTTCTCTCATCTTTGTCTCTGTGACTATTCCAGAAGCCCACTTAGAAGCACAAAGCAATGTGAAGAATCATAAGGTCATGATTTATTTTTTTTTGATCTGTAATGGAGAAAGGAATGAGCTGGACATAATACAAAACCCCTTCCATTTGTAGCCCAATTCGGTTTCAAATTCCTTGTGGCGGTATCACCAATACTCACAACTACAGGGACAAATTTGCTGAAAATCCTTTTTAAACTGGTTTTCAACCAGCCCTTTCCTTTGGTTTGCAAGCAGCACGCTAACCTGGGCGTTTGCTGACTGATCTGTTAGGATGATGTTAAACTCACTGCGCATTTTTCACCGACTGTCTACAATGTGGCATATTGATTTTGCCTTTCCCCAGCTCACTTCTAAAACCTACACAGTCAAAACTGTTACTTATTCGAAGCTTTCTGCTTCTCCAGCCCTGTTCTGACAGATATCTGTGTTCTGACACCATCTGCTATCTTCATATTCCATCATTGAACCACAGGCTAGCACTTCTGCTGCGACAGCTTTTGAGGTGTAAAATACACTTCTCTTGACATCTGCCTCAGCTCATCCATCCTCCGCTAAAAAAGGTCTGAAAAATATTTTTGAGGTTCTTGCCATTTTAATTTCTCTGTGGGATCCTTCTTCACTAGAAGGACGCCAACTTGCTGTGGCTTATTGTCTTTCCATTTTGAAGAGAGTCTATGTTCTTTAGACTCAGGCTCACAGTGCAGTAAGCAGGCAGGGAACACCTCAGACACCAAATTGATGCTGCTTATTCCTGTCTGCCGCCTGTAAAAGCACACAGAAACACGCACGTGTCCCTTATAGGCATAGGAAGGCTGATATTCCAGCTCTTTTGACTGCAATGACACACTCCAGTTAAAGAACCCATCTGCTTTCCTAAAATGAAAAGGCAAATACAAAGCAAGCTGATTAGATGCGTTATGGTCTACTGGAGTAGGAAATGGAAGCTAATCCCATCCGAGACTCCACCTTTAAAGTTTTGATGACATTTCATCTGATTTGCTCACAAAAGGACCACAAGTTTGACAGCTGTAGAAGCTTTGGACAATTCAAAATCTAAGATGTAGCTCATTCGCCAGCCTTTATCAATCAAGATGCAACAAAGGTATTCTAGCACAAGGCATGTCTTAAAAGTATTACCTCACAAAAGAAAAAAAAACAACCCAACAAAAGCCCACCAGATCAGGTACACTTCTAGTGACAGGAGTAAGGTTGTGCCTCTTTCTTTTCAAACTATATCCGACCATCCAAAAATCAACATGACCAAAGACACGTGGAATGTATTACAACTAAGTAGCAGAAGTCACGAGTAATAAAAATATGAAAGAACACTTACAAAGGACACAAAAAACCCCACGCTCTTGGCTACTAAAAATGTATTAAAATAGGAAAAGAATCTGAGAAAAGCATCAGCCTTATTTATAAACAAGAAACACATGGCTAGGAACTGATGAACCTCCATCTTCCCTGAACACTTAAAGGGAACCCAGATTACTGAATAGATCAACAATGTTACTTTCTAAATATGAATAACGCAACACAGAGATGAGCACCCTCAAAGCATTCCAATAGACAACCCCACAAATCTGTTGTCGTTCAGCTCAAGAGATACTATGGCCATTCACTTCTTATGGGTCTTCAAATACATTGAATCCTTAAAGAATATATCTGATAATATGCATTCACGTCTTGCCAGAGACAATCACCAGTAATGTATATCCAACATAAACTGTATGACAAGTTCTGTATTAATAAGGAGATAAATTTCCATTGCTCTTTTCACTGTTCCAGCTTCTCTCCCATCTCTCTCAGAGTCTTCCATTGCTCATTTTTCCTAGCCACACCTTTTCAGAAATAAATTTGCACATATTTTAAGGAAAAAAAAAAAACAAACCACTTTTTCTCACAAGTCTCACTTTTGTACTTCTTATTAGTTTGTGTCAAATGTATTTATAAAGCTTGTACCTGCCTATTAAGCTGCATGGGTATTGTCACTCTGGGCTAATAAAGACGGCACCAAGTAAAATAACTGGTTTAAGCCTTTTACACAGCAGGCCCAGGGCTCTCATAATAGTATTTGCAAATAGTCTGTCTACAATCATTTCCAGCTGATCTAGATGTGTCTAACTAAAGCACTTTGTAATTTATCTGCCAGCACACTGCAAAAAATCCCTCTATCACCATTTGTTCATGAAACTATACTATAAGCAGTTAGTCAAGCTCTCTCCCTTTTGGCTATTATAAAAACCCTCACTTCTTCCAAGAGAGGATGCCTCCTCCATGAATGATCATAACGAGTAAATCCACCAGTACAGTACTTGAAATCTCTTTGTGTTCTGTAAATGAAGATACAGGGATACCTACCTCTGCTACCTTATTTACCTTAAGATCCTTTCACAAACATCCACATTGTACTTTATATGCTACTACAGCTTTACATACTTTTATTCAAAATAAACACTGTTATATGCATTTAATATTTACATAAATGCTTATATAACTTTATCATTTACATATAAGCTCTCAGTTACATATATAACCCCTTCTAAGATACTTTTGTTTGCACACACGACTTTTTAGATACATATCATAGTTTTTCCTGCTTTATCATTTTGCAAAGCAACAACTTTAACTTGAGCTCTTCCTTTTTTAAAAAAGATGAAAAGAAGATAAAAAAAAGAAACTACTTGCTTTTGCTTTAACTCCAGGAAGGAAAGGCCCTGTAATACAAGCCTTTTGCATTTTTAGGAAGTTTTTAATTTGTTCTGGTTTGGTCCCTTTGCAAGGGGAAGCATCACCAATAAAATAACCTATAACCCTTACGGTTGCCCCTAAAGCACCCGGCAACTGCCCCACACTGTCCCATAGACCAGGCTCTCGGGTGACACTCAAGGACTCTCCCTCACAGCATTTCTTATCCCAGTCCCTCCCACACACCCCTTCTGCCTTCTCTCACCTTCTATCTACACCTTCCCGTTTGCTTCAGAATGTGTCCTTCCTGCCGCCACCTTCATCATCATCACGGGAAAGGAAAAATGATTTTCCTCTCAATTCTCTCTCTCAGTTGTCTTCCTTGCATACTACTGTTCAGAGGAGCACAAATCTTAAATAACTTTAATACTGATATTTGTCTTTTCTTCCCTCCTCCCTGTCTTTTCAATCATTTTGCTCTGGAGCTTAGCAGTTGCGCAATCTGTACTTGGGTGTGTTCTCACTTTCTCTGTTGAAGGAAAACTGAATTTTTCATGCTCTTCCACTACATTCAATTTCTCAAGGATTTAATCCTGTCTTTTCTATTCTTTATGATGTACTGCTGTTCTTGATGTGTTTAAAAGGGGAGAAAAAAATTCTATTTTATATTTTCTGTTTCAAGACAGACTGTAATCTTCCCCAGGTCTTTATTCCTCAGTGTAACTTGTGACAGGTATTGAAACACCAGTACCATATGTTCTCCCAGAGTAAGATCAGAAAGGTTTCTAGCTTGCTGGGTTTTTTGTTGTTTTGATTTGGCTTGTTGTTTTGGGGTTTTTTTAAGACTCTACTTTCCACTCAAAATGGTGCAATCTTAAAACCGTATTCCTCTGTTTACCTGAACTGAGAAAAAGAGTGTTAAAGATAAAATGTTCTATGCCTTCCTCTACCTACGTGTCCTCCAATTATTTTCTACTGTAGAAAGGCACGTCTTGCCTTAATATTTAGTACACACTTCTCCCTCCTCCTGAAAAGAATCCTTTGTATTTTTTCTTTCACAATTTTCTACAGTCTTTTCCATTCTTTGATTCATTTTGTGAAACTACTATTTTTACAGATCTTTATTCATATTTATCTGAGAAATAAGTATTTGATTTTCGCCTTGAAATTTTAACCTCCTGTTCATTCCCCTCAAACTTCACTCACCTCCTACCAATTGCAGAGATTTGTCAAAAGCGTACCCCTCAAAATCTTGTCCAGCAGCAGGGACTGACTGTTCTGCCTCTCCCCTCAGCACGCATCGCACTCTCCTGTGGTGGATTTTTCAAGCTCCACGGAAATTTCTTGAGCGACAGTTCCCAGATAGGAGTGTCCACTGGTTCCATAAGCAAAGACTTTTTGGAAGTGCAGTGACTGGGCTTCTCCAGGAATAAAATATTGCAAGCTTTACCAAGAGTATAAAAAAGGTATTTTCAGAACAAGTTAAAATCTCTCATTTTCATTTGCTCTGTTTTAATCCTGTATTAAATTTATCACAGATTTTTATTTGTGCTGCTAGCAGACTTTAAGTCATTTGAAATAACAATTTTTTTTTTTTTTAAGAAAAGCTAGAAGAAAACCACAGATCAGCAGCCTTCACTTAGAGACACCTATAAGAGCATATTTTCACTAGGGTCTGAAGCAACAGATTTTCTTCTCTAAATGCCACCTGGGATCAAAATCACCCAGCTCTTCTTTGGCAAACGACAGCTGGATGTCAAACCTGTCAAGATGTGTGTAATGTCAAACTCCTGCAGCTACATTCAGCTCCCTTTGGACATCGCCAGGCTCTGCACAGGCCCACTTGGTGCCCGCCTCACTGAAAGATCAGTGTGTATCTAAGCGAGTACAGATACACCTACATCATCCAAGGAGAAGAGCGCAGAAAACAGATATGGCAGAAACCTGTTGTTGGGGCTGGGTGGCCCATGAAACCTCCGCAGAGCACAAGTGGGTTCTCGAGCTGCTGATTCAGGCCCAGCAACGTGGTTGGTAGCCCCCTAAACATGAGAGCAGGATAACCATCCATCAGCCAAGGCACCTCAAAACCTCTCACGAGCTGTAGTCGTAGAGTATGTGGTAAAGAAAACGGGTTCCTTTTTCCCCTCTCTAAGACCGACACAAATGTCATGCTTGGCAAGATGACACCTTCAGTTCCTTAAGATGATAAATGACTTTGGCTTCACAACGTGTCCTTGCTGCTTGGGGATCCCAGAATCCATATTACTGTAACACATTTGCAGGCACTGGCAGTAGACCGATGTATTTGTAACCTTAAAACAGACAGCATTTTAGTGACATTTAGTGTCACCAAAATGAAAAATAATTGCTCACCACTGGCTATAAATTAACTATGTTTATTTTGCCAAGGGCAACATTTACTAGAAATTGTAAATAGCAAGCAAGTCAGAAATCACGTAAATCATGATCCTAGCTAATTAAATTCTGCATCTAATGGAATAAAATTTATTGACAGCTCACTAAAATGAATTAAGAAATGCAGTAACTGCATTTGTTGAAAGCAATGAAGTAGTGTGGTTGTTTCTTAGTGGGTGGTGGTTGGTTTTTTTATTTTGCAAACACTTAGAAGGTTATTATAAAATTGCTGTGGGCCACACTGTTAACATACAACAGCCAATTACTATTCTTTAATCAGAGAAGACATTCCTATTTATTAGAAAATAACTTGGGCTATTGTAGAGAGCTGGGCAAAAGTGAACCTCACGACGTTCAAGAAGGACAAGTGTAGAGTCCTGCATCTGGGGAGGAATAACACCAGTCACCAGTACAGATTAGGGGACATCCTGCTGGAAAGCAGCCTCATGAAGAAGGACCTTGGAGTCCTAGTGGACGGTAAGTTGTCCATGGGACAGCAGTGCACCCTTGTGGCAAAGAGGGCCAATGGGATCCTGGGGTGCATCAGGAAAAGTGTCGAGCAGGTCTAGGGAGGTTCTCCTGCCCCTCTACTCTGCCCTGGTGAGACCACACCTGGAATACTGTGTCCAGTTTCGGGCTTCCCAATTCAAGAGAGACAGGGACCTACCCAAGCGAGTCCAACGGAGAGCTACAAGGATGATTAAGGGACTTGAACATCTCTTCTATGAAGATAAACTGAGAGAACTGGGGCTGTTTAGCCTTGAAGGAGACAGCTGAGAGTGGATCTTATTAACATATATAAATACCTGAGGGGTGGGTGTCAAGAGGAAGGGGACAATCTCTTCTCAGTGGTGCCGAGCAATAGAACAAGAAATAATGGGTTTAAGTTAGAAAATACGAAGTTCCACCTCAACATGAGGAGAAACTTTTAACTGTGAGGGTGATGGAGCACTGGAACAGGCTGCCCAGAGAGGTTGTGGAGTCTCGTTCTCTGGAGACTTTCAAAACCCACCTGGACGCCTTCCTGCGTGGCTGCCCCAGGTGATCCTGTTCTGGCAGGGGTGTTAGACTAGATCATCTCTAGAGGTCCCTTCCAATCTTGAACATTCTGTGATTTTTATTCTACTTAAGAAACTGGACACTTACCAAATACTGAAATGTAGGAAGGCAATAGAAACACGTGAGATACAAGTGCCAATTTACTTTCTATAAACTTTCTTCAGCCCCAGTGGAGAATGTGTGTTCAGATCTGCGCTGAGATTTGCCATATGGTTGACAGATCATATTCTGTCTTTAACTGCAACTCACACTAACTTCTGACCAATCCATCCACTGACTGGTCTAAGTGTTAAGTACGGGAATAGAAAACACCGAAAATAAATACTCTGGGCAATGAAAGAGAATACGAAGGAGAAGCATGAAGGAAGAGGCACATAAATGAAATCAATGGAACAATCTCCACTGTTCTATGGTAAAGGATAACAATATGGGCAGGGATTAAATAGCAAATGAGAAAAAAAATATCAAGAGTCGAAGAAAACGTGCAGCTGACTCAACAGAACAACACATTATTGACAGCTATACTGGGACCAAAAAAAAATGCTATTTTACAGCACACACAAAAGGGCATTACTAAAATAGCTAGGATGCTAAATGCACAAACTGGAAATAACCAGATGTATAACAGTGGAGAGTTTATGAGAGAGAAAAAAAAAAAAAAGGAGCTGGAAATTCCCACGGAAACAAGATGTTTCAGAGGTTAACAAGGGATGAAGAAACAGCAGCTATGTTGCTAGCATCTGTGCTAATTAGTAAGTTGGAGAACTTGTACAGGACTTTCAGAGGTGGCCCCCACCTCCGCTGCAAAGGAGCAAACAGATTAGTGCCTATTTATCTGCATAGACTTCTCAATTAACAGTGCTGGTCGGCACAGGAATTGAGTATACCTGCCCTCGGCGAAGATACACAACTGAATAACAACAGCACTCTTCATTCCCACGTATTTCCTGCACAGTAGGATGATAAATTCTGTAAGAATGTTTTCTTCTCTGCATACCTACAAATGCTGAGCATGACTGATGTCTCCTCTCGGCTGTGTTTATTTCAGCAGTTACCTCCATTTGATAAGATTTTTAGATCACATTTAAATTACGTGGTACTTTTTCTCTAAACACAACCATCAAACACTTTAATTCATTGACAATATTTATCTTCATCAGCCCAAACTGAAGGTCTAAGTCTGACGCATTGCCTTTAACAGCGTATGATACCACACTTACCTTTCTAGTCTGCCTCTAAAATGTTGAGCTCCACCATAAAAACTTTTCATATTTTACTACTCTCACATGCATTCATAGCTGCTTCTTTATTAAAATTACTTCTTTAATGAAGATGTTCCTCCCACACCACCTTAAACTATTATGTCTTAAGTCCTGAAAGCAGAAACACTTCATGTCACACCTGAAGCTCCTCCCCAAGGGCCCTTTACATAATAGTCAGCAAAGGGAAATGTCAAGGGTGAAAGAGGGAGTTCTGGCCCAAGCCCGGATCTGTGCAACAGGCAGCAGCATCTCACCACCCGGACACACATTTGTGGTCACCAGCCAGTAATATTTGCAGACTCCGAGAGTAAAAAAAAAAAAAAAAATATAAAAAAAATGTATAATAAAACATTCATGAATCCTAAAACAACTAGTCTGTATTCAGCTGTAGCATGTATTTACAGTGTACAGTCACATGTACCTCACTTGAGATGCCCAGGGACATTTTTCTGTTTATATTCTGTTATCCCACCGCACACCACCTAAAAAATGCAACTTAGTTGACAAAAAGCTTCCCAAGGACTACTTGAAATATGTCATATGATTCTTTAGACAAAAACAAATGAGAATCCTAAAGAAACCGATGAGTTAAGGAACCAAACTACTCCCTTCACACCCAAAATAAGTGGAAAAACTAGTTCAAGTATCTCACACATAGCAAGCTTAGCTTTAAATAATTGTTGACCAGGTCATACAAACTGATGTTGAACTCCTTTCCTGAACTCTCCTATGCTGCAATTAGGCTTCAGCAGCTGGTTCACAGACGAAGTACAATTCTCTTCCTTGAGATGGCCCACATCAAAGTGTTGGCATAACAAAAGCAAAAGTTTTTAACTGCAGGTATTAAAGAGTGAACACTGCAATCTGTGACAAAAATAGTAAGTGGCGTCATCTCGCTCTACACTAGCAGAGCCAGTATTGCATGCCTTATCTACCCATCTTCCAGATCCATTATATCCCCAGTAGCGTCAGTTATTCAAGAACTATACCAAATCCTAAGTCAATTCAAGAGAAAGATATTTGGATCACTGACGTATCATTAAAAAGCAATACATAACATGTAAAACTAGGGACAGCTGCTTTAACAAACTAGGTTTTCTAGGAAATGGTTTCCACTTTGGATGAATGTACTGATCTGCAGTGCCTTGCTTCAGAGAGCAGAGAGCACTGCCTGGGGAATGCACACAAATTTTCCAATGGTGTTTTAGAGGTTTTCCAAATGCCTTATTCAAGCAAACCTTCCTTTCTATCTCTCTTTGAGAAGGAAAAACAGAACGCAAATAAAAAATATTTAAGAGAATATGAAATCATTGAAGTCGTTCTTGGTACTCTTAACAAAACCACCACACACACAAAAATGAAGTATTAAGCAGAAGATTTTAGTATGCATTTTGATTTGCAAATAATAGAAATTTGACTAAAAGAGAGGTGGAGAACAAAGCTAAGTAAATGTAACACAAATTCACCTTACATCTCCTACATGGATACATGCTACATACAGAACCACAATCACAGGCTACTTACTCTATATAGTGGTATACCACATGCCAGCCAAAAATTAGTTAAAAACGTGCACTCATTGAAAATTCAGCCATCTACAGCCTGGATTAGAGAAGTTGCGACTTCTATTATCAAATATCATACATAAGGATTCTTTGTCTTCACTTATTCATACTGGGTAAGGTGCAGCTGCCCCACATAACGTGGCAACGTGACAAGGCATTTGGCAAGCCCCAAGCAGAGGAGAGCAGTGGCCACGTGCAGGTGGCGAAGGGCTACGCAGCCTGAGAGGCTTTACATGACGCAGGTGGTAACAGCAGCAGCAGAACAAACTCAACATGGTTAGAAAACAGTTCCAAATGCTTTGCTCTTTATAGGTTGGAAATATCCACGCACACTCACCACGAGATGCAAGCAAGAAGCAAGGACTAAACACAAACACGCACACTCTCTATAAGCGTGATGATTTTGAAGTAGAAAAATATTTGCTTCCAAACCCTAGACCCCAGTAGAATTACACAGCTCTGGGTCATTTTCAGCTTCCTCGGCATCTCAGACAAAAGAAACACGTAAGTGCAAGGGGGAACAGGTAGAAATTTGAAAATATATTTTACTTGCTGGTGCTACAATGAGTAGATGGAAAGCATACATGGTCTAACGGATCCACTTAAAATTCTGCATCATTCAAAATCCTCAGCCTGGAGAGAACTATTCTTGGAAGGAAATCAGAAGAAAGAAATCAGATTAACTTATCAAGTTCTTAAAAAGATGAATTTCCTTTGACCCATTTAACTTCAGAAAAGGCCTGGCACTTTGTACAACCCCTTAGGCAAGATGTTGCATTTTTTTTTCTTTCAAAATTTACAATAGAACATTCTTCCGTGATTAGCTATTACTATAAACGTATCATGCCTTACCAAGATAACCAGTGTGAACAGAAAACAGTCTTAGTTTAAGAAGATGGTAGCCCATGCTTCTTCAAAGCATACATGGAAATTTTCAAGGATACTGAAGTAGTAAGATTCTCAAATCCTACAGAGTTATAAGCAAGTCTGGCACCCAGTTCCCTCTAGTTTGCTTTGAAATGTCTATGTTGAACAATTGCTAATAATCGATAGAAAATCCATTTTAAAAATCAAGCTGTCCAGGAGTATTGTACGAACAGAAAAAAAAATCCATTTAGAGAAGTTCATCTCAAATAATACCACAACCTCCGCTCAACTCTGAACACCCTTATAAATAAAATACAAGATGAGAATTTTCAAATGGCTTAACATACTGTTCACCTTTCTCGGATAAATCAGAAAGAGATCAGTTTTTCTAAGCCCTTGTATCTTTGTTGTACCAGAGTAGTCCCCTGGATTACAGAAACTTCTGTCACTGAGTTTTTTATTATTTAGAAATTTAAGAAGATATAAGTTATTCTTGCATGACGTCTGTCAAGAAATTATTATTATAACTGAATTTTATGTTTGCAAATGATAAAAAAAAAAAAATCCTCAAAACATTAAGCCAATACTTATAGAAGATAGGTGAATTTGGTTCTTTAATTTCTGAGCTTTGTCCCTGAAGGGAGATTGTTTAAAATATTCAGAGAACTTCACAGTAATTTCCAGTCCCCACAGAAATAAGAATTCTTAGTGGAGCTTTCAATTCACTTTGCATGTAAAGCTATTTAATTTTATTATCAGAACATAAAAATTAAAGTCATTAACAACATCTGATTTAAATAATAGTCTGGCATATATAATTACTTTTCTGTACATAATTTTGAAATTATTTCACACAGCAATATGCAAAACAAATTAAAGTGATGGGACACATCACTTAAAAAGAGATTAGCAAATATTTATAATACCAGAAGTTTCCTTCATACTGTTGTCAAAGAGAAAAGGTGGTTAGATCCTCTGTGTAGTGAAGTAAACACAGGAGGAAGTTTTTCTGCAAGACTCGTGCACCCTTCTACTGAAAAACAGCGGAAAGAAACACTCTGCTCCTGCACCTGGATCCTAAAGGCATCCCGGGCGTATCTGCAGACAATTCAGCAGGAGCTTCAGGGGAACTGGGGCAGAAACGCCCACCGTGGACACGGGGCAACAGCAGTGAAGGGATAGGCAGAGCTTCGCAGGATGGCCAGGCTACAGCAGCAATGCTGCCGCAGTGAAACTGTCCATTCGCAAAAACAATAAACACAGTGATAACCCTTCTATTCCTTGCATCCAATATCAAGAAGTTTGCAAAGAATGAAAACAGCTTAAGAACAGCGACAGAAATACTGCGTCAGGTTTTACATTTTCCTGAAAACTCCTAAAATCAGTCTTGCCATCACCCACTACGTTGTTGGACGTAAAATAGTTGCTCCAGCCGCGTTGTACTGCTAATGGAGCCATCATCAAATCGCCTTTTAGTACATTCATCTGATCAAACAGTGAGAAAAGTATATTTACCTGGGACTCAAATATTCCAAGTTCTATCAAATTGTTATCAGTTCTGCCCATGCGAGCAGAATCATTTTCCTTAGATCCCATCAAATAAAGTTTCAGACCTCAGGTTCAGGTCCTTCTCAGATTCTGAACTGCACAGTTCTATATTAGCTCAATAAAAACAGCTGAACCAAAAAAAACATTTCTATGTCACTTGTAAAATTATGGAAAAAAACCAAAACAACACACCATTAAAATTTAGTTTGACCTCTCAAAAAAACCCACCATGCTATAAATCACAGAAAAAGGTGGGAATTCTCAATTACTCTAGAATTGGAGGATATGGTATCAAGCAATTCACAGGTTTCTGAGAACACCCAAAATTCTTGCCACACGCCATTCTGCTCAATGAATTTGAGCAGGCACACTTTGAGAGCACTAGCGGGCGTTGAGGTAATATAGCGTCAGCTTTGTACAAAAACACGTTCCCCAAACCTGGCTTTCAGATTCTTGTCTTTGCCTCTTTGTGCGCAAAGACTGTGATGTCAAAAGCCGCTAAAATATGTCTTTCAGTCCTTTCCTAAAGGACCCTCTCCATTCGGAATGAGATCCCCGAGTGGTCAACACCACGAAGCAGTTGGAACAACCTTTTCTTCTTTTTCCTCTTTGGATAAAAAGGAGAACTGTGCAGGATTTGAAAGGATGGGAACAGCTGTTCCCATCTGAACAACCACAGCGCGGCTATTTGTTCTCCGAGATCAGAGAACAAAAAAATACTTTTTAAACTTCAACCAGTAGTTCTCTGGAGAGAACAGACTGGTTTCTGAAGAATAAATTAAGCATTCAATTAAACTCTACAACAGGTAAGCACTGTTCTTATCCTTCTGGGGAAATATGTTCAGTGCTATTAGTACAATCCCCTGCAAATAACTCCAATAGGTCACATCGAACTGAGAAGTTCTCAGCTCAAGCAAAACGTTCAATATAAATAACACACAGATTTAACAAGTGAGAAAAACAAAATAGGAACTTGAGTGCTTTTGCGAAATATCAAAAGATGCAGAACAGTGGCTCTACACCCGATGCCATTCCACAATGGCAGGACTAGGTCAGTGGACACCTCTGGTGCTGGAAAGATCCAGATTCGCACCAGGGCTTGCCATCCCATTTCTGATTCTCTGCTTCCCAGGATTACAGTTGCATATTTACGAATACCGCGGTGTTTCTGAACACAAAATAAAGCTATAGAAATATGGCGTTAAAGAATTGATTTGTCTCCATTGATGGAGCATCTAATTTAGGTTAAACGACTATGTTTATGAAATAGCTTCAGAATTTATTGTTTTTAGCATGATAACTCATCAACTACAGTTTAGCTTGCAGGAATTTAAGCAAAGAAGTTAATTAACAATAATTGTCAAACTGCCAAAAGCTGCTACAGATTTAGTAAGTATTCTATATACATATGAGCATCACCTAAATAAATAAAAAGATAGTGCATCCAGATCACTAAGCTTATTACTAAAATTAATTGAGCAATATTGACTTGGATATTTTAATCATCTAGAAGAAAGGCAACAGTCGTCTCTGATGATAAAAATATCCCTTTTGCTTTCCACTCAAACACTGACCACAGTGATTTAATTAAGCACCACATGCATCTCTAGCTTCAACGCATTTTAAGTAAATATTATGCTGGACTGGTAGCTGCCATGGTGAAAGGAGCTCTCCAAGCTCACAACAAGCAAACCAAAGCAGTGAAACAAATTTTAAGGTATGTCCATGAGTTAGTAAAAATGTATTTCGACAACCTAGTAAGGATGGAAGAAAAAAACAGCAAAATTTGTGCCTGAGTGCAATTCAGAAAAAAAAAATATTTCACATGTTAATAGGAAAAAAAAAGTTATATCACAATACCATGAAATATGCTTTCATCTCTTGACAAAAAATAGCTATATGTTTCCACTGAACATCTACTTTTTATCACTACATATTTCAGACTATTTTTCTTTGCCTCTAAACTTAAAGATGCCACAGCCTTTAACGCTATTAATTACCTTGTTGGGTTCAAGCCCTCTTGAGCTGTAATGCTCTTTCAACAAGATCTTCTACAGTGCTTTCATGCAAGCAGATGATTGTTAGATCCAGCACTAAGTCCCTTTTCACTGCTAAAACAGACTTGCAAGAGAAGAAACCAAAATACTTATAGTAAGTTTCTCTGAAGGAAACCAAACATCATTTCAGAAGACCAAACAAACAACAAACAAGTAAGTGTAGCCACTTGGGTAGCTGAGTAAACACTACTTGTGTAAGCATTACAAGATTGTATCCACAAAGGACATTTATTACCAGTCTAAATTTAACAGGGCAAACATGATGAAAGGAAAAAAACACTCATGTGCGTATCTATACGTAACGTACATGTAATGAATACAGGCACACCTTTTTCTCTGGATAGAGCCCTTAGTTTCTTGACCTACCAGAGTGCCATGACCAATCCAATAAGAGAAAGCGCATTGCTGAAACAGTATCTTAAATCACAATCACAGAGTTATTTTTCTAGCTGCAGTTTCCCGCATCTCTGAAATGTGTAAAAACCTGTAAAACAAAGACATGCAATAGCAGGTGAGAATGGCTTCCAGCTTAGCACAGCTCTCAAAGAAGTGCTACCAGATTTGCCGACGGGATGTTGGTAATTGGTTGATCCTGCAGCAACCTCTCAAAGTTGTTCTCTGTTGGAAATCACTTACATCCAGTACCAGGATGGGAAATACTGCTAATTGGACAGGTCTATTCAGAAAACCTGAGCTGGAGTTGGCAGCCAAAGTAACTGGCAAAGAGAATACTGTTAGCTTCAGCATTTCTTAAGCTTTCCACATGGGAAATATTCAAAAGGAATACATATGAGTATTGTTTCAGGGTTACCAGAACACACGTTTTACTCCTGCATTCAGTGAACAAGACGCCACGCCATTTTTCCACAACCCATTTGGCATTACCAGAGTTTCCCGTGATTTCCTCCAGTGTGAATCCATCACTCAGACCCATTTTCTGCAAAAAGGGCTGAAAGACAGGCTATCGCATCCCTTGGCTAAGTTTCTTGCCCTTTGGTGACTAAAGATCCATTGCCTGACTGGTGCACAGGAAATCTGCGCTTGCACTTCTGCACAGACCTCTGGGTCCACAGGGGTGGCTGTAGCACCTACAGTGTCACAGGCAACCTACTTCAGAAGCCCCGTCCCTCCAAATTTCAGGGCTTCACAGCAGAGCTAGCTTGGGCACCCTCCCTCAGCAATGCAGCTGCATAACTTCTGGAACAAAACTTTTTTTCTTTTTTTTTTCCTTTAGGAAGTGCACATCTGCACAAACCTATTCATGTAACTGTAACTTAAGAGTGAAGAAAGACAGAGTGACAGATGGTTACAGAATGGGGAGGATATGATCAGGAAGAAAGCGCTTTCTAGAGCTCCAGGTTCTTAGACAGAACTGCTGAGGCAGAATATAAGGTATGAATAATTTTAAACTATCGTTGCCTCCCAGGAGGCTGGTTTTATGTGACAGAGTACGCCTGTGACGGCCACAGCTGAAGCACTGCATTTAACACCGTTACCTCAGGCACCAAAACCTCTGAATTCACATCAGCTTGGATTTCAGTGCAGACCAGTTTAAGGCCAAAGCAGAATTGTGAGGTTTGCCTTAAATTACACCCACCTACAAGAGCCATGCACGTCCCCAGCACCCTGCCTGATCCCCCGGCAAATTCTCTGTCCCCAGACAACTGCAAGTGTTTGCCACCACCACAAGTCATGCTACAGCTTGATGAGCAGCAAGAACCTGGTCACGGAAGCTGCATTTAAGATGTCAAGATTAAGGTGATTTAAGTGGGAGTCTCCTGAAATGGTGAATTTAATCACAACCATTAAGTCAGTAAAATTACATGTCAGTAGGTGTGATAATTGTCAGATGGAGGGAGGAGGAAGAAAGGAAAGACAGAGCACAGATCAAGATTACAGCTGGGGCGTTCTGCTAGAATGATAAAAATACGTGGGATGGAACTGAGAAATGAGCTCCAAAGATGACCTAGGCAAAGAGAAACGTATGAAGACTGTAATTCCATGTGAATTGAAGAACTGGCAGCTAATTTTCAAGACTGAATAAATTGTTTTGAACTGTTTTATATATTCTTTTTGCTTTTTTTTTTAAATCCTTATTAATAAAAGTGAGACTGTGGCAGTGGTTAGTAACTCACAAGATTATTACACATTTAGATGGAAAGTGCTCTAAATATTGTACTTCAGGCTTGCAGTGTACAACTCTTTAGATAGAGCTTTAATCAGAGAAACAGGTCATGGTCATTTGTGCAGATCATACATGCCATGCTACGGGTTTAGCGTCCTTCAGCTGACAACACAGCGCAAAATACATAGACAGAGGCTGCAATGTTTCAAAGAATGCTATTTGAAAGACCTTGTACGCAGTCACACAGATTTAGGAAAGGATAAACATTGACAAGTATAAATTCACATATCGGATCCATAGACTGCCACAGAACCATTTTGGATCAGAAAACGCATCCCTCAAACAAATCAGCACTAGTAACGGCGCTGCAACGCCTTTTATTCTGTACGAGCATTCAGAGTTCCTATACACCCACATCTTCAGAGAGAGTCTCAAACCTCTCAACGTTTGAGCATAAGAGAATGCTATATATGGAGAAGCCTGTGTATGTGTGTGAAATTACATAGAGATGCTAAAAAGAAGATAGAGGAAAAGAGGTTTGACAAAGTGGAAAGCAGGCATAGAAAATAATAAATTAATCCACTCTTTCTGGTGTTTCTCATATTTATAAATCTCAAACCAGTTTAGAAAATAATTAAATATACGATTGTCCAATCCAAGAGTTGCCTTTCTTGCCTTGTCCTACATTCATCACTTGAGTTAATCTGTTTACACGTAGCTTATTAGGAAAAATGTAGTTGCTGCAAACTGAAAATTCAGGTCCTATGCCTATATAGCTTAATCTGTGAGAACAAGTACAAATTGCACGTCCAGCGTTTTGTTGGGGTTTTTTTACCTGTTAATCACCGTTTTTTTTTCATTTTAGTTGGGAGATTTTTTCTGACTGCAGAGGCAAATATCTTGCCCCATTTGGCTTGGCCACTGATGCTGTGATTCCTGCATTTGTTGCTGCACAGGGAGACACTAGGAGCTAAACCCTGGATGCAGGAAATCTCATAATCAAAAGGGTAAACTTCCAAGTAGTCTTATGGCTTCTTAACAAAAGGACACTGAAGGTGTGAGTAGTTTTACATTCTTTAAAAAAAAAAAAACCACAAAAAAAAACCCCCACCTTTAACCAGGTCTAAACCTACTGAGGAAGAAAACTTAATTCAAATACCCAAGCTCCCAGAAGACACAGGGTTTAAGACCCCCTCCCTGTACACGCCACATTACACAGTTTCTAAGCCAGCACAGAGGTTTTTGATTTCCATACCCTTGCACGCAATGAAGCATTCATGCTCTGCTCCCAGAAACACCATCAAAACCAAGATGCTCTTGAGAAATTCAGCACAGACACATAGGTATTAGCACATTAATTTATGCAACAGGAAACAAGAGAACCCAAAGATTTCTACCAACAGATAAGTGCCGGTACACCACAAAACTATACGTCTGCCAGTAAAATAAGAGACAGCATCAATCTTTTACTTCAAATATTTGCTATCCAATCTATTTTTAAATGATGACACGATAAAAGTAGAAAAAATATTTCTGCTGTTTATACTTGAATCTCATATTCAACTTTCTGTTTTGGCAGGTGGCTGCAGCCTGGCCACACCCAAGAAAACAGAACTGCAGGTATCCCGTCAGAAGTCCCGCTACAGTCTGAGGTCATCAGTCCCTGTGCACTCCTGCTACAGGGACAAACTTCACTAAAATAGCTCCAGCTCTTATTCTCAGATGAAACACAAACCTTCCAATGGGCAACTGTTTCACCTGCTTCTGGGAATGAAGCAGGGGGACAAAAAACCAACAACAAGAACAAAAAAAAAAAACCAATAAAGAAAAGGTAGAAGGAAAACTGGTAAAGCTGCCAGGATGCATTATTAGAAGAGGGAAGATGAGAAGGATCTGTATTTGTTAAGAGGACTGCAATGTACATGCTGTTACAGGGCAACTGCAATAGCATCCCAGAATAGTGATATTCAGGGTTGTTTGGTTTTAGTAAAAGTGAATTAAAAACATGAGCAACGTGCTTGTCTTATTTAGGATTGTCTTTCAGGTCCTTCTTGCCTTGTTCCCTCAAGTCCCAATATGGGATAAATTACATCTTCTGAAGAATTTTTCCAGTTCTGAAGCGTGATGTCATCTGTTCCCTGGTGGGAATGAGACTTCATTAGCAGACCTGGAGGGCATGCTGCAAGGCTCTTCCATTTTTACAGCCTGCTACACAGAGTGGGGATTTGATCAAGGTGAGACCAGCATATGGGAAAACAGGCTAATGTTGCTGGATGGTTGAGTTCTGTCTGTCTCCATATTTTGTTTCGGCAGTAACGAAGATCCGGAAAACAGTTTCGTGTAAGTGAATCACAGACACTCACCCTGCTGAAACACCTCTGTAGACTTGAACAGAATACTTGGTGCAAGTTTCAGAAAATTGCTGGAATGTACAAGTCATGGCTGAGGCTTTATATCAAAGTATAGAAATACAGACAGATGACAAAAAAAAAATAAAAACAGAGTTCATCCTATTATCAAATTGCTTTCTATTTTATCACTGAGATCAACTACTGAAGAGCGAGACCAATCTTCAGGGTGACCTACCAGGATAACACCAGCTATTAGCATGAAAATTTCTCTATTTTCAGTAAACAATCTATGTTCGGCAAACCTTTACACTCAAAGGAACTAATCTGCAGTGCTCAAAATAGCAGATTATACTATGCTACTACATTCAAAATAGGCTTTAAAAGAAGAAGAGTCATTGATACCATATGCTGTACATTGATCACTTGCATCCACTTCACTTTTCTAGTTTCATTTGATTTTAGGAGATTTTCCAAAGAGAACATCTAATTTATCCTACCAGCATGAAAAGAGGCAAGCATTCAATGGCAAAGCACCAGCGTGAATATGCACAAGTGCTCAAGTTCAGGCTTGGAAATGGAAGGCAACAGCCTTCACTATAGAGAGGTTTCATAACACATTTTCTAGTTTTAAAAATGTTTTAATTTATGCAGGATCAATACATTCCAGGTTTAACAATCTTTATCATAAGATATTATGAATTTATTACATGTTTTCACCTTCACAAAGAGAGCAAGAGGCTGGAAGAAGTTTTGGTTCTTTCTTCCTTATACACCTTTATAAATCTGGATATTTAAGTAATAGTTTAGCAGAATAAGTCTCACCTAATATTTATGTTATGTAGAAAACTACATCCAGCAAACCAAAACCTTTCTCAAATAAACAGATATAATTATCGGTAACAGCAAAAATATTTGACTTGGACTTCAAAGAATTTTTTCCCTACTTACCTTAGGCTTAAAATGCATTGGAAACATTCCATTTCATTCTAATTCCAATACTTGCTATGAACCTGCAACTCATGTTCTTGTAGCAAAATCATCTTTTGTTTCAACGGAGTAGTTAGAGAATTAGCTGAATGTGTCACTTCTATCCAAAACTATGGTTCTGAGCAGTCCTCCCCAACTGCTGCTCTCTTACACCGTTTCTTAAATTCTCTACGTGTCTAAAACTCCATTCCTTGAAGTGTCCAGAGTTGTCAAAGGCTGGGCAGTACTAGACAGCCGAGCATCTATTTTCCTGTTGCTCTAAAAATGTTTAGAGCTTGTAATGCAACAGACTATAGACAGTAAGTTAGTGACAACCAGGTTTAAAAGAAGCCCCCACTCCATGGCCAAAACACATTCAGTATTAAAAATCAGCTTGATGGAGACTTTTTGCTAACCAATTGTTTTACAGAACATTTTATTCTGTTTTCATTTGGTTTGTACCTGCTCAGGAGATTTAACCAGCTTAAGAGATTTAATTAAGCAATATGAAAACTTAAGATAGGTGTTTAAACTTCAATTTCTAGAGAAAAAAAACAACAACTATGTTTTCAACAGTTCCTATCATTTAGAGAAAACACTGTTCAACCAGCTCAGATCAGGAAAGAAAAGAATTGCTATCCCAGGAAAAAAAAAAAAAAAGTTTAAGTGAAAAAAAGATGTAGGAGAAAACATGACCACATTTTTTTTAAGCTGTGCATCTAACCTGGAGAACAATACTGTCAAATCCATTGCTTACGGCATCTAATAAAGCAGCTTGAAGTTTAAGAACAGTGCAACCTGACAGTCCCACAAAATGCCCTTGGATTCAGGGAGTCAAAATATCTTTTATCTAGTTCATGCTTCATCATCTCCAACAAGCACGGCACAGTTCACTCTAATGGCTGTTTTACGCTCTCTAGTTCCTTTTGGATTTCATGTTTCTTATTAAAACTGAATGTCTTATTAAGCCACCACATTGTAAGCAATTAGCCAGGAACAATATGAAGAGAACCAGAAAAACAGTTTCTTTATTATATATGTGTGTGAGCTTTAAGTAGACATAGTATGGCTCTTGGGACACTGCTTTGAAACAATTTAATTATCATTCCTAAGTCTGGCTTCGCATGTTTGTTTGTAGAATTGAGATCATTCAAAGGTCACTTGTGAAATCATCGCGGAGCATATATCTCATTACAGCCTGTGACACGAGTTATGGTTTCCCAGTAAACCTGGGGAAAAGAAAATATACCCTAAAGAACAGCAAGGTAATAAAATCTGACAATCTGACAATAAGAGAAAATTTATGATTAAAAAAAAAAAAAACACCCTCATAATGGCTCCTAGCACTTTTTAATCACAGCTACTGAACTGTTGCATCCTGAGGAACATGGCTTGTTTTAATTATTTATTGGGAGTTGATAGTTTATTTGGAAGAAAATGCAATTATATCCTGACACTTTAATCACTATCAGTTTGTTTTGTTCACCTGTTACCACTAAGAGGAAGGTTACCTTCCTATGGAAATTCTGACATTTCTATAATTGGTTTTGCAACTATTCCCAGAGATTGAAAGTATTCATATTAAATTTGTGCAAAAATTGGAGTTCAGATATTAAGACTGATGTCGAATAACACTTATGAACTGAATCTGAAATAGATAAAATTTCCATTCCTGTTAGATCCATGGTACACACAGTCTTTGGGAAGAAAATTCTCCACTCGAAGATGCAAATCAAGTACGGCCTCTTGAAAGAGCCATTCAAACAGCTCTATTTTCGAGAAATAAAAAGTTAAAAAAAATAAAATATATATATAAATGCATCAAAGACTAGTAAATCAAAGGCTCATAGGATGGATAAGAACCCTGCTCCACTGGATTTAAGGGGAATCTTGTTAAATTTAGCCTTCAAGTTAGAGATTTGTTGTTTCCAATTGATCAAAATCAGGAAAAATAAACGACATTCTCAGAAATGTTGTGGAAAGCTTTGGTTAGTTTCAGCATTCAGCGTATTTCAAAATATTCAGTAAAACATTCACACAGCTGTAAGCAGCTGAATTAAATATTCAGGTTCGAGATGAAGTTAACTCGTTCAGCAGAGATTCCAAGATTGTTTACAGATAACCACATGCTGAACCTGCCAACAGTCCTTCAAGGAGCGCTACACACAGAGCTGCCAAAACGTAAGACAAGAGGAAGGGAAAAGATCCCAAGCAGTGAGGCCAGGTAACAACAACATAGTTGACTCAGCACCCATACAACTGCGCTTTCATCCTCTTGTGTCCTGTCCAAGGGCTTTAATGCATATTCTGCAAATGAGAGACAACCCTGGTTATCAGGTCACTTCTAAGTGCCCTGAACATGATTTGGCCATCACTGAGCCCAAGCTTCACACCATGATTTTCAGTGAGACTGGTGCTCTGGCTTCGTGCCAGTGATGGGTTACACACCTCCTGGCCAGCACCAAGCAAGCTCAGGCCTCTCCAACCCTGGAGAGGGTCCCACCCACACCCTCAGAAGAGCACAAAAAGCTTACAGAGGCGAGTGAAACAGATATCCAAGTGCCAGGGACTTGGATATGACACCTAAGAACAGGGTCCTACATTTGTTTCCCCACGGGGTCTCACCACACCACTGCTTAGTTGGAGCAAATGTCAAAACACCTACCCACTTATCTCCCACACACCTGTGCTATGTAGCCTTAAAGGCTTACCTATGTCAACCAACAAGGTAAGAAGTAATCCGTGGTTGCAGGAAACTGGATGGTGCAGATGCTTAAACAAAGCCTGGCTTCCTAAAGGCAGGCAGTGTTTGGACAGTCAATAGCTATGGCAAATATAACAAAATGGAAAGTGATTTTAAGTTCTCTGCGCAGGATTTGGAGATAACGGAGGGAAGCACACATTGGCAAATCTGTCAACAACAGACTGCCCCCATGCCAATCCAAACAGTATGAAACATTCAGAGAGAACCGATTTAAAACACACTTATCTAATATTTAAGCAGCAATAGGTAATTTGAAGTGAAAGCTATACTTGTTCGAATTATCCCCCACAGCTCATAACTACTTCACTTCGTGCTCTCGGTGTTTAGCACTGTTACACAAGACATTTATTGACTTTTATTTTCCCTTCTGTTGCCAAAGCACTCCAAGGTTAATGCAGTTACTGAGCACCTCTGATGCAGCCAGGAGAACTTCTAACTTGAAGACACACACACTTTAACACAGCAAGTATCGACTTTCTTAAAGGAAATTGTGACAAAAAATACGTTTTCCAAGTGTCACAGTGACTATGACAGCTCTGCTCTTTACTTCCTCTAAGGATAAAAACTAACATCTGCAGAATCTAAGGACCTCCAGTCATGGAAATAGACAACATTCCACGAAAAGCCATCAGCAAGTCGCAGGATGTCACAAAACTGATAAATACTGACCTACGGACCCTTTCGGGGTGGGGTGGGAAGGCCTTCCCCAGACTGCCATATGAATTCCTCAAACTACTTTTCCATTTTCTCTGGGTCACATTTGAGAGCTGAACCACAAGAACCTTTGCATGCAGCCTCTATTTGGCATGAGTGTTCTGGAAGGAAACAAGAACAGTGAAAGGAACAAGAAAAAAAAAACAAAACTACAGACCAACACGAAAGAAAATAAATTCAAAAGCACAAACAAAAGCTACTCCTTGAAACAAGCCTAGCATGTTTTTCAATATAGAGTGTACCATATACCTAATTTTGGAAGTTAATCTCCCCTTTATAGCTCAGAGAGAATGCATCCTTTCCTGTAAGGAGATCTCATGTCCCGATGGACACATTTTTTTGCCACAATATTAGAATCAATTCACCTGCATACAAGCCTGTCAATTACAGGACTACACTCACTAATTTTCCAGTCTTCATGCAAATCAAATGCGTCAGGTTTTCTTAACACATGCACTCCAAACACTGTAAATACACACAACTGATAAACTTCATCAATTACAAAGCTATTCTTAAAAGTTAAGTTAGTCTAGGGGTACATGGCTTTCCACTCAAATTGAACAGTTCTTTCTTCTGAATAAAAGAAAACCTCATTTGGTACAAATCGCAGCTACTCCTTGAACTTGAAAATACGGTTTGAAATATACTGCAAGCATTCGTGGAAATCCCAGGGTAAGGGGCACAGGAAATTAAACTGGGAGGTGGGGTGGGGAGTTATCCCACTTATTTAGTTGAATAAATCTTGTGCCATCAGGCTTATCTAAATCCATTAGGAAGACCTGCTTTATCTTCAGCTTGATTTTTTTTTTCCATTCCAGCTTTTCCTTTTTGAAGATGACTTCATAATCTACTTTATTCTTGCTCTTATTAGACAAGACTATTGTATTCCCAGGTGCAGGCAATTTCTCAAAATCTGCTTTTAGTATTTCCAGGCCACCAGCTCCTGATGTGATACAGTGAGCTCAGAAGACAGACATACGGCGTAGTAAAACAAAATATCCTGACATTGCAAAGACACATTTTCTAAACTAAATACTGTTATTGTATTATGCCTGCTGCAAACCACTACATCCAGCAAATATTGACATATATCCATTTGCCTGATTTAGATGAAAGATTCTCCTGGAAGCTCACTTCCTTCATTTGCTAATGCATTAAAACATGAAAAATATTTAAGCTTATTCATAGCTGAATAGCATGAAAAAACTAGGTCATTCACCTGCATGCTATTTCTTAATTAGGTAGCTCTTGGTAGTGAAAGAATACATCCCATTATAATCCAAGAAGTGAACCGCTAAAGCAGCATACACTGATCAACTCCAGTGAAAAAGTTTTCCAATCAAATTCAAGCTTTAATTTAAAAGTAACAGATCAGAAGAGGGACACACGCCATAAGATGAAAAGCCAAATCAATATTCTATAATTATAGCTCTCAGTTTACGGATGATGACATATGTATTATTGGTCTAAATACTCTCACAGTACAAAACTGAGTATGCCACTAAGTTATACATTTCACCAATTTTTTTTTTTATTCAGTACTTTCTAATACCTAATTAACCTAGATTAACATAACTAAGACGTGAAATGCTCAAACGGTTAACTGAATGCAAAGCTCAGGATAGAATCCAAATGAAGTACTTGTAAAAAGTGAGCCGAGGTATTCATTGGCACAATTATTAATATTTTAGATGCCTACTACTCCACCACCAAGATTCTAATCTGTCCCAAAGACACAGAAAATCTCACCTGAGAAAAATCTCCCACTCAATTCTTCCTGCACCAGTTTTACACGACACTACTCCCATCTGTGGAGCTGTGCTACCATTGGCAAAAGAATAATCAAAATACTGATCACTACCCGAAATGAAACACGATAAGAATCTTACATCGAGTCACTAATCTCCTAAAATTTAAAGTTTGCTCCTGAACTCTTTGATCCAAAGCTATTCTTGTAACATTTTCGGTGCGGTTCAAAGTCAAAGAAGGATAAGACCTATTTTCTAGATGTACTTCAAAGTTCACCCAAGCTGGCTGAAATCTCAAGGGATCAGTACTTCTTTTTCTTTTCCCTTTTTAATCAGTAGGATGATAATTTCAGCCCCTCATGTCTAACAGATTATTTCACTGCACTTGTCCGTCACTTCTTTTTAAAAAAATACTCTTACATAGAAAAAAAAAAACTTTCTTTTACCTTCCTTGAGATCCTGAGTATCTAAAAAGCACCTGTGTTTTCACCTTGAATTTGCCTTCTTATTAATGCATCTGTATTTTGCAGTAAGAAACATCTGGGACAACTTCAGGCAGCCTTTCAAAAATATGGTAGCCCATATGGCAGAACAAATGCCAGGAGAGAAAAATAAATTCTCCTGTTATTGCCATTTAGTTTCACGCGTACTTAAATGAGAAAATAACAAAAGGTGTTTCTATAGCCAGCAGTCTGCTTTGCTGACCTTCTGTGCCTTCAATCTGGAAAAAAAAAAAACCAGAAATAGCTCTCTTCTTAGTCTATTCACCTTATTTTGATAAAAAAATACAAAAATATTATTCTCTGACAAGATAGGATGCACAACCAAGACCTGTAATGGATATTACAAGACATACTTTTTTAAAAGAAGCTAAAATCTAAACTACATGATAATACTGAAAAAAAAAAAAAAAAGACAACTGCTATTAGGTCTCTGTTCCACAAGGACAAGAACATGTAGGTCTGGAATTCAACTTAATGTCTTTTGCGGTGAACACACACTATTCAAAGCTCAGAAAATGTAGTAAGCATGAATGGGAACATGTTTTAACTGATATACTAAAGCAAACCAAAACCCCACTATCATCACTTACTTAAATATATAAAATAACAGATTACACTAAAAGAAAATAACATGCTAAACTGCAACTTTTTTAGTAATTAACATTGATCCTAAGGCATTACATTTTAACTGCATGTCCACAAAAAAAAAAAAAAAAAACACCCTCAGTTTGCAATCAATTTTAAGCTACGAGTGCATAGTATATCATGGTAACGCCTTACAGACTAGAGAAAAATATTTTACTGCGAGCTGAGAAGAGTCAGTACTCCGTAGACACTAGACTTCTCCACTGAGAGACTTGTTAACGTGAAAGTTATAGCTACAACAGATCTAGCTAAATTCTCTGGGTGAGGAGACTTGGTGAGAATATCAGACAAGCCTGAAGAAGGAGCTGCATAAGACAAACCACTGTAGGAGCTCTCATGCTCCGAAACATCCACGAGGCATAATTCTGCCATTACAAGAGGGGATTAAAATGTAGCCTCTGATACACCTTGGTTAAAAGTGACTGACTCGCCCGAGTTAGTTCTCCTATGGTGCTGGATGGCAGGGAGGGAACTGTATCAAAAGATGGAACTTTCCCCTGCCCAGAAAAAAAATGTAATAAGCAAATATTTAGGAATCACAGACACAGCCAACCAAATTCCCATTTCAACTTAAAGCAGCAAGAATTTAGCATCTCTTATTGACTGTCAAGACCTGACTAGACGGTGGGATTTCATCTCAATTCTCTCTCAAGTTTCACTCTTACTTGCTGTAAATATTTTTCTACATCAAGCAAGTACTGGTGAAATAATATAATGCTACTCAGCTACCACACTTCTCAGAGTATGCTTCTAAGACTTACTAGAATTGTATTTGTGCCATGGGCATAGCTGCCTCCCTCCCTAGAGGCAACTGCATAAATTACCATCTTTTAATGGAAGCAGAAATTTTAATGTTTATGGTATTTTATGCAAGACATTTCATAGTTAGAGAACGCAATCAACAGACTTCTTTCCTTAAAAGGCTTTATAAACATTGCATATGCCTCAGAAGACATCATGCTGTATCTTGTGTCACATTTTTATATAACATTATGTTAATAACTGTTTAATAGCACTAAAAAAAAAACACAAAAAAACCCCACAACTTGCTAAATATCCTCAAGCACAATTCAAAAGTTAAAAAATTCAGTTCTAAGGAAAAAATGTCTGGTACTTGAATGGTACAGATAGCAGAGTAGCTGATTTTTCAGCAGATTCCCCAAATCTCATTTTGAATGAGATGAAATTGTACATCTTGATTGGATTACTTCTATCACTGACCCTTCAACCTTCTTCAGCTCTTTCTGGATTTAGTAAAGGGTCTTTCTTGCCAAGCTTCAGCTACAGACTTTTCAGGGTGTGGCATTAATGTCAATTCTAGTGTGCAACCTCCAGCTCTCCAGTCGTTTGTCAGTCTCACCCTCCTGCCCAACCCCAGCAAGGGCACCGATTCAGAGACTACCTGCAGGGCACAGGAAATCAAAGCACCGGGTCATGAATGAATCCTCTTTCTTTGGACAAATCTCTAAGAAAAAAGCTCCTTGTGGCAGTTTGGTACCAGTGCTTTGCTTCAGACAGGCAGCGGCTGATCTAGAGAACATTTCCATCAGCAGGAGCTACAGATCTGCTCCCAGCTGCATTTTGCTTTCTTCCCCTTTCCACATTTCTCCCTCTGTGTCTCACATCTCCCAAAGGCTCATCGAGGCACGACTGACCGAGCTCACCCCTCTGATTAACCCCATTTGAGACCTGCAAAAGACAGGCCCAAGTTGAGCTGCCCGAAATAGGAAGATAACAGACAGCAAATTTGGAACCACAAATAACTAACCTGCACCGTGATGTTGCTCCAAGCTGCCACTTGTGAGCAGCCCTGTGTCCAGGACATCGTTCCAAAGGTCCTGGGGGCCAGCTGAAAATCAGCTGTCTCCTCACAGTTGAGGTATAGGTATTCTTCAAGCAACCGGCCTGAAAGTCATGACCAGCACCTAATCAAGATAGAAATTTCTTCCCTGGTGTCAGCTCAGGTGAAAAAAAGAGCCTGCGTGTCACCATGCCAAATAGCTAGCTGGAGTTCTATTTCTCTACAACGGCAACTTTCAAATAATACCCAGACAGAACAGCTTGGGTTCAAAAATTTTGCCCAGTAGGATGGCTCAGGGGACTTTGACTAGACTAGGAGATAATCCCACCCGTACAAAAGATATTTACTGCATGAAATAAAGTTAGTATGAGATACTTGGTGCATTCTCCAGAAACTGAGAAGGGTATTGAAAACAATTTTGCTAAAAAAAAAAAAAAACCACAAAGGAAAACCAACTGTAGTGAAGGAGATGTTATAAACTAACATTTACACATGAGTCATTGACACATTAAAGACGCATTGAGCTCTGGAAATGTCTGAATCCCAAATGAAACACTTTTGAAACAACTGTAACAATCTTCAGTGTACTGTAACAGTCAAAAAAGTAGTAAAATTGCTATTTTACATAACACAGGGAACAGCATAAGGTGAAAGCTAGTATACAGTCATCACAGAAATCAAATTTGTACTCAAAAGGTATATTGTGTTCAGTTGAAAACTCATTTCAAAACAAATTGAGAAGCTATTGTGTGTTCCAAAACAAGTGAGATGTGATTAGAAGTGCTCAGACTCTATACCCAGGTGATAGGGGAAGGAAGAGCTTCTCAAAGGAATATAATAAAGGACACAAAATGTAATTTATGAATTTCCACTAATAGTTTCCTGTAAAAGATGACCACTCAGACAAAACCAGAAAAATTCAAAACTCGTGTTTATCATTCTTTGCTCCCTACACAGGGCAATTAGTCTGTGAAATTCAATGCTACAGGGTTATGACCTAAGTGACAACAGCAGAATAAATAGGTGGTCAAAGTAAGTTTTATAATCAGTCAGGAGTGATGACAAACAGAAACCAACCAGTGACTAGCAAGGTCAGCCTCGTCAGTTCAGGGTAGAGATTTTCTTGTCTTTTCAAGCCATGTCTTTGAATCCTTTTTCCCAATTTGATTCTGTTTTTCCTTCTCTCCTTTTTAAACCAGTATTTGGGGGCAGTAAACCCAGGTTTTAGTTACGAAGCCCAAACATGACAGAGGATGTTACGTTTACTATCTTCCACTTCCATTTAAGTGGCTTTTTTACTGTTTTTGGTTGGCTGGTTGTTTTTTTTTTTTTCCCTGGATGGCTTATTATTCCCCCAGTTTGCATATGAAAACACTCTTCCTTTTAAACTGGGAATTGTATCTGCTTCTGACAGAGGACAGAGGGGTCAGCCTGTCACAAACTTTACATGAACTACATAGAATAAGACCATACAATACAGAGCACTGGGCTTTTAAAAATAAGTGTACCTATATACATTATTTGAGGTCAAAAGTAACAAATGCTGATGCGTGCCCCAAGGGCTGCCGTGATTACTGCTGACCAAACAACAAAACCAAAGAACACATCCAACCTACAACCAACTAGAGCCCAAGATGAGTTTCCTACCTGCTCAGAAACCAGATCTGGGCTTCTTGAAGATGACCTAATGACGTCCCAGCATACAGGCAGACAGACGCAGTTCACATGTACCATCAAGACGTCACTTTTTAGAGTCACTACCAAAGTCCAACCAAGGACACGTGACAGTGATTTGGTATTTCCAAATACCTAACTTTGCATATGATGAGCAGGAGCAAACAGTTCTCTGCTTTCCCTCCCTCCCACAAAGACTTGCCATTACCTGTCATTTGTGTTTACAGACGTTTTCCAATAACGAACTCATTTTTCTTCCACTCCCTTGGTATGGTTTCTGATTTATAAGTACATTTTGAGCCCTATCAATTACTATTTTCCATCCATTTAACATGCATTAGCTGACTGTATTTATTTGCTTATTTACTTGCTGTTTTTCTTAGCTAAATTGCCAGATGGTAGCAAGTCAAATACTCTAAATACTTCCATTACATTAATAACGCTACAGTTGCAAACCAAACGTGTTATCTCATCAGAAGAGATAAAGTGAATTTAAGAAAAATCTATTGTCTATAAATGCATGCCAATTGGCATTAATTATCTTATAACTCTTTTTGATTCTGTATTAATTGAGTCTTGTATCAGGCTCTTCATTATCCTTCCTGGATTAATATTGGTTTGACAAGCCTATAATTATCCTGGTCATTGAATTTACCCATATTAAATACAGCACAGCATTATCTTATTTGCAATCCTCTGGAACCTACTCAACTTTCTGAGACCTTTTAAAAACCAAAATTCTATTTATTTCTTCCTACTCTATGTTTATTTGTATGGCAAGTACTTAGAATTTCACTTGTGACTGATTTTAACAGAAGATACAGATACATATAAAACCACACACACACCTTAATTAGTTCTTTTAGCAATACACTTCCCCTTCCATTTCAATTGTTGCTAGATTCATTTTCTTTTTTTTTTTTTTAAGTACATTATTCTCACATAAATATCTAAGTAACTTCTTTGGTCTCTTCTTATTAATAAACATGAGGTAGTCTATCTGTTTTTAACCTAAATTAGCAAAACACTTGAGCTTATAAACTGTTTCAACAACACAATGCAAGAAATTAAGCTCATGGATTTTCTTTTCCAGAACTTTAAGTATATTAAGCATATTTAAAGGTTAAGAAATGAAATTTTTAAAAAAAAAACAAAACAGTTATTCTGTTATAAGCTTCCTTTCTTTAAATTAATCACATGTAACAGGGCTTTGATATACCAAGAAGTCACAACCTCAAGTTATTTAAGTTTCCCCTGCCATCTGTACAAAACTATGCCAAGGAGACAAAAAGAAACACAACACTTTTCCTTTCAAACTCTCACAGCAAAATTTGTGCATTCCTTTTCAACAAGAGATAAAAGGTCTTTCATTAGTCAGATCAGATCAAGACCCATTCTAATTTTTTTCACAATTTTGATACAAAACAGTGAACACTGATCCTAATTGCTCTGAATGTGTTAACAAATAATATTCCATTATTAGGCAGAAAAAGAGAAGAAAGGCTTAAGAAATACTCAGGCAGTATTCTACTTTATTGTAGGCAGTTTTCAAACTACCCACAGCTATAAACTATGATGCTGGTTTACTTTAATTTAGACCGATTCCTATTTTTGCTATATCCTCTTTATAGGTTCACTTGGAGGCAGACCATTGCATAACATCTCAACATCGCAAAAGCCCAGGCTCTCCACTGCAAAGCATTGTTTACAAAATATTGTTGGCACTCTGAAAGAATTAGAGGTTCTCATTTAAATTTTATGACACAGAAGCCAGAAGCAGCATGAAAATTTTTAGGTCTAGAAGGGACATCCAAATGCCATCACAAATTCTAATCATATGCTGCTGGGACATCTAGTCTTGTAAGCATAAGTGTCTTTTGGCAAGGAAAACAATCCTCTGAGCATACATCGAAAACTTGTTTTCACATCTGGCATTTCCAATCAGAAGGTCACATTTCGGCTCCTGTCACTTTCTTGCTCACCTTTACCCAAGTTCTGTGGAAAACACGGACACGCCTTTGCCTCCTGACCGCACCAGAGAACACACAACGCTGCCATACGCAAGGTCAGGTCCATCCCAGACCACATCCACATTTTTAGTCAACTAGGAAAATTTTAATAGCATACGCACCAGCTGCAATTTAGAGTTGCCTCCATGTCTTTCTATTTTACTACTACTCTTAACTGAAATTAGAGCAGCCTGCACTCTCAACTTGCTTGCTTTTTTTATACCCTCAACTCAGGTGGAGAACGTGGGAAAGTTTTGTTCTGCAACAGATATCAGAACTAATATTAACCATCATATTTTCCTTTGGTATCCTGAATTTGCCGTTTCTTCGATTTTAACTTAACATTAAAAATTTGTCAGCTTTCCACTAATCAATATTAAAATGCTCATGGTAATTTTCTCAAGTATGGCAAGAATTAAGCATACATTTTGCTTGTTTCTGTCAAGTTCCTACAATAGTAACTATTCCAAGTACTCTCTGCAAAAAAAAACCTGATTTAGTTAATACCACTAAGTGCAGTAATATTAACACTTTTTGATTATCCCACATCTCAGCTTGCAGCGTTTTTCTCAAATCCTCAGGCCCCAGCCTCACGTCAATATGTAAGTTCAAATTGACTATTTTCGTTTGTTTTTTTTCAAGCGTATTTATAGTTTCATGATTGCTGAAAAACATTTTCAAAACTCAATCCAGATGTTCCTGAACACTCGTCTATGTACATATAGCCTTTTAACTGATCTATTATATCACCGGAACAATGTTACAATGAATTTCAGAAGTGAAGAACCTTAAGAAAAAAACCTTTGTCTAATTTTAAGTCCTTAAGCACAGCAAGGAGCCCCAAAGTTTGACTTTTGTCTAGCCAAGGAGACAGTGACTCAATGTTTAAGAGGAACTGACAGCTGAGAACCTTGTAAACACCGAACTTAAGTATTTGGTCTTGCGTGTTGGAAACGAGATGTTCTCAGCACATGCTGCTGGCCAGAAGCTATTACATAGTTACAAATATGTGATTTGCCTCTCTTGCCTAGCACTACACCAAGAAAGTTGGAAAGAATTTCACTTTCGCCCCCTTCGTGTTTATAGTCTTCTCAAAATAAGAAGTATTTTCTCCTCCTTTAGGGAACAATACTACAATAAAAAAACTAGATGCCAGAAAAACTTATGTGTATTCAAATCCTTCAAGTCTTGATTAATGCATACCATGACTCCACTTAATCATTTTACAAAGTTCTTCATATGCAACATTTCTTTTCTTCTTGTGGTTGATCTCGGATTGATTGGAGCTAATTTTGTTACACGTACCAGTGGCTAAAGCTGGAGTCACAAGGTGCTTCTTCAATTTCATTAATGCCAAAGAGCCCCAGGGTTTTGTTCAGCACCAGTACTACTAGATCTACCAGGAGCTTAATGGTCAGAAACATATTCCAGGGTAGTTCAGGGACTTCGTATCAAGAATACTCCAGGAGGTGAACTCTTCCTTGTCCTCATTTAGGTCTAATAACAATTGTAAAGCCATAAAAAAAAAATGTTGGGTTTTTTTTTTTCCCTTACATTCATAATATGTAAGACACTGGAAAAAAAGATGGGAGTGAAAAGTCATGCAGGAAAACAAAAACCTTGTTTGATTTTCTTGCATTACCTGTTTAGGTATTCAGGTAAGTCCCTCAGCATGGATCTCCAAAAAAAAATTAACTATAGCTTCAAAAGAATACAGTTGTTCTAAGTAGAATTTGAATGAACAGGCAGAAGGTTAAGGATCTTAACATTCACTTAGCATCTGTTTAGCTCTCAGCACAGTAAGCATTCCACCTTAAAAAGAAGCATGCAGGGAGAGAAGTAAAACAGCATGACCAAAACCGCATATTTTGTTGCTTGAATAATGCTGGGAAGCCTCATTAATAAAAAAGATAGATATGTAATTAAGAAGAAAGACACCAATATTGCTTCTAGGTTAAGTGAGATTGCCACAAAGCCTTCTGAAATAGATTTTAAAGCTTTCACTAGGGTGAAGGTAGCTCATATTTTTGCTGAAATGTGAGTCTGCACAAAGAAAAGGAAATTGAAGATATTCATTGAAAATGCACTTGAAAAAACTTACTGAGAATCATAGTGGTATAAAGGCATTTTTAAGCAAGTGCTACATTTACTCGAGCCCAATTTGAAACTCCACATAAAGCTACTGTGTGGAAAACCTTGATTTTTGTAGTAAGCACAGGGACAATGTGCAAACACGATATAAACCACACGATAATCTGACGGGATGACAGTGCTTCCATCACCGCACCTATGAAAAAAATTCTTCCATTAAGCACACATCATCTTGACTTGGTCTAGTTGAGAGGCATCCCTGCCCATGGCAGGGACGTTGGATTAGATGATCTCTAAGATCCCTTCCAACCTAGGCCATTCTCTGATTCCATGATTCATTCTATGACTGACGCTGTTACGCTACAGTCAGCGCTTTTTCTCACATGCACCAAGATAAAAGCAGGGACTTGAGCACGATCAGTGCAGACACAGATCTCAAAGGCTTGAGTACCCCTCAAACAGAGCACTGCCAACGACAAAAGCTGGGGAACGAGTGTCAAACCAGCAGTCTTCCTTGCCAGTTCACAGCAACCTGAAGCCTTTATTTCTGTAAGCAATAAGGACAACTGGAGGCACTCTCTCCCATGTCATTTTGAGACCATTTATTCGAAGTCTACTAGCCTGCTACATCTGCCAAAACAAAACTGAAATGAGTTCCAAAAGAATTGTCTCGAGTTGAATTCACAGATACAGTGATCATGTGAAAGAAAATTCACCTACATTGGGTGAAAATATACATACAACAAAATCTTGGAAGTACCAAGAGAAGCAGTATTATTTTCAGAGCTATAGCATAAGGATTAAAATCTAGTTTACAGCAGTTGAAGCGTTTGTCACAGAAGTACAAACAACAGTCTGAGTACAAAAGACATGGATATCACTGGTCTTGACTATCAGCTTCAGCAGCACATTTCAGAAACAGTTGGGGGTTTTGCGGCATACAGAAAATACGGGCAAACTATGAATACGCAAGAATGAAGTGAGAGCCTTCTGCATTATTACATGCTAAGTTACTGCCAAGTTGAGCAGCACAGAAGGCTAATACATTGACTTTCAATCTGCTGATGATTTTTGATCACCCTTCATGGATTATTCTCTCAGTCCTAAAATAATTGCAAGGAGAAATAGAGGGAGGGAGGGAGGGAGGGGGGAAGTATGTGAATTGTATACCTTTTTTGCCTTCACTGTCATCTCCTTTTTCTCACTTTTTCAAACAAACTCCTCTTAAAATGAATTAGAATCAAACTGGCACTGAAAATCCTCATCTGCCTCATTAGGTTCTGGTACCATGAACCTTCTTCATATGATGACAATGGGTTGATTAAGAGTTTTCAGTTAATATCCGTACCAATAGGATCAGAGAAATCACAAAAATTCCCAGAGCCATACATTTTTACTAACAAAAAAAGCTGTCATCAGACACATAATTTTTAACATTTTGGTCTTCGAATCAGTCAGCAAAAGACTTGCAGGAATATACTTGATTTACAGACTCTTCTCCACAGAAACTGCTTTGGACACGTGCAATATAATCTGACCAATGAAAACATAGTGGGTGACTTGGAACCTCAGCTTGCAAGAAGAGTGCATTGGCGCTAGTGTGAACTTTCGCTGAAGCCGGCTGCTTCTGAAACCCAGAGAGCTGCAAGTATTTCTATGTACAAAAATTCTATTAGATACAACTGTTTAAGAATGAGTCTCTGACACAACAAGAAGATACATTTTCCATTATTGGCTACAACAGGAGCTCAGATGAACCAAGGCTTGTACAGTTTCTCCTTCTACCTTCAGAGCAGAGTGGGTGAGGGAGGGTGCTGATTTTACTCCATGTAGAAAAGCTATTCCAAAATAGGCTGATTTCAAGGACAGGAGCCTTTTCTCTGTGGATTGCACCTGAGGAGTTGGCACAGATCAGGTGATTTTCCAGTGTCTCAAAAAGAAAAAGGGATCCCCATCTGAGCCAGGCAACCACAGCAGATCTCTCCAGACCTACTTCACTGCCCAGCTTGTCAGGACAGCTTTATGTACCTCATCAATAAAGCCAGTCGCACAACCCATAGAAGGAAAATGTTTACTGAAAGGAGCATGCTGAAGTGAGACAGACGTGCAGCTCCTCCACTGAAGTTTGAAAGCATCAGATAACCCCAGTACAGACACTTAGAGGAGCAATTTGGTAGGACTTTCACAGATGGACTCAGGTACGGCTCTGACAGAGATTTTGTCACCCCTGCAGACTGCGCTTGCTGTCATGTCTCAACACAAAAATCACACCTTCCCTCAGCTGAATGCTGCTGGAAAGCCTTGTCTTCCCTTTAACATTCTCAGCTTTGAAAGACTTGTGCAAACTCAGATTTAAATTAGACTAAACATTCAAATGTGAAGATCAGCCAGAACTCCTGTTCAGTCTGAAAAAAAAAATCCCTCTTGAAATTTGTCATGAAGTCTTCTAGACCCAGAATTAATAAAAAAAAACCCCACAACTAACATTGACCTGCATGGTTCATAAATGACCTGTCATTTATGCCCACTATCAATCAATAACTTCTATCCTTTTGCTTTCTATCCTTAAAGCAGCTGAGCTGTTCCAACATTTTTGGCTCACATGAAATGTCAAAAGGATTAGCGATTTAGTTCAAGCACTTTCCCAAACTTTGTAGGCTCTATTCTTCTTTGTGACCCTTCAGTCCTTTTTCTTCCCCATACATATAAGAACAAGGTCAATAATTTCTCTACAGTATAAACTATATCTCCTGTTTTCTTCCTCACTATGCCAATTGCTCCCCCTCTATACATGTAAATCTAAAATTTTATGTTTAAATATATAAAACTTCTGTATGTATATATGGATGGATTTTCAAACATGGGTTTGAAATTATACATAATATAGAACAGCTAATATTAATAATTACTATTATGTATATATTTTTAGATATATCTATATTATAGTCCATCCATATATTTAGAACCTATTTCATGCTTTAAGGTATTACAACTGCTGTTCAGTATTTGGTGCTCTGAAATTTCACCAGTTATGTAAGCACCATCAATCCCCCAAACATATTCGTATTTCCTTCAGTAGCTCATTCTATTTAAGGAACACATGCAACTTAAATCATGTAGGTTTTCTGAGCTATCAAACACTGTATAAATTCAAGCATCTTAAAAAAGCAAACAAACAAAAAATAATAGAAACAAACCACATGGCATTATTAGCCTATATCAAGTCAGCTTTGGCTGCAGAATGACAAATCAGTCTTTAAATTCCATGCTGAGTCAGAGAATAACATTGTGATCAACTGCATTACTCTTGTGCTCTGTACACCAGACTTCTTCAGCATTACTCTCTAATGCACATGGTTACATTTACATTTAAAATCAGAGGAAATTGCAGATTAACAACATCCTAGGTCGTTAGGATTCAACAGACTCAACTAGGGTGTAACATGCTGTCAGAGAGGAGCAGCTCCCAGAGGACGTGCTCTTCACTCACGCAGAGGCACAGGCTCACCACATACAGCTGAACACTGGAACTACCTTTCACAATAAAACGCAACAATGAATTAGAAGTACCAAAATCAAACCAGAAGGCAAGCACAAAGGGCTTCCAAAGCAGCTGAAAGGACTTGAAGAGTCTCCAGAGAGGAACTAGAAACATAAAGGTGCGAGAAAACCATGAGAGACTCGTGCCAGGGGACTGCTAAGTTGTTAAAGTTCAGTAGCTTTCCAGACAATTAAATTGCACATGTTTATATAGTTTATATGTTTATAAAGTGTCAGAAGCACCAGTCTACAACATCAAATTCTCCTTGAAACAGAAACAAACTGGAAGATGACTTACCTCTCAGACTGATTAATGTTCTAGTACATAAGGCAGCTCAAAACCCCATTTCTTTCCCATTCGTCCCTCATTCATGTTTCCACACACAAACCGAGAGACGAAACGCATGTTTCTAAAACCAAGTTTAACAGATGTGGTACATAACTTGGATTACAGCATACATGAGACAACTAACTCTCACAAGCAGTCTGAGAGCTGATCGCAAAAACTGCAGGCATAAAAACAAAATTGAGTCCTTCACCTAAGTTATATCAAGGGAAAAAAACAAACAACGCACACCAAATACCTAGAGAAGAATAGGTACAGAAGTTTCACACCACATGAAAAACTATTTGAGTGAGAATAAAAATATCAAGTATGAAGATGATTTTTAAATACTTCCAGAAAAGCTCATCAACTATGCTATTTGCTCTTTCCTTTTTAAAGATACCCATCGGGTTTGTAAGCCCAAGAGATTATTTTGAAGCAAACAGCGCAAACAGAACAGCCTTTAGATTAAGACGGAATCTCTCCTATTCTTTTTTTCCCCTTCAAGGTAACAAAACCAACAAACCTCTAAGTCATCTGTAGGTCTTCAAGGATTTTGCATCCTTAAATCTTCCAGAAGAATATCCCTAAGAAAGATGTTGCCATATTTCCAAATAAAAATGCTTTAATTGCATTTTTATAGCAAAAGTACCATATCAAGGCATTTACCAAAAAATACAATATTGCCAGAAACTTGTCCTGCAGCAAAACATCCTTTTCTCCAACTAAAACCACACTAAATAGGGTAAATCAAGTCCCTTGCCCAGGAGGGACTGTTGTGGATCCACCATCATTTGTAACAGTTCTCAATTACACTGATGGCTGATGGGCTGCAGGCATCTAGTTTCCTACTCAGCCTCAAGGAAGCTCTTTCACATTCACCAGTAAAAAGAAAAATAAAAAAAGAAAAAATTTCATTAATCCTAACACTGCTTACAAAGCTCATTGTCTGATTTCCATAGTTAAAAGAAGTATTAAGCACCCACATCTTGTCACAAAGAAATCTGCAACATCAGAACTGAAAGCAACTGAAAAACCACTGGATTTTTTTTATAAACAAAGGTAGAACTTCCAGAAAGATTGTGTTGTCTCTGAACAAAAGCATTGTTTTTAATTAAAAATTTTCTCAAAAAATATAACACACGACAGCTTACAAATGGCTTTAAAAGAGGACATGAAACTTATTAGCATTTTCAATAAATTCAGATGCCATTTCCTGATCAAATATTCTTTTGTCAAACATCTGCAATTTTATCAAAGCCGACACCTGTTTAGCATATAATGGTAACATATAAGTGACTTGCTTGCTAATAACAAATCCAAGTGTCAAAGCATGCTGCAAGTTACTAAGATCCTTGTTCATAATTATTTTCAAGTCATTATGCTTTCTTCTGCCCAGGTGAAGATGCTTTGGATCCTACTCAAAGCCTGAAGTTCACACATGAGAAATTCATATTAATCAGCTATTGGGATTTCCTCTTCAAAATAAAAAAAAAAAAAAAAGAGGGTTTTGAGATACATTGAAAAAGCTTACCAGTTTTGACTATAAAAGTGATATGTGCTAGGTATTATCATAATATCTACTATACTTGGGATCATACTATCAAAGCAGTTAATAGAAAATAAGTCATTTGAAGTGTTGCTTCCTGGAAGAAAATCGAGCTCTCCACTGAAGTCTAAGAAAACATACAAACCAAAACAATTCACATAAACAATTGACCTTAGGCAATGAAGTGGAATTAATGAATGTCCTGCTTGATTAGCGCTTATTGGTGAGAATTAATTTCTCATTTTTTAAGTAATTAATGCTACCTATCTTATGAAGTTATAAATTAGGAAAAAAATCACACTCGTAGATCATTAAAAGGTAGCCCTCATATTTAGGGGATTATTTTGGGTTTGGTGGGGGTTTGGTTTGGTTTGTTTTTATTTTATCTCAACCGGTTTTTCTCAGTGGGTTGAGCGTGGTGCTTGAAACACCAAAGGTCACGGGTTCAATGCCCATTCGGTTCTCACGTGTTGCCTGACCTGGTCGAGAGGTGGCGTCCCTGCCCATGACAGGGAGGTTGGATTAAAATGATCTCTAAAGTCCCTTCCAGCCCAGGCCATTCTGTGATTAACCAATGGTGCCCCTTCTTCGTTCAAATTCTGTTACAAGACACTGCAAGCAAGAGGCAGTGCAGCTTGTTTTCTTCGAACTGTAGGACAAAAACTGTGCAACAAGTGAGAAAATTATAACATGCCTTAATTTGCTTTCTAACACTACGCAATTCTCCAATTGCTCGAATACCCCTGGTCTATACGGAGCCAAAATTTTCGTTTACTAAGGAAGCAGCATTAATATCCCAGTCTGCAAACAGAATGAGGCGAGGTCTGGTGGTACTACAAATAAATCAGTAATAACAGTAACCCATATTTGTATAGTCCCAAGGACAAAGAAAAGAGAGAGAGGCACCAAGCTCTTCAAAATGAGTTACATTAAACTTAGGCAATCATCCCTCTAGGCAGCTTTGCAAAGTGAAGCCTAAAAATTCTTTTTATCTTAATCTTTCTTTAAAATTCTAGCCAGAGGAAGAAATTCAAGGGTACCTTTTCTGTGGAATAATGCCATCATTTATCACGCAGGCTGATATGCAAAGTGACATAGGATATGGAAAATCTCTTTAAAAGGTATGGGATAAAATCCTGGACTCCTTGAATATTCTAACAAAATGTGCATGACCATTCATCAGCCCATGTTGCATCAGTGGTCCTTATTTTGGAACACTGTAATTAGAACCCTTTCAGTTTGCAAGGAAGTCTCTCAAAATATGAATGTCTAATTCTTGCAGTAGTTTATACATGTATTTTTCTAAGACATTTTCTACAGCACAGTTTTTTATTATTATTTTTCCCTCCAAATGCAATATTTAAAATTTGTATTTTTCAGTGCGCACACGTCTTCTAATGTTAAAGACTGACACACCTGGTAATTACACAGTTTGATCAGGTAAAAATAAAATCAATGGTGTATACAGTTTTGTGAAAAATTATGATGGTGATTAACTCATAAACTACTCCAAACTACCCACTTGTATCTACTTCGCATCTATCAAATGCTATTGAAATTACAGTTTTAAAGGATCAGAACAATCTAAATCTTGTTAGATGTTAGAGCTCAGCTGTTTCTCTTCTCTCTTGACTATCTGCATACCCGAGGAACCCATTGAATATAATTGGATTATTAAATGTAGAGTCTGCTATTATAATCCAAAAGACTTATGTAGGAAGTTGAACAGCAGTGGGAAAAAGTTAGCACTGTAAAAGGGCACACAAGCTTACCTAAGCACAGGCGTTACACTGAGCAGAAGAACAAAGGAAAAGGACAAGTGAGTGGCAAGAGCAGAAGCAGCAATGATAAACTACAGGAGAAACCATGAACTGAGCAGATCTTTGATCAAATTCCAAAAGCAAATGAGGAGTGCACTCCTAGCACAGGCAAGACAGAAGACAGATATGCATAGGGAACAACTTGGGAAAAGGACAATGAATTTTTACAACATTTCTCAAAAAAGAGATAGAAGATAAGTGGCTTGTCAAAGAGGATTAAAAGGAAAAACTGAGAGCTTAATTATTGCCTCATAGGAATAGGCTACTCATGCAAGATAAGTAGAGGCAAGATGGATGATTAGAAGGATTTAAGTCTGGAATGTTAGATGCACAGCTGAGCCTCCGAGACTATTAGTTATAAGTGGATGTACCAACCTGGCCAAAGCATGAAGTACAGCGTGATAAAGTTGGCAGAGCTGTGCACTGCTTGCTTTGTAAAGAATGATCTACAGGCAGTACTACCATCTGCCAGACAAAGTTGGAGAACATGAGAGAAAAATTTCAAAATATTTTTACACTCTCGTTATTCCTCATGAATCACATACTATACAACTGGTTAGAGTATGACAAAATATTTCACTGGAAATACAAGAAAGGATTCTGTTAGATGTGAATTAAGAAAATCTTGGTTACAGAAAAACATGTACATAATATGGTTTCTTTTTTCTCATGCTTTAGGATCTCGTAACAATCATCTCATCACAGAACTATGAAAAACAGTAGTTCTCCAACACTCCGAGAATCAGGATCTTTCACCAAAAAAAGTCCAATTAGGCATCTCTTGAGTACCACCTCAGGTGGCAGCATTCTGTATTTGCCCCTGCACTGGCCCCCACAGCTGCAATGCCAGTGAGGCAAATCCCAGATCATCAAATCCCACGTGAAGGAAACAAGAGTCAGTCAGCTATGAAATCACTTAGTCCATTAATTTCTTTTATAATGAGCACTTGCAGTCCAGAAAGCAAATCATAGCCTAGGCTGCATGAAAAGAAGCGTGGCTAACAAGTCGAGGAAGGCCAGTTTGGGCAAGTCATGAGCCGTCAGGAAAATGTGACTTGGTACAGGGTAGAGTGTGATCTGAGTTAATTTTATGATTTGAATTAAGTTACCTGGAGGATGCAGCCATTCTATGCATGCTCTAGCAGCTGCAGAATCTGAGTAGGATTTGCAGGTATTTTGCACCCTCTGGGCTGCAAGGGGCCACAAGGTCTCTTGGAGATGGCTCTTCTCATGAAGAAATCAGCAGAAGAGAGGAATCGGGCAGATTTAAGAGACAGACAGAGACAAGACCTAAACATCACCTGCATTGAGAGCATAAACAGAATGGAGTAAGAGAATAAAAAGCAGCAAATGGAACTTAAGACATTAAATAGCTCAGTGGGTTGAGCATGGTGCTTGAAACATCAAGGTCATGGGTTCGATTCCCGTTCGGTTCTTACATGTGTTGCCCGACCTAGTCGAGAGGTGGCGTCCCTGCTCACAACAGGGAGGTTGGATTAAAATGATCTCTGAGGTCCCTTCCAGCCCAGGCCATTCTATGATAACATAAAACAAGGACTGACTTAGCAGAGAGACTGAAGCTCAACGCAGCTGGCAGTAGCCACAGGTAACAGGGACCAGCCTTTCTAGAAGATTAAGTCAGTAGTCAAAAAGAGAGATGGGATCAAACACTAGCAGCTAAATGAAGAAAAGACTAACACATTCCAATTTGGAGAGTATGGATACTTCATTAGACATATGATATTATCTTTTATTACTATAAATTTGTATAGTGATGAGTATGGGCAAAAGAAAGGACAATGAGTATGAGACTGATCAGTCTAGTGGAAGAAGAAAGCCCTTAAATTTAAACAGTAAATTATGTTGTACACACAGGCCTAGATATTCCTGTGAAATACGCGCTGCTGAAATCAATAGCTGGATTGTGAATAAAGACTTCCATTTTACCAGAAGAAGGAAAGCATGCCAAACAGATAAACCCATATAACCATTTACAATCCACTTTCAGCCCAACTCAGTATTTAGACAGCAATCAAAACATCCTAAGTTTGCACTCAAATCACTGCAGAGAATGCTGGAAGCTGCTAGATGAAACTAATAATAATACAAATTCTTTCTTCCTTTCACTCTTCTTTTTAGCAGTGTGACACTCATGAAGCTGCCACTCACTCCATTAGGATTCATTATTATGTACACAGAGCCTCCCACACAACAATATTGCTATTTGCCACCTCAAAGTAAGCTAATAGCATTTTCAAAATGCAATTAGAACCTTTCAGGAGAAAGCTCAAGCTGTGTTTGGGTAATATGAAGTTAACTCTCTACTACGTTTCACAGACAGGCACACCAAAGCTAATAAATTCTTCTCATGTCTTCAGATTATTAACACACCTACTGGCAATGTCAAGATGTTAGTTTAAAGAATTTCAAATATGAAACAGTTCAATAATCTGGTTTACGACAGCTGACTGACAAAGCTAATTAACTGCCTGGAGAAGATTCTTTATAAATGAAGCAACTTCTGTCTGAACATATTTCCAAGAAGAACAAAATGTTCATTTTGTCTTTCTCTCTTCTCCCTCGTATTCTTTCCCTTCTAGCCTTCTCCATCCCATCTAATCTTTGATAAAAGGTTGCCTGACAGTATTTATATATTGTTCTTCCTGTCATCTGTTGGTTACTTAGTTCCTGTACCCTCTGTAGCTTCCCGCAGGACACTCCTACTCCTCTCCTCCAGACTTTTTTGCTAAAAGCTATCTTTTCAGGCGCTCTACACAGTACACTTTCACATATCCTCTCGTGTTCTCAGGGAGTTTCGTGTTTGAGTATCTACAAGGTTTCCCCAGCTGTGAGGTTGCTGTTCACAACATCTTTCCACCTTACGTATTTGTAGTTTGCGTATATAGTAGTTATAGGTATATAATATAGGTATAGAGTAGTTTGAGGTTTCTTCCCCCCACCCCTACACTTGACTCACAGGATGATACAGTTTGGGGGCAACTGTTATGCAGAGGAAGCTGACATTGACAGCTTTAGCTTTTATTAGAAGCCTTTATTGCAAGCAGGCACTACGCAAGCACAGTAGATATCTTGGGTTTGGCCTGAAAGATGTCATTATGCACATTAAATTGTCTCCTCTTAGTAAGGATAACCCATTTTTTATGCCAAATAATGTACTGGTTTTGTGAAACGAACATACAATAGAGCCATATTCATTACAGACTAAGGGCACTGACAGTATTTAAAACAGAAAATACCTGCAAAATCCAAACAAAAAACACCTGCAACAAGAGGAAGAGTTGTTTTATGAAAACAAACAATATCAAATTTTTATTCGCATCAGAATCCAAGTCTAAATGTAAGTATTGCTGTGTTTAAGCACTACAGGCAGAATAGCAGCAGTAGGACTGGAAATGCTTACTTTTAGGCTGATGCTAAATGGTGGCTATGATGCGGATCAGCAGCAGCAGATTAATTTTATCTCAAGTTTTTATTTTTTCTTTTGTCATCACAAGTTGATAAAAACCCGTAGATACTTTTCATACAAAGCAATTTATAGCCCAGATCTTTTTTTAACATTAACAGAAAAGAAAATACTAGTGCACGTCATCATAAACATCAAAAAAACGAGACATGAGAAAATCACCGGCGCGAATTGCAAAAACTAAAATCAGCAGAAATTCTAGTGTCAAGTGTTTGATGCTGCTCCATCCTCTCAGAATATGGGAAACTCACCCAGAGGCAATGGAGATGTTGGTCTTGTAGTTTCCTGCCTCATTTCCACTCTGCCCTCTCCCTTACTGACAGCATAATGCAGAAAGGGCTCAAGTTTTCACACTAAATCATCCCTTTAGGGACACGAGAGGCTTTATGCCCACATGGCTGAACACCCTCAAGGAAGAAGGGCAGGAAAAAAAATACTAGAGCGACCATGAGTCTTCTCTCACCTTGGTAATTTCTCTTTGAGAGGAATAACCTTGTTGATCCTGCCACATTTCCTCTCCTGGCTTCGCTGCCAAAGACATACTGTCTTCAAAACGTCTGCAGTTCCCATCATTCAAAATAGAAGAGGGACAAATATTAGCAATTCATAGGAGGTTGATACATGGAGACCAGCCTGTACTGCTGTAGAACTGAGATCTGAGTTATCACCATTGCCCTTTCCAAAAGTCAGAGCTCTGTTTAGACTCAAAAATCATGGAACATGTCAATTTGGAACCAAGTACCTTGCACAGTTTCAACCAAGAATTAGACTGAAATTACCACTTTACGTTGTCACATAAATCAGACCTGAAGACAATTCTTAACAAACCAGTCGGGCATTAGATTTTGGGAAAGCGCATAAAAAACACACGAACACGTGTTTAAGTATGCATGTATTATTAAAGGATAATTGGTAAATAATCATTATTAATGAATTCGTCAGGCTTGAGTCAAAGAGCCCAGCCATAGATGAGTCATTTTTCCCCATCTCTCTCTAAAACTCACTGATTGTACTTTGCTTTTAAGGTCTATGCTAGCTAATTAGGGAATTTCAGTAATCTATTTTTAATATGTACCATCTTCTGTTCTTTTTAGTGCAGCCTTAAGATAGACTTTTATCTTTACTGCTGTGCACAGATCATCTGAAAATATAAGTTCTCTACAACATGACAACTCATAATGAGCCTTAATGAAGCTTGGGAACAGCTGTTAAAAACTCCAGTTGAATAGGATTGCCCAAGCAGCAGTAGCTTAGGATGCTTTTTCTCTTATAGCACTGTTGAATCATCTGCTCACCATATATATAATGAGAAAAATCAAAAATGAAACACTAAAGCAGCTTAATCCTTTTTCCTTAGACATTTTATTTTAATCAGAGTTTTAATAAGTACATTATGAACCATCATCTCGTAAGCCTTTCACCTTTTTAATTATATTCCTGCTCTGAACATCGACAAAAGCAAATGTTATTATGCAAATTTTGCTCTGAATTCGTGTCCTTACCAAAAGCATAAGAAATAGAGTTCAAACTCCATTTTTAATTATACTATAGATAAATGAGCTGCAAATTATTAGAAATTACAATAAGCTCTCACGATTTTACATGTTACCTAAGCTAAAAGTCAAAAAACTATACATTTTGGGTAGGATAAAGGGTTTAAAGAACTATGAAGGTCAAACATGATTGACACAAACAAATTTCATTGCTTCATACTGTTTGTCTTCTCTTATTGACCTTTCCTTGCTTAGGCACTGTGCTACACAGCACACGGGATACTCAAGGTTTTCGTACTGTTTTTGTGATTGCAAGGACGTGTAGGTTCCCTCCAGCCCTCCAGGTTTAGTTGGGGGGGGGGGGGGTTCAAATATAATTTGCCAATAATTCAGTCAGAGCACATGGGAGCAGTTCACTTTCATGTATCGACTGCAAAGCACTACTTCATGAAGTAGTTTCCTGCAGTATCCTCATTACCCGATTTTGTCCCAGCAACACCTACAGGCCTAACTCCCACCCTACTAGGCATGGTACAGCTGCAGCAAGGAGATAGTACAGCTCAACAGCACATCCCTTAAGTCTAGAGCCAATGGATGAGTAAGAACTCGGATGAGAGGAGATAGAAGATGGAGAAGATAGATGATTGCATTGAATCTGATAAGCAGAACCCACGGAATGCCTGATAAACCTTTCCTCCACTCCTTCTGTCAATCAATGTTTCCCCATAAAAGTTGCAAAAAGCCACCACTTGTCACTGCCAACAGCTGGAATGAGGTGCATCCACCTAAGAGCCAAAATCTAGCCATTGGCATTGGGCTGAGGCGGCAGCTTCAGAAGTGCACACAAACTTACTGGACTACACAGAAAACCACAAACATCTATGTCCCTGGTCTGTGTGCACTGAAGACTCCAAACAACCGAGCCTAGACACACTTGTAGCTTGTACAGAGGCAGAAAGTGATACTGTAAATTAAAGCTTGGCACTTCTGTTGTAAGAGTGTTTCAAAAGACATCCTCCCCCAGGAAGCCCATTGGAGTTTTGCCATTAATTTCCCAGGGAATAGGGCTCCTCTCACTCTTTTATTCAGGTTCTTCTCAATGATTATTAACTGTGTATTTAAGCAGCTACTCCAGGGAAAACAGCAATGAACTTCAGAGAAAAGTAACTCATTTATGTGTCCTTGATTGGGAAGCAAGTGACAATAACCAGCTACTAAGTCGAATCTTAGATTTACCAAAAAAGAATAGCAAGGGTAGAAGTTAGAGTGAAGAGGAAAATTCATTGCTTGAATGGTAATACAAAAGTAATTGCATAATTCTTCCGTACATCACCTGATCCCATCCATGAGCAGCCTTGCAGCTTGTGTCAGATTACATTGGGCAAGAGTTACCCATCTTTAAAAATGCAGGGATTGCTGCCAAGTGAAAAATAGGTTGAAAGTATCAATAATCTGATCTGGCATGGGAAAGTCTCCTCCAGCCTCCCAAGCATGACAGTCTTGCTTGAAGAAACTAAACTGTACAGCTTGAGCTACTGCACCAAGGCATAATAGAATTTTCTTTTTCATTATACATTTCAGTTCACATTGAGGACAGGGGAAGCTAATATTAAGGCCAGTACTTGGCCTACTCTGATTCCTACTTCTCTGGTCTAAGTTGTACCTAATGAAATCTAACTGGTCTCAAGATTTAGCAGAGATCTTCCATTAGTTTGAGAAAAATATAGTTATTGCACTTCCAGCAATCACACAAAAGCAGAAATTGCTTGAATCTTAATGAAGGTATAAAAGATTTAAAGAAGAAATAAAAGACTGTTTAATAATAATAAACTAAAGCATACTGGTAAGGCCATGAATTCAAGCCTTGATTAAGCTCTGTAATTACATGTTAGGTAAAGATCAAGGCATCAAAACTAAGCAGTATCAGTTTGTACAACAGCAGTATCCTTTAATGAATCCCTGAAGCTACTGTTTCAACTATTTTCATCAAGTATTTTTTGGTGTGGTTTTTTCCCAGAATAACCATTCAAACTGGGTTGTATTTCTAGGTAGACTAGAAAAAACGCGTACTCTTTTTTGATGAGTATATCCAGTTCATTCCAGCATCACACTCATATATAAAAAAATCACAGATTCAAGTAACACATTAAAGTCAGTACAGAAAATGACTAGCAGCTACTCTCATCCCATTCACACTTTCTTCAATTCTACATATACTTAAGATTCCCATATTTCTAATTCCTTTCTGTTCCTCTCAATGTCCCTCTAAAATTAAAAGCCAAAATTCCCATTTTCAGAACTACCACCTTTGTTTCATAAATTCCCCATACTCCTATAGGCTCCCTAATTACCATTCTTACAACTCTGAATGTTCAGAAATAAATATTAACCAATATTCTCACAAAACAATAGTATTATTTTAGCCAATACTTGACTTTTTCCTTTTCCCATTTCATTAAGCCTTTTCTTTTTAATATGCTCACCTACTCTAAAGCCTTCCCTCTTCTCACTCTCCCACATACTAAAGGGTATTTTCTTATTTTATGATTCTCTCTAACTGGATGTCCTAATATCATTTAATGCACTTTTTGTTTGTTTCCCCCATTACTCTAACAGCTTGCTTTATTGACAATTGCAGCTGGCTGCAAAACAAGCTACAGCAGGAGGTCAGTGCATGTAATGACATTCTCCACAATATCTATTTATAAACAAATTTATAAGGCTCGTTTTGTTAATAAGTCCAACTAAGAAAACTTTAAAACCACACCTAATATTGCTGACAGCCAAACACGGGTTTCTACAACAATTTTAATGTATTTTTGAGCCCTAGCAGCATAACCAAGAGATCCACAGCATCAAACTATAGAGGACATGACCCCAACACCAGCCGTCGAGGGAAGTGAGGCACCACTTAGACACATTGAATAGCAAAAAATCCAGTCTAGTAAGTAAGAAAAACCTGCACATGCAATCCATTGCAAAAGGAGCAACTAGCAAACCAAAAGCCACTTTCCGACTGTGCCAGTAAGGTCTCCACAGTGACAGCAGCTACCACATGACATCGCTAACAAGATACCTGTAGTTGTTATCATGGTTAACTTTCCAGAGAGAGAACAAAAGTCTGAAGACACGTTATTTCTACTTGTTTGATATCGCTGCTTTCATCGGTGTCAGACAGGTCTATAGCACAGCCCCACTGTAAAACACATATCTTGGGTGGTGTTCTGAAGTGACATTGAAGGGATGAGAACCCAGCACATCGTCAGCCAAATCAAGCATTGTTTTGACATCCCCGGCGGCAATTAAACGAAAGGTAGCTCAAACGCACGTGTGCAATAAGTACCTGGCAACACTGCTGTTACCATCCACCGCTCGGGCAGAGATTGCCAGGAAATACGTGCATCCTGCTCATTGCCCATGAAAATTCAGAACATGTTGCCAAATCTGAGTTTTCAGTTGATAGTCATATTGGCAACGGGATGAACAAAAACATATTTTCAAGACCTCCTAACAACTCTTCCTAGTGAGAGATGAATACTACTACAAGTTTTCACGGCCTGCATTCTACGTGTGTTCGTCACTTGCAGACATTGCAAGTATTTTATCCTCATGTTGTACAAAGACACATGAAACAACTGAAAGTTTTTCAGATATAATATTTATGCTGCATATTTAGTGAGCCATTTCAGCATGCCTACAGAACCTCTAGAATTAGCTTGGTGCCATATGTGCTTTTCAAACAGGAACAATGTTATAGCAAACGTTGTTAAAAACTTCTGCTGTACTTGTTCAAAAGTTTCTCTATACCCTCTGCTCAGTGAAATCCTAGCACAAGACAGTACAGCCACGTTAAACCTCCGTAATTGCTAGTTATAAAGGAATCCATTAATAGAAATTTTTTTCTTAATTTTTCTTCCATTTATTTTTCACTAATAATTGAGTGAGAGGAGTACAGAAGCATATGCTTTCTGGTGTAAATTGTCTTAAAAAATTTAATATCCTTGGAATTTTGTGTCAACTACCTATTCTGTGTCCTGGTTAGGTTTTTTTTTTTACTGTTTTCTTTCCATCTTCTCTCCACAGATCAGCACTAAGTTTCCAATATTGCCAACCTAGACCTCAATGTGGAAAAAAGCCTACAGTTGCTGTGTTTTATGCTGAAACACATACCAGAGTCCTACTCTGATGATGTTTCTTAGTTTTCAATACAGAAAAAAAATCTTGTCGTGCCTGGTATGGTGAGCTATAAGAACAGTCATTTCAAAATTGATTGCCAAAGTCCTTTCAGTAATACAAAAACTATACTGGACATCCCCTGCTGAATACTTTTAACATATCCAAAGACAAAGAGAGGTAAAAGATAATATTTTCTCTTGCTACAAAGTTTCAAACTTTACTAGTTATCTTACTTGATCATCATGCTTTATGGAAATGGCTTTTTTTTGGAGCCAGTTCTCTTTATAGAAGAGTGGGACTGTGCTTCTTAAAAAAAAAAAAAAAAAAAAAAAAAAAGATTTTCATCTATCCTTCCTGCAGAGCTTCAAAAATTAACTGAATGACAGGCTAAGTATGTGGCAGAGTGGGTACTTCTTGTACAGCTTTTGGATGCTTTGCATCTGTACAAGTGCTCCACAAGGTACTAATCCTGAACGGATTTAGTGCTCACCTTCACACCTGCAAAACAGCCCAGAGGGACCACATGCAAATAAACAATCTCATCAGCATATATCTCAAAATGCAAGTAAACACAAATAGCTAGGACTTTTCAATAAAAACATATTTGCAACATATCTCCTTCATGGAAAGATACAGTCCCTTAAAAAAAGGGCATTCATTGCACTTTTTTATCCTACCATATCCTATATTCATTCACCTTTCAGAATCACTGACCACTGTTTTGTGGCTTTCCTGAACATACCCAATTAAAAATAATTGGGTTATTTGTAGCCATTAATGTCTTCAAGCTACTCCAGACAGCTCTGTATGACTACAAATACAAATGTAGAATGCTAAGAGGTACAGATCCAGAATATATTTAAAAATCAAGACTTCAGGAAAGGAAACTGAATTTACTGAAGGAAGAATCTTGTTGGTGTCTTCCGTTAGCAGATGGAATGGTATGAAGTAGATGGAGGTAGACTTTTCTCAGGGGTAAACAGTGCAAGGAGAAGAAGCAATGGCAAAAGTTGCAACAATGAAAATTCCGAAAACATGTTAGAAAACAAACGTCTAGCAAAGTAATGATAAACTAGAGCAGGTTGCGGAGAAAAGCAATGGAGAACCTTACAGAAACACATGCTGTAAGTCTCTGCAGTTTCAGGATTACCAAAAAAAAAAAATGAGAATACATGCAAGTTTTACTGTTCTACCTACACACATTGGAAAAACACACCAAAAAAAAAAAAAATCACAAAAACAATTATTTTTTTTTTTACAGTGCAAAATAAAGCTTCTACTTCCACTCTCAAATTAACATCACTGACAGTTGTTTTCTGTGAATTCTGGGGCACTGCACAGAAGACTAAAACTCTGTTTGCTGCTGAAAATTACAAGATACATATAGTTTTGTTATTGTCATAGTGAAAGCCTGACAAGTAGAATATCAAGTCCAGAGTGTCCTGTAGGGGAATTTCTTGTGGAGCAGGGGCGCGGTATCCCTTTAAAAGTGTGGACAACCCAGCTTAGGCCTAAACAAAGGCTCTGTCCTTGAAGCTGCCTTGGGGCACGGGGAGGAGGAGGTTTTATCTGTTTTGTGAGAGCTTTTCGAGAGGCTTGGCTGGAGGTGCTGGCCCCAGGGGGAGAAGGGGGGGCGAGAGCCGCCTGCATAGTGGAATGGCACTACCCGATAAAACGCTGGCGCGTGTAAACCTGTAAGTGACCAACTCTGTTAAGGGGCAGGCACGGGGACACTGCTTGACTGTATAGATTGAGCTGTCCGGAGCAATAAAGGGAGGACGACTTGTAGCCATATCGGCGTGATGGTCGTTAACTTGGCCGGCTCTCCGAAGGGACCTTTCTAGAGTGTCCAAAGTACACCTCTAAAGGCGGTGGGGTTAAGTTGATTTTGAGGTTGCACAGTTTTTTTGTGTTTAAGTTTGGGCTTTTTTTGTAATTTTGTAAACTATGTTAAGTAATTTCGTAAACTATTGATAGCTGCCATCAGTCTTATTTCGAATATCACTTACAAAAGAGCATTATTATTAGAACTAGCATCATCATTCAAAACACCGCATGGAAACATCTCCCCTTCCAAAATAAAATGTGTAAACATGGATGTGGTCACTTTTCTCTCTTAACTCAGAAGATGTCAATGAAAGAATCAGAGCTAGCCCGCTGTAAAAATCGTTTATAAGATATGGCTTGGGATTATCAAATCACATAAATACTGAAGGCACAAATAGGCATAAATAAGCGAAAGCTGATTACAAGTCTATTGAACATGTACATTTATTACCTCTAAGACTTCAGTGCACTATACGTAGGCATCCCTGTCTTCCTACAAATGCTTAATTAGGGCACACGCTTGCAATGGCTTCTCAGAGCACTGCAGTGTCGTTAACCATCATTACATCATTATTGTTTCTTTAGTTTTCATTTCTGTTCACATAAGACAAGGACCATTAGCCACAGAGAGAATTTATTTCAATAGAGGCAGCAACACATGAAATGTCCCAGCACAAGTCAGCAGAATACTTGCAGAGTGACAAGCAGTTTTTCTTCCTCGCCACAGTGGTATACGAAAATTTTTAAGTTGTCATTACTCATTTCTTGATGAAATTGTAACCGATTTCAAAACTGTTGAAAAAATAAAATCTCTCTCCTAAACCACGTCTATCTGTAGGATTGTTTTGCTGGCCCTGATGAAAATAATGGCAATGCTTGAAATTATAGTTGTTCGAGGAACATGTTATTTAAAGTCAGCAAGACAGTTAAATTGGTATTTAATATAAAGCAATTGATAATTACTTGCACATACTGTGAATTGGCACCAATGATGTAACACAGTAGCTGTGTAAAGACCTAATCCTTCTCATTTTATATAAAGATACTACTTATTTTTGGCTAAAATGTATTTACATAAAACTGATAACGGTCACTTAGTAGGCAAAGCCTTTTAACACTGTGCTCTTAATCCCCTCGCAATTTGACGAGGAACTAAAAAACGTAGGCCATTGGCTATTGCTTTCCAAACATATTCCTCCATATCCTTCCTCACAAAGGACACAGTTTAATTTTAGGGATGGTATCGAAGGCTGAGACGCCTCCTGAAACTAAAGGGATATTGATAAAATGCAATCTGAATGCTGCTAGGACGCCCAGGATTTCCTCAAGTAAAACAGTTGGTATTTAAACCTCCAACACATTTAGCAAATTTTCCCTAGGGGAAGAATAATAAGTCTTGGCAACTGAACCTGGTGCTATGTCATTCATTACCTGTGCTACATGCCCCAAAACCCTAACGATGCCCTCAAAGCAAAAAATGGAGGTTTGCCTTAAAATAACGAGCCAACTTAAATCTGGGTCCACTTCCAGGGAATCAATTAGAGTTAAGCCAATGCTAAATATGACCCGCTGTACATCACTGACTTAAAACCAGCTATTTCATGTGCACTAGCTGCTGATTTTATGCTGACACTTTGCCAAGCGACCAACTTGGCAAAAATTGAAATGGTCTTTAATCACAGTTTCAGTTAAATAACATTCTTCAGCAAAACATGCTCACGACAAACAACAAACTGACAGACACTAGCCTCACAAATTCAAGGTATAGCTACCCAAAGAGAGCCATTGCCAAAGAAGTAAACTAATTAGAATAGAAAATTATGGCCCAATAATGAACCTTTTCCTTGAGTGAAGGCATGCTGCCATATGCACACATCAGACCAAAATGACCCAACTTCTCTAAAATATGTATTTTCCAACCATAAACATCAATAATTTGAATTTAACAGAATTCTTCATTCTAACTAACTTTAATAAATCTGTATTTAACATTCTGTTAAAAATTAATCATAGATTAGTTTGGGTTTGAAGGGTCCTTAAAGATCATCTAGTTCAACTCTGCTGCCAGGGACAGGGACACCTTCCACCAGACCAGGTTGCTCCAAGACCCATCCAACCCGGCCTTGAACACTTCCTGAGAGGGGGCATCCATGACTTCTCTTGATGCAGCCCAGGCTAGGGTTGGCTTTCTGGGCTGCAAGCACACACCGCCAGCTCATATTCAGTTTTTCATCTACCAACACTCCCGAGTCCTTCGCAGGGCTGCTCCAAATCTACTCATTGCCCAGCCTGTATCAGTGCTTGGGATTGCTCCAAGCTGCAGGACCTTGCCAGTGTTCCCCACTAACTGTCTTAGCAAGCTGCTAAGGCACTACCAAAAGCAACAGTAAGGGGGGATAAGGAGATTACAAGACATCAAAACAGTGATATGAAAAAGGGATGAAAAAGAACAGATACTCTCAGATGCTCTAGGCCTGTATCACTAAAGGACACTAAAAAGCTTTTCCTTAATTATATCAGTAACTTAGTAGATACCAACAGAATTGCACAAATACTTAATCTAAACAGTTACTGAGCTGCGGTGTTTCTAGGTGGTGGTAAACACATTTCAAAGGTCTTTGACATTTAATTTCTGTTCCTATCATATAAGTGACACTAGTCAGAATGTTTAAGTACAGAAACACATATTTTCACTTCTCCAACTTAGAAAGTAAGAACTTTTCACCTAACTTCCATTTGTTCATCAGCAGACACAAGGTCTCTGAAGTGCACTTAACAACTTATTTTTCTTATCAAATGTGTGCTATCCAGCAAAATTATCTGCTGAAAGCAATGCTGTTCAAGGGACAGGGTATCCTATCCTTAAGCAGCAACACAGAATATCCATTTTTTTTTTAAGAGAAAGTTCTGTCTTGCAGCTGGACACTTGACTTTGTCAGCTCTCATTTCTCAGGCTACAGTTGCCAGACATCCTTCTGTTCCTCAAATGCTCAAGCCTCTATGGGGTAAAAATGCCAAATTAATGGTTACAGAATAATGCCTTAAATTCTGGTAGCAGTAATGGGACTAAGGCAAGGCACTCCCTGCTGTACAAGCACGCTTCAGTAAGTTGCTGCATGTTGTTATTAGAGCTCTTTTAACAAATGTCATCAGCGGAGATGCAAAAAGGGTAAGTTATTTGATTTAAAAGTCTATTTCAGGTCATTTATTTTATTTGTTGTTATTGGCTTTTATCTATAACAATAACAGACAAAATAGTCATTTATGTGATTTAGATACCTAGCCATTTCATTTTAGCACTACGTGCTCCAAGAAAAGGCAAAGAATTATATGCAATGTTGACAATTTATATTCAGCAGAGCCACTGTGTGACATCTCAATCTGTTGAGATATATCATACAGTCACCACTGCAGGCCACTTGAAAATTATCCTACTTTCTTTCATAACTCCATGCGGGGAGGACGACATGCTGGCTTTTTTTTTATATATATAAGTTCTTGCATCTCCTCACTCTAAAGCCCTCTGCTGAGCAAAAATATCTGTCAGTCTGCAGATTTCATTGTCATCTACTTTCAACATATTGATTTCCCAAGAGACATAAGTTGATTGATTTTTTTCTTTTAAGCTACCATATACTTGAACAGAATTGCTAAAGCAGCAGCAAAACTAGACACTTTCAAGCTACTATCACATGTAAAACCTCTCTACATGGCTCCGATTCCTTTACGCTAACTAAATGGGCTTCTCTTTTTTTTCCAGAAGAGTCTTAACAAATTAGACTAGACCTTTCTTCTGAACATGTTACAGTAAATCAATGGAAACCAAAGAATGACCTTAGAGAAACACTTTAGCAGACTTGCTGATTTTTCCCAATATTAATGACTAGTTGTGACAATTATTCACACATTTTATCAAATTTTTCTTCCCTTTTGATTTAACACACACAAGCAGCTAGGCAGTATCAGCACAATGCATGGTATTCACTCAGAAATTAAGGGACTTCTTCCTCATTCCACCCTGCTCAGTTTACATCCCCTTAGCACACCCAGAATTAATGTAATACCTCAACATACAGTTTTTAAAAGTGAAAAAAACAGTCTTGTGAAAAAGGTAGCATGATAATAATACCATAGATTAATCTATTAGTCAATAGATTATTTCTCTTATTCAAATGTTATCAAGTTTTCAAGTTTCATGAGCAGCTACAAATGAACGGTTGACAGAAGTATAAGGAGAAATAAGTAGCTGAAAAGGTTTATTTGTGTTTAGTTTTCTTTTCAGTGTCTGTTAATAAATGCTTTCAGTTCAGTAAATACATGCAAAATTGCATCTCTAAATATATATATATGTGTATATATATAATCAGTAAAATCTGATAGCAACAAGTCTTGACGGACCATAACATTGCCAGACCAGCACATTTTCTCACCTGAAACACATGAAAAGACTGTACTTAATTTTTGATGATACCTTCTGCAGCAAGACGTGTTAAGCCATCTCAGGATTATGATTTTTCTATTAGGAGCTTTGAAAACGCTATTAAGCGGTATTAAACATCTCTAAATGAAAGACAGCTGATAGAAGACAACGTGGGCAAATGTAACAACCATAAACTCAGTGTTCAAAAGTTGGCCGATTTCTAACATTTCTGTAGGAATATAGCACTGAGGATCTCAATACTACTTAAGGAGTCAAGTATTCAAAAGCTGTCAGATTGCCAAAAAAACGTCATTTTAGGCAGCAGCTGTAGACACTGCCAACTACTTTCACACAATAAAGCAACGGCAAGCATACTTTTTGGCTTTGTTATTAACAGATTTCTGCGGGGTATGTATGAATGGGAGTACGTGCTTCTATTGCAACTGGAGAAAAAAAGCATGAGAATAAAAAAGTAAGGGTAGGTAATCCATTCCCTGGTATTGTAAATTCACTGAACTACAAAGCAGATATTCAAAATCTGGTTTCTATATTGTAGAATTAAAAAAAAAATACTAACAAAGTCTTGCAATTAGGGCTTATTAAGCCATCAATATGTACAATACAATTTACTATCATCACAATTGTTTATCTTTTCAGTCACAAGACTTAAGTAGCATTGAATCAAATACATAATTTACTATTCAGCAGACATCTATGGCAACCTAAGTCCACGAAAATACATCGTAGTACCAAGACTTCACTGACAACTATCAGCACTTCATTATTTATTGTATGCATGATCTGGAATTCAAAGTCTTAAAGACTCTTTTAACTAATGATCATCATCTTTGATCTCCAGAAAATTACTGTGGCATGTGTAGAAATGAGATTCATAAGAAACCTTATCCTCTTGGTAGATAAATTAATTTAATGATTATACCGCATATTTTAAAATACAAAACAAACAAAAAAATACCACGCCACTGCCAAAATCCCCAAAACTAAAGCATAGTAAAAACTTCAACAAAATAGATCAACCCAAGTAATCATCATCCATATGCAGAACAGCATGAAAAACTTGTTCCCGAAGATAAAAGAAAGTTCCATGAACACCTTTGCAGCCTCCCATACATAATCATTTCAGCACATTGTACCATGAATTACTCTTTTATAATCTCTACGAAGATCATTTGTCACTCATTGATGTCTCAAGCCTTCTCTAAGTGACAAACCTTTTCTCCTACATTTCTAAGTACTATTGAAGGGCTGTTGTGGTTTTTTTGGTTTGGTTTCTTTTTTTTAATACAGCATTAGTTGTTCAAGCTGTTTTACACCTACCCCACAATGCTTGATTTTCCAGTCTTGGCTGAAAGACCTCGTGTTCACTCAGGATATCATTAACTATTAACACGACAGTTTGAATCTAGTCTTCCATAACATCATAAACCAACAAAGAACAGATAACTTCAAGTAGTTAGACACACATACCCTTAATATGCTTGCCCTAATGTCTCTTCTCATTTACCTAACCCATCTATACAAGAGCCATAAACAGAGTCACAACCAGCTCCTGATTTCACTTTAAGCCTTCACAGGTGACTGGGTCTTCACTGCAACCCAGAACATTTGCACACATGTGCCACCTTAGAAGCTCAAGGGCACACAGCTCAGAGAGACAGTACTGAGAAATTTTGGCAAGCTGAATTGCTACTAAGTTCCAAGATCAACTTTTCAAGCAAGTTTTACCCAAGTCTACTTTACTTTTGCTACCAAAAGACACTAGACGTCCATTCAATAATCAATTTCCACAATACCAATCTTGGTCTATTATTGGAAACCTTATAGCCATCACTACTAAAAACCTTGGTAGAGAAAAGAGAAGCACGAGGAAAGAAGGACAAAAATTCATCTGTGAAACGGCACTGAGTAGTGGTGTTTTACTAGAATAACAATTAGTACTTATGCTTTGTAAATGTTAAGCTGGCTTTCTGTTGCATTACAGTGACTAAAAGGCTCTAAACATTAAAAAAGAAAAAAAATATTTTAGCATATTTTCTCATGAAACCAAGTCCTACATAAGTAAATGGCTAAACCTCTAGTTATTTTAAAATAAGCACCACATTAAACAGTTCAACCTGAAGAAAATAATGGTTTCCAGTGACAAGCTTTGTTACAAAACTGTTCATTTTAAACAAAAAGAAGTTTGAAAATTTTTACAGTAGGTATGAGGATGCCTCCATCATCAATACTCAACCAATCATCACAGCATTACTTCGGATACTAAAAGGTTACTAAAGATGAGAAAATCAAATTGTTGACTACACCACTTCTTAACCAAGACGGGAAATCACTACATCTTTAAATCAACGGTAAAAAGAGGAACCAGCACAAACATTTGATATACCACAAGCAGTTGCCCAGCTCAACACCCAGAGGAAACATACCTTCACAATCAGGCAGTCCGGGGTTCAGCGAGTCCTGTAGCATTTGTCACTGTGGATACTACCGAGAATTCCCTCGCACAGAAGGCCCTTCTGCCTCTAAAAGAACAAGCATGCCTCCTTCCTCAGCCATACAGAACAGAAAAAGCAAAAGAAAAGACCTCTCCCATCTTTCTTCCTTATATACAATCACAGCACCTGGCAGCCTCCCTTTTGTCAGGTGCACTCATTAGTTTCACCTGAAGGCCATTTAGCTGCTTGAAACTAGGATGCAGTCTACTCATTCCTCACTAAGTTTATTGTATAAAGTATGTTCTGTCAAAGGCAGGACCTCAAATTTTGAGACTGGGTTTAGCTAATAAGATGTTCAAAGAACATCTTATAGTCTCTCATAGCACCTACAGCCGGGCACTTAGCAGATCACGGAGACTGGGCACTCCGACAACTATCTTAATTTCTGTAGGCTGCCATGCCAGGTTTTCTGTTTAATAAAAGCATAGTTAATTATGTAGTGCAAGTTCTCAGGAAGCTGTTTCCCCTGCTTATTTGTCTCTGCTTCAGCCACACACATGCCCGCTGGATGATACTTAACATTACTGAACTGGGATACATTACCCGCTGTAGCCAGTAGCATTTTTTTTCAGCAACAGCCTTTTTTATTCCATGCAAAGTACACAAGCTCATGCCTCAGTCTCCTTTTAGCATTATTCATTAGACTTAAATCAAAAATGCATATGATAGCCTCCAAGATGTTCCTTGTTTTCATATTTGTTCTTTCCTTGTCTTCAGCAGTTGCAGGACCCAAGCACACGTCCCTTTTCCTGTTGCCACTGTTATTAAACTTTATGTCTTAGTCCCTGATTGCAGCAAAGTTCTAAGTATGGCCAGCACTCACATTACGCACACTTAATGGAATCAGTGACAGAGCTTTGCTAACCAGCATGCCACATAAGTATTCCATAATATGCTCCAGAAAAACAAAAGCTTACCCACAACAGCCATGATTTCATCTGAAGGAAACTATTTGGGAAATTTTGTCAGATTTCAACTCGACGCGTATCTGTAGGGTACATTCAGTATTCATTCAAATGATGGCCACTGACTACACAGTCAGGTACCAAGTGTGCTTTTAACAGCACTCAGACGAGGAAAATACACAGATGAACTTTTGATCAAAATCCTAAAGGTGATATTCCTCTGGTTTTAACTGTGCAACCCTAATACTGTGTAAAAAGTTGACAGCAGTTGCCTTTGCCTTTCCCCCTTCTTAGAGCAAGCCACACGGCACATTTCAGACTCAAAGGCCCCACAGTAAGTTGAGTGAACCTTTTAAATAGACACATCTCGGGACTGTCATTTTTAACAACTCCCTCAAGGGCTTCTGCAGCCCAGTCAACACCTACAGGGGAACCCAGGGAGGCTGAGCCCTTATCCTTCTAAGGAACTACCATCTCCTGAGTACAAGGGGAGTTCTCTAGTCTGCTTCAGAAGTACACAATTCCCACAGAACTGATAAAGTCTGAGCAGAGTATTTAGTTAAACTCAATACTGAAAACCTTAGGATAGACCTTCTGCTAGAGTAAGCAAACATTTCGTGAAGCATTTTGCTGTTACCCTTAGGAACATCTCCAGATGCATTCTGCTTTCTCTCACTCTTTACCAGCATTTTATAAGATCTTAAAGAAGTTCCCTAGAACATTATTAAACAGAGCTCAATGGGTTTAATCCATTACATATTGCACAAGACTTCTTTCACAGAAGTGAAGCCTGAAAATTGAGGCACTTACACATAGCTTTGCAAGGAGCTCCCTGCAGAGTGACTCCTGCAGTTACCCAGGAACCCTTACAGAAGAGAACTCTAATTAAGGGCCTAACAACATGGTTAGATATCTAACCTGAGATATCTGCTTTGAAAAATACCACCCCCCTAAGAGCTTGGTTTGGAAGCCTGCTCTGAGAAATTTCCTTGAAATCTGTCCTTAAAAATGACACTTAGTCTCTTCTGCAGTGGCAAAAAGGTCACTAAGAAGGATTGTTATCAAACATTCCTTTTCATGGGATATCCACTTGCCCACAAACTTCATGCTCATTGCAGAACTTGTAAGATTTTTATTCTTCTGTACAGCTAAGAGATGACTCTGCCTGAGATCAGTGTAATTACTGAGAACCTGGTAGGTTTGGTGTCCTTTTCTTTCCCGTTCAATCACAGCCATTAACTTCAAGTTGGAGAATCAGGATTTGGCTATGTAATATTGGCAAACCTCACTTCTAGACAGGTCTCTTAAAGCTCCTACAACCGGGCACTTAGCAGATCGCTGAGACTGTGCACCCTGACAACTACGTTAATTTCTGTAGGCTGCAGTGCCAGTTCTTTCCTTGGCTTGCCAGTACTCTTCTCGTGCACAAGTCGTCTCTGCCTGCCATCTGTTTGTGCAAATGAGATTTTGCAGCACAACTCCCCAGCACTGCGTGTTCAGACCCGATCTCCCAGACTCATCAACAAGGACATCCTCTTCTGCTGCTGTGCTTTGGGTTATCAATTAATCATTTCAAAGGCATATGACAGCTGCATCAAGCAGTACACAAACCTTGTAAAGGTTTCCTTGAAACCACACCGCGCTTTAAACAGGACGAGAGAAAGGTACAAGTAAGCAAAGGAATAAACTGCTTGCACACATCTGTGATTAAATATCTGCTGGTAACTAATGTGAAAAATCTAAAAGTAACCATATCCAGAAGGAATTTAGCTACCTAATCTTCAGTAAAACAAAGAGGATTTAGGTACATAAACGATTCTGAGAAAGCAAATTTATAAGGTATCTAAATATGTTCTTCAAATTGGCTTGAAGTCACTCACAAAAAACAGGACTTAGGTAATCATCATTACTAGACTCCATATGTAGGGAAACCTGTAAGGTAAGCTAAATCAAGCCTGCAAAGGCATTTTAGGCATGATTCTTTCTGAGTCAACAAGATTTAGGAGCCTATATGATTTAGTGGATGAGAACCTAAACACATTTTAAATACAGGCTTTTTCAGATTTTTTTTTAATAGAAATTTGCCATTTCAGAAGCTTGAACAGAGTTCATCAGAATAAATTATATCTGAGAGCCTTGATGCAATAGGAAATTCCTCCATTCCATATCAGTGCAGACCCACCTTTGGGTGCCACAAAAAACAAGAAAGCAAGACTATGATGCATCGCATTAAATATCTTAGAACTGTGTGTTTTGTCTGGGGTTGTTGCAGCTCAGGACACTACTGTATTGACAGCCTGAGTGTGTAAAGCAGACCTGTTAGGCTAATACTCAAGAAAACTGTTAAAAGCTTAAAAACTCATCTCAGACATTTTACGAAAGTTGAAAGTCAAAGTATTATCAGCACTCTGGAAATTGTTTCAGTAATGCTTAAGATTACTGGAAATGAGAATTTGAAAGGTATAAGAATTAGGCAGCATTCTAAAGAATACATGAAGATAAAAATTGTTGTAACACAGGGTAGCATTTTCATCAAAAAGTTGTATTTAATGGACTCAAGCCTGAAATATTGAAATCATATGAGATATCCTACTTTCATATTATTTCATGGCATCAGACCTAATCACTTCGCTTGGCTTGATGAATCTTATAGAATTACTGTCAAGCTATATTTGGCTGAGATCTGTTTATATGAAGCTGATTCGTAGTTTTGCTGCTAAGTAAAAAGATAAATCCATCTCCTGTCTTTCATCTCACCTTTTTTATGAAAGCCTGCAAGATGAAGCCTGTAGCAATTTTTTTTAATCTTTCTCTGGCTGTTCCATATTCAAATATCAAACGAGGGTTTTTCAGCACAGCCCACTGAAGCCTCTCTCCACTGAGGTTATAAAATATCATTAATTCTTAGCTCTAAAACCTACACATGCAAGATGGTCACATATTCAAATGCTCATCAGCCTCCTGCTTCCAACAAAGGTTGTGGTGCGAGAAGTGTCATGAGCAGGTTCTTACCATATTGAGGTACTTACTTGAACTTCATTCCAAAGAGCCTATTACTTAGAGTCAAAGAAGAAAGGCAGGATATTTCACTTCCTTAGCACTCAGTACTTGTATAATATCTGTGGGCCGGGCTTCCTCTCTTGATATACTATTCAAATCCTAGACTGGCAAAGCCTTCAAGTAAAGTTTAAACACGTTCTACGGTAAGCAGCACCCGGGTTGTTTTCGTACAGGAGGGAGCCACCTGTGAGAAGATGAAAAGGGTTTCTAAGGAGATGCCTAAAGCAACAGCTCGTGGCTTCTTAAAAAACAGCCTCAGATCAAGGACTAATACAAAACTAAACCTGAAAAGTTCATCTGATTAGAGGGCAAGATCTTTGCCTAGCACAGGAGCCGGCACACTGAAGCTGGTCAGAAGCAAACAGAGTAGCCACCAAGCCCCGCCAACCACTTGGTTGTTCCATCTCCCAAGAGTCCTGCCAGCATTTACAGATCACAAAACAACATCATTGCTCATGGGTGCTCCATCTTCCCATGTCAATCATCTAGTACCACCTGTGCAGACAATGCTAGCTAGAAATTCCACCTTCACTGTTCATGAAGAGATACTAGCACTGACATTGAGACAGGCCTGTGAAATTTTGGGTTACACCACTGGATGAAATTTACAGTAACATCTGGCAATAGGCTGCAGTTTATAGTTTATGTTTTATTCAGAGAAGTACAGAAGGTTTGGGCATGAAGCCATAAATTCATAACAATCCTAAATAGTGTCACTAAATACTAAATTTTGGAGTCAAAAAATGCACATCTTGCATGACAAAGTGAAAGATTGCACCAGTGAAGCGTGAGTCATCACCTGTTGACATTTAATTTAACAGAACATTGAGAACAAGAACGCTTATAATGCTGGAAGCTGGTACCAAAGACACAGAGAACTTGAAAATTTATTCAACCTAAGACACAGTCAAACAGAAAAAAAAACAAAAACAAAAACCCACAAAAACCTGTGGTGACTTCAGTGCAAAGATATGACACTATGTACAGCTACGATGGTACTCAATAATGCTCATTAGAAAGGATGTCTGTCAACAAACCTACTCCACTAATTCACAACTTCGTGACCCTAAGCACATGCTCTCTGTGAAGGGACAAGCAGTCCCTTGAGCCTCCAGAGGCAAAGGGGGTAGAAGTCAGAGTTTTCGCCAAGTGTTTTTTATTGCACTGTTGCAATGACCAGTCTAGTGCTCTCTGACAACAGCAATACAGATTTCCTGTGACATATGAAACCTGGAAAGCCCAGCAAGCTTAGCTGAGCTTGCTTCAGTCTGGTTAACACATACACGTAATGCTATGCCACATACACGTCGGCTGGTTTCCGTTACATTTCTTAACATTAACTTGGAAGAGAGGTGTAGAAAACGTACCAGGAAGAACCATGCTCTCCATGACACTGAAGACCGTTTCATAAAATGCACAAGTAACTAAAACAGAGACCACGAAAGAAACGTGTATTTGCCAAGCAGCTCACATCAGGGAGACCTGTTAAAATTACAGAGAAGACTCAAAATAATCATTTTACTCTCTCACTCCTCGGAATGGACAGGGGTTATAGCAGCAGTTCCTTCACGGAATATCCTTAGCATGTCTCTTTTTCTATTCATCACCCATAAAATACTGAGCAAGAGCACAGTGCCACCTGAAGAGGGGGAAACCTGGCTGGTTCTCATGGATTTCCCCACTATAAAATTGAAGAAGCACCAATTTTTAAAACAGAGGGGAGGGGCTACACAGGAGGTCTTTTTGTGATGCTCCTAAAATACCACAGAAACGTCTCTTAGAGAAAATCAGGGAAGATCACGCATTCAGAGGTGATTCCTAAGATGCTCCTTCATTCATAGCCTCTAGCTTCAGCCTCAGGACTGGAGCAGGAGATAAGACACACGTGCTTCAGGTACTTCAAAATGCAACAACCAGACTGTTAACGTGGGGGGATGCTAAGCTAGCATTTCAGTGCTCTTGTTGGTAAACTGACTTGCAGACAAATAAAAGCGTCTCTTTAAAATCTAGGTGTTGAGCTTCGTAACTCTCAGAGACTCGTATCTCTTGACTGTCATTTTCAAGCCTTCTCTCATATCGCAAACAATTTCCTCTGAGATTTTAGTGATTTGTAAGACCAATGGGATCATCTCTGGATGAGTTAAGATCACTGGTCTAGAAAGTGCTGGTCCCTCAGTTTAGGGAGTAATTTTTTTCCTCAAGCACAAAATGATGATCGAAAACATTTCACAATTCAGGAATAAATAAAATAATGGAAATAATTCCTCCCACTCCTTTTGCCAGAACTTCCAGAGAGCCCATTTGCTAAACAAAAAAAAAAAAATCTATGTAGTTCTTGAGGATACATGATAACCAGATAGATGACTGAAGCACTTAAGATAACAAACATAACTAGAAGACTCTACTGGCTCTTCTCTTGACCCCTACTAGACTGAGCAGGGTCTCAACTAGATAAATCACACCTCCAAGACACTTGCTCCCTTTATTCTCCATTCCAATAGTAGCTAAAATAATCAGCTCCTGGCAAGGATCACTGGAGATAGAGATTATGGTACCCAGAAAGACCTGGTGAATACACCACAGAAACCATGTCATCTGTGAATCTAGAGCTGTACCACAACACACATGCTTGTCCACGGGCTGCAGGAACACAGTTAACCACTTGTTGGTCTCCAGGATAGTGAAAGTTATATTTGCCATTCCAACATCTTTCCTAAAACGAAACAGGGGATCTGGTCCTTTCTTATGTAACGTGCATCTGGGCTTTTTTCACTTACTAGCTCGACAGATTGGCCTTTGCGTGTGATGCCCTCATTTGATCCTTCCCTTGTCTGTATGCCATGGTTCATATGGAACCTTAATTAAGAACCACATCTCCTTGTGTTCATTCCTTGGTTTGCCAAGTGACAGGTTTATTGGCCATGTTAGTGATGTCACAGACTTTTTGTATTTCAGTCATCTGGAGTGGCATTTGGAAAGGGCATTTACTACCTAAAATCAATAGCTTCTCTAGCTGCTGTAATATTTCTTCTTACTTAGAAATATTACTCAGAATATAAAAGCAATTGATTGTAGGCAGAAAATATACTTGCCAATTACTGATGGAGAGGGGAAGAATACAAAGTGCCCTTCAGTTTAAGTAGTTCCAGCTGGTGACACACCAGTAGTAATCAGCACACGTGTTTTAAGGCACCAGAGCCTTCTCAAGCAAATGCCTGGTGTTCCTTCTTACAAATTGACACCTCAAGTGTGATTTATTCCAATGAGAACACAAACCCAGATTTCTAATGCTGGGTCCACAAAGATCTGCTTTCACACTAGCCAAATCAGGATATCCTGTGGTTAAACTAAGGTGGTGAAAACACAAGTTAACTTTGCTTATTTTTTATGCAAGCTTTCCAGTAACCTTAAAAAGATCTGAACAGACCAGCGGAACAGATTTCAAACATTGGAAACGTGTCCCTTCTTCTTTGGACTGAAGTTCAAATAAATAATAAGTACTGTACTTGATTGTGACAGGTTATGACTACCTAAGAATGGCAATTCTAATTATTATATAGCAGAATATCAGCTTAGCATTGGCACATTGCCACAAAAAAAAATCCAGTTCTACATTCCACGGCCTGACAGCCACAGCTTTGAAAGTGGAACAAACACATACACATTTGCTTCATTTCATAATTACTTTACACACAATTGCACCCAACAAATTGCTCCAAACAACGTACTTTCTTCCCTGTTTGTCCTCTCACCTCCAAACCTGCTGCAACCACTTCAGCACTCATTTATTTTCCCCATTGTAACAGGCTCCAACCAAGTCTCACAGACTGATGCAATATCACTGCTCTTTCTCGTGTTCCCCAGCCACACACAGGGTGTGCATTAGATGGTAACAGTAAAGCTGGAGGAAGATGAAAGGCCCAAAAAGGAGTCATCTCATTTCAACCAGCTTGACATAAGCAACAGGCAAATGATAAAATCTCTGAAAAAGTTGGTTTTCTCAAAGGAATTATTATCTCTCACTTTTTTGGGTATTCAACAAAGAAATTTTGTAAGAGCTATTTTAAAGCTCAGATTTTCATATGTACCTCAGTGAGATAGAGGTACAAGTTCCAATGACATTGGATTGGAGGGTCTAACTCAAACTTACTAAAAGAATAGAGATGAACATTTAAAACGATCTCTAAGGTCCCTTCCAGCCTAGGCCATTCTATGATTCTACGATTTGTTAGCACAAAATCAGTTTTTAAACTTTTCTGGGCAGGTGAGGCCATTAGACCCTACTGTAGAGGGAATTCTGGATTCATCATTCAGAAACACTATTTTTAACACATTTCTTCAAGATGTGAAATTCAGATACCAGTGCAAAACCTAATTCAAGTGTGAATCTGTTGTTTCTTACATATGCCAAATGAACTCACTCGTTAGAAGGAAGCCCTTACTTTGACAGGTGTCCCAACAGCATCTGTATGTTATATCACCTAATAATAAATATAATAATTCCAGAAATCATATCCTTTATACCTATGCAGTTCAGTTACTTAAAGATCTAAAAGAAATCCTTTGATGAACTTCAGTATTCTTCACATGTCAAGGCACACAGACCAATTCCAAGTCTCCTCTGTATGAGCTGTTTTCTTCCAAATTTCTATATACTATCATTTTATGTACATCCCAGACATTTACTCAAATTGGATCTCAAGAAGTGTTTAAATGTGTTTTTACTATCAGCAAAAAGATACTGAAAAAATATTTAATTCAGGAAGTATTGCAAAACTATCTATTTGTTAAAGTAGAATAAATAAAAAGCACCCTAAAACCAGAAAATGCTTTGGCCAGCTCCTCTTCACAACTAATTCCCCTTCCTTCCCTTACATTCTACAGAGACATTAAAGCAGGCAAAGCTTGCAGTTAGCACACTTCGTACATTATTTACATTTTAAAAGGATGTTTTGGAACATGCTCAATTCCAAGCAAGCATTACATAAAATTGAATGCTATACATTGGGCAATACTGAACTCCATTTGACAAGGTGCTTCAACGAAAAACACCCAGATAAATACATCAACAAAGATAATGTTAACAAAGAACTTACAGCTTCATACTTGCAAAACATTTACTTTTGTCTATCAGGGAAAATTTTTCACCCTCCACATGGTTTGCTAAAGTGATAAAGAAACCAAGAAAAAACAACCCCAAAAATCTCCACAAACTAACCTCAAAAACCCAAACAAAAAAAAAACCCACAAAACTGTGCTTGAATGACCGAGTTTGAGAGTTGCAAAACAATGAATATGAATTGTGATAGACAGATAAAACTAATGACCTCTAAATGACAGATTTCCATAATATATTGTTGGTTCAGGAAGATTTTTAGTGTGATTAGGCTTGAAATACGGAGATTGCCCTTCAATGGGAAATTTAACAGTGTTTCAGTCTGTCTGTTAACAAATAACTAAAATTGCATAATGCTGCTCACATGTAACTGACCAATGAAGATAATAATGTGTTGTGTTCAAAATCCATCGTTCGTTCAGGGATAAACCTGCTCCTGTGTGATTTTTTAAGTAGGATGAAAAGAATTTACCCATTCTCCATGTTAACTTTCTCCTAAATTTATTCAATTCTAAATACATCTAAATATCAAAATATATCCTACTATATACTAGCCTTCTAACAGTGCACATGTTGCACACAAAAAGAAGAAAGAGCTAAGAAGAACATGCAAACAGATTCATTTGGGCAGACGGAAAATGAAGAGAACACTGTCATGAAAAGGCTCAGTCAGTCAATTTATGCTTCACCAATTTTTAGGTAGGTCTACTTTATTTATATTGCAACATACCAAAACTTGGTTTGCCTAAAATTCGTTCTACCTCAGTTTGTTCTGTTGCCCAGCAAAGGACTTAATAAACCTTATCAAAGCAAAAAATGAAATGGACTGTCATCTTAGGCATCCCTTGCATGTCAGTCTCTTTTCCTGAGCCATCCTGTTTAACTGCTCTGCAGTGCATAACAACTGTCCAACTAGGTAAGTGCTACAATCAGTAACTTTGCATGTGATCAAGTTTGAATCCACCATACTACTGCAGCTAAAGAGTCACCATCATTTTGCCCAGCCCAACATAAAATATTTGTTGTTTCTATTCTGATATGCCTTTGTTCTTCTGACTCCTAGCCAGACTCACAAGTGTAAGCAGAAAAATGGATTCCTCCATGATATTTTTTCCTGACCAACACAGAAAGAGAAAACCCTTGAATAATCCTCTCTTCCAAAATTTCACCTTGAATTTTGAGAATCAAACGCTTTGATACTTTAGGGTATATTCACGTAAACCCAGCTGATTTTGCACAAGCTGAAGATATTCAAAAGGTGAGGACCATCCTCAGGAACAGCACTTGTGCTGCTAGTTAGGATTTCTTCTGACATACCAGTTACTCAAAAGAATTTTCCATGCTGTCATTGCCCTAAAGATTCTTTCACGGTTTCAGTAACAGTGGCATCTGCAGAGGGGAGCTCCAGCCACTTGAAACTCATTAAAAGATACTTGAGATTGACAATGAGTTGAAAACATCTGTCAGACTTGGCCAAGATTTCAATCAAGTGTGATGCTGCCGTGTTACTCTGCTACATTGACTTAATAAATGACTTGGCTGCTGTCAATGCAAGGAAAGTTGGGTTCTAATTACTAGTCTGATTTTTTTCCTGTATCTGAAATGTACTTTCACTTAAAGGTTCATACTCTACGTGACATGCATTAAAATTAATTTTCTGAATCTAGAAGCTGAGGTAGAGTAATACAGACTCGCTTTTTAACATGCCTTATTAGACATCAGGTAATGTATAGCACGGCATACATAAAAAGTGTCTCCAATACAAAGAAAATCATATGCCTCTCCCAAACAGCCTAAGAAGTGTAAACAATTGACTACCTGATACTTCCAGCCTCTTTTTTTTTCTTTTTTCCCTAATTAACCTCAACAAGTCCCAAACAACTCTGAGCAAAAAGCTTCTAAGACCCTAGTGTCATTTTTTAAAAATAATTTCCAGGAAACCCTCTGAGTTACACAAGTTATTTTTCAAAGAAGTTAAAAAAGCGTGTACTTAACTGAAGATATGCCAAAGTAAAAAATTCAAAGGGCTGTAGTGCTATTTCAAATGGAATGGGAAAGAAGTAGCACACAGTTAATTCTTACCTTTGGAAAGGCAATGTCTTCTTTCAGATGGAAGTGAAGGGAATCCAACCTGGGGACTAATTATCTTCATCCTTTGTCTCTACCTTTTTCAGTATTCATTTCATTCGAAGATGTTACAGGAAGTTCTTGAGCTCTTCATTCTTGGGAATGGTCCCATAAACAGGATACCTTTCCAAAACAAAGTTTTACACTAAGTAAAGCCCTTAAAATCAACACCTTGGAGTCTAGAAAGCTGTTATAATACGACTTACATGATGCAAAACTGCTATAAGTTTGCTAGATAGTATATCTGTAGGTGCAGGGAGACCATGTCAATTAAATGTTTATATTTATATAAAGCTGCATCACTGTTATTTTACAATACTCTTATGTGCAAAGTATTCTGGTAGCTATTTTACTAATGGGATTATTTTATGAAAACTGACTTCCAGTAAGCATATTTATTTTATTAGGCCACATTACAGCTTTTTTTGTTCAAACATGAAATAAAACAGCACATGTAAAAAGTAGTCAGACTTACCAATTGTTCTGGAAATCTTCTGCTTCCACTAAACCCACTGTAAAGGTTCGCCCAAAACCACCAGAACACGTGAAGGCCAATGAGAACTGCTTTTAAATATCCTACCCAGGCTGCACACAGATATATGGGAGCTTCAATTCAAGTTCTCTGATATGATGGATATTATCTGAAGAAACAACAAAGATTTTATAACCAATTATTTTAGGTATAAATTACTTCTAATTTGACTAAACATAATTTAGATAAATACAATGAAAATCTTAGATTTTGCCCAACGTGAAATTTAATATATTTAGTGAAAATCTCTTCCTTTGTTTGCTGTGTAGGAGCTTTAAGAAAGAAAAAAATGTTTATCTTTGTGCTATCACCTGCGGCCAAATCAAGACATCCTCTTCCCTAACCGTACTTTGTAATTACATGTAAATGCAAAAAAATCCATTTTTTTTTTTCAAATGACGGAATGCAGTGTGCTCTGCTTTCCTTTGGTTTTGCTCTGTTTTTCTTTGTTTAACAGCATGGACCCCTGTCACATGCACAGTTCTTCTGTAAGAGTCCGGCAGAGAGTCTATTTGCAGCTGTGTTCTTCTTTTTAAAAATAAAATTCTTTATGCAGTCAGCAAATGGATTTTACGCAGTCAGCAAACGCATTTTTCACTTCAGAGGAGCACCATTACCTAAACTAACATATTACGACAGGAAACAATAAAACACTCACAGGTTCTTTACATGCATGTCGAACACAATAGTAATTTTTTTGAATGTACAGTATTATTGCAATGACTTCTCTTATTATCTCTGACTTAATGACCACAACAGATGTGTTCACAACATGCTACCATGACAAAGCAAGCAAGGTGCTCTGCTCTAGAAATTCGCCCTTCTTCTTTGTGATCTAAAGCTAGAAGAAAAACTGCAGTTTCTGGGGCGAGGTGAAGGCATAAAAGTCAAGGGCCAAGCTCAGACTACACTAATACGCTATGTTTAAGCTAAGGACTGCTCATACTTCAGAGATTCTCACTCTGTGAGCAAATTATGAATCAGAGAAATACACACAGAGTAAGGTGAAACCCAGTTCAGGTAAAGATGACAAAAATCTAATCTTCATAAAACTGTAACGAGGTTCTTTGAGGCTTTTTAGTCCCTAGGATTTAATAATAATATCCACTGACAGCTTAGTCATCGAAGTCCCTGGTGGTGCACCAGCCACTTAAACAGTCATCCAGAGAATATGTCTGTTTCTGCCAATTCATAAATGCAAATTTATTTTAGACAAGGCATGAATAAGCTACTCATTCATCCTCAAGTACGATCAGATGAAAACGCATGTATCGAGCAGTCAGCCATACATTGTTATTTGTTACCAAACCACTATATCTACATTCATTTCTATCCCTTTCAAGAAGATGGACAGACCAGGCAATAAAAATCTCAAGATTACGGACAGGAAGCATATCTTCATTACAAAAAGTTTTCTAAAAGCTCCTATAAATCCATATTGTCTCATGGTCTCTAACATCATGTTACCGATGTTCACCTCTCAAAAACAGCCACTTGAAAATACAGCTTAGGTTGTAATTTCTAGCTGATCTCCTGTCTTTCTCATACCAATAGAACTGCATGGGTGAAACAGAACAGAAAGCCATTTTTCCATCTACAGCCTCCAGGCTAGGAGTGACTATCAATGGTACGTTTCTCTTACGATGAACATTCACTAAACATTTTGTTGAATTAGTTCCTATAATTTATTCACCTGTGTAAGGTAGTTCTGCAATGAAACAACACGTTTTAATCTATTTTCTTAAAAACACTGTATCAGCGCTTGCCAACGTTTGCCCTGTGCTCTACCTTCAAGCATAGTGCAGAATGCAGCTCTGCTGTGAATCTGTAGCCTCACCAATCAAACACGCTATACATTAGTAGTTACCATGTTCCAGTTGTGCTTTTAACATAGTTTTGAATAAAGTTAACATCAGTATGCAATTTTGCCTTTTTTTAATTAAATATCTCAAGCAAGAAAAATAGTCTAACATTCATTTAGCAGCAACACAATATGCACCAAAGCATATAGTTGCAATAAAAATAAGCACATCTTTACAGGCAGCCAAGGACTAATGCAACTAAGTTTGCTTCTGTTCAAAGCTAACTTCAGGAAAGCCACCCTGGTCTTGGCTTAGCCATTTCAAAAGGACAATATCCTTCAGCTAACAACACCTTTTTTTTCCAGAATTCACACTATCTGACTTATCTTCTTATATCATGCCTTGACTTTTATTGACAACATGTTCAGCTCCTAGAAACTACACCGACTTACATCACCTAGCAATGACTCCTCTGAAAATAAGTTATCCTAATAGGTACAGAGGAAAGCCAATTCCATTATTTAGATATTTAAAACAAAACAAACAGCACAATGAAAATTTTTAGGAAGAAAAGAAATGCAGGAACCTTGAAAAAAACTGCAGAAAAGGCCTGTTACTTGGCAATACATATTGCATGTTAATAAATATGATTAATAAACATTGCCATATCGCCTCAAAAAATGAAATAACATTCCCAAATTATGCCTATAGAAGATGAAGCTTTTGAAAACGCATGCAGACATCCTAGTCTAATGAGTATAAGATTTTAAATAACAAAACCTATAGAACATCTTGTGTCTGCTCTAGAATGAATTTTACTCATTAAAAAGAAAACCTCGTGAACACCATCACTTCAAAATCATCCTTTGTACTTGTTTTCATCTCCAAAATGAAAGATATCTCTTTTGGAAATCAAAGTCTTTCTGTATGGCCTCTTTATGCTTCGACACCTCTTTCCACTGCCGTGTAACTAGCACCTTTAGTCTGGTGCAGAAGTAAATTTAGCATCCTACGGCATTCCTAGGTATAAAAGGAACATCACAGTACGAGATAGCGAGTCACTTCCAAGGCAAACACAAGCCCATTTTCATGTCTTTGTATTCGGCTGAAGTTTGTCAATGTCAAGCCAACCCTCCCTAAAGACAACACATCTTCAATTAGAGATGTAAAAAACAGTTTGCATGCAATTTAAATCCTGCAAATGGGCAATCTTCTCATGAAAACCACAAACAATTACTTCCATTCTCATGCACCAGTACTCCTGACTTACCATCATTTTTTCATTACATGAATTGATCCTTAATTTCCAAGACAGGGAAAAAGACCGAGCATTTTCGACAAGGGTTAGTGACTTGTCATTTAGACACCACACACAGTCGAACTTACAGGGCTAGCAGTTTAAACTACATGAGCAAATAATATTATTATCTGCTAATTTCTTAACGTACATCATGGATTCCCACTCAACTCTCATCAAGAAAAGGTGGTCTTTTCTTATGTGCCCAATAAAGCCATACAGAACTGGCTTATGAGCATTTGAAGCTTGCAAGCTTTCTCAGGTGAACCACCAATCAAATGTGTTACCATGCAGCACTTAGTGGAGATATATATTTAAAATCATTAGAATGCCAGAAAAGGCACTCAATTTTGATATAAATACATAAGGTTGTGTTCAAGTGAGGCTGGATCTTTACGTGGTTAAATCAGTGCAGCTTCTTTGCCTTGAGGGCCAGTTTAGCTCAGTGGGTTGAGCGTGGTGCTTGAAACACCAAAGGTCGCGGGTTCAATTCCCGTTCGGTTCTCACATGTTGCCTGACCTAGTCGAGAGGTGGCGTCCCTGCCCACAACAGGGAGGTTGGATTAAAATGATCTCTGAGGTCCCTTCCAGCCCAAGCCATTCTGTGATTCTATGATTCAGGGAAGCTGTGCTGATTTAGAACCCAAATCAGCACAGCACTGAAGTCGCACAGAAGTCAGTGGGTCTATATGTAAAGTTCGGCATCAGTATAAGGGCATCGCTAATACCAGTGGACTGTTGAATCACAAATTTTACTGTGCTCAAGAACCTGAACCTTGTAGTTTAGGTTACTGAAACAGTGCTCCGAGATACATGCGAAACTGAAAATTAATGGGAAAATGTCACAATTCAAATGAAGCTGACACCTGTCAATGTGCTTTTAAAAAGAAATGCTCTAGTTAGCAAAAATGGTAGAATACAGATCTGTTCCGATGAGTACTCATTCAAAATTAGGACTCTATTCATTAAAACATCTCCTGCCTTTTTTTCTTTTTTTTGTGGTGGAAAATCAGAACTTCTGTTGCATTTTAAAAAAACAATGCGTCCGAAACAGTGCAAAAAGACAGTATTTTGAAATTTACCACATATTTAGTTCAGACTCTCTCAATGTTTAATCTCCCTTTCTCACTGCTAACCCTCTTGAAAATGGACTGATTTTATTCTCCCACTTTTTTGAGGCCTCCTATTCTTTTTCATTACTGTAATATTTTTCTCCCCCCCTTTCCCTCCGCGATTTTGTCATTTTTTGAGTCTCCATAAGTTCTGGAAGAGTCTCATCATATTTGTTTTCTCCCCATGTCCTGTTGAGAGAGCAGCTGGGTGAGTGTTTGGCCCTTGGCCAAGGTTAACTCACTGCACTGCACTGGACTAGAATCTTCACAGAAGATTCTGAACTCGCAGCTGCGTTGAATAGCTTGAAAAATCTTAACCATGGCTCCGATTCCACAGCTCTTTTTATCCAAGGAACGACACAGGTCTTTGCAGAGCCCCATTGATTTCAATGTACCCTCCTGCAAGCACAACTTTCTACGCACAGAAAACCTAGCTGGAACCAGTGAGGCTCTACCAGGGCACAAAACTCCACCTGCCTCAAGGCAACCACAGGATCAGGACCGTGAATTGCTCAAATGAACCTGAAACCAATATGACTGTCAAAGGCATATGAACCAAAACAAGGAAATCTCTTCACAATTAGCTCACAATCACTTAGCTATATGGTCATCAAAATACTAAAGAAAAAACTTGTTGCCAATATAGTCAGGGCTCTCTTAATTTCATGCACTGTGACTTCAACAGTTTCTTCATTTCTCATTTTATTTCTCTAAAAGTGGCTTCATTTAAAAGCAGGGAAACCACATTTCATGCTCTTCAGTTTCATTAAAGATATACAAAACCCTTACCAAAAGAAGACTACTCTAATTAAACCATTGTAGCAGAAGGAAATATTGAAATGATGAAACTGAAAGGATTCTGACACACTCTATAATTCTCTTGCACATCATTCCTTATGGTATATATAAAAAAGAGCTCCTTCCTTTAAAACAAAGGGCTTAGAATCACATGATGAAACCTGCAGCACAACCCAGAGTAACACAAGCGGACCATCTCACAGATTTTCTAATGTGTGTCAAGAAAGAAGGTCATTGATCACTTCTTGAGCAGTGTGAGAACACAGTATTACCACCTCAGAAAATCAACCTGTACCTGCTTGACAAGGAAGTTATGGTTAAACCCCCTGCTTAACACTCATTCCACAGGAAATGTGATATAAATACCATATGAATTACACGAGAGAAATTCAACATCATTCAATATGCCCTGCTTAATTGGCACTTGTATTAAAGCACTGCTGAAAACAAAAGAAAAAAAGTAAAACCTGAGCATTACTCCTTCCCTCCAGAGCTGCAAAATAAGATCTTTTTTAAATTATATCTTTCCAGGAGTAAGAAAAAGGGCAATGACCATTCTGAGTCTGACACCAGGAACAGACTGAGGCAGGTTTTTATTTCACTTTCAAAGCGTATGAAAGTAGGGCTATGTTAAACAGTTGGCTCACGGTGAACTCAATTTTGTGATTAACTAATTAATTGCTCCAAATTGCAACAGTATTTAAGGGATCTCTGGTTACAGGACAAATACATACATCAAGAGGGTTTTTTTCCACATGAGTAAGCAACCATTTCCGGGGCTGGTTTGAACCAAAGCAGCAGCTTATATTCATTCAAATCCTATTTCATTGTGGCTAAGGATCTTTAGCGCCTCTTTAGCATTCAAATACTATAACAGATAACCGCAGTCTGTTGCATCAGATGAGCTGACAGACTATTTCAGTTAAATTCTCCATTCCTGAGTCCCTTATCCTTTTCAGACTGGTCTGCAAAACAGCTTAAAAAGAAAATATTTTTTTTTTTTTTTTTTAAAAAAAGTCCTTCCTTTATTGTAGATCTGTCTAAGAAAAGGAGACTACCAGAAGTTTTCTATTAGGGAGCTTTCTCCACAAACACACCTGCCACCTTCGGTTCATGATGTTTTCTTCATCCTGCCTCAAAGCTGTATTGCTACAGACTCCTGCCGGGACAGCTTCCTGAAGCACCACCCTTCAGGGTCTTGCTACATGAAAAAGAAAGTAAAGGCTGGGAATGAGTATGAACATGGAAGACATCTTCCAACCAGAAGAGCAGATGAATTAGTGAGCCTCATCAACCTCACAAAAACCTATCAAATTAAGAGCCATGACATATCAAATCTGTTACTTTAAATTCTTTTTTTTTTCCTCTCCTTACAATCTACTGGAAATACTGAAATACTAGAAATATCAGTAAATACACGTTCATAGCTCTGGCCCTACTATCAACAGCAATCAGAGCAGTGAAGAGTGTGAATGCATTACAGACTGACTCTTGGGAGACTTTAATCTTTTCTCGTAAAGCATTTCTCTCCAGCTACCTGATCATTCGGATTTCAGAATAAAATGCATGTTTTCAGAAAGGGTCTGACTGATCTGAGTGGCTCACAAGTAGGACCATGAAGAGACTTAAATGGCAATGACCACATGCTGTCCTGTTTTTTCTGCATCGACTCAGGTAGATAGCCTGAAATGAACCATGACATTAGCTCATGAGGAAAGGTTTCATTTTTTTAAAGAAGCTCACTATCACAGAGAACTGTAACTAATATTTCTTTTTTTTCTAGCTTGTAGGGTTTAGATGACAATGTATTGAAAATATATTTCAAAATATTTGCTAAATCCAAACACTAAACCCAAATAATTTAAAAGCTTTCAGTACATCTATTTCTGACTCCACGTAAAACAATGGAGTACACACTAGATATGCTGGTGGGAGAGTGGGTTTCCTAGAACATAACACACTTGGAAATTGTGGTCTAACATACCTTGCCAATTTTGCCTGAAGCTGTTTACATCAACAACAAAGAAAAGGAGGTATCATTGATTTCAATGGATGCTGGCTCAGATGCAAAGACAGTATACACAAACAAAGCTTTAGGGACTGGTCTTGATCACTCAGCGTGGTTTTTTTTCTCTTCTTTTTTTACTGTTGCTCATCTCTTCATTTCCTGATTTTGCCTAAATGAAAAACAGCTGTTCTCACAAGCTTACCAATTCAAAGCTGTGAGGACAAAAGTTACATCCAATTTTCCTTTTTTCCTTAATAGCGTAGTAGAGATCTTGTCTCATTCAATGGAGAACAAAGTAAGACCAAAAAAGGGAGGGAGGGGGAGTCAGTCTCCCAGTTCTGCTTGTTGTAGGAAAATATATCTCCCTGCATATTCCCTGATGGAATTTCTTGCTCCTCAATTTGTGGCCAATAGAACAGATACTGTGGTGAAATGGTTCACATCCTAAGGACCATTCCCCAAAACTCCTCTAGGTTCATTACAGTGACAAATCTGAAACAACCTCAGCAGAGGTGGTACTTTTCCTGGAAAAAAAAAGGTTGCATGAGCATTCTCCACTACATGTGACTCTTGCCCTGCATTATGATACATATTGCACATCATTTTTAGGTACAGTACAACTGATGTCAACATGTTCAGTGGACACATTCTGGTTTAATGGAGATTCAGCACTCAAAACAATTATGCTGAACTCTTGTTTTCCACATCAACAAAATCTTTTGCAGCAGTAGTGGATATGGCCAGAGAAACATGAACATCAGAGTAAGATATAAAGATGTAAGCTGGGCATGGCCCCACAACCAGCACACAGCTTAGCACGTGCTATAAAACCTGCCCAGAAAGCTGGTCAAGTGTCTTGCTACTGCAGATGTGCCACCGAAATAGCCCCACCTGGTACAGACACCCAAAAGATAAAGTAGCTGCCTCTCAGCTTTCCTATAGCATGGAACATTCCAGGGAAAACACTGCGCCCATGCAGCTACCATGCTTTCAAGTGAAATGTCTCACTTTAGACTGGGTCATGCAAGTGCACCTGCAGCCTCCGTACTCTCCAGTTAGCTCAAGCATCATCACCACACTACAGTCACTGCCATAACAAAAGTTGACATACATCCTTAAAGTGGGATACATAGTCTGTAGCTGAGGAACAGGAGGCTCCACGTTTGATCCTCGCTTCCTTTGTAAACTCAAGGAAACAAATTAAGCGCTGTGCCTCGGTGCCTGTTGCTCAAGAGCCGGGCTGCTGTGCTTTTCAGACCAAAAGGACAAAGATTGCTGGCTGCACGTAGGTGGGGGCAGACAATTAGTGCACTACACGCGCACTCTCACAGCTAGAAAGAGGTCTGTCTCTCTGACACAGCAGCAAACAGGGGAGCATGACTTCTAGGTCCAGCACTCTTTTCTTCCTTTCCCTGCTGCCTCAGACAGTGAAATGAAGCAGGGATGACAGCTATCAGATAAGTCGCTACTTACCTTCAAGTCAAGTGCCACACACAACTAGTTGGCAGTATAGCTTCCCCACACACATTCAGGGCACATTCAGAATCCCAAATAATAATTTACCTCACAAGAGTTTGCTCATTATGTGCTTTGCCTGGCCCTTGTGCTCCTGTAAAACCCTCTTTGAGTAGGTAGGCATGAAATAATCTCCTGCTGCCTGTAGCACTGGCCTTTTTTTCTTTTCATGTGACTGCAAACAGAAACTCCTTATTCAAAAAGGAAAAGGTTATTAAACTCTGCAGAGTTATTTTTAAAAAGATAGAAATGAACTGTGACTGCAATCTTAAGTGTGAGTCTTGCCTGGAAAGCACAAAAGCAAGCAGAAAGTACAGATTCAAGTCTGGCCATTTTCATGTATAGTCACCGTTAAGCTGACAAGACGGTAATCTGCTATCTCATTTTGCTAGGAATGCTCCTTTAATTTGGGGTTATTATTATTTTTATTAGAGGTTCCTCTAGGTTGCGTGCTCTCTTGACACAGATCTCCCTTTTCCAAACAAGGCACACATCTCAAAAGGATTTAGAGGTTGCTTTACTTGTGCTGCTGAGTTGCCTCACTGAAGTCAGAGTGACTCACATGAATAACATGAAGGCCAGTAAGTTTACACAGCATTGGAGCCCTGCCTGATTAAATATTTATATCCATTGCAGTTCACCTGTAAAGCAGCATCGTGGTCATGACACAAAAAGTCAGCAGCTGCTAAGCCAGTCCATCAACACCGCATGCCTCCAAAGGCCAAGTTTCAACTTACCTGCTTGTTTTAAATCGGGCGATGAATGATGGTAAAAACCGCACTCACTCCTCATCTCTTTCATGCCCTGGTTTGTTTAATGGCTGGATGGCCCAGCTACAGTATTTCTTGTACACACAGAGCTTAAGTGCACTCCAAACCTGAAGTTTTGATGCTATTCTCTATGCAAACATTTGCAGAGGCCATAAATTGCTCCAACAATCTCGCAGCTACTGTGATGACGGTACAATGCCTTGACACAACGCAGTCTCGGGCTGGTCTGAATGATTATTAGCACCAGTCAAACTTGACAAAAAATAAAACAGATAAGCTGTATTAAACCATCTTATTGGTAACCATCAAAAAAATGAAATGAGCTAATTACTATTTCCTTTTTTTCCCCAATGATATGCAATCCCTGGATGAATGCTGTATAAACCAGAAAGGTTTTTGTGGCCATCCTTTAGTAATTGACCTTTAGCTCTCCCCATTTCATTTGCCCTAAGTGTTAATTGACTTTGAAAAAGCAGTATATTATCCTTTTAGAAAAAAAAAAAAAAAAGTCTGATTTGTGCTCAGCAACATCTTACAGCATCAAAGCCCTGTTAAATCATAGTGCAGTACTGCTGGAAATGAAACTCCACAAGAAATGGAAGGAGGGTGGGGGAAGGAAGCAGATCCGTCATTGAAAGAGCTCCACTGCCATCTAGAGACAATCTGCACCAGCTGATTTTCTGCAAGGGAGGATCAGGTTGTTAGTCAAAATACTTTCATTCTGATGCTCTTTTGGGGGAAGGCAAGGACTCCATTCAGGTTCACTCCATCTATACATTTTTAAAACCAACTTTGTAGTAATCTTCACTAAAAATAACACATCCTGGAATATAGTCTACCATAAAGTCCAAGGAAATCATGGGAGACAGCTTTAAAGGCTCATTCAAAGGCTCTCCTACAATGAGGTATGATATCTATACAGTTTTGTTTCAAAGAAGCTCCTTTGAAGAGTTAGGTGCTGTACTTCTGCAGAAGGGTGCTTCAGTCACAAACAATTTACATTTTGACAGACAAGTTATGCTCCTAGCAGCTGCCTTTAGGATATTCCTTGTCAGTTAGAAAGAAAGAATGTGCTATTTCAGGCTATGATTTTTTTTTCTCTTTCTAATATATAAGATTGTCTTTTCTGAGTGGTTTATATGCAGTAGCCTCACAGGGACCAAGTTAGAGAGCAGGAGGCACCCATGAAATGCATTATACTAGTATGAGTCTACTTTAATCTGAACAATTTAATTAACTCTGCCTCTGATCAAAGAGCAACTGAACTCCATTTAGTGTACGTGATGGGTCAACTGCTATGAAAAGTGAAGAGGTGTTTCCTCACCACCAGCATCTAATCTGGTCACAGTCTCAAGACATCCGGCACGTGGGTGCACGGCCAACTGCATCTGGAACAAAAGGTAGCTTAGGGTACAGTCAGTAAGTAATTTAACTGACTCACCATTGCACCTCGAAAAGGAAAGCTCATTACTGCCCTCTCACAAAATGACTCGCTGTGACTTGTGGTCCTCTTGGTCTCCATCAGTATTATTTATTTGCTAATTGAAGAGCAATGTGGGACTTTGAACTAAAAGGAATTCAAAGGTCCCCCTGTCTGTTGACTCCCTGAAAATTTCAGAACCAAAAACTCTTTGAGGGCTGAAGACTTGTAGTATGAACCTAGTCACAACCATGAAAGTACTGCCTGATTGTTCTTTGCATTGCAGTGCAATTGGTGTTCACATCCTTTGCGAAATCCTATTGGGCTGAAATACCTCAAGGTAAACAAAATTAGTAAACTAGTTTGTGGATTATCTCCTTTAGTAGCCAGTGAGGTGCTCTGTTATAGTGCAAGATATTTGCCTGCTACGGCAGCAGTGGTGAGTTAACACTGCACAGAAGAAGGATGATGGTGGTTATACTCTTGGTTAAGAACATATACAACATGCTGTGTTACACAATTATGAAGGGCAGTACCTGAATTATTTATACTCTTTATTCCTGCCTAAGAATGGCACCTCAGAATAGGATTATCAAGGAGGTTAAATCAAAACCAAAACATTCAATTTCACAGAAATGCACTGAAATCACAAACATACAATTCCACACAGCCCTGAAGTCCTTGACATTTATCCTGACTGGATGCTAAATCAGACCATTCTGAACACTCATTTTATATGGGCATGGGTGGCTACTCAAGGTGAAAGCCGTGGAGAATCAAGCCTACGTAACCTAATATGCAAACCATAAGGTTCACTAAGCCAAGAACCAGTCTCAGGGAGATGACCGGCTGTCTTCTCATTTCTTTTAGTAGTAACACTGACAATTCCTGGATGGAAGAAGATAGTAGTTCTGGGCAATGAGTTTATGACGAGAGAAAATCCTCCACTTCAGGAGAGTATGAGGAAACAAAGAACAGAGAACTAAGCGAATGAGTGACTGAATATATCTTCCAGTCCGTATGTGTTGCAAAATGCAGAAGGCACTGCTTCCATGAGTTACAGATGACATACTCGTCAAGAGCAAAAACCCCAAAGCACCTTTAAAACCCAGTTTGTCCCTTTTGATAACAAGCACAATTAAGCTGTGTGGTACAGGGAGAGAACAGTAGGCATGAGGTTAGTTATTGTGAAAGCGCAAAAAATTAAACATGGCTAGACTGGGCTCTTGGCTATTATCCTGCTTCTTACCTTGTCCAGAGACCTTGGAGACAGTCCTGAAATAAGGACAAAGGTGAAGAGCTCACAACAATCAAGCATTAAAACCAGATTGGGCAAATGTCAGAAGCCCAGTAGTTACACTGCTTCTGCTGAAACATAAGCATAGACTTTCTTCCTAGGATTTTTTAAAGGCAAATAAATTCAGCCCAAAATGCTTGCAACACACAGACCAGCCGTTCATCCACTATATTTTACACGAGAAGTTGTTTTAGGCATTCTTGCCAATAGACAGTCCTGTTAATGTCAGGCACAAGTACATAAACTAGAACTAGAAGAGAAGATAACATTCATATTGTGGAAATGAAAGGATAGCAACTCTTTTGTGCCTGGAATTTATTGTGGAGTCAAAGGGCACTGAAGAAATTCTGTTTGATTTGTACATGACATTGGATATAATAGGATGGGCTTCACGAAGATATTAATCTCTCAGCTTTTTTTGAAGGCTCACTTAAAATGTATTATTTTTCAAGGGATATAAATAAGACTCCTTTAAAGCCACTTATTTAGAGTGTGACTGTAATCAATTTACTTCACGTCTTGATGCTTCCCTCCCCCAGCTTCCTGGCTTTGTCTTGTTTATTGAAACTCTACATTTCTAAGGGTAGACTGTCCATCACTACTATTTTTTTTTTTTTGTGAAATCACTGATACAATGAGATCAAGTGCCCACTCTAAAGGTAACTGTCATGTCAGGGTCCAGTCTTTGTTCAAAATGAAAGTCCTGAGAACACATTCATTTATGCTAGCTTTTTCTGTACATTTTAGCAAAGAAAAGAACAAAAGGCACACACAGATCTCCCTCCTTCTTTCACAAGCTTTTTCCTTATAGGTTCATTAATGAATCTCATTCCAGATGAAGGTTCACATGTAAGTTTCTTGTTAAATACCACATAAAAAATGACATAGATGGCATTGCTGCAATGTAATTTTTTATGACTTCGTAAATATGTGGTTATTTTTATGTGGATTGTAAATACCTTGGAGAACAGGCTGGGCCTATTCTGAAGAAAGAAGATGCAGCACTTGATGTTGTCTAGCTTTTTCGGTGACCAATGCAAGGAGTTACAACAGTCTATTATTAGTCACTCGGAGTTAAGAGTTGCCCTTCTCACTGTAGAGTATCTTGAGTCTGACCATGATGGAAGCACATCACATGTGCCATGTAACCATGATAGTTGATATCAATGCCACAAAATCACATCCAGCAAATATCATCACGGCAGGGCACTAATATAATTTGTCACTTAAACATCCTGAGCCAGGGGGTAATGAAATATAAATCACTATAGCACCATTGAGGCTAGTCAAGCTTCTCCCATTTTCACCCGCTAAAATACTGTCCTGTCATATATTGACACACAGGAGAGTCTCATAACGCAGAGACAAGGAGGAGCAAAGAGGCAGCAGATATGAGTGCTTTAGAGGTGTTCTGTACTTCTCAGGTAACCCGTAGGGATAGGCTGTCTGGATTTGTTTGATTTTGAAAGAGCTTATATAACTTTTTGGTCATCCTGTTTCAGACCTGACTGGAAGCAGTGCTTGGCTTCAAATGAAGAATGCTGTAAGGTGCTTTGCAAATTCACTTTAGTACGTGAGATACAGGAGATGAGTTCCTTCAGTGGATAAAAACTAGCTAGCACACCAGAGCCAGAAGGTACTTAAGGCCTAGAAGCAGTTCCAAACAGAAGGAGTTGACTTGTGGAATACTGTAATATTAGTATTGATTTTGTTTACTTTAGAAACCTGAAAAGAGGAAAATGCAGCAAAGCGATGAAGTGTGCTGACGATATGAAATGGGTGAATCAACAAATACACAATAGGGAAGCAATAAAATTCACAGAGGCTTGGCTAGACTAGAATCATGGGCAGATAAGTGGCTTATGCAATTCAATTTGGGAAAAGCTAAGATAATGAATCTACAGACAAAATAGCAAAATAAGGGTACTCTATCTCCAACGGACAGAGAGGTGACTGATGAAAAGGTTTGCATTTTAACATTTCCATGCCCAAAATGGTATTCTATAAACTGAAGTTTCTTTCAAAACTTGCTTTCTGCCAGCCTATTTTTTTTTCAGTACTTGCTGCTCTGTGGTAAAAAGCACTAGCCAGAATAGAGAATTGAAAACAACATGTAAAGTTCATCAACTTTGGCCAATTGAATCCTTTCTCTAAAAAAAAAAAAAAAAAAAAAAAAAAAAAAAAAAAAAGAGACACGAAGCTATGTTTGAGCACATAGAAGTTAAAGGAGATTATTCTAATACTGGGCTAAATTAGGTATTATGAAAGTGACATTTATAATAGTCTGATTAATAAAATGAAACCAAATCAGGGAAGTAGGATGGGAAGAAGATGACAAGGATAAAATACATATGTAGGCTAACACAAAATACTTATTTGGGAAGACTGAGAAACAGAGATTTGGAAAGCAGTGAGTAAGATTAACCAACATCACTCTTAATGGCTTTACGGAAGCAGAAATCCCAGTATATTGTTGTGAAACCCATAAACATACTGTTAAGATGAAAAACGAAAAATGAAAACCAAACCCTGACATGCGAGACAGGATTTACCAAGAAATACAAAATCCCAGAGCTGTCAGGATTATCCCAGTAACTTTTGTACTACTGAGAGCTTCCAAGAACTGGTGACTCTATTTTGACCCCAAACCTTCTGTGCCATGACGGTAATAGGTGAGAAGCCATTATTATTGAATATCTTACTCATCAGTAGTACAGTTTTAGTTGCCACCAGGCTGATTTCTGCTGAACATTCCTTTGTGCTTTTGGATGAAAAACTGTTCTGAGGAGATGATAGGGAGCATTAAGAAATGGAGGTAAGAAGATGTAACAAAGCTAAGGAAAACGTAGCAAGAGTTGGAATGTCCCTTTCTTTCACAATATCCCCTCACACAGGAGACTTCACTGTGTAGTTTAAATCTGGATCCCATTCCAGGCTTGACAGGGAAGGAAGTTTTGTGCCCTCCTCTCCCATTCCGTGGGAGGCCATCCTAAATGCCCTATAGTCTGGTAATCTCTGATGAATTTCCTTTGGCCTTTTCTGTGGCAACTTTTTCACTTGGCACATAATACCTGAATATTTGTTGGGGCAGAGACTAGACCTCAAGCACTTCGCCTGTACCACAGCACACCTCAGGAGACAGTCACATGGCACTATATTGCAGTAGGGACTTTACAAGACCAAGATGTTACTAAAAATAAAAAATAAAAAAAAATCTAAGTCTGTCTGCTCATCCTTCCCCTCTTCCATTCAACTCAGAAATGTTTAAAAGGAAAACCACTTTCCAGAAATCCCCAAGAGCAAGACAGCCAATATTTCTACAGTCAACATGCCAGTTCTCTACTCCACACAAGCAGCTGCAGCAGAGAGTACCCACAAAATGTAACAAGTACCTGAACACATTTCTTGTCTCATGCATCCTAGTTAAGAGGTTGCATACAAGACCAGATCCTAAAAGCTCAACATGAGGAAATTGACTTTCAATAAATGCTAAATTAGTAATAACAAATAGAAAATTCCGACAGTGTTCCAAACAGGGAAAGAAAGAGCTAAGGAAGACTTAGGTCTGCTCTGCAGTTATTTTAGGGAAAAGAGTAACATTTTGTCCTTCAGTGACTCCTAAGTCAAATACATGCTCTTTGCATGCCGAGAAATGCTGTGTTCTGGATTGAAGAGACAATACGATGTCTATCAAGCTAATACCTAAATATTAGCAGTAATGGTTTGCTGTTTTGTCTTCCCAAACCAAACTGATACTATAGTCAAACTGACGCTACAGTCCATCACACTCTCCTAAGATGTTCAGTGTTACCTGACTGGCCATGAACCTGACTGATCCAACCAGTGAAACCCGGTCAGCAATGCTGACCAGTAACAAGAAGAATAAAACCCTGCTCATTGGTAAACACTGAATTTTTCAGACCTCAGTTGATGCTTCTAATAATAATAATAATAATAACAACAACAATCAACATATATGACAACACAAAGGGAAAAGTTCATACAAGAGGAAATACTGTATATTCTTGCAGACACAACACAGGCTCAGTTTCAATGGCGGTCTGCTTGTCCTCACAGGAGCCACCCAGTTGTCTACCAGTGCCTAACAAGAAAAGCAGTGTTTAGCCATCTTCAGATCATAGATATTTGTTTTGACACACCAAAACAAATCACAACAACAGACAACCAAGAGAACAGAAGACTCTAATTTCCTGATTTTCATTGTGACAGTTAAGTAAGTTACCATTCCTTATGCTTCTTTTACGTGTTAGAAACACGTATAGGACATTGCAATCCTCTCTTTTAATCTAGGATAAGTGTCAAAGACAGTAACCTGCGTTACTCCCTCATGTTAAAGAGGCCAAGTGTGACAAATACCACAAGCCATATGGTTCAGGTGGCACATAGAAGCTTCACACAACTGTGAAATATCTCTACTTAAGAATTACTCAGATGATTACATTTCCCATTTGTTTCACATAGCCACAAGGGCTGAAGGTAGAAATTACACACACACAGAGAGTGTATTGCAATTTTTAAAAAATTTTATGTATAATTACACTACTGCTAGAGGCTGAATACTAACTGTCTGAAATAAAAGTGAAATAAAAAGCAACCCTCATAGCTGTTAATTTGACAGCTGGTCATTTCCTCAAATCTGATAAAGAATCCTTGGGCTGAGACAGCTTTCAGAACTGTGTAAGGCACATTCCTGTAGGAGGCAACACAGCAGCAGGGCTTCAAGGAGGGAACCTGATCTTTATTTAATAGACTGGCAGCTACAAGAGAGAACTCCGGCACATTTGCAAATGTGCCTGTAGCTAATGAGTGCACGTGCAGCTCAGAACGGTTACAGATCTCCACATAAAACTCCGACCTAAACTAACACTCAGTTTAGAATCAAATTACAGCAGAGGGGGGAGAAGTGTGTAAATAATTCATAAGAATTTTAATTGACATTTCTTTTGTGTGGCAAGAAGCCCATTAGCATTATGGGTGATTACCTGATTTTTAATCACTCTTTGTGTTATAGTTGTGCATTATATAAACTACCCCGTCCTGATACACTGAAACAATCTAATTCTGCAACAGTACTTGTAGTTACACAAGCAGTCCCATTTTCTTCAGTGCAATCAGACCAGTAAATGCAACTTACCAGTGAAAACTTATTGCACCATACCTTAATTCTGAGAGAAGTAATGCCAACCAACATTTTACGCACTCTGAAGATCCACTGGTTTCCACAGCGCTAATTACAAGGTTAGATATTATTTAATTCAGGGGCAGCTGTCCTTGGTATTTTTTCAGGTAAGACTGGTGTCACAGCAAGAGTAAAGGAACAGTACAGCATAGTATATTTATACATATTCTCACCCACTTGAACGTCTTTTAACAGGACTTTATGAGCTTTATTAAGCCTACTCTCTAAGCACCGTCCTGTGGAGATTTTATAATCTATCAATTTCTTTTTCTTAATCTATGTTCAGGGGTTTTTTTTCACTTTTAGAAAACACAGAGGTGGTAGCTTAGTGCTAAGGATTCAGTGTCAAAGCAGCTTGGAGAGAGGGAAAGCCACACAAGCTGTAAGTAAAACCTTGGCCTTCGGATCAGATTATACCAGTACATCAGGCAAGTCTGTTCACTGGTTACTGGTGTTGACCATCTCATTTCAGGAGTAACACACCTGTGTAAACAAAGTTACCGAGTGCATTATTAATGCACGTCACCAGCTTGGCCTCCAGTGTATAGTCATGTCTAGGCAGAATAGGAAGTGATATCAGAACAAGGTCTAAGATATTTTTTCTTTTTTTTCCCAAATGCCATCACGCATGCTGATAGCTTTCAAGCTCCTTCTGGAAACCTCTGCCAACACTCTAGCACATTCACTTCTGCTGCTCTGCACAAGTCTGCACTAGGAAAATCTGGTGACAATGACAGCCCAGGAGATACCAGGTAATTATTCTGCTCAGCCATAGCTTCCAGAATCCCTTGAGTTTGCAAACTCCCTCTCCTGTCAGGTAAAATCACATCCCTAAAAAGACAAGGCCTGTGCTGTTGTATAGGAAGATGTTCTTACAGTAATTATTATGTATGCACCAGAAGAAGAAGCAAGAGAAGCATTTATGGGAACACATAAATAATAAACAAAAGCAAAATTAAAATGAACAGTGCAAGCTTAGAGATGAGAATTGTCTTTCTCTTTGAGGACTCCATCTGGTAAGCTACCATGATCCAGAAAGGATAGTTTTCACTAAAATCACAAACTGTCATTAATAAAGCTCTTTGTATCCAAAGTGATTTAAGTACCCCGACCAGTCCTACATGTCGATTGGAAGCAGTGCCCCAGTCCTGCCCAATGCCCCAATAAGTCTATAGATAACTAAATCCCTGAGCAGCTCCAACTGCCAAGAAAACAACTCACAAGCCTGAAGTTGTGCATGTGCTTAAGTGTTTTCAAGAGTTGGGCCTAAATTACAAATTACATTGCTTACGCCTCTGTGATTGAGCATGGCAGCTGTTTCAGCTTCATACAGCAACACGACACAGCCGCTGAGGCGAGAGATCGTCTGACCTCATGATAAGACAGCAAGAATTCCAGGTAGGGTATTTCAAATTAGTCAGATGGAATAAGTCCTAAAATACAAAGGTTATAAATTATATAGTCCTGTCAATGCCACGGGGATAGATTATACAGCAGCTTCTCTACACCTGCTCTCAGTTTCATGCAACCATGGTTCAGAGGTAGTTTTGGTATCACATAGAAGGGAAGAAAGCAGAGAGGTGGGACTTCCTGCCAGAACCTTGGTCAAGAGGAGAAAAGAGGTTATCAAACCCATTGGAATAATCAAGCTAAAAGCACTCCTTTTAGCAACAATACTAATTGCATTAAAATGAAAACAATATTTTGATAATCTGACCGCTAGTAGACTAGCAGCAAAGTACCAGACTGCCATCTGCTGGCACACCATAGAATGCAGGCATAGCAACAACTTTTTTTGGAAGGTCCTTCAGAACTCGACTCTTGGTGAACCTGCCAGTGGTAGCGGCCCAAAATAACTTCACCGGGCTACACCATCAAGGTACATGCTGCCTACAGCAACTATATTAAATGCATCAAGAAGTACAGAGATTATGATGTGTTCTGGCACGTACGTAATAGGGACCAACCTCAGCTTACACAGAAAAACAAAAGCAAAGGGAAACTGCAGAATGAGAACAAATGTCCTCTTGCATCTGCAAATATGGAAGCAGGTCCTTCCCCAGCTAGGACACAAATTTGATACTAGATGAAACTCCAGCGAACCACAAAAAGTATTAATCAGCCCGAAGGCTATTTTTGTCTGAAATGAGCATTTTGATATACACTCATGCTGTGTGTTCTCACGCCATACAGCTACCTCCACATACGTTGGCTAGAGCGTTCAACTCACTGTTTTTTTCTGAAACGAAGGATAACTAGTGTGTGTTAACTTAATGTTACTGTAAATTCATAAGCTATTTTGATTCAAAAAGGTTTCATACCAAGAAAATCAATACTGCATACATTTTCTAATATTCCCTAGGGTCTTCCCTTAACTATAACACCATTTATGGCTAAAATTAAGCTGCCCAACTGTTCCATTACTGCCTCCTTCTCATTATGTACTAAAACATCCATTCAGCAATTTTTTCTCCTCTACTAATGTAACAGAAACTTATCTTCTCAACGAGATTTATTGCTTGCTTTTTCCTCCCTGCATTCACAAGAGATTGTTGCGCATTTTGCAGTAGGTCTTTATTATCTAGTAATGATAGCTTGAAAATTAAATTAGTTTTTAATGGCACAGTTAAATTCTAATTTATGTTTTGGAGCTTTGTTTAATTCATTTAGTTGTAATGTAATCGTTTTCTCACTATTATCTGACATTACATATGAAGAACAAAAGAATAGCGACTCCTCTCTTCACATTCAGTTGCTTTGCTTTTTATTCTATCTTTTTCCTAATTGCATTTCCCTGAGAAAGTTTTTAAACTACTGCAGGCTTAGCTGAAAGGCTGGGGAGGGAGAAAAACTCTCTGGTTGTTTGTGATTTGGAGCCTTGAAGGAGTCGAGTAGAACTATTACTGCAACTCACTGGCATCTGACCACACACACTGCTTATACAAACGTACTCTTTCGAGGCGTGACTCATTACTGCCCTACAGATATTTTGCAACAGCTATGCACGAAAACAGGGCACTAAAGAAAAGGTAATAGCTCTTGACTTTTTCACTTCTGAAGATTCTGCCCCAAACCACTCCGTTACTAGCAACCTTCCTGAGAGCTATTTCGGAGGGCTGAAATAAGACTTAAGCAGCAATTGTGCCTCCAGGTTCGCATCAGAGTGATCTTCCTCTCCTATTCCCATCAGGTCATGTCCTGCCCTCTCAAATCTTTGTTCTTGTGGTAGCAGTTTCTTACAGTCAACCCACCTGTTCAGCAGGAGGTTAAAAGTACTTATTTGCTACACCATATAAGATATAGTTAGGCTGTGTAAGGAGTTTGGAGAGCATGGTGCACTACAGATGACTTCATCCAGGAATTAATGCAGCCCCAGTGAGGCTCAATAACTTCAGTAACCTTATACACTAAATACCTGGTAAGAAATAGATTCCACACTTGTAATATGTCAGTTTTGAGTCAATAAGGTTATTTTGCCCACAGAATTTTATCAACTAGTTAATCTTGCAGTCAATTACATACATCTTTAAAGGTCTTAATCTCTGCCTTTCCAAGACCTGTGCTTTTCAAATTAAAATAAATAAACATAAACTAGTTTTAATTTAGCAGCATATGCAAAACTCAAAATTCTGCCTTCAGTCTGTGTGCCACAGCACTGCAAGCTGTTCAGGCCTGAAGAGCAAATATATTCCAGATGCTAGAAGAGATCATCATCAAGGGCTTCAGAGGTCTGTGTCCCACTAAGGTGACAACTTTCTAAATAACTCAACAGAAGACAGATCCTCTTTCCTCCCTCCACTTTCTAGTCTATAACCTGGTAACAGCAGCTTTTACCCTTCACTCTATTCAGAAAGATGGCTTGTTTTTTTTACATACCGATGATTAAAGCCATTTAAGTAAAATGAGAAGAGCTACAGACAGCTTCCATAGAAGTGGAACTAGTTGCACATAAATGTTACTGCTTAAATGCCAAAAGAGCAGAAACTCTCTGGATTGACGTATGTTGGTGTAGATTCATTTCGGCTTCAACGTCTTCTGATGTGCTACTTCTAGAAGTGATCCCGAGAGCCTATCAAACTGAATTTACCCTCCGCAGTCTGCTACTCCTTGAACCAATAAAAGCTGTTTCTGGATGTCTAGGGTACAAGAAAAGGCCCTGAAATTAATTACATGCCTATATTCAGTCTGGGACAGCTGCCTTATACATGTGCATTGTTTTTCGATGTTACAATCCTTCAGAGAACAGCTTTTGGGGTTTCTAATTCATGGGTGTGAATTCAATTTTGTATGACCTTTCATGTTACATGTCATCACCACGGCAGTCAAAAAAAATTATCATTTTTAGTACTGCCAGGCAGTACAGAATATTTGTGGGTTTTATTCTGGTCTTGAGGAAATATAACCAAGGCCATTCCCATGGGAAGAATTTTAAACTACATTCCAACATTCATCTCTGAAAATAAATAGGTCCCTATCTTGCTGCTTGCCTTTAATGATACTATCAATAGTTGAATAATTATCCATAATCATTTGCAGATACTATTTCAAAAGTTAAAATCCTCTTGGAAGCAAGGAAATCTGAAGTATTGCTGTGAACATACATTTCATTATAGTTTCTTAAGGGTAAAATACGTTCTCCTGAATGTATTTTTTAAGATCTAGGAGATAACATTAATTTGGCTGATTTTGACAGCTTTAATTTACTTCTAATAGGCACAGTCATTTTCCAGTTCTACATTATGCTTAGAGTTCTTCAAAATTAACAAAACTATCCATGATGAATCTTCTGCAAAAAAAGAATAATTTCTGCACAAGTTACAATTTACGTCTTCAGCTCAAAGTATTTTTCACCTTTTTGCTGTTGAATACAACAGCTAAAGATTGCCTGCTACAAGACAGTCACACAATTAGTATGACAGACCACTACAGATTTCAATTACTATATCATGATTGGTGCCTAGAACAAAGGGCGAAATTTTGGAGAAGAAATCCATAGGAAATAAACCCGACTGACAACTGTCTAGAATTCAATTTTGCTGAAGTGATACTGAAATATAGAGAAGGAGCAGTACATTGATTAAGTTTCAAATGGTTGCATTACTAATACTGTCTCATGAACCTGTACGCTCTGTTATCACCATGGCAACATGATCATCAGAGCAATCCAGAGAGCATGCAACACTCCAGACTGTTCATTTACATTTGTGATAGACGCTGAAAAGACTTGGGATTTAATAAGCCCAAATTTCTTCCAGTGCATAGGGGAAAATGAAGTCCAGAACCATAATTGAAGTTCATAAATAAAAGTTATACAAAAGCAAAGGGGAAAATGTTGTCAGTACTTTAAATGCACACATTTATTCTACATTTTATAATAAAAATTTCCACCCTCCAAAATTCTCATGACTCATTATGTTCCTGGAAACAGTATGCTGTTCATGTCTTGTGCTGCATCCAAACAGAAATGCTATTATTTTAATCTTGGTCACATCTACTCTGCAGCTGAAATGGCCTTCAGACTCCAGACCTTAATCTTCACCTTTAAAATTTGAGTAGTTTGTTCAAAAACTCAGATTTAGATTTCATACTAGATGCCAAATAGTCACTAATTTGTGGATATTTCTATCTGAGGTATCATGATGCACATGTAATAAAAGCCTACCAAGATCTTTAAAAACATCAGAATTTATGTCTTGGGGTTGATAATTCTGAGCAAAGTATAAGACAGGCCTGTATTAATCCCCCGGACATTACCTGCATTCACTTTCTAAGCATGTACGAACTCTCAGCCAACATCACCCTTTTGTGAGGAGGATGTGCCGATAGTGATCCAGTTTACAGCGTGGTTCCACCAGTACAAGTCACAGGGCTGCAAATTTAATTGAAGTGGGAATAAGTAGCAAAGAAAAGCTATATACAGCAATTGTAGCCTATGCCAGAAAGACTATATATTACTAGATTTAGACATATAGTATTATACTACACAAAAAAACTGTTATACTGGTGGTACCTTTAGGTTTACAAGTACACAATATTTCACTTTGAATAATGGTAGAAAAGGGATTCAGGTTAGTGCATATGAACTTATTTTCAAAACTTCATTTTCACAAAAAAAAAAAAAGCTTAAGGAATTGATTTTAAATATCACATTAAAAACGTGTTTTTTCTAAAAAAATGCGCCCCACCCCCCCCCAAGCAAGGTGAATTAGACTGAAATTGTTGTCTGACTGACAAGACATTCCTATTTGAATACCTACATTTTCACAGCTCTTCCTGGATATAATCTCTTTCGAGAGATTTATAGTCATGGTACCACAAAAGCTGGCTTTATAGAGAAAACCTGAGTAATAAAAAAACCAATAACTTGAAAAATCTTCAGGAAAGTATGTTTTAATAATGTACATCTATTAACCTGCAGAGTATACTCATATACTTTATATACTGAAAATTACTGAAAGACTTCTCCACCTGTCACTGGCCAAACTCAGCCATTACACCCACACTAACTAAATGCACGTATTCATCTCACAGCAGCACAGACTTCTACAGATACAGAGTATGTCTGGCAAAATATGAAGTTCTAGTTAGGGCTGGAGTGGAGCTCCACATGGGAGAGGAGGAGGAATACTGTCAGAGAAATGTTTTTGTCTGAGGGTTTGGTTTTTTTAATGGCACTTATTTGCAATGCCTCATGAAACTGAAATGCCACTGTGAATCCTGGAGAGAGAGATTAAAAAGCATAGAGCTAGTGAAGCAGTCAGAGGCACAAGACAGAGATATCAAATCCATTCCAGTTTCTCATACATGGTGTGTAAACAGAGATGGGCTTATATGGCATGTATATGTACAACAATGGCACTGACGGGCAATTTAGCAATTCATATATTAAACTGAAATTTGAAGCAGAACAATCAGACAGGCTGATGTTACGAAATCCACCAAATGGAACCTGAGCAAATACTCAAAAATAATACAAGTAACAAGACTGGATTAAGCAGTATTAAACAGCAAACACTTAAATGTAATTCCAATCCATTACAAGGCACTGCTTGTCTACAGTCATCTGTTCTTTTGAACAATGCAGAAAAGTAAAATGCCATCATTTTCCAAATGGATAATTACAGCAGTTCACAAAACCAATTACAAATGAGCATCACCAGATCCAGTTCCCTGCAAAGTACAAACTTCATGGACAAGAAAGCAATTACCATAAGTTGTGACGTTTCCATGTGATCAGCTGCACTACCGACAAAACACGTCATTGCAGAATGCCTGCAGAAACCGACCTCGAGCCCAACTACTACAGTTAGAGAGATGATTTCTACCACAAGCTCAGAGTACAAGTGACAGAAAAATATATGCTAGAGGAAACCCAGCACATAAACAGCCAATCAGAAGCAAAAAAAAAAAAAAAAAAAAGGAAATTATATTGAAATCAGCCCCAGTCTGCACTTGGAATTTCTTTTCAAACTAAAAAAGTGCGTATTTCTTGGCTGCTGTCAGAAAGTTGTGAACACCTCTTGCATGAGGAGTGGGTTAAGGATCAGTTTGAACACTTGAACATTCATAAATCCATGGGCCCTGATGGGATGCACCCACGGGTGCTGAGGGAGCTGGCGGGAGTCATTGCTAGGCCACTCTCCATCATCTTTGGTAAGTCGTGGGTAACAGGTGAGGTGCCTGAAGACTGGAGGAAAGCGAATGTCACTCCAGTCTATAAGAAGGGCAGGAAGGATGACCAGAGTAACTACAGACCGGTCAGCCTCACCTCCATCCCTGGAAAGGTGATGGAACATCTTATCCTTGACACTGTCTCTAGGCATATCAAGGATAAGAAGGTTATTAGGAGCAGTCAGCATGGCTTTGCCAAGGGGAAGTCATGTTTGACCAACCTGATAGCCTTTTATGAAGACATAACCAGGTGGATGGATGGTGGCCATGCAGTGGACGTGGTCTACCTGGACATCAGCAAGGCCTTTGACACCGTCTCCCACAGCATCCTCATAGGTAAACTGAGGAAGTGTGGTCTGGATGACCAAGTAGTGAGGTGGGTCGAGAACTGGTTGAAGGGAAAAAGCCAGAGGGTTGTGGTCAATGGGGCTGAGTCTGGCTGGATGCCTGTGTCTAGTGGGGTCCCTCGGGGGTCAGTGCTTGGGCCGGTGCTGTTTAATATATTCATCAATGATCTGGATGAGGGATTAGAGAATGTCAGCAAGTTTGCTGATAATACGAAATTGGGAGGAGTGGTTGACACACCAGAAGGCTGTGCAGCCATTCAGAGAGACCTGGACAGGCTGGAGGGCTGGGCGGGGAGAAATCTTATGAAGTTTAATAAGGGCAAGTGTAGAGTTTTGCACTTGGGAAAAAATAACCCCATGTGCCAATATAGGTTGGGGACTGCCCTGCTGGAGAACAGCGCAGGGGAAAGGGACCTGGGGGTTCTAGTGGACAGCAGGATGGCCATGAGCCAGCAATGTGCCCTCGTGGCCAAGAAGGCCAATGGCATCCTGGGGTGTATTAGAAGGGGAGTAGCAAGTAGGTCAAGAGAGGTCCTCCTGCCCCTCTACTCTGCCCTGGTGAGGCCACATCTGGAATATTGTGTCCAGTTCTGGGCCCCTCAGTTCAAGAAGGACAGGGAGCTACTTGAGAGAGTCCAGCGTAGAGCCACAAAGATGGTGAAGGGATTGGAGCATCTCCCTTATGAGGAAAGGCTGAAGGAGCTGGGTCTCTTTAGCTTGGAGAAGAGGAGGCTGAGGGGTGACCTCATTAATGTTTATAAATATGTCAAGGGGGAATATCAGGAGGACGGAGCCAGGCTCTTTTCAGCGGCGTCCACTGACAAGACAAGGGGCAATGGGTGGAAGCTGGAACACAGGAGGTTCCAGAAAAATATGAGGAAAAACTTTTTTACTGTGAGGGTGACCGAGCACTGGCACAGGCTGCCCAGGGAGGTTGTGGAATCTCCTTCTCTGGAGACATTCAAAACCCGCCTGGACGCGTTCCTGTGCGCTCTACTGTAGGTGATCCTGCTCTGGCAGGGAGGTTGGACTAGATGATCTTTAAGGTCCCTTCCAACCTTTAACATTCTGTGATTCTGTGATTATTTCGCCCCCCTCCTCAAAAAAAATCAGACAACAGCAAAGGATACCACAAAATCTAATGCAAGGTTGGCTGCCCCATAGTTTTTAAGTTGGTCTAAAAGACGAATCAGAACCTTAAACCCCAAATCTTTATTCTATGACTCATGTTTAGTGAAGTCCCTGTCTCCCCTTCTCTTTTCCCACAAATGCTAAAAATAGGGAAAAACCACTTCCTTACAGAGATTTTGTAAGCACCAAATATTGCACTGGTATTATCATATGGTTTTAAGTAAAGTTGAATATAGCTTCTCAGCCTCTGCATATAATTTAATAACAGATGAGAAGTCACCACCTTTTATTCATTCACATTTTCTGCTACAGCAACCAAAACACTTTATCATAGAAGGGCCTGGGCTGGAAGGGACCTTAGAGATCATTTTAATCCAACCTCCCTGTTGTGGGCAGGGACGCCACCTCTCAACTAGGTCAGGCAACAAGTGAGAACTGAACGGGAATCGAACCCGTGAGCTTTGGTGTTTCAAGCACCACGCTCAACCCACTGAGCTAAACCGACCCACTTAGAGAACAGCCAGAACACATACCATAAGACACAAATTTTTTTCAAACCCTGAATTACTCCTAGTAAAAATAAAAAATAAGGAAGCATTTTGCAAATGTACGCTATTCGTCTTCTGAAACACGTTAACAACTTGTGTCAAGGGCCTGCATAACTTATTACCAAAAAAAGCATTAAACGCAATTGCCTTTGACTAATAGATATTCTATGTTAAACGATAACCTCTATCTCTGCTCTAAGTAGTACATACTTGCCATTCACTTCAGATGTTCAGAATTATAATTAAGATATAGGAATGGAAGTCATCCTGGGGACAAAAAAAATGTTCGTATAAACTTAAGGGAATCAACATTGGAACTAAAATTGTGAAGTTTAAGGAATAATCACTCGAATTCAGAGCCAAAGGAAAACTCATTTTAAGAACTACCAAACAATTTGTATCTCCGTAAGACAACGTATTTATAGGGCCATATCAATGCCATGTATCACCACGTAAAAGAAATCCTAGGAGAGAGTCAGGAAGAATTTTCTCAAAATAACATCCTAGTTTGTTAAACGCAGTACGACATGACCCCATTCTCACTTAACTCAATAAAAAATGGATTCTAGTAGCAGTGGGAACTACATTTATCTCTGAGATGCTCAGCTTTCCTCGGAGACTTGATATCACAAAAGACTGTCATTGTACACACTCTAAAAGAGCAAAGCCCAGCTCCTTCATTTCTGTGTGCCCCCAGCCTCTGCAGTTCTTCAAGTCTTACAAATGAGTGTCTGAAAAGACAGTATTTCCCTAATGCACACAGAAGACTATTCTTCAACCCAGGAGTGGTCACTGAGATTAAACAGGCCAGGTCCTAAAAACATGGCTTGAAAAAACCATTGTATGTTAAGCAGGGGTGCAGTCAGAGGCTGTGTCGGCAAAGAGCATATACCTAAGGCTCGTTCCAGTCACACCCCAGGACAAAACCTGTCCATACACCACCTCTTTTCCACTCCCCACTGCCTACATCCCAAAGAGTAACTACTAATGCCAAACCTCAAGACTATGGGGACACAGGTGTGCAGTGCACTGTGGAGATTAAGCTGCTCACCCACTGGCAGCAGTGCCAGCATCTCTACTGCTAAAGAAAACCACTCAGAACAACTCTTTCACAACATAAGCCTGCCCTCCTGTCACCCCTTGTTGTCATCATTGTTCAATGTTTTCAATTAAAATAGTATATGTTTTTAATTAATTTGTCGTATTTTACTTAAAATGCTATTCCTTAGCACTGTTGCTTTTACCTGCCATTTCTTGTGGCACTGTCCCATTAAAACGTCATCAGATTCTGTGAAAGGGAACCCTGAGGACTTTGCTGCTGCAGGGAGTCAGTGGGATGGGGAGCATGGGGCTGCGAGCCAGCAGGAGGCAGCTCTGGACGGGGCCAGGCAGGTAGGTCCCAGCTTCCCCCTGAAACCAGAAGTGTCAACAGCTCTGAAAGTGGAAAACAAATTTGAACAGAGATTACCAGGCCACCTCAGCAGTTCATGTGGCCAGAAGACCCCTTTCACCTCCCCAGTTCTATCCTCGGCCACCCGGTCAGGCCAGCATGGGCAGGAGCTCCCTGGGTGACTCTGTGCTTTCCCGTCCTCCCTCGAAATACTAAGGAAAAACATCTTTCCTCCCCTGCCTTCATTCCAGGCTGCCCGCTGGCCTTTGCAGTCAGCAGCCTGGATGCTGGTGGCTACAATTAGCCTCGCCGTGGGGCTGCCTGGTTAACTGCAGCTAGCAATAATTAGCCCTTTACAGATTGCCAGGCTGAAATATGATCACTTAAAGGCAGGAGTTTTTAAAATCAGTTTCTTGGCAGCTATACTAAGCCCTGTGGAGACAAAGAGCATACATATAGGAACGGTTATTCCATGGGAACCCAGCAATCATTCAGAGGGATTTCTTTTAATGCCTCTTCACGTTAACATGGCATAATGAAAGAAATTAACTGTAAGCTTTCTAATATGGAAGCAGACATAGCTGAATGCAAAATCAGAGCATTTTCTAAGCAAAAGACAGAGGAACAAAATAGGTTTCATCTTGACCTGTTCATTACTGGATCAATGATAAATTATCTCACAAATGAAGCCAGGACTGTGAAGCACGGGTATAGTTTTCTGCACGTACAAATGTTTGGAGATACCATGACGGCTCTATCAGGTTGAGGATAGCAAAGCAACAGGTTTCTCCACTGTTCACATTCTCAGACAACATCAAAAAAGAGGTAGTCAGTCATCTTCTTTGTTCTAAATACAGCAGGAAGTAATTGCACATTTCAAACATTTATGCAATACCCAGTAATTTCATATACAGTAATTATTATTTTTTGGCAGCTGTGCCATGCATTCATTGCACAACAAGGATAAAGGATAAAATGCAAGGTGAAGCCACGTTTTCATTTCTAGGGTAAAGTTTTAAAGAAGTTACAATGAGAAACACTGTTATGAAACCACTATCTATCTGTTCATTTGCTTGCAAAGTGACAAAAATCCACGTTCACCATTTTTTATACAAATATATAAGGTTTAGTCTTAGTTCTCAAAATGCAGATACCCCATCAATTTCAATAGGACTCTTAAATATGCAGGATCACTCAGTTACGTCCTTATAACTCTGTCCTGAGATGTCAATTATTTCCTTGAGAAATATATGCAAACATAGTTCAGAGAGGAAATACCTGTTAGCAGAGAAAGAAATTGTATGGACAACTTTAAAACAGTTTGCAGTAAAAATTGAGAAAACAACGTTCGAAAGAAGAATTACCCGTATACTAGACATCCCTTATTTCAAGAATAAGGTAACTGAATAATAATCCAACACTTCAAAAGAGGGAAGTGTTTTTCCCAACACGGTGCCTCTAAAGAAATCCACCCATCCCTCCAATGCTTCAAGTGTGCAGGAGAAAAGTAATTAGAGCAATCTGAAGGCAAAATATAGACACGAATGAGGAAAAGAGCGGTCACTGCTTTCCATTCTCCCTCTATTTTGTGATACAGTACATAGTTGGGAATAAGGAAGGAATTCTAAAGCAGGAAACAGTTATTTTGAGTGCTCACATCTGCAAAAAAAGACTCAAAGCTGAACAGTGTACCTGGACACCACCAGCAACAACAAGGGTTGCGATTTTACTCCTTCACCTAGCTGGGCTTCACTGGGAGAAGTCCCAGATGAACAGCTGTGTGGTCACACTCACCTTCTTCAAGTGATGTTTCTCCTGCCTGTACATGTCCCAAAATTCATACAAATCTCGGTTTACTTACACATTTCAAGTTGTAACAACTGGTTCATTTTGCCCTACACTTTATACCTAACTAGTCTTTCCAGAGAAATATTTGCAAATAATAATTTAACAATCTCAAACCATATTGCTGAAAATTCTACATATGACTTCACGTAACAATTTAAATTGAAAGAGATGGTCTATAAGATCTCCAAGTTTTGATTTGCACCGTACCATTTTCACTACTAAGCTGTATTTCTCTACTGTTAATGTAAATCCAGACTTGTTACACTAGAATCATCATAGAATGGCCTGGGCTGGAAGGGACCTCAGAGATCATTTTAATCCAACCTCCCTGTTGTGGGCAGGGACGGCACCTCTCGACTAGGTCAGGCAACACACGTGAGAACCGAACGGGAATCGAACCCGCGACCTTGGTGTTTCAAGCACCACACTCAACCCACTGAGCTTTCAAATGCTTAAGTAGTTCTCACACAGTGATTTTTTTTCTTTATTCTTTTTTTTTCCCCACAAAACATAGCTTTATCCTTTCAGACTATTTCAGCAGTCATCATTATGATTCTCACTGATTTCAGCAGTCATCTATGGAGAAAAACCAAACCAAGTTAGCATCACTTAGAATCTGAAGCAGCAGCATTGTCTGACAAAAATTATCTACAGGATGGAACATGTGAATTAATTGACAGCAAAATAGCTGACATTAAACGCTAGCTTTCAGTTAAGTAAGCAGTCCTAGCAACTTGCCAAATGTTATTTAGGTAGTCACTGGACTGAAAACTATTGACCCATAACTGCTGGCCTTCTCCTCTTGTGTTCCGTCTCCTGTATCCATGCATTCCTTCCCCCCTTGGGGAAGTTTTAAGAGCATAGTTTTTTCAGGGTGTTTTTCCATAGTTGTTTGCTTTTTTAAGAAAGTTTTACCGTGGTCTTCACCTCCGAAAATTATAACAATAAAAACAGTACTAAACACCAATTTTTGAAGTACACTTGGGAAAATACCTGTTCCAGTTAATTTTGAATTAATTTATTCTGCCTCTTGTTGAAAGCTTGTCTTGAGAGATAATCCTTGTAAAATGAGAGTCACAAACAACTGATCTTCAATGTCTTCCATCTGATTTCACAGGACTTTGAAAACCAACATCATCTTAAACAATAAACTTATTTCAAATTTGCTTCTTAGTGCACAATAATCCAGGTGGTTTAATGGAAGATTTCTTCCCCTGACCAAAAACGTAAGTAGACTCAGCTCAGCTGCTGCCTTATTTCAAACAAGGAAATGGCAGAATATGTATGACCTCCACAACACAAAACTAATACCACCATGTGCTTTAATGACAACTTTACCGCAAATGCTGATGCCAGTACTCTAGCATAAATCCACACTATTAAATATCGTGCCTCAGTCTGATGCTACACCCAGAAGCTTTCTGCTGTCAAACGAGATTTTTTTCATAAAAATGGAGTCCTGTCTTAACAATTAGTTTTAACAAAACATGTACCACACAGACTGGCCAAATCTCAGCATTTTATCCCCCTTTCAGCAGCTTACTCTTCTGCAGCTTCATATTTCTCAATAATCAAACCTTTGAGGTAGGGACGTAACCATTTTGCCTTCTTTGTCCATAAAGGACAATACAATTCTCAGCATTAGAAAAGCAATGGTAATGTCCTGATTGCATTAGTTTGCCACTATTTCCCCAGAATAAAACAAGCCCCTCAGAAAAATGTTATTTTTTGAGGATAGAAAGAAGAGAGCAAGTTTTAACCATATTTGATAGTGGCCTGTATGTCCTGTAACAGCATTTCAGAAAACTCTGAATTCAATTTGGGCTGAGGCTATACTCCCACAGTTGAAGTTTCTCTTAGATAATTCCAGTATTGTTGAGTTTCAGATTTATAAATATAAAGTTTCTTCCACGCGTAAATGGTGCAGCAATCACTGCTCCCTCAGTGTCTGTTCTTCCATTTTCCTTTATGAAAGGCAAGAACTATTTTAAACCAAGCTGTCATTCTTGCTTCACCCCAACTACTGTTTTCTAGTTTTGTAAAGTACTAAGCCTTCCACTGTATAAATTTGAGTGATAAATTCTAGTCCTCTAAAGCTTTACCAAAATTTCTGAGAACTCAGTTTAATACTCAAATAAAAAGTAGTAAAAATAATACTTCCATATTTTATTAAAGCTAAGTCTTGTTTCCTAGAAGCTTCACATTTGTTTCCAGTCCCAAGCAACATTTCCAAATGGAAGTGGTTGCCTGCACATTAGACATCAAGATCGCCTTTTGCATTGCTCAAATATTTTAGAGGAATCCACCAGTTGCTTCTAGTAAATCTTCTTTAAATGCACGGATCATTGACTGGTGGCTCATTGTCTTTGACTTCCAGTAAAGAACCCAGGCCAAGAGAAGTGCACAGGATAGCAACTGTCTGCAAGAGATCTCTTCACTCCAGGTGTGCCATGATGAAATTCTACTGAAATCAAGTGGATTCCACCACTGGAGAATAAAAGTTAATAGTCAGGTGGAAACCTTAAAAGTCTAATGGTCGGTGCTTCCCTCCATTTCCACTCTTGTTCCCTCTCCTCTGAAGTGTTCAGTTTATTTGTGAAATAATTTGAGGATAAAGCAGTTCTTAACAGGGCACAGGTCTAGGAGCCAGGAGATGCAGGTTCAGTTCTGTCCCTTGTCAATTCTGAAGTCCACAGCAATGAAAACATTCTCCAAACTGTCAAAAAAAACAGAATAAAACTAAATAAAAATGCCCTTGATTTAAACACCACTGTTTGTTTTTTTTCGAAAAGTAAATGTCAGCAACTCATTTCTCCCCCAGGAAGCATCTTGCCTGTATAGGTGAAGGACACTATGCTATATCCATCAGAACAGAGGAAAACAACCTTCCAAACCAAAATAATATTCAAAAATATCACACGACTGAGGAGTACAGTAATGCCAGTGCTTATTCATGCTGATAGACCTTTTGGACAAAGCACACATAACTTCAGTAGTGGTGGCTTCAATAATGCCCAGTAAACAACTCTTTTAGTGCAAATAGCAGTTTTCGAAGCAGAAGACATTGAGCTGGAATGTCCATGTTCTACTCCAAAGAGCTAGCACAGAGTGACTGAGTTACCAGGCTCCGGACTCCATGGCTTTGTGTGGGTGTAGAGAGACAGTCTGCAGACAGAGCAGTGTGCTTAGGTTTTGTAACATATTCACTCTAAGGCCACCATTGCAACATCGATAAGGCACAGAATTGCTTATTCCAAGATTCCAGTGAGCAGCTCGTTGTCATCTCCATCACAGACGTAAAACATATTCTACAAAGCTAAAACATCTTACTGCTCCTGCCTGCTGATTTTTACATTTCCTAATGACTGATACAGAAACAGGTGCTGCTGTAAAGGTACGGAAAGGCACCGAGTTAACCAAATGACCATGGCAGTAATGCAATATTGTCCACAACAGAAGACAACTTCAAATTAAAATGTGTAATTTTTTTCCTTTGCAGAATATTCTCTGGTGACATTTGTACAGGCTTTCATGTGTTAACAACCTATTTGCTATGTTTTGCAATAGGTTCGAAAGCAGTTTTTACTCTGTGTAGCGGCAGCAGCGGCAGTGACTAAATGAAGCTGGAATACCAGGTCCTGCTGAGCTTAGCTTCCCCTGCCAGGGATGAGCCAAGCCACTGTACTTGGGAACTTGAGGAAGCTTTTGTGGGATTTCTTTTGTTTTCCTTGCTGATTTATGATTTGTTCTGTTTGACTTCCCCCTTCCTTAAGACTGTCACTATCTATGACAAGCTAATTATGATATATTCATTTCTGAATACTTTCAGAGGTGTCCCAGAATGTCAAATAATGCTGTAATAGAGATGGGGAGAAAACAGCAGGTGCTTGACATCTAATTTAGTTAAAGCTGCTAACGTGCAGTAAGAGAAGAAATAAACATACAAGGCATACCATGCATGTATTTATTGAATCTCTACATACCTGCATAACACAGAACTCTAATTAACCTAGCCAATAGATTTCACTGTTGCCTTGTACCTCTTGTCAGCTATATGTGTACAGAGAAGGAAGAATGCAGTTTCGAAATGTTCCAGTTTGAGCCCGCCCTGCCAGAAACAAGAATTATGCAGCCACTCACTCACCCCTACACCCCTCCATTTAGGGCAAAAAAACAGGGAAGACTTGGCGAGAAAACATAAATGTAATTTACCACTACCAGTTCAACTACGTCAACTAAACCATAGTAAGATAGCGAGAGAAATAAACACAATCAGATCTTAAAGACACTTCCCCTTACACACTCCTTCCTTCTTTCCAGCTCCCCCCACCCCTTAGTGGAAACTCTTACCCAGCAACTTGGGCAGACATTAAGCATGGGGCTATTCCATTGCTTTTCCCAAGAGGATTCTTTCTTTCAGGCTGTTTTCCGTGTGTATGCTGGGTTCATTGAAACTAAATTTGTTTCATGCCTGCTGCCAATGGAAGTTTAAAAGGGCTTGGATTCACTTGATCTTCATTTCCTCTGGTAAGTATTAATTTTCCTAGACTATGATATATCTATTATATGTATTCTTGTGATGCCTGGGATACCCTGCTTTCCCATTTGGACACTGAGAGCAAGACTTACTGAGCAACCTCATCTAGGAGCCAGTTACTCAGTGCTGCATTAACAGATACAGGCAGAGGAGCTAAAGCCTCCTCTAGCTGTGACTCTTGGTTGTCTTCCTATCCACTTCATAGGAGTTTAGAAGCTCTAGTCAAGCATCTGTATAATTATGTGCCTATGTAACAGCTATGCTGAGTGGGTAAAGCTGATACCTGCAAGGCATCAAGAAGATGGTACAATTAGACATTAATTTGCCTCACGATAGTTACAGTGTCTGTATTTGCATATTGTTTTATAAGCTAGCAAGCACCCCGAGTTCAAGCTGGGTATCTCAAAATATGTCTAAGGGCAAACAGTCTAAGGCCAGCATTCTTCTTCTACAGCCCACTTTAGCCATCTTAACAATACATGGCTGATTTTCCATGATTGCAAAAAAAGAATACAAATATTCTGACAAGAAAAAAAGTGTCACCAACCTCAATATTCTTTTCAGCTTCTTGGTGTGAAAGGTGCAATCCACAGCTACTGCTTTCTAAATGTGGAGACAGTCATTAATTCTCAGGTTTTCTCATCGACCTTCCAAGACAACTGTAAGGAAATTCTTGAGATGGCAAACAGCTTTGCATCAGCTGAGTGAGCCTTCAAAACCTGTTGGAGAAAATTATGTCACCATTGCTGAATCAGAATTGGCCCATGACAGAAGTTTGCATTCTTTTGCATTGAAGATTCCTCCATCCCATGATTACTCCAGGGCAAAACCAAAACTGTGCTATCCTAATCACAAACCATACCATCAGCCCTGAAAATGCGACTGTGGAGACCTGTGTTTAGGTAGAAATTTACTCAAACTCTTGTGTGAAACAGTTATTGTTATGCCACCTTTTAAGGTTTAACAAGGATAGTAAGACAACTTATAGACAAGAATCAAGTACTGTACTTGTCTCTACACTAGAGGAAAGAGGCTTTGGCTTGTTTTCCAGTTGGCTTGCAAGGTTCAAAAACAGCAAGAATAACCCTCACTTTTAAAAACACCATTGTCTGTTTCACTGAGAACTATATATACATATATATATATATACACACACACATATAAAATAGGGTCCTATTAACAAAATCAAGATTTCTTTGAGTGCTCTGCCATCTCTGAAGTATGCAAGCTTAGGAGGAGTGGGAAGAACATATCATAATTATTGAACTGAAAATAGATTAGCATAGTGAGATTGAAAAGACCCTGGACTTCTTGTAAAACACTTCTCAGACTGACATGCTCATGGATCAAGTGCTTTTGTTTTCTTTAAAGCAGCTGAATGGACACCAGAGAATTCCTACATAAACAATACTCTCTGCAAGACCTCAAAATTGACAAGTTTATTCACGGCTGCAAATTGATAACCTAATCCTCAGGTATGATACTTGCTTGTTTCCAGCACAAAAATTACAGCTCGCTTAACACTTAAGAAACTGAATCTTTAAACATATCTCATATTCAAATATATGTCTTGCCCTGCAATACAGCTGCATCAAGCTGATATTTTCCTATTTAAGTAACTTAAACCTGGAAAGAGTTGACTATGACTCTGGATTTTTTCAGTGCTGTATGCAACTAATGAAAAAAAAAAATCATATTGGAACAAAGCACCCAGCATAACACGAAGATTAAATCTTTCCAACAGTGTAATGGCCAAACCCCACATTTTTACAGCTGGCACCATACATTCTTCGTAACACCAGCAATACCAGTAGCAAACCGCACTTACTAACCGGAAGCCTGGGGCTATCACGGTCACCTCAAGAGACGAATGCTCCATACAGAGTTCAAGTCCAAATGCAGAGCTGGGCTAATGTAAAACATGCAAAGTCCTTTCTGCAATAACCGGTGTATTTTAACAGACAGCTGTGACACCAGCGTGCCATAATCTAGATTGGCTGTCTGCTGGTGTCCAAATCACTTGTTTGAAACTTTACAGCTACGGACTCTAATTTCTCTGCTAAAACGTGCACCCTGTGGGGCTAATCAGACTGGACAGAGGATTAGATCAACATCACAACAGTTCTGTTAGAATCCAAGCTAGCTGTCAGAGCAAGCGTGCCTCTTGTACAAAAACAAGTGTAACATCTTAACTCTCAGGTAAGGTACCAGCTCCTAGCAAGGACACCAGCGACACTATCTGAACTGGTAGATGTAACAGCACCAAGTTCTCCAGTTTAGAGAGAGACCCTGGCTGCAGCCAGGATCACAGAAAAACTGGTACCTTGGTTTTTGCAGGAGAGAAAACCAGGAACACGTGTGCTGGAGAAGCTAAGTGCAGCACTCCAGGTCTTTCACCAGGCCTTTCACGATCAGGAGATACTGAGGAATGCACATGTCCCTCACCATAAATTCAGTAGTGAAAGAGATGGAGGTTTGTTTTATGCAAGAGAAATTCAGCAGAATTCTCCTCTTTCAGATACTATTAACAGAGTCACCAATCATGTGTTCATTTTCAGATGGAGAGTAGTTTTCTACTGGGTTTGCATAACTTAAGTCAAAACCAGCTAAGCACCACAAAAGAGTCAAGCTAGCTTTTATCTTAAATAAGACTATTTTCTGACCATCTTCTTGCTTATTGCTCTTGGTTATAGATATTAAAAAAAAAAAAAAAAAAAAAACTAAGTGCCTTTTAGAACTTCTCTGATTGTCCTTGCAGTTTCTGGAACACATCCTCTCTGGAAGAGCTTTTCACTCTCTATCCTTCATCTCAGAGTATTCATGTAGCTCAGTTTGCTTCTGACACAGTGTGCTGCTCTGTAATCAGAGCCAATTGAGACTCCGGCAGACAGACCCGCTTCCTTCAGTGCCTGACTAATAGGTCAGAGTTGCTTAATATAGCACAGCACAATAACCTGGTCTCAACCATCACGTGCAAGAGGAACTTCTCAAGGCAGAACAGCTGTTTCAGACCAAGGACAATAAAAGTTCTCAAACAAACTGTGCCAGCAATCCCCCCTATTTTAAGGTAACTTCTAAAGCCTTCATAAACGCATCACGGCCATGTCCTAGGAACACGCATGACTCTAACGAATCATGTAAATTACAATTTAACATTCTTAATAACACAACATGGAATCTTTTGCTGAGAGCGTCTCAAGTTATGAAACGGTAAATGCTTCCAGATACCAATGTTCTAGAGGGTTTTATTACAGGTATGTCATGCAAGTTGATTATCTCAACAAAAACTTCAGAGCAGAGGTCCTTACACCAACCTGAAAATCACATGCAAAGAAATCACACACAGAATTTCATAGTAAACTCTCAGAGGTGCCCTAGAACATGCACAAAATAGTTCTATAGTTACTTACAAATTAACCCCCCACAACTGGCACAAGTGACCGAGTAAGACCCATAAACCTGATCCATTCATGGTAAGTACCTGAAAATATTGTTTCAGACTAGACTTAACTTTGGATCTAACCGAAAAATCCAGAATAAATAAAAAAAAACCAAGAAAAAAACCAAGCAGCCACATGATTGAAATCCTTCTTTGTAACGCTATGGGTGGCAAAGAGCAGCAAGCCCAACATACTTTCTAACAGCACAAATCACTGAAAGAACATACCCCAAGTTTAGGTGACAAAACCTATTTAACTAACAAAATAACCAAAGGAGGGTTCAACCTCCTCTCTGCCACTGCAGAAAATGTATTGCATACATACAGCATGAGAAGGTTTCATTATAGAACTGTTCAGAAACTTCAGGGGCTTCTACCAAGTGCTTACAAAACCCTTCCTTGATCTCATGCCTTCACACTTTTCTCTAAAACAACCTAATATGCAATTTGTTTTTTCTACTGCAACTGTTTGAAGGCATCATGGTTTCAACAATTTTTTTTCCAGATCAAGTCTTTTTCTTGATCATTGTGCTGGATGATTGTTGCACTTAGCAGGTATTCCCCAGATTATTTAGTTCCTTCAACTTCAATTATCTTGTATTTCTCCACATTGAACTCTATTTACCATCTGCTGGCCTACACTGAAGTGAAACCATTTCTTCTAATTTTGATTGCATTACTCTGCATTATGTATTCTGCCTCTAATGCTGGTACGTGCAATCCTGGAGGTTTTGTTTTCAATATCCTTTTTCAAGTCAAATTGATAGGTGTCAAGAGAAACGGTTCAGCCAGTTCAGAAAATAAATAAATGCTTTATTAAAAAAATTTGTTCCTTCCATGTGAATTTAAGTGTACTTCACTAATGCAGAAAGGTAAAGAAGTTCATGTTTCATATAACACAAGAAATATAAATTACATATTGCCATAAATATCCTTGTGTGCTGTATCCTTCTCTCCCAAGTAAAGATCTAAGGAAGTCAGGGCTAGGAATAAGTTCTTCACCATTTTGAAGACTACTCTGCTCTTGTGAAAACTATTTATTCTCAAAATTAGACTTAAAGCAACCTGTGAATCAGCTGATGATTTCAGCTCCCTATTGCAAGTTTTGTTATCTTTCATCAACAACAAATAGCTGTACTTTGCCATTACAGGAACCAAACCAACTTAACTGCTAGGTTACCCTTAGAGGCTGAACCATTCCTATTCTATTTCCTGCTGCAAGAAGCACTTGCTTTTGTCTAATTCACAAAGGGTTTTGTTTAGCTCAATGACAGCCCTGACTAGGTATAAAATTAGCAGTTATCGAGTATTATTGTTTATAAAGTGGTACTATCTTCATACATTTTGACACAAAACTCTCTCTCTCAGGCTGTTCTGTTTGTTTCCACAAAATGAGAACTTTTACTCATATGCTGCCCTTTGAAAAACATCAGAGGAATCAGTCATACACAAACTCATTTGAACTAGGCTTGTTAAAACCACGCAAGTGTTGATGCTGCACCAGCCCTCTTAGCAGGGACTTAAATTATGAACAGGAGCCTCTTAGCGGCACAAAGGACTTGGCACAGAAGTACGTCAGTCTCCTCCCACTCTCCTTTATCCCTGGGCCACCACTGACACAGTTTTCCTATGTAAGAGAGCAAGCGAGGGCAGTCAGTGTTATTTCTAAAGCAGCTTTAATTCCCCATCAGCTCCCTGCCAAGAAACCTGCAGGGTCAACAGGGAACGTTGTTCCAAAGTCCCAATTCTTGTTGCTTGGGATTTTTTTAGCTTTAGGGTTTTTAGCTTTACTGCAGCTTGAGCTTTGTTAAACAATCAGAATACCTGAAGAAACAGGCTATAAGAACAGATGAGGGACATATGCACCACACAAAACACTTTTCTCATCCACCAATAATGGACCCAGCCACACCTTTAAGAGGCACGTTCTGGCACTTACTAAGAGGTGCAGTAACACAAGACTTGGTGTTTTGTTTTTCTTCTCAAAGAGCTCCCTATCTTTCTAGTTCCAGACTATTATTTGCTTCTACCCTTGTGAAATCTTATTTCATCATTTCTTTTGTCTAGTAGCCTGGTACAGGCCCTCCACACTCCGAGATTTATTAAGCAAATGAGGGGATACTTGCCCTTTCTGTGAACTGTACAATTATTTTTTTCAAATATATAACTAAAATAGGCACTACCTTCAGCATGCTGTGAGCATCTTTCAAGTCAATTTCTTTAATGTCTTCATCATCACTTAACATATTTTCCGTCAGGTACAGCTATGTAATGACAACTTGGATGCTTAAGGGCATCCATAGTCTCAGCTAGCGCCAAGATCAAGACATTCAGCTTCCTATCTTATCCTATTATTTGTCTCTGCACAAAATACATGTCATACCTATCTAAATCAGCATTTTACTCTCACTGGTAGGCACATACACAGTTTCAACTACAAGATCCATAATGGCTTCCTGCAAATGCCTTGAAGGTATAGAATCTTTGCTAGATTGGTATACAATCTTTACTAGATTTACTGCAAAATTAAACCTCATCTCAGAGCTACTCTGCTAAATCTCTTAACATGTCCATCAAGCTCTGGTAAATACTACGGATTTCCATTGATTTTTAGATTACACTTAGAGAAGGAACTATCATTTAGTGTGAATCCTACAGCACCTGAGTTTCAGATTCATGACACTTAACTAAGGTACCAGATAGGTGTGCAAATAATGGTAAGCTCCCTTGACAATCATTAGAGACAGACATTATCAGAAAGCACTTCAGATTTTCAAAGCAATGAATGGCTTTTGCAGTGTGCTTACCTCCTTTCAGTGACTGTACAGAGAGCCTGAGACACCATTTGCAGTTTAGGCATATCAGCGTAGTACTGAAGCGTGCAAAAGGTCCAAGCTGTTTCTGACTACCGAATACTGTTACACTAGATAAAAATAACATGGGTGCACCCATTTCTCTCTCAAAATCAAACGCTGAACAGAATTAAGGACCAAGATATATTTACTCAGTTGATCAACATAATTTCAATATAACAGAGCTATAAACTCTACAACAGCCAACAAGTGACCATCCTAATCTCATTTAGCCCTCTCATGCCCTTTCTGGAGCTTTTAATAACAGTGCCCTCGATGTACCATCACTCCTAATTCATTTCAACACCTACATCTGGATTTAAATGCCCTACAGTCAAACAGCCCTCATTCTTGCTTTAAAACCTTAGCATGTGGGACTTGGATGTAAAAATAGCAATGACTTGCCCAAGTGTTTCTTCAGGAACGTGCTGAACAAGACCAAATGTAGTTAATTGTAATAAAATCATTACAGGTTATAATGCCACTTGATGTTCATAGTAAAGCGAACTCATTAGGAAGAAAAAGTGGCTGTGTCTACTCCCTTGTAAGGAAACAGAACAATGATTATAAATCAGCCAAGCTTCATTAGCAAAACAGCAGCATTTGTGAGTCAGAGCAGTACTACAGACAGCGGGCTAGCCTATTTGATCCATTTTTAAATCCATTTCTATTAGCCTTCAACTATTATTTTCAACAGTACAATGTTTAAACTGCTTACCATAACACAAAATCGCCTTCCTCAATGTATAATTGAAGCATTCAATAAACGAGGTATTCTGGCAAGTAATGAAAAACAGGGTACTACGTACAACGGTAAATATTTGACTGGTTCTTCCAAAGAAAATTGCAGCATTTCAATATTTACTTTCAGTCAGAAGTGCTGATGATTTCCCTGCTGAGCAATAGAAGAGGAAAACTAGAAGCGTCTTCATCATTACTTGATCTTCCTTTTAAAAAATAATATTTGCCAAAATATTCTCCGTATTCCTATTGTTTGTGAATCAGAAAATGTAAATTGCAAATCCATTTGGAAGTGCTACTGTTTTAACATAACATCTCAAACTTTGATTTTTCCTATCTGCTCTCTGCCCTAAAGCGAAAAGCAATTTGTCACCATGACAAGACAGATCTGGCATCCTCAAGCTATATCAGCATGAACTATCATCAGCACTTGCTGAGCATCTATCTCACATTATATATAATTCCTAACACATTTATGCTACAATGGCAATTATAAATGTAACACTGACTGCCTGCAGATGGTTGTTTGATCCATAACCAAAATGATTCCTCTCACTTTATATTATCACTAGTATAAAATCCATCCCGTCTTCTACTCAGACAGATAACCAATACCTTATCTCTTTAACTACGTAGTTTCTTTAGAGCAAATAATCAGTTATATATGGTGATAAGGATGCCCCAAAATATCACTTCAGTCTCCATCTTTCAAAACATTGGAAATAAATCTCACCTAAAGTAGTAACGAATAGCCTGCCTGCCCACACCTTTTTTCAAAATTAAATGGCTATTTTACACAAGTAGGTAGAAGTCACAAGACAGAAAGTCAGCTCATTCGTGGCTCCCACCTACCAGGCACCCAACTGGTACCAGTTTATGAATCTCATCTTCATCTTCAGCAGGCAAAATAACTGAATTAGGTAGTGTGCTGTTCCTAGGATTAGTAATATGATATAATTTATATTCTCTGAAAGGTTCAATCTGACACTTACTTTGAAATATTTACTCTATAAATCAAGGACCAAACTCTTAGTTATGACTGAAAGCAGCTCTTCTCCATTAATCTTATTTTTCCACACCAAACCAAGTTTTTCATGATGTAAAGTAAACAGAGGTTTGATTCTTCTTACTTTTGCTAGCTGAAGTTGTACCAACAAGCTAAAGAAAGCCCTTTAGGCTCTTCTTAGAGTCAATAGCAAGAAACGGGCATCTTCAGAGGGCAATTCATCCTGTCCCAAAGCAAACGTTACAATAAAAAAAAACGCTGTCGCCTACTTTTTTATGTAACTAAAGATGAGGAAGTTCTCTTGGACAGTGTCTTTGTCTCAAGTAACACCTAACTCAGTAAAAGCAAGCTAGAACCAGCAGCTACAGCCAATCTGGAATTCCTAGCCTAATTGTAGGACAACAGAACAGTGTTTCAGAGAAGAACAACAAATACACTATGATTAATTAAGACTACACTACAAATTAAGTTCTAGTATAGATGAAATGCTACATGAATGTAACAGAATTTTTTTTTCTCTGTTATCAGAAGACTCCTTAAAAAAGGTTTAGGAAGGAAAATGTGTTCTTTTCCAAATAACACATGGCTGAAAAACATTAGCCCACCACTCACCTGAGGAGACTGGATTTTATGGGTAGTTATGAACTAAGAGAAATGTTGTCAAGCTTAATTTTCTACTCTGTGCTTTTGTCAGTTTGTGTGAGAAACTTCTATCCTGTACATCTCAATGTACTAAAAATAATGAATAAAGAAGACTAAGTAAGCCAAATATGACAATATAATTAAATTACTCAGCATCCAGAAATCACTTGCTTTTGAGATCTATGAGTCAAATACATGTCAATTCAATTTCCTTAAACACTTGACAGGACCTGTTTTCTATGAGGTTCCTTGCTAACAGGCTTTCAGTCACATTGAGTGCTCACAAAGTGCACAGAAGTTGTATTTTACTGCACAGCCTTAATTGAGCTGTCTGGGCTAAAGTAGCTGAATGTTACAGAAATGTTTATTATACAAACCCACTTACTCTCAAACTAGAAAAGAACATTCCTGCACATCAGTGTAATTTATCCTAGGAAAAAGAAAGCAAAAGGTCTTTTATCACTCTCTCATTTCAGTGAATTATGCTTATGGAGTTCTTTTACAACTCAAAATCTGGTTTTGCTCCAAACTGCAAAAGAGCAAAGTCTCAAATACCTTTCAGTCAGCCCTCATTTCATTTAATGTCTCTTTCCGACCAAGAAGTGTAACTCAGTTCCTTGTAACACTGAGTACCAACCTTCCATTTACAACTCAAAAGTGTTCAAACCTCGGCAGCACTCTATGAATGGGCAGATGATGGATTTTTGGTTTCGATCAACACCTTGTTGTGCATGTTTGCCTTTTCTCTGTACCTTTGTTTAATATTTGTTTCTCCAATTCTTTTGAGCATCTACCCACCCAGTTTAAGTTAAGTCATATTTAAAGATGTATACAATAGAAAGAAAGCAGATGTAAAAAACCCTAAACCCTGCACATGAAACTGAACTGTGCCTGAAAGGTCACACACCCCAAAATCTTTATCTATTTCACACACTTTGCTCATGGCAGTGAAGGAGGTAAAGAATGGAAATAAACTTCTCTCCAGCAGGAGACTACAATCCATCTCTGTTACAGAGCAGGTATGTGTTGTAGCAAGTAATTTATTGGATAAAAGCAAAGCTATTTTAGTTGTAAAGCAAGGCAACATTAATGTAAATCCTAGTATTGACACTTAACCTATATGGGCCACTGGCTCACGTGACCCTCTTTTGAACAACTCCCTGTACTGCTGCAGCATGGCTCCAAGAGTTCCCAGCTGTCAGTGCAGGGCAAAGGCACGTGATCTGATCCCACAGTGTGGGCCAGAATAAATCAGCAGAACCTACTCATTCCATCTTTGGGTCACAGCTTATCTGCAGCTCTGCTAGCAGCTCACCGACTCAGTATGTGCCCTGGAGAAAAAGCAGCAATCTAAATGAGAACTTTTCTTATTAGACCTGACTTATTCACCTGTATTTCTGAATGTCTGTAGTTTCTTTATTAAGTAAATCAACAAACAAACAAACAAACACAACATAAAAACTGCACATCAGCTCAGCAGGTTCTTCAAGGCTACAGAAAACTTCAGTTTAAATCCACTTTTTCCCACAGTCTGGCCCCACTTATACAAGCTTGTTTTTAAAAGAACAACCCAAGATATTTCTATCTGTGAAAACAATGGAGGAAAGAACACTAATGACGAGCAAAGACTTAGAGCTGTGTTCATGTGCTTGTAACCGAAAAGCCTCAGAAACAAGTAATATAAAACACCGATTCCTTTTGGTAGTCTCCTTTCCCAATATGCAATCAAGGTAATTATAGGCAGGGATATTAGATCACAAGATGGAAAGAAGCTTGCACACAGGGTCATAGAAATCAAGCCTCTGTTCTCCTGTTGAATCTTTTCTAACCCCTGTGTATTACATCTGCTTTTCCAACCAATTCATTTTATTTCATTTACTTTTCTCAAGAGTCTTCTCATTACAATTCAGTGTCTACACTGGACCTGCACCTTGACTGACTGATTTCTTTCCCCTTATGTCCATGCTTGGCAAGCATTTAATAGTAATTAAAGATTTCTCTAGTCTATTCAAAGGGCATGCAGATAATCAACAGGTGGTGACTTTGACTGATAGCCACTGTCGTGAAAAATTGAGGATGAAAACTTTGACTGAATTTCCTTGAAGAAACGCACCGTAGATATGTTCCAAACTACGAATGAGACGTATTTTTACTACCCGCCAACTTTGCTGAGAAAGATGGTACAAACTACCAGAGATTGGCACAACAAAAGCAATTTGCTGCAGCCATCTGAAGTGCTCAGTGATCTCATTTGCCCTGGGGTATCTCACCTTCCCAGTACTACTTTAGACTCCTTAGCAGTATGACATATCAACAGAAAATCAATAGCAATAAAACCACAGTGAAGCAACTTTCACTGCTGAGAAATTAAAACAAAAAGTGAATCTCATGGATTTCAATAATGATGAGAGACGACAAAAAACAACAGCAATGGTAAAAGGGCAAGAACAGCTAAAGGGTCTCCATGGGTCATCATTCCAAACATGATTTCTGTATACAGACTCTTGATTTAGGGCTGGTTACGTGAGGTCTATAGTACCACGCGAGCTAATAAGTCATTGCCTTGGATGACAGCCTTAGCACCTGTTCTTCATGGAACAGCAGGAAGCCTTGTAAATGACCCAAAGAAGCAGCCGGTGCCCATACAGTACGCCTGGGAGAATCCTCCAAATGCCATTTCAGTCCACTGATTACATTCACTTAATTTTCAATACTGTTAAAGCCCACATAAGCACTTGATAGTTCTAACTTATCCTTTTGCCTCAAATACCGTTTTTAGGATCAAGTTAAGATCACTTTGGCTTCTTGCGCTTACAAAGATGCATTATTTCTGATTTTTCAAATAGCGCCAGCATGTCTTTGACAACAGTCTGGAACACCTACTAATTTAAAAGGAAAAGTAACAGTTAGAGAATGATATTACAGAAGACCCTAGGTGCTTGTATTTCAGGAAAGATGGATTGTTTATTTATACGGGAGTCAAGTAGAAAACCTTTAAAAGTATTTGACTTGGTGCTGAAAGTCTTTGATTTTTCTTTTTCTTAAGTTAAACTGCACCAAGCATTTTTTTTTCATGTCCATGAAATTTACTTAAAGTCAAACCGAAATATTAGGTTATGTGTCAGCATCATAAAAAGAAATTTCACTGATTTAACTAGACCTCTGTTTTTATCAGCAGGCAACAGTGTCACGGAGTCTTGATAATAAATAAAGTAACTTCAGCGCTTGTATCTCAAATTCCAGCATAGAAATGTTTAAGATAATTCTGAGATTTTTTTTCTTGCCAGGAAATGAAGTGATTTTATGCAGGTTTACAAAAGTTTCAAAAGGGAGAAAACACAGAAGAAGTCTGCTTCAATTACTGAGAGATGCAAGTTAACTCACTGGATTTACAAGTATTTGAGGCTGACATCCCCCACTAATTTCACCTCTAAACAAACAGAAAAAATACTGCATTCATACAGAGGTTCTACGAATGGGCACAAGTAACAAAAAAATGCTGCACCAAAATTCCAAGTGCATTGCAAGCTTATTTCCGAGTTCTCTTTATTAATACATTACACAGTATGACTTTACATCTGAGCCAAATTTAGTCATTTCCTGTTTCCCTCTTTTAAAGGAGAGAAAATAAATACATCATAAACTTCTGTCATAAGGGACCTTGCAGCGGAAGAGAGCTTCGAGAGCTCTTTTTTCAATAAAGAAGCACAGTTCAAAGGCATGTGACTATCCATGAGGGAAGCCAAAGTCACATTCAATTTGCTCCGCAGAAATGATCACCCTTAAAGGCAATCTTTACCTTGACATAAATACCAGCAGTGTTCTTTATCTCAAAGGTTTAAGCAATTATTCAGTTATCCTGAATTGATGTCATGGAACCCACTAAAGGTAAGAAACAAGACTTAACTCCATCAAAACCTCTGCAGAAAGGCACCACAGAACCAAGTTCAGCATTTGTATTACTGAGATCTGCTGCAACAGTTTATAAAAGGGTAGAACCTCCTAAGTACTGAAGGCATACCCACATAAATACAGCACTGGTCTAGACCACATAAGGAGCAACAGAAAAACAAGCAGTGAAGTCAAGCTGTGGTCCATCAAGACCATGGCTGCAAAATCCTGCTGCATAACAGCGAGCTATAGCCCAGATTTATTAACTGCAGATATCATCTTCTACCAAACAAGTTAAACCAAATCTGCAAAGACCTAAAATACTTTACTGCACTCATAAGCATTATTTGATTCTTAGGTTTATCTTCAGTTGGTTTATGTCCATGAACTTGCTTCATGCAGCCCTTGGCAATCTTCATATCAGTAACATGTTTGCATGAGGCAAAGACTAACTAGAAATGCTTAATATCTGCATACTGAAGGCATGGAAGTTTTCCAGATTTAACTAATTTTCCTAAGCAGTCACCACACAAAACAGGCTAAAATTCATGAGGAGACAGATGAATTACCCAGGCCAAGCATCAGACCAGAACTGGGCTCTGCCATCACCCACTATTCTGGCCAAAAGCTACAATCTCCCCCTTCACCTAGAGGCCACCCTTGCCAGCTCTGGACTCTTGAGTGTTAGGAGTGGTAACATATTACAGCCTTAATAAAAGCACATCTTCTTAAAGCATATCTCTCAGGAATACAGAGTTGATCAGATTCTTCCCACCCACAAAAACTGAGGACAGCCACAATCAGTAGACATTTAATATAAGTGGAGAAGACTTGAATGCATATCTTACAAATAACATACAAATGGGTTTCATCAGCCGGAGTGCACCAACAGGAGATCATTATCCAAGCAGTATCATGACAGCATTATAGCCTTATGACTGTAATGAGAACAACTTGTAAAAATGGTACAAAGACTGTCCACTCTCATTATGGTTTCTATTACTAAAAATATTTTCAGTAAGTTCTTGACTTTCCTTTAAGTGGCTCCATATGTCATAGGACTGAGGTTCACAAGATAAAATGCTTCAAAGTCTCCGAAAATTGCAAGTAACTTGCAAAGAATTTGCAATCCTCATTTCAGCCTCTATCAGCAATCTGCCATTCTACTTGGTAATTGATAGGCCATTCTATTTGCTTCTCAACTTTCTTCCAAACTCTATATCACTAAACTGTCATTTACAAATAAAGTAAATACCTACACAAAACTCAGACTGTTAGGAAGACCACAACCAATACTGTTGAACGTAGTCTTAGCTCACTGTATTAGCTCTCACAGTCCTCTTAACCTCTAGCAATCATTCTTGCTACAAAATGTCTGCATCATGTCTCTCAGTGAGGAAACCCAGCACAGAAAAAAAGACTAGGAAAGCCAAAGAATTAAATAAATATGTAATTATTATTTGCTACAGATAATTAGGAGTATGAGTAGCTCAATGCAGAAAGGAGGCCCAACATGGAGGCAGAAAAAAAGGCATACACATCTATCAGTCACAAACTCTAAAATCACACAGATATATTCACATACTTTAATGAGTTACTAATCAACTGAGCAGCAGTCACATGCGCATGATTTTGGCCAGCAAACTATGAACACTGTTCGCTCAAACAGCAAAGACATTTATATCTGCACTTACACTGAAAATGTGCAGGGAGCCAGTTACTACAGCTGAGCAGAGGCTTGTGATGTTACTAAGTTACATGACTGAGCTCTTAACAAGGAAAAAGACCTAAATGCTAAGTCCACAAAGGAGAAAGAGCATTTAACATCTTAAGGGTAAGGGAAAAAATAATCTGAGCTTACAGAGCTGACACTAGATATATATTTTTGGCCTATTAATAAAGCCTAGCTTATATTCCAGTTTCACTGGCACATATTGGGATTTCAGAACGCGGACACAGTACCTTCCCCCTTTAAAGAACTGGCATGCTGAGAGGCAGATTCCAATGTCAGTATCCAGATCAAGTATTTTGTACTGTGTGTTGTCCCATATTAGCTAGCAGAGCCACCTGAAACATACAACTCAATCTGAAAACCAGAACCAGTCACTGAAGAGTGGAAACTGAAACGACATTATTGAAGATTTATTTTTTTCAGCAGCAAGAGTAATTATCACTTGAGACAACAACCAGTTGATCCAATTGGTTTCCTATCACTTTATGTCCAAGAGTCAAGTATAGATTTCTTCCTAAAAGCACACATTCTAACTCAACTAGGACTCTGTTAAAATATATGAATTCAGGGTCAGAATCCTGTTATTTGTGACCACATAATTTGCTAAAATGCTGCCCAAGATGAACTTCAACCTTACTTTAAGCAAAACTGATGTGAACCTCATAGTATACAGGTTTTAGGTGATCTTACACTTCACATAAGCTAAACCTAAAGGCTATTAATTAATAATAACAGTTTTAAGGATTTCCGGAGAGGTCTTCCTGAAATAAACAATTTAGCTGAAAACCATACTTCAGGATAAAAGCACGTAATGTTAATTTGTTTGTTTTCTTAAACACAGATTAATATGTCATTACAGAGATGTCCATTTATAGACTTAAAAAAAAAATTATCAGAATGTTACTGTTCATCCCCATCCTTGGGAAACTCCCACAATCAACCAATGCCCCAAAAGAGCTGTTTGCAATAGCTTTTTACCAGTTCACCTAAACAATCAAAAGTAATGTCTTACGAAGAAATAAAAAAAAATTCTAATGTCTTAACCACGTATTTTTAAATAAAAGGGTCTCGCACTGCTCAGGCACACTAGCTATAACATTACACTACGATAGTTATGCCCTTATATTTAAAAACAGTGTCAGTAGCATTTGTGATTCCTTTGTTTGACAAAAAGCCATGGATGAAATAGCAGTTCAATAAAAGAGCAAACTGTGCAAGAACTCATAGAGGAGGAGTAGCAGACAGATGCTACTTCAGTCATATCTGCCACAAAAGGCACAATCCAGAACCACATGACCACTGCCCCACCAAGTGAGAAGCCAACAGAGTAGAGATATAGTTCAGTCATGCTGCAAATTCTTTAACTCGCTAGAAAAGAGACATCTCCTGGCAATAGCTTCTGCAAGTGCTCAGCCTTTTCCTTACGCATTCCGACTAATCTTAGAAAGCTGTCAGGCTTCCCTGCTACCTTCCTCTTCCAACAGGTGCTAAAAATACCTACCTTCCCTTTAGATGTATTAAGTGATTGCAGAAAATAACACTCTATATGTACATTGCCAAGAATGGACTCTGCTTTGAGGCTTTCTTACAGGCTTTCACTGAAGCTCCAGCAAAAGTCGTTAGAGCAGTTTGGTACAGACCCTTTCTTTGTTACTCATACTTGCACTGGTCCCACTCGAGCTACTTGTATGCCGCTACATCTTCCCGTCACTCTTGCCACTGAAGCAAGAGGGAAGCAAGACCATAAGCACTTTTCTTGTACTAGCCAGATGCATCCCTCCCTACCTCTCCCAGTGACCACTTCTTACAAAGCTTTAGTGTGCATATTGTTTTACAGAGGCCAAACATCAAATTTCTCTTGAACATGACATCTTTTCATCCCCTGAAGCCTTCCATGCAAGCTGAGATTTAGGCACATGGGTAAAGTGGGAGCAGAGAAGTTGCTTCTTTACTGCCTACATCTTATCTCCAAATAAATGGCTCCATTCTCCAGCCCTTCTCTTTTAACCAGCTATGCACTTGCAAAAGGTTCCTTTTGGGTTGATCTAAAATGAACTTTCTTGCATTAGACTGCTAACCTGTAGAACATTCTGGCTGCAGCCTTTATCAATTCCAGCCAGCAGTATTTTGACAAACAAGTTTAACATTGAAACTAGCAGTTACCATTTGGCAGCCAGGAGTTTTCTCTCTTTCATTTTAATGATGTTTTTGCCAGCACTCGCTGTTCTCGCTATTCCAGGTACAGCAGCCATAACTCACGTCTCCAGGGTATTATTGTATGTATACTTTGGAGTAAAGAGGGCTCTTAGGATGTCTAATACGATGTCCTTTGCAATCTGTTATTAGAGTATGAATCATCTTGCCAGTTAATCATACCATTATGAGTGCTGAAGACATGAAAATCAGAAGCATTGAAATGCATGTATTTCCAGACTCAGAAAAGCTATTTGAAAAATACAGGCAGACTAGTGAAGATAAGTTTTGAACTGTGTTCCACTGGTGCACAAAACAGAAAAAAATTTAATCCAAAAGGCTTTTTGCTTTAGTTGCTTGTAATGATACTGGGAAAATAAAAAACACACAAACTTGCATCTTGTGCTAAAACCAGAAATGTAAATGGAATGCAGTGCATTTGGATGAAAACCAATATAATTAAAAAAAAACAATAAATAAATACATCAACCCTCTACTTACCTGCACTGTCATTTTATGCTAGAAAAGGCTGATGCATTTAGTCAGAGTCATCATCAGTACTGCACAGCATCATTAATCTCTTGCTTGTTTATGCTTTAGTGTTCATTTTACTTTCCTCACATGTACTTTGCTGCCACCTCCAGGAGACCGTGGCTGCAAGGCTGCAAGTTTAAAAAAAACTGCAATCAACTGCAAGTTACTTTGCTCTAAGGTCCAATATCTGCAATTGTAAGCATGGCATTAGCTTTGTTTAAAGAAAAAAAAAAAATCCACCAGAAAAATCTGTTTGCAGACACAAAAGGATGGGTCTCATAATGGCTTACAGATGCAAAAGCTGCAGGCTGCTTGTTAGAAATGTAAAACAGTGCTTTAAAATAATAGCCTGTTTAGCATAATGCTAAATTACAGAGGAAACCTTATAAAGAGATATTTATGGCATACATTCGTTCTGAAAGAGTCTTTTGTCATTGTTATTCCACTTAATTCCAGGAAAAAGAATAAACAGACAGTTCTTAAATAGAAATATTTTATAGAATTGCACTATTTTTTCCTCTTTTTAAACTGTGTTCAGCCGTGTAGGTAATAACTGCAGTGAAAAAAAAGGCTGAAAATCTTTTAGAATGATAAGGTAGTAGTGGTCTTTAGTAGTTCCTCCTTTATTAGTGAGAGGATCAAGTTTAAGTGAGTGAAATATCAAGCAACATTAAGGAATTTGTTTTTCTAAGAAACTGTAATGAGGTCTTCAGTTTCACAGTCACAGTTGCACACAACGGACTACAGAAAATTTGCCCTAAAATTAAGACTATCATTAAAGCAAAATTTTTTTAGATGCTATACAGTTAGTAATATCTACTTAAGTCATACACAACAGCAATATTCTTTTTTCCTCATACCTATATCTTTTCATCTCTCTTTTCTGCCACTTTCCTTTGATATATCAGGAAATATCCAACGTCTTTATTTCATACTCTGCTTGACTGTCTTGACTGCATACCGTGCACCTTCACAACCAGTCACAATCTCAAAGCTATACCAACACTGCTAATACACTTTACTATGAGCTCTTTACTTGGCTATACCAATATTAAGCTTTTCCAAACCACATCACTTAGAATCATAGAATTGTCAGGGTTGGAAGGGACCTTAAAGATGACCTAGTTCCCACCCCCCTGCCATGGGTAGGGACATCTCCCACTAGATCAGGCTGCTCAGAGCCCCATCCAGCCTGGCCTTAAAAACTTGACTTGTCTATATTCACTTTGAACAGTCCTTTGTTTGCCTAACCTCCTTTTGGGCAATTCACACACTACTAGTCTTCATTACCTAAATTAATCTGTGCCAAGCCAGTGTTCTAATACTTATTAAATCATGCTGTATCTCATTATCCTCCTTCTAAAAGGATTCAGAACTTGCCAAGACTAAGAGTATGTTCAAGTTATAGATGTACTATACACTTTTTTTTTGGTATTTCCAAAACTGTAACATTGAAGTCACAATTTATAACAGTGAAGGAAAAGTTCACCAATGAGATGCTACTAGAATTAGGTTTTATTAAGAAATACAGTTTGGTGAAAACTAGGACTTGAATTTTTCATTATGAACCTTTCCATCTCAAAATTATAGTATGCAGCCTAATTCCATTGTCTAAATAACATACTCCAGATTTTTCAGTCCCTGATTAACTAACAACAGGCAAATTAGCATATCACATGCCATAGCAGAAACTGAACTAGTCCTTGGATTAGGCACTGTCAAACTCCTTCTCTCTAGTGAAGATGAACATAGGTGCTATATATCACAGAAGCCATAAAAGTTCCGTCACATTGAAGCAAGGTCTCGAATTTATTAGAGTTCTGAAGAGATTATCCTACCACCTTTTCTGTACAAACCATGCTCTGCCAGGCAAAGCGTTTGTAGACAGCAAGCTACAATGCAAACACATACAAATATCTTAGCATGTTATACCTGAAATGCTTTGCCAAAAATCATTCAAAATTATGTATACAGGGGAAGTTATTTGGCACCACTTTTACTTTTACTCTTGCAGTTATGTAAAGACAGGTTGCTAAAGATGAGGTGCGTGTTCACTGCTTTCTTCTAAAATCACTTGGCAATAATCTTGACAGAATCAGTAGAAAGCAGAGAAATATGACTTTCATTGATTTCCTGCACTAAGATCATTACAAACATACCAGAGCCATAAAAATGGAGACAATAGATGTTCGCTGTGTTTACAAAAACACTGAACTATACTTACCTGTTAGAATTCAAAAGGCCCAATTACTTTCTCTATTTTAGGCAGAATTCACTTGCTTTCCACTCCAATCAGAATTTGAATTAGTTACTAATTTGTACATGATAAATGTGACTTTTTTATACTTGAAGATAATATTCTGAGAAGCAGACAAGACAAACTTCAGTGGTCTACTTGGACATAATTGAATAAAATTTCACCTGAAATCCAGAAAAAGAGCATTACATATCATTATTTCAGAATACTTCAGAACTACTAAAGAAATTAAACTAACATAAAATCATTGCACTCAAGAGTAAGGACTTAGTTGACTGGAAAATTCATCCACAGTAGCCTGAACTGAAATAGTCAAATACTCTTGGACCTTGGATTAACATCATCATTTCCTGATAATTCATCTTACAATACATCAATAACACACACCCTCTTTTTTAGTATTACTCATACTGAAATAGTAAACTTTAACATGAATTTATTTTGTTCAAAAGGGAAACCTGTGGTAACTTACAGCATCTCACCAACAGAGCGTATTTGTGGTTATTATTTGGACAAGGGTCTAAATGTCTGCTAAAAGAATTAACATCATTCAAGCAGTTACAAACATTTTTTGATCATCTTCCTCTAGCTTTTTTGTTTGCTTTTCACATGCTCTATAAATGCTAGGATTTACATTTAGAAGTGCCTGTAATACAAACAACACCAGAAAATAAAATTCAATTGGTAAATAAACAGAGAATTCCTGAGAAGATGAACTTCACCATACCAGCTTCTCTCTTACATAAAGACTCATATAGCCTATATACCTGAAAATAGTTCTACAACATGCTTCAAGAACACATTAACTCCATTATTGTTATAATGCTTGATAGTCTTTTCATAGCAAAGAGCTGTATCAAGTTTTTCTCGTTGTTAACTTGATCTAGTTCCATGTAAACAAAACGGTAATTAGATGTCCATCAAATACAGACTTTTGCTGTCAATATTCAGTACAGTTCTTCACCAGAAGCCATCAATATGACCTACACGCTATATTTTCTAACTGACAGATCATGCATCAGCCACACGCTGTTTATTTGTTAGCTTCATTGATTTAAATGCTTTCTTACACTTTCATTTGGACATCCAGGAGAGGGATGGTATTAGCAGAGGCCCCACAACACAGATGCAATGAACTACCCAACACGAACACACCACGAGACAAGCACCCACGTCTTGAAAAGCAGAAGAAAAGTAAATACTCAAGCTGCTTTTGACATCTTGATTAAAGGGTAACAAGCTTTCAGGCAGATATGTCCCCAACAGTTTATACACTCCACTTGCCATGTGGTATCAATGTCTATTTTTCAGCTAAGCATTGTCTCTGTTCTTTTTAAATATAAAAACGCAAACTTTTTTTTATAATTTACATAGCTGTTGTGACAGCTAATACAGATGAGTAAAAGAGTTCAAGTCTCTAGAGCAAAGAATGAGTCACAAGTTCTGACACCGTTAAACCAGGCGGAATTTAGCCTCTTCCTCATCACATTATTGCTTTGTGCTAAAAAGAGGACTTCATGCTCCCTTAGCCTTGCTTTATAAGAGTCTTCATAAGATTACAGTAACCATGAAAAAAAAAAGCAACCAAGGTGTAGTTTATAAATTTGACGACCTCACAACAGGCTCCCAGTATTCTCTCAACATTTGCAGAAAATTCATGACAAAGAACACAGGAAAAATTCCTGATCAAGACAAGCCACAGAGGAAAAAATGAAATTAGCTACCACCGAGGGCATAACGTAACTACTATTTCAGGTTAAATCTTATTGAGATGAGAATCCCAAGACAGTCTCATTTGAACTAATTCGGCATAAAATACCACTCAATATAATGGCGGCCATGTCTAGTCTCAGCTGTCTACTGCAATTTACTTTTAATCTATAACATCCCCACCTTCTGTGCAATTTCATGGCAGAAAAATAATACTTATAAAGGCTACTTTAAAACAGTGTTTCTAGTTACAGACCATTAGTTGTAAAGATATTGAAGTACCCTACTGCTTCTATTCGAATGTAAATATTTGTGATTTTTAACATCTTGCTATTCAAAGCAAAACTAGCTATTCATTTACCACACTTTGTTTAGTCAGAACACTTGGAATAATATTTACAGTCAACATTTCCTTGTTTCAAGGAAAGCCATTATTTGCCTTAGTTCACTAATCGTCTTTCAAATGTTGCTATCACTACTGCTACTAAATACCACGGTGTCTTTCTCAGAAATTACACCAATTGCAGCAGAAGGTAAAATATTTCAATTACAAAAGCACATTTTAAATAATAAGTCAGGCAGTTCATAGCTGCTGTGCCTCAGGAGGAGCTGAAGGCAAGATCCTGGAGATCTTTATAATTATTTCCTTATTACCTTTTGTCTCAAGACCTTTATCAGTAAAAGGTTAGTTCCCAATTCCCACCCCCTCCCCACGTCCACCCTCCCTAACAGAAGTTAAAACAGCTAAAATCCAAGTGCTGTCCATGCTCAAATTCTCGCAACTCACCCGGTTCAGCAAAAAAAAAAACAAACAGATAAAACAGACAGCAGGAAAAGGGCAGCGGAGAAAAACAATCACGCAGAACAGTGCACTGAAGATCACTTACCCACTTACTCCCAAGCCCTAAGAAATCATGGAAGTCAGCACTGAATATTCCAGCAAGATGAGACTGTTTGAGTAAACAATGTGTAAAACCTTTACTTTAGGTGATACAAAATGATGCAGTATTCTATTATCTACACTGACAAGTGATTTATTGGTATACTTTCTATTCCTCAAATCTGATTCAGGTATTGCACTTCCCCACAGCTGTACTGAATTTGTAACTCTATGTGCAATTCTACATCTGATCAGTAGTGCTAGAGACATTTAATTGCTAATGATACACTACAACCGCCCAATTTTTTCCCCTAATACATGATTCCTTCAGAATATTTTTACAGGTGCTTTACTACAATGTTGGAAGGCTAATCTCAAAGTCCTGAAACTTATTTTTAGTAGCAGATGTTTTACTTCTGTCTTGTCCCTCCTCCAATATGACAGACAATCGAGACAGGAATACTTGTCTATCAGTATTTGTTTTCACTACCATGCAACTTGGCATATTTTATGCCAAAGCACTTCAGAAGGCCTCCAGGTTGCTGGCTAGCTGAGTACAAGTAACCAACTTTAGGTATTCAAGATCATTCTGACCCATTCCCCAGTCCCTTTGATAAGTATAAACGAGGCTGCATTTTTGTGAAGTTCTCTGCAATTCTCTTCCCATTGTATTCCAGAAAGTCTAAGGATTAGCACTGAAATAACTAGGCAAGGGGCAAACATTTTAAATCCAAGTACTGCTAACGCACTGAACCAGCTGCACTGCCTAGAATCATTCTGTTCTCACAGATACTGCAAAGGTATTTTTTCTACCTTAATGGCAGTTAAATAATGTGATACTTAAGTAATTGATATCTAAATTTATTACAAAACAGGATCCAAGATCTTTACTTTCATGGGAAGTTTCAGATAGAAACAAAGCAATTCCAAAGTGCAAAACGATATAAGCTGTTTCCCTTCAAAAGTTACTTATGATACACACCTAAGATCTACGCATTTGTGCTTCCTATTCAAATCTAGGTAGTCATGAACAGAATATACATGGCCTGAGCCCCAGTCTCTCAGTAAATAAGCTACTACTAAGTTGAAGTGGAAATATTAAAGTTCGCAACTGACTGTTTTAATAGTGGTTAGGGACAATATCCTCAAGCTTCCAGTAGCAACCTGGAATGCAAAATCACCAAAGTCATTTCTGTTGTGTTCAAGAACTTCCTTCTTTCTTTAATACTCCTTGGATGACTACTAGCATAGTTACCTCTTCAGAAAATAGACGTTTAAGTAATGCTGCTCAGTGTCAGCTATTACAAAGGGTAATTCCAAATATAATTGCCAAGTCATATTCTCCATTCACTCAGTTTTACTGACAAGTTTGCCAAGTCTGTCACCCTCTTGCTGGCTCTGAGAATACATATATCCACCAACACATAACCTACAGAAAGACACCACAGCACAATTTTCTCCTTAGTATTTTATTGAATCTTTCCTGCCTTAAAGCACCAGTGAAATACCCGAGTTCTTGAGAATTTTTCATTAAACAAGTTATGTATGTTGGTTGTGAACGGTCTGTACAATCTAATTACAGTCAGCTTGTTCACAGCCATCAGAAAATTCAAGGTATAATACTAGTTACCTAATTTTCTTTTAAAAACAAAAACAAATAAATAAAACCCAAGAAGGAAAAATTTAATAAAAAAAGTAAATACCACAAAATTTTTTGGTTTAGTTTTCCAATGTGTTCTGGTTTTTAAGAACAAAAGTTATATTCATAGTGTGACTGAAGGCGCAAGATGAAAATTTGTTGATGGTACAGTGATAGTTACGTATTAACCAGCTTTCAGCCCAGTAAATAGTTATAGGTGCATTTGTATCTAAAAGCAATGCAGCACATTATTTTTGGGTAATCATTCTCACAAATTTCACAAAACTATCTCATCTGTTGTTTCAAACTTAGCAGGAAGCTCACGAGATCTCAACTTTCCTGTATTTAATCTAATAGAAGGCAAAGATATGAAATTAAGAGACAGCTTGATGATACCCAAAGTCCCCCTAAGGAAAAGCAAGTTATTTTGTCACTTAAGTCCACAGCAGCATGCCAAGGAGTGTTTATTAACTTGGATACCCTTCTTAAAATTGCAGGTTTGCAGCTATTGAGCCATTGGTATGCATACTTCAGAGATGCATAAAATTAGGACTGAGGCAGATTGCTGACCGAATAAATTTTCATTAGAATTTTTTCAGGTATCATTTTTACCAAAGTCATAATGAAACTAAGACCTAGGGAAAGCCCATTTATTTCAATGAATAGTCCCACTGACTTCAGCATGACTACTGATGCTTCCAAAGCATCAATTCCAACTCCGTACCTGGCCACTGCCTGCGTAGGCATTGAAACAGAATGATAGAATGGCCGAGGCTGGAAGGGACCTTAGGGATCATTTAATCCAACCTCTCTGTCATGGGCAGGGACGCCTCTCAACTAGAGCAGGCAACACATGGGGATCACTGGTTCAGCTTCCGCAGCCAGGGTAACAGCATGTTCCTCTGGAAGGAACACAAGTGAAACGGCAATCAAGACGCTCTTAATAAAAAAATTAAAAATTAAAAAAAAAATGCAGTAAAACACTGACCTTGTATTGCCAGATATTTTCAAGGATATCATGTTATCATGTTGGCACTTTTCATGAGCACTAAATTCAGTGAAATGGAATTGGGTTTACTAGATTAATTGACAATTATTAAATTAGCAGTCAAGTGACAATAGTACCCGAGAGCCTAGTCTTCCAAGACCCTATCTAAAGCAGCTGTAAAGGGTTTAACTAGAATCTAGTTTAGCGTGAACTTGCACACAAAAAATTATTTGATAATAAAATAAGCACAAAGATTTATTTTCTTATCAAATATATTTGCAGGACTTCCTGAGAGGGAACAACTTCAATGACATTTCCAAGTGCTACCAATTGGTTGCACTATGCAAGTTAAAAATAAAACCTGAGGAATATCCTATAACGGTCTATACAGCTGTGATATTTTTACAAGAAAGAATAATAAATAGCCTTAAATGGCTACTCACTGTCGTGCCAGAAAAGCGAGATAGTATCTGACATACTTACTCCCCTTTTTTAAGCAAGGAAGAGGACATGATGTAGAGAAGCATCGAGATGGAAATCCAGTCTCTTGGTGAATTAAGACTTAAAGACAACTAAACTTTGCTTCCAACAAATCCCCTTTTGATCTATTTCACTAAGCACAATCAGTTGCTGGCATAAACCTACCAAGCAACTACAGAGTTGGTCTAGGAGTTTTAGACATACAGTAAGAAGTTATTTTCTCACTCAAGAATGACCAACCATTAATGAAAATTCCTTACTTTTGAGTCATTATAATCATTACATTGTAAAAGAATGATCAATGTTCAAAATTATGCAAAGATTATGGTAAATCACTAACAATAATGGCATCTACTTACCAATTTTTCTGCAAAAGAAGCAGAAAATATACATTCCTACTAAGGCAGTGGCCTCTTGTCAAAGTACATGGAACATCTCTGCACACATGAAAACTCAGAAGAGGAAAAACAAATTCTAAGTGAGAGTTTTGGAAGCCTCTCAAGTCTGACTTTATTTTAGTATCTTCTATGCTACTCAGGTTCAACTCATTTAATAAACTCAACAGCTGAAAGCTTAAACAATTAGAGAAGGACATGTAGTAAGAAAAGACATATTAAAAGTAAAAGCCATACTGAGACGTAGCCATGTTAAAAACCAGAAAAACTGTAATGAGCCCTTATGCTTAGGAGAGAGCATTGTGCAGTTAATGTAAGTAATGAACCTTTCACGTGAAATGATGTAGTGTCACAACTCATTTGCATCCCACTTAAAGTGTAATTAAGTTTCCCTGACAGCATGGCTTATGGCTGAAAGAACAGACCTGGCTGCTAAATTAATCCAGAAACCCTCTAGTTAATAACACTCTGCAAAGAAAACTTAAAGCACTGCCATTTAAAGTTCCTAAACTCACATTTAAAGTGGCACTATATGGAATTTCAGGTAACATTTTTTAAGACTTCAAGCAACACTCAATTGCACAACTGTCTTCAAGACAGGTGTACTGAATCCAAGACAAGTTTTGACATAAACCACAGTACACAAAGTAACACAGCAATATGTCTGAACGCATCTTCATTTTCTGTTGTCCTGGAAAAATGACCTACACATAGCAGGAACTCCATCACCAAAGGAATGTTCTCAACTACAGAGAGAGATAAAAGATCACAGTGAAAAGGTACTCCTTGTACTTGTAATGATATCAATGTTTGATTTTGACAGAATCATGATACCCACCAATCCTCATCAATAGTCAACAACTGTTTTGTTTTTAATTACAGAAGCCCTATTATTAACCATGTCTATATAAAGCAGTCCTGCTTTTATTTTGGGGGGTAACACTGTGAGTTATGAATCGGTATATTCTTGACCGAGTTTCACTTAAAAGGTTCTATTTAGAGCCAAGGAAGGTGAAACACTCCAGAATTCATAAATCCTTTCTAATCCACACAGACCGTAAGTTACGGACTGTCTAGAATAAAGAGTTCATAAACTCTGTCATCTAACTAACCATTATATTCCTGTACATGTTACAAATAGCAAGGAATCTATGCAGTCTCTCCATTATTCCAAAAATCTCATTACAGAGAATACCATTTCTGTCACAGGAAAGAATCCAATTTTAGCAGCTCCACAACATCATTCCCAAGAGTCGCTCAGAAATACATTACACGAAAATCTTCAAAGTCAGAAATCTGGATCCAAAAGGAACAGGTACACGGTGGCTATAATTCAACTGTAGCTGTTACAAAGGGCTTATTCCTTCCCTACAAGAGGATTAGTGGTAACAGCTTTTGTGACTACCAAGTATGACTGACTGAAAAACAAAATCCATGTTTTGTAAAATGTTTTGATGTTCCAGAAAGCAGTTTTACCCTATAGTCGAATAAAATAAAAGCTGGTAGCAGTTATTTTTTACATAAATAAATGTTCTAACTAGTTGCAAACAACATGGTTTTGCAGTTGGTGACAAGAGAACACAACCAACCAAGTCTATCTGAACTTGAGAGATTAAGCTACCATTTTATAAAATGAATATCATCACTACATAGTCAAAGTAATTTCAACTATTTTCTGCCAAGAGGATATTTTAGGAAAGCAAGTTGTACCCAGAAGAGAAGTTTAAAGCACCAATTAGCCCTCCACAGCCACAATTCATAACCATGAATGCAAAACCTAAGAAGTACTTGAAGTGTAGCACCTCAGCACTTGCTCGTTTGCCTGCATGGGACTTTCAACATAAGACAACACACATTTTAGTAATCCAGAACAAATTTTTCTTACCCGGTAGTTTTAGTCATCACTTGACAGTAGGAACTGATTTATCTATACTCAGAATAATAAGGCAGTTGGTTTCCAGATTTACCCACTTTTCACTCAACTTTTTTGAAATACATCAAATGGTAACCAATGGGGAAAATAAGGAACAGGAAAAAAAAAATGCGCACAAGTATGTGTTATGATTCTTTTAGAAGTAATGTAAAAAAATTCAGTCTCCAGCTCTCATATGGAATCACTTGCAAGTCTAACACATCATATTATTCTAGGCCACATACGCATCTCATCAGGTACAACTGTCCTGGCTACTTAATTCAATTCTGCTGTCCGGAAACATGTTTTAAATGCAGTGTGGTTTTGAGTTGGTTTAGCAAGTAATTAACAAAAGTTTATTGTTATTGACTGAACTAGTGTTACATAACAATTTTATAGTAATATTATATCATGTTAATAATACGAATGCTATTATATTCCCACCCCACAGTCAGGTAATTCGATATTGAAACACTAAATTTTTAAAAGCAGCAAATACATATATGCTTTTTTTTGGCAAGAAGAGATAATTTTCCAATTCCTTTGCTGCAATAGGGAGTAGTAACACATGCTCTAATTGAGTTTTAACAGTCACCACCTAGGGTCCTTCAGGCAGAGAATTCCGAGGTACTACAGAACCACCAGGCCTGAAATGAAGGAAAAAGCTGCTACAGTAGTTTTTTTCTCTACAACAACCTGCTTAAGTTCTGAAATCAAGGACATTGGGCACGATAAAACAGCCCTGCAGCTTTAAAGTCACTGGGTTCTCACATGCAAGTAATACAGCTGAATGTATTCCCTGCAACTTGTTTGCTTATAGCTGTAAAATTTCCTCCAGAACATTCATTCCTTGTAATTGTACACAATCAACTTCTGTACGATGCTCTGTATTCTCATTAGCTGAAAAGTCTCATTGTAGACGACTGTCCAAACGCCATTCCATTCCAAATTTAATCCAAAACTCATTAAAGCCAAAAGGAAAAAAAACAAACTTATTTTCAGACTTCAGTGGCCTCAGAGCTCAAACTTATTTTATTGGCAAAAACAAACTGCTGACCCAGTTCAATCTCTTAAGTATTGGACAAAATGCTCACATATTCTTTCAATCATATATCCATGGATAACATGGAATTCATTATTCTCAGGTGGCAAATACTTGCAATGAATAAATGAAGCACCATTCCAATCACTTCAGCTTATATCCACTTTTTATAGCAGATGAATCTCTTTGCAAGGCATTTTAAAGAAAGTCATTAAAACTTCAACCTCATTTGTAATGTGATATAGGCTAAGAACTTTATACTAAAGCATTTTCAAATACCCCAGAATATTTTCACTATCTGTATTATTCAGACAAAAGATCTCCAAGTTTCTCTAGCATTCCACACTTAATTATCTAGGAGTTATTCACCTGATTCCCCAACAAAATCTTGAATATAAATAAACAAAAATTTCAATAAACAAAAGTTTCAATCTATAAATTTAAGCAATGCAGATGACTTATGGAAAAGAATTATTGAATATTGTCTTCGCAAGCATTGAAGCACACATGTTGAAATCTAGACATTGGTTTTAATTACTTGGTAATTTTTTTTATGGTATTCTTTCTTCAAACTTCCGTACCAATAGTACATTTAAAGATATGTAACTCAGCTAAATTTACTGAGTAGTCCTTCAAGCTGGATATAACAAATTGTTCAGATCTTGTTCCAAACTAGTGCCATTCCTATATAACTTCTCCTCATCCATTTGAGATTGCACATGGAAGCCAACAAGAAGCATTCTCATGCTTGTTATGAAGACAGTTGGGGTAACTTCAATAATTCTTTAAGCAAGAAAATTATGATTAATTTTAGCTGTCTTAATACAACTGGAAATACAATGGAAAATGAAACAGCAGTTGGGACGACACATGTAGCTCTGTCATCACAAACTGTTGTGTTTTACAGACAAAAGTGTGTGAATACAGTAGATCAGCTTTTGATCAAAAAAAAAAAAAAGAGATTTACAGGTTCTACATGGTCTTACAAGTTACAGTGAAAGTACCAGCTGTTAGTTAGTTCTGTTTAGTTAGTTTCTACTAATTCTGTTACTGGTACAAACCAGTAACCAGTACTGCACAGAGTCTATATACGTATACACGGAAGAGTGCAGACCTTCTATCCAAGTGCTCAGTCGTTCCATTGCTTCTTCCATTTTTAATTTCAATTTGAAGTTTGCCATTATAAAACCACCAAAGTTTCAATTCAGCATTGCTATAACGACATAAAATAGTTTCTATATATTTATCTTGTGAAACAGGCAGTTGGGATTAAGACAGCAATGTCGAAATCACTACCACAGCAAAAGATAACTGGTTTTCATTCTGAAATTCACTCTTACTGTGGTCAGTACCAGTAAAGGCACTACCTTTTTTCTCTACAGTTTTTTCAAAGACTCATTAAAAAATAAAGTAAATCAGAATAATTACTATTTCCTTTAGCCTTAGTTACTGCACAATTGGGTATTACAATACCTGCAACAAGGTAAGCGCTACCCATTAGGACAGAAAGTGATGGATGACAAGGAGTATTTACATGCATTTAAGAAAAGCAAGCTCCAGTTTTATTTACATCATGTTCTTGCACAGACACAAGATGCTGCAGATATGCGTAGGAGTACTTATGGTTGAAGGATATCAAAAAAAAGCCTTAGAAGAAACCAAACACTGAGTTGGAAAAGGCCAAGACCACCTGCAGAAGCGTATACTTAACCCCTCTCACAGATTCTGTGTCCTCACTTGCTTCATTACACATTCTGCAGAGAGTAGGTTCTTGGACTAAACACGTTTACCTAGTTTATTGCCAGAAATTTTACGTCTGAAGACTGTTCTTCTCCCACAACACTGCATTCGACCCTACCAAATATCTTTTATTTCTAAGCTGTGGCAATTAAAAAAAAGAAAAAAAAAAAGCCACTCCCCTCCATTTGCTAGAAAAAAACCCATACCTAAATCAGCCAGACTGGCATTTTCAGAAAAAATCTGCTTTGGTCCTGATCAGATGACAGGAGATCCTACAGCATCAGTTTCAATTCCTACTAGTAATTTAGTTTGTCACGGAGATGACTGTTTCTTACCTTACAAACCAGAGAAGAACAGTTAATCAAGTCTCAGGTGAGCCTGACATGAGCTACAACCCTGCCAGACTTCTCTTACATTGCAAAAGAAAGCACCAAGTTAGTAACTCACCTTGGGATAGCCACCATGCCAACTCCTCAAATCAACAGCAGCTGCATTGCATCTGTATTAACAGCAGTGGTATTTCAAAAACCAAACCCAAACAACCAAACTTAGGAAAGGAGCAACTGCTTCTTAAGTGCAAGAAGCATTTAGATCACACAGGGTGAAATCCTATGAGTTTTGTCGTTTAATCCAACATGAGCCAGATTAAAACCTTAGAAATAAAATGAAAGAACATAATCAACTGAAGTCTTGGTAACACACACTAACCATTCTCACAACTTGTCTTAAATTAATACTCTTCATTACAATACAGAAACATTCTACAAGCTACTTGCCAAAGTTTTCAAACATTACTGAAATCCTATTACTCTAAAAACATTAAGTTAACTGCGCAGTTAAGGGAAAGTGTGAGCTACCGAAAAAATGTATTTGCAATCTGCATAATGCGCTGAAGTAAACCTGAACTTGTTGATAATTAATAGGTTTTCTCTAACTCCCGGTCTTAAAAAAAAAAAAAAAAAATCCTTAGGTGTTATTAGGCACCTAAACAGACTAACCAAATCTGTTTTAAAAAACTACCTACCAAGGAAAATATTTTAGACCTAATGGCAGGGGGATTGGACTTGATGATCTTTCGAGGTCCCTTCCAATACCTAACATTCTATGATTCTATGATTCTATGATTCTTATTCTAGAAACTCTTTTCAATTAGGAATAGCAAAGGTGTGAGAATAATGGTTAACACACAAAGAGGAAATTATGTACTTTCATTTCTGTAACATTACAGTATCAGAGTATCTTTTTAACCCATAAGCTTACCTGTTTACTCACAGGTCATCACTGGGATACTTCAGTGTTGGGATGAAAACCCATAACCATCAACTTGTACTTAACGGCCACAAAGTTCAAAGAGCCAATTACTACGATCCACTCTCCTCAATACAGCTAACAAGGAGAAAGGACAAATGCTCAATTTCTCCATTTCCACCTACGAATTTACAGCAAAGCACAAACTAATCTCGGTTCTCATGCAAGATTTACCAAGAAATGTGGAACTTAAAGAAATAACTACAAAATCAGTGACACTGTACCCAATTAGCTGTGTTCAACTTCGTTATAATCCAATTATTGTCCCTCATTAATGGAGGATTTCATCAGTATTTTGGGAAATCTACAACCTCTGCCTAAACAGGACTCTTAACGCATAGATCTCAGTTGTTTCTAAGCACTGAAAACACCCAAAACCCTAAGACTTCCTTACTCGTAGTTCATTCCAAGTAAATAACTACATAGTTTTTTCCACATACGTAGTGGAAAATTACAGAAGAGGGAAGCACTGTCTGCAGAAAACTTTCTTCATCAGAAAGACTTTAATTCAGTAAAAGTTCAAGAAGGCACTCCGAATTTATTGTGTAAATTCAAGGGAATGCAGTTGCTAATTAACAAAGCTATGAAGAGACTGTGAATTGTGTCTTTCCAAAAGCCCAATCATTCTCAAGCTATTTTCCCTTAAAAAATTTCTAATCACATTGATAAGAACACAAATAAGAAGCCCATTTTTTTGTCCTTGCAGGATACTACTCACTGTAAAGTAGTCTTCTCCAGAGAGGTTTCCTCCACAAATTCTTAGAATACTAGATAGAACTTCTTGCTCCTCACAAACTTGCAGATGCTACTCAGCTCTTAGGTCCAAATTCTATTCAGACTACAGATGCTCATATACCCTACATCCATTCAATATGCAAAACATTACAGCAGTTTTCTGGGAACAACAAGAGTTGATTTAATGAAGCTGGAACGGACAGGTGAAATTACCACCTCCCATCTACCAGATTGCCTCCCGTCCCCCGTGCAAACTTTTGGTATGTGTTTTCTAGTTTCAGTTTTTCAAATTTAATTCCATCCAAGGCTGCTTCATTCCAAATGATCATTCTGTGTTGTATGGTTCTGACTTATGGCCTGACATATCTAATCATAAATAGTAGTATCCCAGCATGGGTAACAGGTGGCATATATTGATTTCTTAAAAATACAGCTCTTGGAGTGTGCAATCTCTCCTAATACCCAGACTTTCAGAATAACACACCACTTAAGATACTGCCAACCTTTAACCATTAGACATATTAAAAAAAAAACAAACCTTCAATACCAGTGCTAATGGAGCTTAAACAAATAGGAAAAGCTTGTGTCTTCTGCTTCAAAAAATCTCTCATGATGTCAAATGCAGGCTCGTGGACCTTACTAAAAGCTGACAACGTGCACGCAAGATAAGAAACAGTTAACCTTTTCACCAAAAAAAAACCCCAGTATATTCCTGATGTATCCATTTGTGAGAACCAGACGACTGATACTCAGCTCAGAGTCTGACAGCAATTACAAGCTCCTTAACTGTCACTCTCCTAACAAGACCAAAGATACTTAAGTGATTTTCTAATGCACAGGGAAGGGCTCTGGGAACATGGAACACAAATCCAGTGGAAAGCAGGCTTCACAAAGCAGCTTGTAATTAGTATGTTCTAATTAGATGCTGAAAGACACACAACCGTCCACAATTAATTCTACTTGTGCTACGGCTTAGTGAACATCACAACTAAGTTAAAAAAGACCGCAAGTGCCAAAAACAAAAAAGTGAAAGCGATGCTAGATGGCTCCCATTGTGCGGCCTACTGAAAAACAAAAAACTCATGTTGTATATTACCTGAAATTTATTTTAAACAATGCAGTACTTATGACCATAATGAGTTACAATTACATCTGCTGAAAAAAAATAGACAATTAGTACTTAAAATCAACTAGCCATTAACTTGTACCTATAAACGTTTGGGTTTAGGAGCAGCATATTTAATACTTTAAAATAATCATTACCTTGGTCAACTAGCATCACCTTTTTTTAATTAAATCATCCTTCCATGAGTGGATTGAAAAAAAAAAAAAAGTAGGATATTTATTAACCAGAGCAGAAAATTCTTCTGACTAAAACACTATTTTTAAGGGCTGTAATGACTAAACTGATGTTTTGAGCTGTAAATGTTGATACACAAGCTCAACAGAGAAAGGAGACAGGTTCACAGATCTTCAGACAAAGTTCTATTTCAAGGATGTTATTCCAATCTTGCTTAGCAGCAAATAAAATTAAAAAATGGATTTCACCACAAAAAAAAATATCTGTTGAAAACTATAGAGGGCTTTCAGAAGACATTTAAGAATCATGGAAGAAGAAGGTGTTGTGAATAAGAGAGTAATTCAGCATATTGCATTATAGTGAACACAAAGTCGAGTGAATATAATCAATGCTTGTAGTGTAATCTGTGCAATAATCCCCACTTTAATAGATAAGTTACACATAAGCAATGCTATCATGATTTTAAGCATTTCAGGCATTGTAGACTCAGGAGGATGAAAATAAAGACTTGGCAATGCGATGCCAACACATGCAGTATGTGATTACTTTTCCCTGTATCATTTACTAAACCTGCTAATTTATCCAGAGAGCCTCACCCAAGCATCAAATCCAGAGATGAACTGAGATGGAAAGCAGTCAATTTACTTTTCTATTTAAAACTAACTAAACAGGTGCAGAAACAAAAAAAAAAAAATCCACTTCTCACTAGCTCAGATATTATTTTCCTACTCGGAATGCTAAATCTAAGTCTTGATACCTCAGAGATGAAACACACTGAAACTGACTCATGTCTGAAGGAACTTGCCCTATACATAAAAAATCTACCCAATTCCTTAAAAGGAAGTAATTGCCTTAGATTTGCCAATAGCTTCAACTGTAGTAGCTATCCCTCTTCCCTAACCACATCTCCCTGTCTATGTTCCTTTCTTGAAGCCTGTACTCATTCAACTGACATTTATTTTGGGTTAGGGGTTTTGGAGATGTTTTGGTGCTGACTTTTTTTCTCCCTCCTCTCTGAGAGAGGATCGCAGGTCAGGTTTGGGTGGAGAAAGGGCTTCTTTATAGCCAGAGTTATTGTGAATATTGACTTAACTCATGGCTGGAAAAATTCCTCTGTGAGCACAACAGGGCTCTCAAGACAGAGGCCCTGGCAAGGCGATGATAAGCCCTTTAAGCAGCAGCCTACACTTAATTTTCAAAGCCATTTTCCATTGCAAAGATTTCACTAGCAACTATCTTAACAATGTCTGAAAAAAATACAGTCATCTTTTCCTATCCAACAAACAGTATTACATGACCTAAAAGAGTTTGAAGTATGAGGTCACTTAAAGGGAGATTTGACTCCTCCTCTCTACATAGATTACATCAACAGTTTAAAAATTCAAATAAGATAGCAAGATCTACTTAACAGTGTAAGGAAAACGTCACTAACAGTAGCTTCAACAGTGATTTTCGATATAGAGACTGGTATCACTTTATCTATTGTCCTCAAGGCAAAAGAACCTATAGAAGCAATTGAAGAGATCCATTCAAGAATAATAAAAGAGCATAAAAAGCCACTGTGGCATAAACTACACAGGAGCTGAGAAGTGGCAAAGTACTCTGCAGCCTTATACATTTCACACTTAAGTCTCCTGACTATGACAATACGATCCACACAGAATTACATAAACTTCCACATTTGTTTTGTACTCGCATTTCACGTGATGGACAGCATGCAGGGAACAAATCTGTCAACAGCAACATATCTACAATTATTTCAGAAACCAGGAGGAGTATCCAGAAAAGAAAAACAAACAGGCAAAGCAAAAACCCCCCTAAAATGATAGAATAGGTTTAGTAATTTCAAAAATACTCTGAAAAAGAGAATTGTATCACTGCTGCTGACACAGAATTTATGTGATTTTTGTCAAGTCACAAAACCTAACTTTTCACAACTGACTACTTAAATATAATCCCATCCTGCCTCACACTCCACCTCTACAACTTGATTCATCGGTTTAACATCTCCAGTAGAGGTTAAAAGCAATAACAATGCCAAACCAGTCATGTTCTTCACGGTCCACCAGACTACTAAAGGCAAATTTAACACTTGGCTTTCACGGTGACCTGCTAACAGCAACAGAATGTGAAAGTATTCTTGGATCTATAGAGAATACCTTATCGAAGCCACTGAACTTTTTTTTTCCTTTTTTTTTCTGGCTCTATCTCTGTTTCCTCTTTTCTCTCCAAGTTCTTTCGCTGGATCTTTGGCCAGGCCAAGCCTACTCTCCCCTGCCTGCCCTTACTTCTACCATGTATCCCCAGCAATCACCTTCTGTCTTCTTTTCCAGCTGCCATCACATTTCATAAACTTCCCTCATAGCTCCATGTCCCATCCTGCATTGCCCACCCCTAGCGTGAGCAGATGATCATGAAAAAAAGAGCATTTCCCGTCACATAACCTGTCACTGGGAAACAGAAGTTAAAACCTGGCAATTCCACCTACCAGTGGTGTATTCCCACTCCCAGCAGAATCTTCAGAGAATTCACCTGTCAAGCTGCAAAAAGCTCTTTTGAAGTTTCTGTGAAGCTGTTTCACAGCGATTACAAAAGATTCCTCCTGACAATAATACAGACCTCTCACCAAATGTTAAGATTTTACTCTAGACATTGCAAGAATTTAAGGAGGTACAAGACCACATTATTGTCTTCTGACATCATGATCTACCTTCCCCTGAAACAGCTAAGTATTTTCTTGAAATTAAAGGAAATTTAAAGTATTTACCTGGCATAAGAAGATATAGACCACCCTGTTAACACCTAATAATAAACAACTTTAAAACAAGAACCGATTAAAGTGCCAGGCACAATTAAATACAAATATGGTGTTTTACAGCTTATACAAGCCACGGTGAAGTCCCTGTTTCCAAAATGTTTAATTTGGTGATGGAAGCAAATTCAGCAGTAAGAAGGAAGTGAACCAATTACATAACCTAGAATTAGAGAAATCAATAACTTTATGAGAGCTGCTATTGGCATCAAGAAATAAACTTCATTGCCTCCAGTGACTGAGTTCAAGAGAATGAACTCATGATAAGACAGACAAAATTAAACTGGCAATAAAAAAAAAATAATTAAAAAAAAAGCCCAAACGTGTTCTACAGAAGGGAGTTCTTCTATATCTTAAGAAGGTGGCATCTGAAAATTCCTGCAGTTTTTCCTGAACAGCTTGGTTGGTTTTAAAACAGCAGTAAAAGCACAATAATTTTGATTTCAGAGCTGTTTTAACAAAATTTAGTTAGCTGTGGTTTACCACATGTGTAGGAACACATTTGCATTTACAAATGAACTACATAACTGGCAGAGGATATTGACACACATACTCAGTGGTACTCTATAGCAGTATTTCTGAAAAGTAATTCTAAAGATATTGTTTCAGTAAGCTCATAGCTAGCACAGATACTAACAGTGCCTCTTGAATCCCCCACAGAACCTGCAGCTAAGACTTTTACTTGTTTTAAAACCAAAGAAAACAAGCAACACCAAGCAGTATGCCAGGATAGAACTAGCTTCTAGAACAGAATTCTCTTGATAATACTAATTTCAACAGATAGACAAGTAGATAGAAAAAGGCATAATTGCGATACACTTTATGTTAACTGTTGCATTGATCTCACTGGGACTATTTGTATGAGCATGTATATAGCTGTTTATACAAGCAGTGTAAATAAGGATTCTATAATCAGGCTTAAAGTACTTGCCAGTACCTTCGCTGAAGCACTGTTTAGAGACACTGTAGTAAACTAAAGCACTCATTGAAAGCAAATGGAAGGAATCATCAATAGAATAAATGCGGGTTAACTATCAAATCTGAACAGTATTATTATAAACATACCATAATTAAATGCAATCAAGTCCACCTTAGAGAAGGCTCTGGCAGTATAAGTTTTAAATTTTACATGCAGCAAATTATGCACTGTGCTGTTTGTATCTTAAAAGTATTTTACATGGTCAGAATTTAAAATACAAGATATGTTCTGCTTTGTTCCTTTCAGAGGGACAAAACACCTCAGTCTGCAAAACGTGAACAGCAAGCAACACGGTACTTACCATAACATTGATCAGTATTGTATCATCGTAGTGCTGGGCAGTACAAATATTAACTAACTCATATTTCTAATGAGTTTTCTCTAAGGAAAAGGTTTTTTTTCACATTTTTGTATCCATGCAGAACAGTTTCCTGTCCTTCCTAAGCTACAGTTTTCACATTGTTTCACATTCTTCTGTAAGCTTCACCCCAGCACGTTCACACCACTCAAACCTCACCCTTGAAGGGACGCACTGCCACTTACAAACCAGCCTGTAATCCAAAAAAAAGTACTCCTTCAGATTTTAATATAGCCTTTTTGGAAAGTTTGCAAGAGACTATCCCAGACATTTGTAAACAAACACAAACACAAACAAACAAGCAAAAGAATATTCAAAATCATTTATGTATCACAATGCTATATTTTATATTACAGACTGAGACTCAGGGAATTTAGCTTCTGTTAATTTGGTCTCAAAACCATTTCTAGAAATACTACAGTAAGAAAAGAAACATTAGAACTGCAACTACAGAGCATTGCATAGCGTTTCTTTTGATTAAGATGGTTTATTTTGGGTTTTTTTCTGACACTTGATCAGCTTGACCGAAACATCTTTTTTCTAAATACAAAGATCTGAGAAGAAGGATCTGGCTAAGCATAACTAGGTATCCTGGTTTTGGATGGTAACACCAAGGCATAGTTTTGATAACGTTCTTCTTCCACCTAGTGGCAAGAAGCATAAAAATCAAGGTCTTTGGGAGAGCAGCCGTAACATGTTCAAACACCAACTCGATAAAGATTCACTTACATTATAAGGAGGGCCAAGTCACATAGAATTCTGGTTTTCATGTTTAAGCTCACAAGTAATAAATACACTATACAACAAGAAGTTTAAAAACACACAAGATAAAATTGTTGAAACAAACCTAAATCTTCTGTTTTTCATTCATGAAACTCTGCATCTTTCTTTTCCAGATTATTTAGTCTGATCATCTTGTAAATTGCAATAATGCACATCTGCATTCTGCCTCAATTGCTAAAGTATTTACTAAGATTTGGAAAAAAAATTACAGCAAAACTGCTTAGCATTACATTAAACTCAGTTTATACTATTGTTCTATTTGATTTACTACTATAATTATACTACCCTATAAACAGGGGGGTGGCCACAACAGAATGTAAGAACTAATTAAAAGTTTCTGCTGAATTATCTGGCCACAGTGGAAAAAATATGCCCATTAGTCCTGAGCACTATGTAAACAACAGCAATATATCCATTATTGCAATTAGAATTTTACTTAAAAGCAGTGTTTTCAGGCTCACATTCCACTTGTCCTTAGGAACAACACTCTCACAACAGAACCTACTCAATTAGAAAATGGATTAAACCAGAAGTGTGTTTTCTGAAGCAATGACCAATTGATACTATGACCTTGTGTTTTCAACTCAATCTAGCATTAAAATTGAGAAAACTCCATCCCTTATCCTTTGTGTGAGATCTTGTGAAAAAGGACAGGAATAGGGAAGTCACATCTGCAAGTTTAAAAAAAAAAAATCCAACAAAAAATAACACAAACAAAAAAACCTGCACAAACAAAAAAAAAATCAAACAAAACCAAGCACTGAAAACACACTTAGAGGTTTATGTCTAGTATCTGTTAGCAGCAGGACTACACAGCTCCTCAGACATTTATATTTTATACACACAGTCCCTCCCCTACACCTCTTACCTCAGGATAACTACACTAGGGCATACACAGGTCTAAAAAAATCTAAACTCACCTCTGATAGCATCTTAAAGGTCCATACACTTCCCAGTTTCCTTATCACAATCTAAAGCTGAAATTAAGTGTGCACCAAATACTGGGCACTACAACTACAGGACAAACACTAAGAGATGATGCCTCCTTTTCCTCAATTTGGGGGGCTATAGCAAGAAACTGCCTCCAGTTGTTCATGCCCAAACAATTTTCAAGCACCCACTATCTTTTGAAGCTGTCACTTCCTCTGATGTAGCTGAAATTAGCTAATGGATTTTAAAATTGTGGCACTAGTAGAACAAAAGGCAATGACATCACCTCAAAGGCAGAAAAACAATAGCCTCACTTCCTTACCATATTCAGCTAGAATTTCTAAAGTAACATAAAACTGGCACACTGACATTTTCACATGTGAGACTGCAATACTTCAGGTTATTTAAAGAGAGCACAGAGCTAAAAATAATTTTTAAATATCAAATATTCTGCAGTCTCCAGTGGGTATTCCCCCTTTGCGAACAAAATTACTGCATCTTAAAACTCGTCACATGATAGAACTGGCACAAGGCTAAATATTATCTACAGGAAACATTTATAAGACAGGTTGATTTTAATTTTTTAAGAGAACAATGGATAAGAAATGTTTGCAAGGTTGAGGTGTTTAAGTCCATTTAAAAGTGAAATGGATGTGTGGATAGAGTGCTTGCATGGTCTGTGCTTTGTATCATGAAGGTCTGCATTTTACCAATTTGATACTCTACAAAAAGTATATCCAGTGTGACAATTTAGAGCATTTATCTGTATTTATCTGTATTGTTCTTGATACAAGTTTGCCACACAAAAGCAACACGATGCTGAATGCCTACATACATATGTATATACATATATACACTGAACTACACTGCATTTAATCGCATTCCTTCTATAGCAGGATTAATCATTTATGAACTTGAACTTAAATAAAACTCACGCAGAACACAGTTGGTTTTGTCTTTTCCTCACATCATCAAAAAAGAGAGGCAATTCAGGAAATGCAGGCTACAATTAGATTCCACAGTGTAAAACACGGCCTGGTTAGAAGGAGATCAGAGCAAGAAAGCTGTAAGCTAGGGAGTCATCTCCGTGAAGACCAATTCCCATCCCTGTAAAGTCCTGGGAGTTTTAAGAGATGCTGTCAAGCACCGTATCATCCACTGATGAACCATGAATTCACTACGCTGTGCCAAGACACTGTGCTTCCATCTAACATACAGCTTATGTAGAGACTCCCTCCTACACTAAGTTTCTACTAAGGGATTAATTTAACTTTAAACCTTTAGAAACAAGTCATTGCACAGGTTCCAACTCTGCACTCCATGAACCCAGATGGAAACCTTCTGATAAAACACAGCACTTACAGTTCAGACAGACTCTTAAAGCTTAGAAACACATAAGTGAACCAACTGGCAGCAGTGTGGAATAGTATGTGCCTTGCATAAAGTCTACACAATAATTCCCATTTTCAGAAGCATCCAGCATTACATTTTGTACTGCAGAGACAATTATTTCAATTTAAATTCCTTATCTAGACAAAATAATCTATTACCCTCCAAGTTTGTAATTTGCATCCAAAATCAAGACTTGAAGTAGGTCAGTTTGAAGTGAGAATGAATATGAGATGAAGCCGCTGAATAAATAATTTGATTTACTGTCCTTTACATAGAACACATAATTCATCATGTGAAACCCTTTGTGAGAAATACAGTAAATTCATGTTGAACTCTTGGACACACTTTTCTGAAAAACTTCCAAAACACAGTCTAAAAGTTTAGTGATTTTTTTATTATTTCTTTTTTTTTACTTTGGCTGAAATTTCAAAAGCAGCTTTGAGATGTTGGTATCAAAATTTTTTTTTGATCAATATTTCTTGGATTATTCAGTACTTCATATTCATGCCCTTCTTTAGGAAACTGCACCTGGATGGAAGGTAGAAAAGACGCCTAACAAGTGCATGTACAGTACTTAAAATTTTCAACAGATGGCACTTTATAGCAAGGAATCTATAGTGTCTAATTAAAAGCAAGCAAAAGCAACTGGAGGGCTGAATGTGTCAACATGACAAAGTCTGCATATGAAAAAGCCCAATATCCTTCAATTTTAAAGTAGAGCTCTATAAAACTGAAAGTACAAACAGGAAATGTAAAGGCAAACAAAAACTCCAAAGTAACACTCTATCTTTTAGATAGCAAGCACACCAAGATGTTCCTGATAAAGGCTGGATATTCCCATCTTCTCTTCTCTGGCAGAAAATACAGGTAGAGTTCAATTTAAAGATATAAAAGAATAAAAAAAAAAAGAAGAAAAACACATGACTGTCAGACAAGCTCAGAACAGAGAACTCTTTTAGTATTATGATTTAGTCAAGTCTTGTACAAAACTTGACAGGCGTTTTGATGTCTGAAGATGCACAGATTTTTAGAACCATTTATCAGTTAAATAAACAAGAGGCCTGGGAGCATTTTAGCCTCTGAGTTACAATCCAAATTACACTTATGTTGTTTGTCAGTATTATCCAAGTGGAAGGTGCTTACTAACGAGAGTAGTCACAAAAGGCAAACTGAGAATGGTATTTAAGGAAATCCATGGGGACATAATAGTTATCTTAAGTTACCTAATCAGTAGTTATATAGGAAAAAGCCACTCTGAGATACACAGAGAAAGAACAAAAAGCGATTGACAGAAGTTTCAGCACAGGAAATTGTAATTAGGCAAGTTTTCATAACTGAACTAGTGGAGCATTTAAACAGGCTACCCAGAGTATGTGAAGCTCCACCTTTGGAACTATTCCAAACTCAACAAGGCCCTGAGCAAGTTCATCTAGCTTCAGCAATAGCCCTGCTTTGATCACCAGTCCCCTCAAGGAACTAGTAGAATTCAAAGTTGTTCAGTAGGAAATGCTACACAAAAGGATAAGAACTAACACCACGCCCTCAGAGCACAACTTCTGATACTCCCTCTGCTATGACTGAGCCATATTCTCTCCAACTCCCAAAACAATCCTTCTCACAAAACTAAACAACACTACCTCCTTTTACCCTGTGATTATGTGTTCTCAACACAATGCAAGAAGCCCTTTTTCTAGTAAAAGGATTGATGACTGAATTCTCTTTCTGAAATAAGCACAAGAATTTTGATTCTGAAGTCACTTTTCAGGTGTAGGACTTTGCCAGTGGATAATATTCCAGTTTTCTAAGTTAATTTGTATAGGATCAAGTCAGCAGCCACAATAAATCAGCACTTCCTATGTTAGACAAATGTAGGTTAGATGTTACCATCTAACAATATTCAGTAGTGTTAAATATATTAATACCCATAGGCATATACAACTATTTTTGACATTAAGTAGCATGCAAAAAAAAATTTCTTGTATGTCTGAGCTGAATCCTTAAAGGGATATGAAGTCTTGAAATAAACAAGGTTTTGTAGGCACACAACTATATCCAAAGGTTTTATGAAACATTATTTGTCCCAGAAACTTTTCCTGGAATACTTGCAAATCTATCCTTGGTACGTAAATATCACTAGCAATTCCACTCTGAATTTGAAGCAGAGAGGCCTGTTAATCAAGTTAGCCCTTCAGCACTGTGGAAGGGAAAAACTTCAGGTATAAAAAAAGATAGTGTTATACCTCTGCAACATCCTGCAACGCCAGGACTGCATAACAACGTGCCATGATAGCTGTATCTCTCCTGATTACAATCAAAAAATTGAGACACATAAGAAACTCATTCAACAACCAAGAAACAAACAAGCAGCAGCGAAAAGAGAGCAGAAATGCAGAAACTACAGAAGACTGAAGGATTTCAAACCAGATATTGGCCTTGTTAGCCTCAGAGCTCCCATGAAAACACAGCTGTCATTTTAGCACATTTTTCTCCCCTTCGTGGGCAGTAGGAAATTCATCTCTTGCACACAGATGAAAAACTCCATACCCCGATGAACTGAAACAAGCCATTGCATATTTCATGCATTTATAATCAACTGTCCCAAATACTTGGCAGTTAATTTTAAGATTGAGCAATGATTTTAGTGTCAATGAAAGCCTTACTAATTTGATATTTACAAACTCTGCTCAGAATGAAAAGTTGTTTCTGTACAATTTCATTCAACCTTAATGCTATAAAAATTTATGCCTTGATCCATTTAACTAGGGAGAGACTTCCATATATCTGATTCAGGCTGCTTCCAATCTTCTCCCATTAGTCCCTTCAGCCTCAAATCTTTGAAAAACTCCAGGCGATGACTGAAAAGAGAGGAGAAATAAACAAAGAAAACTTTAAAGTCTTGTAGTATGTGTCTTAATCAAAGGCAGTTTAATTAACCTTTATTTTCAGGTTTTGTTGGACAAGAATGTAAACAGCATTCCATGTGTTCATTTTCCAGGAATTGAGTTTATAAATAAAAAAGCTCTACATGGTTTTTAAAAATTTTTTACTGGGTAACACGGGACAAAATCCTCAGCTATGAACAGGTATCACACAACATAAAGGGCAGTTCAAGTGCTCACCTTTTAAAGTGCCTCAACTTCGTTGCCTGGCACTGCAGGCAGAGCAAGAGCGCAGCGATGGTCTGCTCTGTGACTTACCCACACTTGAACAGTGTGAAAATTTGTAACTCTTAATCAATTGAGAAAGTCTATCATGGGGACATCCTCTCCGTGCCAAAAAGAGGATGGCTGTATAGCATAATGAAGCTAGTAAATATATTTTATCTGTAAGACTGGAGGTCTCATTTTCTTTAAACGTTATGAATCAGTTCTTCCTAAGAATTTCTCCTTTGGTCTACAACAGAGAAACAATAGAAGGAAGACACTGATGCCAATTAAACACTTAAACAAGTGCCAAACAGTAGATCATACATCAGACACTACGCTAGTAACTTCAAAAAAAGTAAACAGAATTCTATTATTAGGAAGCAACTTGTTAGAATAAAGATAAACTAATAGCAATTAAAGTAGCAAGCAGCAACTCCTTCACATAATGGTGTCTGCTACCAATGTCTGAAGAAGTTCAGGGGTTTTTTGGAAGGTTTATTACAGAAAAAAAAGAGAAAGAATCGCTTCCTCAGAAATATTGTAAGCATTCTCCAGATAATAACAGAAAAATATAAGCATTTTTTAAAGAACAGTGATGAAGAAAATATACTTTAATAAAAATAGCTCAGATTTTTAAAATGAACAATAGTAGAAGCTAAGTTTTCCTTAAATGAAGGCAAAAGAAGGTACCTTATGTAAATTTACCTTACCTGGCTGGCATTTTACATGGAGTAACAACTCAGCAGAGGTATTATAGTGTATCCTCTAAAGCTAGTTTATTTATACAAATTGCCCAGAAGCAGCACTTCTTCAAATCATCTCAGCCTCACAGTCAAAGAAAATAAACTGGCCCAAAGCACAATTTAAAAATCAAGATACGGTAGTTTTAGTATTCATACTATGTCTCCTTTTGTTATACCTTTCAGTTTAGCCTGTCTCTTCAAATTTTACCATAATATTGAACCATCTGTAAAGGTAAGGTTGTTTAGAACAGTAGGGGAGAAGCAAAAGATTTACTAGAAATGTATCCGGTGAAATTAACACTAAATGGCATTTCAGGAGGTGCTGGAGGCAAGAAAAATGTAGAACCTAACTATGATTTCGCTGAGGAAGGTGATAAAACAGATGCCAGTGGTGTTCAACACATCATTTTCTATGCACCTAGGGGATAACATAGAAATCAAGCACTAATTACGGCTATCTGCCACAGTCCTTTATACAAAGTACAGTGCCAATGGATCCAGGGCTAAGCGGTATAATTAAAATACTAATGGCACTCAATCTGAAAACCAGATTAGCTTTCTTGAAGTGTTCCGAGTATAGTGCAACTATATTATAGAAAAGGTAATTTTATGCTCACAAATCTGGTTTCTGTCCTTCCTGTAGTTCATGTTGAGGCACAGGATAAAGCGCTTCATATTTTCTCTCTTCTCCTGAGCCATGAATTGCAAATGCATTGAACTTGTTAGTGCACGGCGGAAGATAATTCCAAGGAAGACGAGCTTTACCCTCCCACTTGGTTTTCATTCTGGTCACCTCAAACTCTAAAGGAAGTTCTTCCTGTCAAAGGAAGAAAAAAAAAAGTAATGTCATCTTCAAATCAGGCAAGATGCAGCTAAAAAAAATTAGGTTTTACGTACATCATGAAGGTGACTGACCACTTACTTTCCATACTCTTCTTCTGCCAGAAAGCAGCAGCAGCAAGTGTTGTCCATGGCTGTCAAAAAATCGAAGCACAACTTTCTTAAAATTATGCCAAGTTATTAGTGTTGTGTTCTGCCACATATATGCGCATTCTCCATACAGGAACAACCTCCTAACCCAGTCTTCCTTATACATGTATCTTACAAGCATTAGAACTGGAAATGCAAATGAAAATTTGTGACTTTTTCCAAGAGCTGTACTTACGGACAAAGTTCAACTTCTAAATACTGTTCAGTTCTGTCACTCAGGAAAAATGCTTCTACAACTAGGAAAAAAAAACAAACCACAGGCTGTCACTATTTTATATTTATATTTATTGTAATACCCCAAGACCTTTATAACCAACTAAAACAATCCTGTTTTCATTATTTTTGGCCTGTGCCATGCTAAAGCTTCACTACCTATATACATGCTACTGACAGTTTCCTCACTGTTCAGAAAGCTGTGCTGTAATTGTAACTTCAAAGGCTTGATTTTTAATACCCATCATCATAGAGAGCCTTATAACGCTAATATTTACTGCACCAATTCAAGCTTTAGAAACACTCAATGCAACAGAAAATTAAAGCAAATATACTAATGTTAGGTGTCTACAAAGTACAAAAAGCATCATCACACAGCTTATTTCATCTCGTATGCTTGCTGTGACCAAAGCTGACCAAGAAAATTGATCCTAGTCAATCAACAGGCACTCCGTGTAGACAACTTAGGTGCAAAAGCCTTGTGGTTTGCTCGTAGCCTGAAGATTCAGAGCACCAGAACAAAACAAAATAAGTGAAGAGGAACAAACACATGAAGCAGTGCAAACATACCATAACTACAAGTGCTAAATTTCAGAAATGCTAAAAAAGCATTTATTGCTTAAACACTTTTTCCCTGCAGATGGCTGATACTTGGCAAAGGAGATAACTGTTCCAAGTGTACTCGAATGCCATGTGTGACTGCTGAATCACCTTTCAGGAACATGAAATAGAACTACAAACAGCGTTTCTCACAGTTATGAGATGATGTTATCAGAAAGCTTTACAATTAGTCAGCATTACGATTAGTATTAGATATGATTGATAACTTTATTTTACTTTTATATAAGCCTATTTAGTATAATACCATGGAGTTGCTAATACCATCTTAATAGAGCTTTAAATCATAATAGATCAATAATCAGGAAGTAGAAAACTGCTGGAAATATTGAACTCTTGCATTATTAAAAGCAACAGGTAAAAACGACAGAATTGACAGTAGAAGAGAAGGAAAACAGCATTGATATAAGAATAATCCCCACACTACTTTGGTAGCATTTTATGAGCTGCTATTTCTTTGTCTCACCTTCCTACTCCTCATATAGACTCTGGAAAAGCGATTAAAATAGACATATACTTGAGCTACAGCTCTCTACTTTTCAAAGTGAAAACAGAACTGATCATCAGGATTTCATTTCTATTTATCTACTGTAAATGCACTTACATATATATATGCCACACAATTATCTTAATATTCAAATATGCAAAACCTCTCTTACTCCACAAGTTATATCACTACTCTAGAAACTAAGGCTGAGTGCCTACTGTATTGATGGGATCAGAAGGAGTCCATCTCAACATTCTGGAAATCAATCCAGGTCATTGGACTCCATTTCTTTAGAGCCATCAAGTAACATAACATATTTGTTTATTTTCCCAGTCATTTTTATTTTTACACTACTCTAAAACAAACACATTGCAGTTTGCAGTGCTAGCGATGAAAATTAATTCACCACCTAAAATAAGAGAATTGCTCTTGATAGTTTGAGGTAGTTTTCAGCTGTAAACAACAATAACCCTCACGCTATATAAAGGAGCTGTTTAAGGGTAAGGCAGTGACTACCAACGCATACTTTGTGAGTATTCTTTTCCAGACTGCTCTGGGTATTGACAGAAAGAAAAAGAAAATTACTTGATGCTCCAGATCTATTTTTTAAAAGCAGTACTGTGACCAAAGAAACTGAACTGAATTAGGTGTCATACATTCATAACTGTTAGATCAGTTTGAAAAAATAACTATCACAGATTCCTAAATAAAGACTAGGCATATTAACTACAGAGGAACATCAGTGTCTACACAAACTGGATACATCTGCAGCAGAATAGTTATATTTACCCTCATAGTCCCACAGTCTACTAAAAGGCTTCCCCGGATCTCCAAGTGGTGCTGGCGGATCGTTAAAGAAGGGAGCATTAACTTCCATTACCAGTCCTGCATTGTCTGACTTCAGCCCAATGGTTATCGGCTCATGGCTCACAGGTAAACCATCCCACGTGTGGGTAATCTTAAATTCCATCTTCATACACTACATAAATGAGAACAGAAGGTTCTGTCAAAAATCTCAGATTCTATTTCAGTATCAACTGCACTGTTTGTTTGGCCGTGGATAAAGGTACACTTTTGTACAAAGTCAATCATCAGATCATGTTTTTAGACACCAAAAGAACTGAAATAGTATAGCTTTAATGTAATCATTTATTTGGTTGCTTTATAATGCTTTTCATTGGTTGCAAATCACTCTGAAATCTTAACAAGCTTAAAGTATTTCAACTACATACCTACATAAACACCTTCCAAAACCATCAAATACTTATGAAGAGAGAAGATGACCAAATTCTCCACTACATACTAAATGATTTGCTAACATGAGAAAAACAGATAGAGAAAAACCTTTCAGGAATATAAGACACAAATAAATGAAACAACTAGCTAAAGCTTTCCATTGCAGTCATTGCACATTAAAGGACTTGAAGGAAAACTCCAAGTGCATTTTTTAAAATACACTGAATGTTTGCAGAGCAGCAAGAAGAGAGAACACTGCACCTCCACATCTATTGTAACTTAGAAATAATTGTACAAGCCTTAAGAAATCTTTAAGAAATGCCTTAATCTATTCATTAAGCAAAAGAAACAGATGAGTCCAGTTTTCAACAAGTTTACAGTCCCTTAACCCTCTCCTCCTCAGCATGAGGACTTCCCATCTCCACAGAATGGATCCTTGACTAGTTCCTTTACACATCTCCAAGCCACACAAGAAGGGAACTAGACGTTCATAGCCTGACTGACAATTAGGTACATGCCTTTAAGACCTGTGAACAGAGAGTTTCTAGCTTAGTAGCTACATTGTAATTGCATTTTCTTCAGTGGGAAACACTAAGCCCAGTTATATCATCTCTACGCAGATACCCATTTTCTTGGGACTCACAGAAAGGCAAGCACAAGTTAGCATATTCTGCAAGGGTTATCAACAGGTGTAGTATATGAGACCGAACATAAGCACATACATCATACTTCCCTATACGCCACAGGCTTGCTCTCCTGACTACACATTAACTGCATCTCATAAGAAGGAAGTCAAATATTGGAATAGCACTTTTGACAAGGTTGTATTTATATAAACTGAAAATTAATTAAATTCTTGTATCATCATTTTAACAGCATAATACACATCAGCTTACTCTATGCAAGAGAGCTAGGGCAGCCCTAGGAACTGTCAAAGGCCCTGCTGCTGTCATTAATGTTCACTCCCACTCAAGTGGCAACTTTCTGGAAGCAGTATGACACAAGTTGAAAGAAAACAATCAAAGCGTGTGGGCGGAAGACACTCAAGTGTCCTATCAATATTCTTAAACCAGCAGACACTGGCTCATAGTGCAGTGTTAGCAGTATCTCAAACAAAGCTAAATCATCCACAGTTTAAAACGTAGAAAGAAGTATTAAGAAAAAGTATTTTAAGCAAGTATAGCTACAACTTTCCTGCACTAATTACAATGTACACCACCACACAGAAGAACAATATGGTAGATACCAAGTCCATTTTACAAAACAAGCAGCTGCTGAAACACATTCAATGGGGTATTTAGCCTGGAAGTGATCTTCAAAATACATCTACAGGAAATGTATACAAATGTTCTGGTTTTCATTTTCTAAGTTACAAACACTGAGCATAAAGCATCCACAGATGATTAGACCCTTCATAGTGTTTATTGAAATAAACAGGATCATTCCTCTAAACAGAGCACACATGCTTTATAATAACGCACTTCCATGATAGTGCATGATGTTGTATCACTTACCCAAAAGAGTGAAGTTTAAGATGAATCTAAGAGTGAACCTATGAAAGCAAACCAAGTGTTACGAATCCATTTTATACTAGACCATTAAATTAATATCATGCACTTAGAAGTCAACATTTCCTTCTATTACTCTAAGTTTGTGCTAATATACTTAACTATTTGCACTCACTGGTCAAGGCAAATATCGGAAACACTTATTTTAAAATACTCCCAGATTTCAAGTGTGTTTTAAAATAAGATAGCCTTCTGATGTAAGTAGCCTGGAGAGATTGTAAAATAAAGGGGCAATTACATTCCTAGCTATTACAAGTCCTGACTGAAGTAAGCAACGTGAAGCTTCTTGTGCACAAGACTGGCAAGGGTATCTTGGGAAAAGAGTCACAACATCCTAAGTACAAAAAAAGAACACCACAGTGAAATAACAGAACCTGCTAAACTACTTCAGACACTGCTGTAACTGTAGTGTCTAAAATGACAGGAGACACGGATGTCTCTTTTTGGCAAAAATCATAACTCCTTGCAAGGACAGCTTAAAATGCATTAAAATTAACATACTGAAGATTTAGCCCATTACTGTAAACTGGTATCACTCCTGAATAGATAAACAGGCAACTTTAAGAACCACCATAAAGTAATAAGGTTGCTCAATTAGAAGTACAGCTATGATTTTCCCAAGTAATGGCCCTTGGTGCAACTTCTAAGTTTATTACACTGCATAGACTTCGGTAAGCTGGTGACGCAGAAAAACTCAATAACCTAAGTTACGAAGCAGGTATTCTTTATTACAGTGTCGGGCACATATGGGATATCTCCTGGAAATACACACGCGCTGGGGATGGGGAAATTTTGACATATATGGGCTGCCTACATGCATATTCCCATATGGATTCATTAACATAAGTCCCTGCCCAGTTTGCACACGCATTGCATCTCTCTGGTGGTCTTCCCGAGGAAGGCTCCAAGTCGACCTCGGTCACAAACTTTTGACCTCTTCAGCCTGGTGCCTCGGATCCTGCCCCAGCCAATCCCCAGGCAGCTCTAAAACCAGAGCTCCTGGCCTCCCCCAGCACTCTCCTGCAGCTTTCACATCCCCCTTCCGGCGAAACAAAACAATTCTGAAATTTACATCCCAAACTATCAGACACAAACAAATATCCCGAACTACTGGATACAAACAAGCATCCAAACTACAGAATACAAACAACTCTCAAACTTATATCTCAACCTACAAACTTGGCATATCACCGGTTACTACCATGCTTCTCAATTTTAATAAAAACAACAACTACATAGTGACGGCGTAAAGGTAAATTAAAAGAGCAGGAGGAGACCTTTCACTACCCTTCCACACTATACCTCCTCTAGTTGTTAATAGACTACCAAGAAATGGAGACATCAAATGAAATCATCACGGCTAGGCTTCACAAACAAAGATATGGGAAGGGCTCTACCCACACTTGCTACAAGCACGCTGATGGCTAAAAAAGCCGATGTGGGATAGGCAAATCCGGCTGCAAAAGGCACAGCGGAAAGTCTCCTTAGGTGGTATTGGCGAGGCACAGTCCTTTCTGCCTTGTCTTTTCCCCTCGAGACAATTCTACTTGTGTTCTCAAAGAAGGCAGCAGCGTTATGGATCATGTGTCTCCACACCTCCCGAGTGGAGGCCAGAGTGGACCACTGATGTTAGTCAATATGGCCAAAACTGAGGTATTGTTTCAGAGAGTCCTTGTATCTCCTCTTTGGGGCTCCTCTGTTGCGGCAGCTGGCAGCGAGTTCACCATAGAGCACTCTCTGAGCCCCTCTCAATAACCAATGGTGTGAAACAAGGTTGCGTTCTCGCACCAACTCTATTCACAGTCTTCTTCAGCACGATATAGGGGGCTGGTTAGCTCACTCGGTTAGAGTATGGTGCTGATAACACCAAGGTTGCGGGTTCAATGCTCATTGGGTCCCCATGTGTTGCCTGATCTAGTTGAGAGGCATCCCTGTCCATGATAGGGAGGTTGGGTTAAATGACCTCTAAGGTCCCTTTCAGCCTAGGCCACTCTATGATGATCCAAAGGGCCACCGCAGACCTCGAAGAAGATAACGGGCATTTACATCCGTTATCGTGCTAATGGTAACCTATTCAAATGAATTGGCGGTACAGCAACTACCTTCTCAGCCATTTAAGAGCAGTGACACTGCTTTGCCTCAGAACCACACAGAGCTCACAGCACTCGGCCGAGGCGCTGACCTCAGCGACCTGCCTCAACAACCCGGACACGGGTACCTCTGCCTGCCGCCACCATCGCCTCAGGGCTCTCCTCATCCAAGGGATCTACGTTTTCCACCCCCAAACACCATCCGCGTTGGCAAAAAGGACAAAACCAAGCAGGAAGTCATTCCACTACTGTGTGCCTTAATTGCTCCAAGATAGGGAGAAAGTTGGGCAGGGGGCGGCAGCTTTTGCTGCAGCTCAGACCCCGCTGCCAGCGGCGGGCACGCTCTCCCACGGAGCGGCGGCAAACGGCCCCCGCGGCGCTCCCCACCCACCCACCGGCACCGGCGGGCGCGCTCCGGGAGGAAAAGTTCAACGCGTAAGCGCCTGCCTCTGACCCGTAAGCTCCTCAGACTGATTTATTCCTAGGAGATGTTTAACAAAAAAAAACTTCTCACCCGCTCCAGACCTCCGCCGCAACTCCGATTGGGGAGCGGGGGGGGCGCTCGGCTGCCTGACAACCCCAGCGCCGCCTCCTCCCGCTTTTTCACTCCGCACTTCGCATGCGCGCGCCACTTCCCTTTTCGCCCGCACCCCGGGCGCGCCGGAGGATCGCGCGCTCCTACCGGCCCGTGCCTTCCGTCGCCGCGTGAGCGACGCGCGCGGGTAGGCAGCGACGCGCTGATCGCTGAGGGAAGAGCGAACGCGCCCGCGCCCCGCGGGCCGGGTAAGTGGGCGCGCGCGGCGGGCCGTTAGCCGTTGCGCTCGCGCGGCTGAACCGCCGCCGCGGCGCGTGGGTGCCGTTGGCGGGGCCGTTCCCCCTCAGCGCGGGGAGCCGGCAGAGCTGTCGGCGAGCGGTCGGCTCCGTGCGCTGCCCCGCCCGCTCCGAGTGCTGCCTCGGAACCCTGTGAAGGACGGGGCAGAAGGAGCCGAGGCCTGAACGCTGCCGCTCGTCAGCTGGAATTCATTTCCTCAGCGAGTAGAAACCCGCAGCGAGTAGGCAGCGAAGAGTGACGTTCTGTACCTCAAATTGCCTTTGCGATAGTGAGCCACAACATCACAGTTACTTTTTAGCTCATAATTCAACGCTGCTAATGAACAGACAACACATGCATTTTTTTATGACAATGTTTCTTTTCTCCGGTTAAGAAACTGCTGCATTTTCTGTACTTGGACTCAAAAGACTGACCGTTCCTTCAAAGGGGTGATGGGCTTGCTGCCCCAAGCTGAGGGGAGGGGGCAGGTGCAGAGGGGGAGGCTCTGATTCCTACCCCTGCCCCACCGAGCCACAGCTGCACCTGGAATTTGTGTTTTCATATGTATTGAATTGGCTTGGGTGTAGCTTCTTGTTTTATAAATAAGCTCTAAATAGAAATACAAATTGTCTTTTCTGTGAAGCACATTCCAACACACTTTAAAAAAATCTTTTTAAACTTTAAAAAACGGCAGCTACTTCCCCCTTGCTGTTCCTTGTCAGCCTTTAACTATTACCTCCTTTCTATCCACAGAAGAGGACATGTATACAAAAAAATAGACAAGAAATATTAAGCTGCAGCATATGCATGACCTTCTGTTCAAGGCTGGGCCAGCCACTAACCTTTCACAGACGCCCTCTGAGCTTCCCCCACCAGCCTCCTATGGCAGGATAACAGAAAAAAAGAAAAACAGAAAAAGAGATTTTTGAGGTTGAACAGAAACTTAAACCAGTCACAGAATCACAGAATGTTAGGGATTGGAAGGGACCTCGAAAGATCATCAAGTCCAATCCCCCTGCCAGAGCAGGAATGCCTAGACTATGCTACACAGGAACGTGTCCAGGCAGGTCTTGAATGTCTCCAGAGAAGGAGACTCCACAATCTCTCTGGGCAGCCTGTTCCAGTGTTCCGTCACCCTCACTGAGAAGAAGTTTCTTCTCGAGTTTAAATGGAAAAGAAAAAATATTAACAATAAAAATATTAACAATAACAATGGAAACAAACTATATACCGATATGCAAGTATACAAGTATATTCAAAGGTACAAGAGAATATGTTAATAGAGGATTCACGCCTTTTGGACGACAACCAAGTCCTGAGCAAAAAAAAGAAAAAAAAAAAGTGCCAGACTAGACTCAATAACAGACAGGAGCACCCAAGCCTAGAGTCCCAATGACAGTCCAATAAAACAGAAAAGGAGCTGTGCCACTACCAACCCAGAAAGGCAGGGGAAAACAACCTGTCCCGACGAATGGTGCTCGTTCACAGTGTGAAAACAGGAGGCAGGACTACCAGCAGCACAGGGAGAGAAGGAAACAGTCAACTGCAATCCTTCCAACAGAGCAGTCAGTAAAAAAATCCACAAAGCTTTTCTGAGGGGCCCTTATATGCTGAGCACTGTGGAAGGAATACCATGATTGCTCCATTTGGGTCACCTGAACCATCCACACCTCCCCAGAAGCACAAGCTGCCCACATTACCTATGTGATTGCTATATGATGGCAATCCTTTTTCTTCCTCTTCACCTATCCCAGTTACAAAGTTGTCACTCAAATTCTTAGAAAAGAAGGGGCCTACAACAATCATCTAGTCCAGCTGCCTGACCACTTTAATGCTGACCCAAAGTTAAAACACATTAAGGGCATTGTCCAAATGTCTCTTCTACATTAACAGGCTTGGGGATCCACCAGCTCTCTAAAAAGTCTCTTCCAGTGTTTGACCACCCTCTCAATAAAGAAATGCTTCCGTATGTACAGTCTGAACCTCCCCTGGTGCAGTTCTGAACAATTCCCACATATCCTGTCACTGGATTCCAGGGAGAAGTCAGCACCTCCTTCTCTGCTTCCCCTCCTCAGAAAGCTGTAGAGCCTCTCAGCCTTCTTGTCTCTAAACTAGACAAGCAAAACAGAATGTGAAACACACGGAATTCACTGTTATTACACAGTCTTTCTAGGCTTTTTCAAATCCTATTTTCATTTAAATAATTGTGCTGAATAGGAGAATTCTGTGAAGCTTGTTGTGTGCCTTCAAAGCACTACACCATTAAAGATATTTCTGACTGCCAGTCAGGTTTACATAGATAATGGCCCATGTTTTATAACTCTTGATTCTCTAACTTTGTATTTTTCAGATCAGAAACTAAATATGGCACTCGGACAGTGTGAATCAGATGAGATTTTGAGAGCTACTGCTGAGCAAGTATGGAAACTCAGGGATGGAAGTACTAAGTTGGGGGGTTTTGTGACAAATGTCTTTGCATATATAGAGCACAGCCCACATCATTGTGACCTGGCCTTGCTTTGGGTCCATCAAACAACCCTGGAGTTGCTTGTTGTTTTTCCAAAGAGCAACAGAATAAAATTGCCATAACAGTGAATTCTGATATTTTTGGTGCATTTTCAGAAGCTTGCCATATACAGGAAAACATATCCCTGGGAGAACATTTGCTTTCTACCTTAGACTTTTCCCTTTAATAGACTTTTCTAAAGAGATTGGTCTCGGGTTGAGATAACTTGTATACTGGGTACCATAAGCCTGTCTGAACTGTGCAGAAGCTAGGGCATCAGCACCTTCCTGATGCTCAGATGCATCGAAATGAGCTTAGCAGTTAAATTTATTATTGTTCTTTTAAAAGCAAGATGGTTCCCCCTCAGATGCAATTATGCTTTATATCAGAGCACCTCCAGGGGAAAGAAAAAAGATAATTTTTTCAAGTTGGACCAACACTCAAAAGATTTTTCAACATAAACCTGTAAGTGATCATGTGGGATATTGTGTATGATTACAGTACAGACAGAACAACAGCTTTGAGCTGCATATCAAAATTGAAAACTGCATGCAGTCACGTGCAAGTACTAATGTGTAAAGTATACCATTACAGAAGAATGTCCCCAGTGGTGATGACGTTTCAGGATCCAGGATGATGGAGCAAAGGTAACTGATTGCAAGTGGTAAATGAGAATACTATCAGGTATTCAAAATCAATGGTCGTGTACTTTTAAAAGGTGAACCTGGTCTTATGTACATGTGTTCACAGCTCCAAGAACTTGTGAATGGGGTCTGCAAAAGTGCTCCTGTTGCAGTTGAGTTTAGACACTATTATGTTTATTTAATAAGTATGTAACTTTTCTTCCACAATCTGTAAATAAAGCATGAGATGAGTGAAGGAATTGTTCAGTCTAAACTTCAAGATAATAAAAGTGCAGGTAAGATTGTACTGATCTGAGTAATGCAGGTAACTGCTGTCTTTTGAGGTCAAATGGATGTTTTTAAGAATGCTTATTTTACAATATTCAACTAGCAGCTGACTCTTAGTAAATGGTTTAATTATCACTGTCCTTTCCTGTTATAAGAATATCTTATCCTTGTTAGCTTTTAAAGCATTATCACTCTAGACTGATAAAGAATTTTGAGAGAATTGCTGTCAATTACAGAAATATTAGGAACGAAAAAAGTGTGTAAATAGAACTACATTATTTTACATTATCTTATAGGCCACTAGTGTTGTATGTGAAAGCAGTAACACAGTCTAGTCTTGAATTATTTAGGATTCTATGAATGAAATATTAATGTTGTATTGATGCTTATTTATAATGTCACATCTAGTTTTGAGAAAGAGGAAATCTGCTGTTAGTGGTCATACTTGGAAGGTAGTAAGTAAATTTGTCAGTTGGATTCTAGTCAATATTGAGCTTGGAAATAAAGCAAAGTGACTGGTTGTGTTATCTAGATTAAGAATTCTTTAAAACTAGGTAATTCTCAGAAAAATGTTTCAGCATTTACAAAATGTGTTCTAAGCCTGTTTTTCAACTTTTTAGCTTGTCGACTCTACTCCCAGAGTATGATAAACACATGGAAGAAATGAGAAAAGAGCTGCAGCTTTATGAGGTATGGATGCTCCTAGCATTTCTGACTGTATATTCTTAGTATCTGATATATTAATATATCTAGACCATTAGTTTTTGTCAGTAAAGTATGCCTGCACCATGCTACACAAACTTGCTGGACAGCAGTCTGCCTCAAATAGATGAACAGAGAGCTTGCTATGAAAAGGCTGAGAGATTGTCCAGATTGCACAGACCACTGTGTGTTTGAAGTAGTAGGGTTGTGAAATGAAACATGCATGTTAAATTTCTTCAGATGTTCGGATATGGTTGCAGTTACTTTCCTGGGTGACATCAGATGAGGCAGCTGTTCTCCCTTTCCTTACAGGTCTGATCTTGATCATACAGTCCAGCTCAGCCCTGCAAGTCTACATAGATCCAGCCTTCTTCATTCTTAATAAATCTTCAGATTCAAATAATTCTTTAAAATAGCATGGAGGCTGAGGTGTGGAGGGGGATTGTCCTCCTCAATCACAGCAAAATGTGGCAGGCAGAACACAATATTTACTTGTGCTCTTATACTCTGATTTTGATTTAATGCACTCAGCATGTTTCATCTGCCTGCAAAAACTGTCTTCAAGATTGGCTGATTTCAGAAGCGCTATATGGTTTTGTTGCACTAGTTAATAAAACAGTCCATTTAATTCATGTAACTGGAGTTTCTCCTCAGTTAATTCCTAAGCTTCTTTCTCAAATGCTTACTGCATAAAAGATGAGAATGATCCACTGTGTCCCTAAAAGAACTTGAGTTAATTAAGAATCAATCTGGAAGAGCTATAAGAATTGCAAAACGTAAGTTTAATGCTCGTAATAACTTCTAAATGCTTAGGTATAACAGGACTTAGCAGCTGTTAAATTTAAGTGGCATCCTGTGACTTCCCTTAAAGAAGTGACTTTCACTTACTGTATTATGCTGAATTTCATTGTCCATCTTTTACATTATCAGTCAGAAATAAAAGATGAAAGAATTACCAGAGCTTGTGTCACTTAAACGAGTTCTTGTTCTCACATATTTTTGATAGGCACAAATGTGTGAGATGAGATTAAAATTTGAGCAAATCACCAAGGAAAATGAAAGGTAAATAATTGCATTGCCTGGTTACTACTGCTGTTTTTCTCTATTTCTAAACTGTAAAAGGCTTTTTTTTAGGACCTTTCAATCTTTAGAATCTATGTAAGAGTTCAAGATTTCATACTCATGAGCTTAATTTTAGAGTCTTTAAGTGCTTAATATAGAGTGAAGCAGCAGGTTTAGGAGATGTAACCATATCTCTAAAAGAACTAGATATAAAACTAGATATAAAACTGTATTAAACTGTCTATTGTTTTTATATAATGTAACAATAGATTTAAATATGACTTATAAGTAAATGGTATGTACAATTGGAAGGTACAGTATACTTCAGTTGTTCAAAGAAGACCCTGTTAAAGAAATGCCTTGTGGAACTTAATTCTTTGAATTTCAGGCTGCACACAGAGTTGAAAGAGGCTCTTGAGAAGCAACTGCAGGAGCTTCCTTTCATGCCTTTAGGAACTGATATTCCTGCAGATGAAGACATAGTGAGAAACCTTCAAGAACAACTACAAATGATTAATCAAGTGTGTGAGATGAAACCTTTTTACTGTTTTATTTCTCGTGTGTTATATCTTGGCAGATATGGGGAAGCTGTTTTTCTTGGTTGTTCAGAGTTTGTTGAAACTATTTTGAGGCTCTTTTGAATTTCTTTAGCTAAAGAAACCAGTACTTACACTTTCAGCTAAAAGACCTGAAGGAGCTACTGTTTTAGTTTCATTTAAGGAGCTTTTAATACCAATTTATGCTTGTAATTTCATGTAGATGACTTGATCTTTATATTGAATTCCTGACCAGGAAATGAATTAAATGCTGTGTTCAATTCTTTTTTTTTTTTTGTAGCAGCTTGTCATTTTAGTCAAATGCACTGTAATGTGATAGTAGGAGGCAAGCATATATGGGATATAGAAAATAATACTTAAATCTGAAAAGATAAACAAGATTTATCAATCTTGTGTATGATAAAGTTGAATTTAAATTGACAGCTGAATTTTGGTATTTGAATATTATATATTCTGTAGGCCTATAGTAAATGCCTGTAAAAGTTTAAGCTTAAAAAAAAACATCTGGAGAACTTGCAATTCACTTGTAGATGGAATTTGAACTTGGAACCATCTGATTTTCTGCATCTGAATTTGGTATTTTGTCTGTGTAATTGTAATGGGTGTGGAGTACACAAAATGACATTTCTATAAAATAGGAGCTAAGACCTGTCTTTTTAGAGAATGATAGATGCAGGTAAATGTGCTATAACGCAATATTTTATACAAACTACTGTTCTGTAACTTAGGGAAGAGAACAAGCAGTAGAGCTCTGGCAGACTGTATTACAGGAGCATGATCGACTCCAGCAGCAGTACCAGGAATGCATGACTGAAACACAGATACATGTGGCTGAAAGTCAAAAGCAGAAAGTAATTTTCATTTGTATTTCTGTTAATTTTGGAATTTCTTCGTATACTGTGGACAGTGGAAGTGAGAGGTTTCTAACATTTATGGAAGGAGACATTTTGTAATTGTGTGAAATTCAGAAAGATTTTTCAGTACTAAATTTAATTTTCCAGATGACTCGGTCAACAGCTAAAAGCAATCTAATTAAAATCTACAAAAGTATACTGAGTTGTCTGCAATATGTATAAACTTTTTTGAAAGTGTTTTCAGTTGACTGTGAAGCTCTCTAATTATAGACTCTTTATGACAATAATAGTTATAAGAAGCCCTGAATTCTCTTTCTAGGATCAACTGACCATCCTTCAACAATTGACTCAGCAACAACATGTAGCCAAGGAGAGAACAGAGTTGGTAAGTAAAACCTTCTGAACTATGACCTAGTAAATGAATTTTTTTCTACCAGACACTTGAAGTATGCAAGAAAAGCATAAGCCCTTGATATATACCTGATTGGAAAAGAAATTGTGCCACTCATATTTGCGTACTTCTCTAGGCACCAGCCAAAAATGAAATTACAATAATTTTTTTTCCCCTGAACTCCTGGAGAGAGTGAAATATGTGAGCTCTTTGAAAGAGATAAACAAGACAGTGTTAAGATAAAGGTAATCCCATTAGTTTGCATTACCCAAAAATAGTTTGCAATGTCTGTTACCTAAAGTATCTAAATATTGTGGGATAAAGAAGCATGCCTTTTGTTGAACTAACAAACTGAAGAATAGGAAGTGAAGAGACAGAGTAATTAGGCTTTTTGTTGTGGTAAACCAGCTGTGTTTCCTAGATGTGTGCAGGTTTGAGTTGTTCAGCATACTTATAAATGTTCTGGAAATGAGTTTCAGTTTTGAGGCAAGAGTTCACTATTAATGTTAAACTATTTAGGGAAGGCAAAACTGAAGTCAATGGCAACAACTGGCAGAAACATCTCATGATGTTGAGTATCTGAATGAATTGTATCTGACATTTCATTGATATTAATAAAAGCAAAATAATGCATGTGAGCAAGACAGAGCTTTCATTTTAGGTACTCTGTGATTATTATGAAATTAACTGTTACCACTCATAATAGGCATTTTAGAAGTAGGAAAACAATTCTTAGCAACAGTCAAAAAAGCAAGAAGAGTATTAGTAGTTATTTGGAGAGGGGAAAAAGTAATATATTGTGCTGAAGTCCATAGTACAGGGGCATCTTGAATGCTGCCTGCGGTTGTGGTCGTCTCTAATATCTCAAAGTAAAGTATACACAAGATCTAGAAAAGGCTATTAAGGTAATAAAATATTAAATGATTCTTAAATGAGACCACAGCTGAGGTAGAATGACAATTCCAGCACTATGGCTGGCATAAAGAAAAATGAAGGAGGGAAAGTTGCTCAATATTTCTTGTCTCTAAAACAAAGGAATTGTTTCCAGCAGTATGTGGTCCACTGTGGTGTAAGGTATTCCAGCCACTTAAACTAGGTTGGAGTGCACGTGGTAGGTCGGAGCTATTAACTCTTGTATCGGGAAGTTCTTAACACTACCAAAACACGGTGGAAGAGGAGGAGGATTAGGTAACATCACTCAACATTTGCCTTTCTAAAGTGTTCTACCTAGACACTGGAACTTGAAGACTAGCCACAGTGTTAAACAGACCTTATTGATTATTCTTATGGTTTTTGATAGAAGTGCCCTATAGTAATTTTCAATATATAACATTTTTGATACAAGAAGGAACATATTACAAACAGCTCCTTATTTTGCAGGTCAATCAACAGCTTCTGAAAACTGTCACAGAACAGAATGTGGAACTAGAGCAGCTACAAAAACAACTAAGGTATAAACTAGTAAATTAGATATTTATTAGATTTTTTTTTCAATAGCTTTTTCTAACCTGCAGCTCTATCATGGGCCTTGTTTGCACTGCAAGCTGACTTGGTAGCAATAGTTACGATGGTTTTAGTTAATAGTTCTTAAGCTTGTTAGAAATGTGTGCATCGTTAGTGTTAGGGTAGCATACTTCCACTTAGTGTTGTTTGGTTCAGCTGTTCCTGGAAATATTGCAACATTTGACCTTTGATTTAAAAGAAAAATTTTCAAAATTTTAAAAAAAAATTTTCACAGCAAAACCGACTCTGAAGATAGATTTTTGTTAGAATTGCGTTTGCTCAAAATTTGTTCAATTTGCCGAGGTCTGTTCAATGCCAGTTTACTGTTATGTGCCAACTCTTTTAATTATTCATGGTTGAGGTCAAGCTAAAATTTAATTTCAGTAGACAATGGACTTGTGGACTAATGAAAAGGCAATGGTTTTGTTATCAACCAGAAAGATTTTTGTGCATAGTATTAGCTAAAGCTGTAATTAAGCTTTTAAAAATAAACTTTTAAGTTTATAATCTTAAAATCTACAGTGTACTTAAATTTTGGTTTAATAATTACATTTTCTTCTGATTTTAATTACTGTAATTGCCTTAGATATTGTGATTAAAATATTTAATATGGTTAGTCTCAGAATTCAAGGCTGAACCTGACACTAAGCTTTCATATACGCTCTCTGTGATGCCCCCCCCCCCCCTCCCCCAGGGATGATAACAGAGAAACTAGAAAGATTTAGAGTTTAAAAAAAACTTGAAGAAGTTTAATGAAAAAAAGAATAATACTAACAGTAACAGTGAAGGTGTCAAACTATATACATATATATACAAGCATGCAAATATGCTCAAAGATACAAGAGAAATTGTTAATGTGGGACACATACCGTCCAGATGACAATTAGATCCTGAGCAGAGACGTGAGCGTCCAAGCACAGAGTCCCAATGATAGGCCAAAAGAAACAGGAAAGGAGCTGAGCCTCTGCCACCCAGGGTGAGGGGGTGGGGGAAGACAGCCTGTCCCAACAGTGTTCCTCTGCAGTGTGGAAACAGAAGGCAGGAAACCCCAGCAGCACAGGGCAAGACCATGGATAGATGACAAAGCGCTGATAGCTATACTCCCAGCAGACCAAACACTCAAGGCCCCAAAGCTCTTCTTAGGGGAACTTATATACTGAGCACCATGGGAAGGAAAACTGTGATCTGTCTACTTGGATCACCTGTCCTGTCTTCTCCCCACAGGCACAGCTGGGCCAGGCAGCCCCAGAGAACTTTTATCCTGGTGCTCTTGAACCAAGACAGTTGGACTGCTACAATGTTAATTTTAGTTTTATTTTTTGATTTTTGAAGAACACAACTATGAAAAGGATAAAAATAATTTTGATTTTTCTGTAAACAAATGACTCTATGTTTGTTCATGCACTTGTGCTCATGCGCTGTTTTGTATGCAGCTTTTGCAGGCAATGCTAGTACTTAGAAACCTAGTTTTGCTAGAGCAAACTCAGCTGCTTCTAGTATTGAGCTTTTACCCCTTGCTTGGTACATTATGGCTTAATTACTAGAAGAATCTTGTTTTAAGCGGTGTTTATTGTTACATTTCCTTTGTACAAAAAATTCAGGACCTGAACCTGCTTACAAATGCCAAGTTACCTCAATCACTGAAGACATGTTTTTAAGAAAAGCTTGTTAGCACCTCTCATTGCTATTAGCCAAGACTTTATCAGGGAAAAACTGTTTTAAAATGGTGTGTTTTGGAGATTATTTATCAGAGATGTTTTAGTACTGCGTTTCTAATACTCTGAGTGGTTTTGATTTAAAAAAGAGAAACTACAACCACACACAGCCCAAAAAAAACCCCAGGAAATAAACAAATAAAACAAAACACAATACTAAAATCATTCAAGTTGTGGTAGAGCAGCCAGTTGACTGGTTTGTCAAAATTACAGACCTTGTGATTTCCTTTGGTCTTGCCCGTTTCATTTTTGAAAGGATATTCCTTTTTAGGCTTGCTCCTTGGAGTGACATGAAACTGTTTATAATACCACTTTGGTCAAATTAGAATATGGCATGACAACCAGAATGAACAGACTCACCGATTCGTAGCCAGGATCTGTATAACTGTCTACATGTCCATAAGTGAGGATAGTAGAATGGTAGTGCACATTTTCTGCTTAAACTACTGTTTCAGGAAGAAAGTATGTTAAAACAAGTCCCTGGGGCTGACTGAAAGCTAGTGAAACTTTTACTCGTACATGCTCCAGTACATATGCATATTTTTGTTTAGTTGCTGTTTTAAAAATGGTGAAACTGTGTTTACACTTCAATCTAAGTATCCACTGGACTGGAGACAGATGTGGCTTAAGTCAATTAAAGCAGTTAACTGTATGGCAAACAATCAGTGGCCTTTACATTAGTGCTAAATATTAATAGGGTAACAGGTCAACAAAGATACCAGGCATTTGCAATATATTAATAAACCAATGCAAATCTATAAACACAAATCCACAAACATAAATCCATGGACAGTGGAACTGAGTGCACTCTCAGCAAGTTGACCAATGACACGAAGCTGTGTGATGTGGTCAGCATGTTGAAGGGAAGGGGTGGCACCCAGAGGAACCTCAACAGACTAGAGAGATGGGCCTGGACAACCCTCTTGAGGTTCAGCAAAGCCAAATGCAAGCTCTTGCACCTGTGTTGGGGCAATCTCGAACAGCAATACAGGCTGTGCAATGAGTCAATTGACAGCAGCCCTGCAGAGAAGGATTTGGGGGTGTTGGTGGTTGAGAAACTGTATATGAGCTGGCAAGGTGCACTTGCAGTCCAGAAAGCCAATTGCATCTTGAGCTGTGTCAAAAGAAGTGTAGCCAGCAGGTTCAGGGAAGTGATTCCCCTCTTCTACTCAGCCCTTGTGAGACCCTGCCTTGAGTAATACATTCAGCTCTGGGACCCTCAAAATAAAAAGGACATGGACCTGTTGGAGCAAGTGCAGGGGAGGGCCACAAAGATGACCAGGGAGTTGGAACACCTTGTGAGGATACACTGAGAGTTGGGGCTTTTGAGCCTGGAGAAGAGAAGGCTCAGAGGAGACCCTTTAGCAGCCTTCCAGTGCTTAAAGGGGGCTACGGAAAAGAAGGGGACAGACTCTTTGTCACAGAGTGTAGTGACAGGATGAGGGGCAACTGTTTCAAATGTAAAGTAGATTTATATTAGATATTGGGAAGAAGTTCTGTGCTGTGAGGGCGATAAGACACTCAAACAGGTTGCCTAGAGAACTTACGGATGCCTCAACCCTGGAAGAGTTCAAGTTCAGGTTGGATGGGGCCTGGAGCAACCTTTTCTAGTGGAAGGTGTCCCTGCCCAAGCCAAACCATTCTGTGATTCCATAAACACTCTTTCTTGCTTGCTCTTCACAGGAAGTGTTGATTAAAAGTATGTGCACAGATACTCACTTTTTGGCAAGTGAAGTACATGTTCCCGCAGCTGCACGCTCCTCCTCTTGGAGATGTGGGTGCTCCAGCTTTATAGATACTTGTGCTGGTTCCTGAAGTCTGCTAGTTGTGCCCTGCTGAGAAAGCACCCCATGAGTTCTCATTCATACAGATGATAGAGCGATTCCCATTTATTTCACCCTCGGGCCATCAGTCTGCAGGCTGCTTGTGGCATCCCATATGGTGATGTCTCTCAGGCCTAGACAGAGGTGACAAGGCCTGTAAGTGACTCCTGGCAAGGTTAAAGAACTTGACTGCTGTGCTGTCACTGTGAGGTCTGTCACTCACAATCATGATTTTTCAAGTTTGTTTTCAAGCTGTCGTCTTGTCAGAAATCTCTTTGTAACTTTTCCATGTGGCTGACCGTGATCATAGGCTACCTGTGTCATTGTTCTTCTGCACATAGTGTTCTCAGTTTGAGGCAAAGCAGTTATCAGAAAAGTTTTACATCTCTAAGTACGAGCACTGATTACACTCACGTTCCTCCGAGATCAGCTAGAAGTTCCTGCAACCCTAAAAATGATGTTACATTGTGCTCACAAAGCTAGTGACAGCATCTCTATATAGCACTGTACTAGTTACGTACTATGCTAGTTAGTACTGGGTCATAATCTGCCACGTGTAGGGACAATGTAATATTGGATATATTTCTGCAGAGAACAGAGGCTTGAACAGATTTTTATTTATGCACTAGAATTTTTATTAAAACATTAGTGCTTTAGCATTTCAAAGCTCTGTTGTATGCAGTTAAGCATTTAGTTCTCGTGCTGTTCTCTGGAATTAGCTACTAGCAACTGTCTCTGAAGAGGGCATGCTTAACAGTCAGTCATCAAATGATCTTCTCTGCTCATGTTAAATGTTGAGTTTTGCTGCAAGTATTAAAAATGTTTTAATCTATATGCTAATGAAATATTTTCAAAGATCTGTAGATAAACTAAGAAATTTGGTATTGCTGGAGTGTGTATCTGCATCTTAAAGATACAGAATCTTAAAGCTTTTAAACAGTGATAACTTGCTAAGATTACATATATTGCACAGTGAGGAATAAGAGCTGCATCTTTAGAATGAATTTGTTGCCAGTTAAACACACATCTCAATTTAGATTCAGATCAAATTTAGTCATTAAAATGCATTTTCAATACTTAAACTATTCTGAGTTTTATGACCTCTTCATGTTTTTCTCTTATTCTGGGTTCTGAGTTTTTGTTTTGTTTTACAGCACATTTTAAATGTGCTCTCAGAGAAAGGTGCATGATTCAGATGAACTAAGTTCAAATGTTTGCACTTGTTAAGGAAATAAGTTATTTTTTTTCTTATTAATTAAGCTGAAATGAAGTATTTGCTGTACAATTGCTGAGATTATGTATATTTTGGTTAAGATTTGCATATAGATTTAATATGCTTTATTCTTTTATGCCATTAAATTAGAATTATTTCTATAAGGAATTTTTGCTTGACATAGTTTCTTAAAAGTATTAAATATTTTCTACTGTCTTTTACAGCTATTAGTCATGGATAGTCCTAGTTCATATGTCCCAGTCACACCCATTGATAGCTACAGTTTGCATTGACTTATCTGTTTCCTTTTTTTAACTTTGTCATGAATTCAATCATTGGTCTTGAAATTTAGCCTAATATGCAACCTAAATAAGGTGAAGCACTTACTATGTCTTTCTCTTCCCAAGTTTGAGCAGTAGGAGTTGCATCTTTCATATGCTTTTGTACTGAGGAGTCTGATTCATTAACTAGTCCTTTTTTTTCTTGTTGGAGCTCATAAAACCTATTCAGATTCCAACGCACATCAGTTGAATTCTTCAGAAGTGGTTAATGATTTTTTTTAATTCTTAGTGATACTGATTTAAACAGTGAAATTTAATTCTGAAAAAAAATTCTCCATTGTATCTGTGGCCAATTTAAGTTACTGAATCAACAAGTCTTTGATTGCCTAGTCCTCCTAAATATTTAATCAATATATATGCTTTCCTGTTCAGCTATCCTGCAGAAGTAATTTCCACCAGACAGTTTTTTAGTGAGTTTGGTATTCCTCTTTCACTGTGCCACATAGTAAGAAGGAGAAAGGGAAATGTTTTCTGCCCTGTAGGAAATGTAGTATGAAATCTGACTGCCCTTCACAGCTATTTCAACAGTTGCAATGGAGACATTTTTTCCCCTGTAATAATTGGAATGTAATTCAGATTGTTTTCTTTATACAGGCAAGCCAAAATAGACAGGCAGACAGCAAATGCTAAAGTTGAGGAAATGACCAGACTGACAGAGAAGCTTCAAAGCCAATTGAAGAGAAAGGTATTCTAGAGAAAGGAGTAAGTTCCTGTTGCAATCAAATGGCTAGTCAGTTACCTGAATGGTGACATGCAAGTGATTGCAAGTTGTTATCTAACATAGTTTATGTTAGTACATCTTTGTTTTGTTCAGGGAAGCTCAGATAATGTCTGGATAATACATATACTTTTTCTAGGAAGAAGACGTGATCTCTGCACAGCAAAGAGAAACAGCATCTGACAAACGCTTGCAGCAAATGCACTCTAGTATCAAGCAGTTAGAAACAAGGTAAAGGTAGCTCATTGGATCTTAATAGTGGGATGCATGCAAGTCAGATAAACTAGTATGGCTTCTTCAGCCTTGTCGGGGTAAAACCACTGAACAGAACTGGTTCTGTGTACATTGGCCTAAGCATTGTGGAGGCTTTCATTTTATTTTAGAACATCTTAAGAAGTTCACTATTTTTATTGTTACCAAGTTCTTGGTTCTATAAAAATAGAGTGATTTTCTATCTCTACATGTTTTGTTACAAATGGCTTAGAAATTAAAAAAGCATGGCTGCTTGAAAAGGAAGCCCGCACGTTGCCGAAGTTCCCACTCTATGGCTATTTAGAACTGCACTTTATTGAACCAGCAGCACTTGTGGAGCTTCCCGAGATTTTGTTGAGGATACCTCTGAGGCTCTCTTGCCCTTTCTCATGCCTATCAATATTGGCAATCATAATTAAACAATAAGAATTTCTGAGCTGTTATGAAGTTACCAGTGGTTTTTTTGGTTCTAGCAGTATAGCTGCGACTTCATTGCCTGCATCCAATTACTCTATTTCCTCCACAGAGGAAAACTTTATTCCTTCTGGGGCTGTTCTATTCTGTTTTAATATAGAACATTTTCAGTGATATATCCCAGGTTAGCAACATTCTTATAAGGATCTCCTGAGACTAGATATCCAAGTTAACTCCTTTCACTCTGTTTCCTTCTAGGACTTGATGAATATTCAACTCAAAAAATCTGTCGAAAAACAAGCAGAAAACCAGGGATGCCATTTTGGCAATTCATGAATAAATAGTTCCTATTTGCCTAGTTGGGAAGGATTAGTGTCTTAATTAAACACTGTATTGTTAAATGAGTAAAATTACTACTACCTTGTAGATTACGTGTTACTGTCCAAGACGCTGAACAGCTGAGAACAGAAAGAACAGCCCTGGAGAAACAAATCGGAGAGCTTCAGACAAAGTGTGCTAATCTAGAAAGGGAGAAGTACGATGCAGTTACAAAAGTCCAAGACTGCATACAACTCTTAGAAGAAACTAACCTACAAAAAAGTCAAGTAAGTCAGTGGATGAAGGTATTTCTTAGATATTGGAACACTTTCATCACTTAGAGTTGTGAATTGCCTTCCATATTCTTATAGGCATACACACAAACAGTCAAGCTTCTTGTTTTCATTTGATACCACTTGCTATGAACTCACATGAAGTTGACAGGAACAAGTGGCCCAGTAAAAATTATTGTGGTGTAAATTGCATGTTTAATTAACTGAACAGTTACAGATAAATATGCAGCTTATTATAAATAAGTTTTTTTAACTGTAGTTAGAATAAACTGCAGTTTGCACACACTTGTTCATTTACTGCTTTGGCTGGAACACCATGAATTTTTCAGACTGGGAAGTTTATTAATGAACAGGATAAAATAAACACAGCATAATATACATATCAGTTAATGCTGTGTGTCTTAAACTGTGACCACCAAGGTTTTGCCCTACTCCGTAAGATATTGAGGGGTGTGAGTAACAGGCTGTCATAACGAAGTTGCTCCTGTTATGCTCTCATTTGAGAGTACCAAAGCTAAGGTTACAAAAAGACATCAGAAGAATTTTGGCAGTAGTTTGAGAAATAAAATACAAAGTTGAATTGAATGGGAGCAGTAAAGAGTATGACCAATGTAGTGGCGTGTTACTGCCTCAAGTCAGTAACCTTGTACAGGCTGAACTTACATAGTAGGCTGCATGTTTATCTTAGACCTTTTATGCACTTACACATTCTCTATGTGTCACCTAGGCTTTTATCTAACCCATCAAGAATTGTATATTCCGTAATCTCTGCAGACCAGTGTCTCCCATTATACTTCAACAGCAGTAGCTTTCTTGCACGCTTACGAAGAAGGGTTCCTTGCTACACTTTTTTTTTTAGTTCTCGCCCTTGTGTTTCATGTTTAGGAGCTATTTGGTTCATTGTTAGCCACCATGAAAGGGACTGCCTGCATGCACATTCCTTGGTTGCTTATAAATTTTATTCCTTTACTTGTAGTAGATTTACTACTTCTGATACTTTTGGGAGGTGAGTGATTTAGCATTATCAACCATAAAAAAAAACTTAACTACCTGTAGGAGCATGTGTGTATTTATACAAGTATTCAGTCTCCTAGTAGAGAAATTTCTATGCATCGTTGGCATTTTTTAGTATAGATCCTCTTTCCAGGTGAGAACATAAGAGAGCAGCTTTACCTTTTGGTCTGATTTCCTGTGCTTTTTTTCTGTGTAATTCCACGCCCAGGCAAAACCTGAAAGCCCCAATAGAAAAATCCATCTACTGACACTAACTTTTTGTGTGGTTCTGATTTACAAGAATGTGCATTTGCTGCAAAATGTTCTCGCTGTTCTTGTTTTCTTATTGGGTATCAGAGTCAGCTACTCTAAAGTAAAAAGGAAAAAAGTTTTTTCAACAGAGACTATGTCTGGTTTCTGCTCTCACACCTAGATAGTGTGCCACCACTGAAATATTATCAGTAGTATTTCAAGTTGTTTGTTTTTTTTTTTCTAGGCACTCTTTGGGGAGAAACAGAAGGAAGAAGAAATTAAAAAAATGAAAGATGAAATGGCTCAACTTGCAGAAGATACTGCTGCAAGAATTAGAAAGGCAGTAAGTTACAATGTTGATAGTGAAGAGAATTTTGATTTTCCTCATTGTGAAGCCATTGATGATGCATGGTCATCACGAGCGGTTTTCTAATGAGTGTTTTGGTAATATAGGTAACAAGACAGCATGCACCACATACAGACTATGTAAAAACAAGGTTGAAAAACAGTGCATGGGATGAATTTTTTAGTTTTTCATTGGTTTTGGTCACAGGTAGACTCTGCAAAGAAGCAATATAATGTGCAGATTTCTCGACTAACAGAAGAAGTCTCAGCTCTTCAAATGGTACAGTGTTGCCTGATGAAGTTATTTTGGTAGCAAAACATTTGATATTTAGTTTTTCTCAATCAAGTAAATACAAATGCAAGTCAACTAAAATACAATTAATGGGTAACTGGCTAGAACTATGCTTTATTACTATATAGCACTTAATATCCTGCATGGCTCCAGGTAGTAATGGAGCATACAGTGTCCTTGATATTAGCTGACATAAGTGACTGCATGCAGTGCTCAACAGTCAGTGCAGAGGTTCATATTTAGGTGTAAAAGATACTGCTTTGAAAATTCACTTTTCATGTACAGATTTACCCTACGTATATACAGTCACATCTTTTACTGAAAACTTGCATGGCTCTGCATGAAATAGTACAGTTCTCTATTTGCAATAGCTGTTTTCCTGCTTTGACACATCCTGAATTTGACTTTATTAGTTTTATTTTAAAATTACTTTTTAAAATAGGAATGTGGTGGTAAACAGAGTCAAATTGAACGAGCCATTAGAGAAAAGAGAGCAGTGGAAGAAGAACTTGAAAAGGTAACGAAAATGCATGCAATTACCTTAAGATCTCTTGTCAGAAGGAAAAGTATTTTTCACTCTTTTTTTAGTCTATTTTCTTAATTGTTAATTTTCATGTAGTTTTTTTAAGTTGAAGTTTTCTTATGGTTTTTTTGGTTTGGCTTTTTTAATCTGGAAAGTGTTTTAAAACTGCCATGCTAAAGTCAAAAAAGGGGTTCTCTGAAAAATATAAGTAAAGAAATATAGTGTTTGGCATAACCTGAAAGAACACGTTGGTACATATTCCACTGCAACTTCAGCTCAATGGACAGAAAACTAGATGATTGCCAGAGGTCTTAAAATTAATTTTCCAAGTAAAAGCAGTAATGATAGAAATTAATTTTTGTTTTCCATTACTGGAAAATAGGACACTAGGAGAACTAAGTAGCCTCCTTCTCAGTATACACTGCCAGTCAACAGTGCAAGGTAAAGATGATGTTAGATGTAAATTTATTCTTCAGATTTGCAGAGAAGAAAGAGGCCACGAATCTGACAATAGGAAACTAGAGCAATTGCATCAGAAATATTTACTAGCAGAAGCTATAAAAGGTGACCTTCAGCTAAGTCTACAGACAACACAAAATAAACTGAAACAACTGGAAATGAAGTAAGTAACAGATGTTACAGAAATTAGAATGGAAAGAAATAGAAATTATTTCTATTTAAATTGTTCATTATATGTTAGGTTTTTGTCAACTCTTTTTGACCAGTAGCAGGAATGATATCGAGATAAGTTATTTCTGAAGCAAGGGCAATTATGAATCTCTATAAAGGAATGGAAGGGAGTAACTCATTACAGAGAGAAATATTTTCTTTACAAGTTGAGACTTGCAATCAATTGCTCAACAGAAAAAGATAGTTATTATTTAGACTATTGCTGCATTTTTAAATGCCATTTGTACAGTTTTCTGATGAAACACTCCAGTAGAATTTATTACTTTATACATTCATCTGTGTTGCAGTATCTCCTAGTATATGCAGAACACTGTGTTTACATTGCATACTCAAGTTCAGTTCTGTCTTCAGAGCTAGACCTTATTGCAGCTCTAAGAATGCAATAGTAATGAGTACAACATAGCATGCATTTTTAGAACAGGTGGTTGTTAGCAGCATAAAAGCTGTAAAACTCTCTAGAAGCTTTAGTCATTTCTATACTCTGATGACCATAAATCCTGTCACTTGACCAGAGTGATCCTCAGCTGGCAATCAGGAAATTATATAAAAATGAATATCTTGTGTTACACATAGTTGTTTTACCAAGAGGGCTACAATAGCAGTCTGGTTTTATGAATTCTGTTATCCTGATAAAATTTGCTGACTTGACTATCATTCTAGCTGTCATGCTGAGCTGATAAACTATGAGGAAAAAAACAGGCCAACAGCCATACTGGTTAGACCAAAGATCTGGACCATTATGTGTTTTGTTTTTCCCTCTAGTGCGGTAGTTGTTCCGCTCTTGAGCTCCAGCAAAACTTTTCTTCTCTTCCAGCTCTGAGGAAGAGAAATCTCGTGGCCAGGAAGTGATCTGCAAGTTGCAGAGCATTCTGGATTCAGAAAGAGAAAAGACTGCTTCTGTCAGTGAGCAAAGACTAAAACTTCAGCAAGAGAATGAACAGTTGCAAAAAGAAGTGGAGGCCTTGAGAAAATTGGCCATAAAGGCTCAACAAAAAGCTAAAATAAAGGTACTCTTTGTTAAAGATTACCTTTGTTTGAACTTAAGACTGTTATTTGCTTAATAAAGCAGCAGCTTGAAAAGAAAATCATTGAAAGTTGAAATTACGGATCGAAGTCTCAATTATGCTTCCTGGTTTTTGCTTAAAAATCATTTTGCTGTAGCACTGTGTCCTTAAAACCTATTGGGCAACTCAGTCTCTGCTAATTAAACTGTATTACTAACAAGATCCCAAATGTTCTTTACTTTTTATGAGATGAATAGATAACATTTTCCTCCAGGTGACTTCACTTATTCCAACTCCAGATTTTTATTAATCTGTGTGTCCTGTGTTAGGAATCTTCATATGACTGTCAGTCCAGAGTGTTTCTCTGCTTGTATGTCCAGCACGTTTTCAGAGCAGTGTGGAACTAGGAAATAATTTTATAATGTGGTGGTCAAACACATCCTGTATTTTCTGGACAGAGACCTTCTTTTTCTATATGAGTAGTTGCAAACAAGATAATTAGCTGAAAGATGGTTGTTCTTTTTGAATTCATTCTTTCAGTTGCACCTGAATGGACTGCAGGTGAGATAATGAATTAATAGTAACCTCAGGAGATGCACGAGACCTTGTGCTTCTGGAGCAAGTAACAACTTGGATCCATCGTGCGCTTTCTGAACATATAAATAAAGCTGATACCTTCCCCTCTGCTCTCAACTCCAGGAGTGTAAAGATATTAAAAAGAGATCTAAGAATCTGCAGCAGTGAAAATGACTTGCAGAAGCAGTTTTACAGGTGGGGGCCATCTCAAATCCCATTTCCACTGTGCTGCACCAGAAAATAAAGGAAGCAGCCAAACAGGAAATCTTGTTCCAACTCCAGAACCCTTTGGTCCAACATAGTTTAAAAACTAAGTCATGTAACTGATAGGTCGTGATTATGCGGTTATAAAGCATATAGCAGATCTCTGTCTCATTTTTCATCAGACAGGCTTCCATTCCAGTCACAGATAAGATGTATTCCTTGCTTGATTTTCCTCTGACATACAAATAATTTCAGACACAGTTAAGGAACTCCTAACATAGTTTAGCTAGATAAAGAGCAAATGTGCTTCTGTGGACAAGACACAAGGGAGAAGGATAAAGATTATTTACAAAAGTAAGCATACACAGCTCATTATCCATTATTGTCAGTTGCACTATTTGATTAAATTGGCTTTGGGTACATGTTTCTCTTTAAGCATATAATTACAAGTTCAATTATTGTATGTTTCACGCTTGAAACAAATGTTTGTAAATTTAATTCAAGTGTCATTCAAAAAAAAAAAGCTAAAAATTGACACTTGATAGTAGCCGACTTACATTTTTTCTAGATAAGCACAATGGAGCACGAACACGCAGTGAAAGAACATGGATATGAAGCTCGACTGAAGGAAATGGAAGACAGCAGTCAGAAGTCTACTTCTGAACTTAGACGTCTGTTAGTAGCTCAGCAAAAAGCAACAAATCGGTGGAAAGAGGAAACAAAAAATCTCACTGAAACTACAGAAGCGAGGATGAGTAAGCTAAAGTAAGTGCAATTGTGTTCCTCTTCCAGAAACTGCTGCATTTTTGGTTACCCTTCTGTGCATGGCAGTAGAGCTGCGGTAATAAAAGCATAAATCATCCAGACTGTATGATATGCTTCCAGCAAAGAAAGAGAAAGAATGCTCTAGAGAGAACATTTGATGCTCTTTGCAAAGTGAGCAGTGAAGTATAAATGTCACACCTAGTTGATGCGTGCGAATTTTGTCATGTCAGTAAACAGATAGATTACATTTCATTTTCTCTTTCAAGATAAAGCACGCTCAATTTAGAAAATTTTGGATTATGAAAACTTAAATATTCGTAGCTATGAATAACAGTCCACGAAGTGGAGTGAGTCTCCAGACTTCTCAAATAAGCTGGAAAAAACCTATTGGGAAGCGTATCTAATGTTCTTTTCTGAGTAGCTGCTATCATAAATGAGGGTACAAATGAGTTGTATGATTACCTTAGGAAAAAATAAGATAAACTGTACTCTTAATTCATACAAGTTACCAGATAACTAGCCAACAGTTTTAATGGTACAGTTTTACTGCATATAACTAGCTGTGTTTTACTAATACTTTTTAGATGTTTTGTAAACTAGTAACTAGAGAAGAAAAATATTTTGTAATGTTTCATACTAAGGTAAACTTTAACTGTTAAACTGGTCGTTGATTTCCTGTAAATCCTGTAAATTTCCTGAAATCCTGTAAATCCTGCAACCGCAGCAAGTCTCACAGTTGAGCATCTAGGCTCATAACTAGATCCTGAATGTAGTTTAGCAATTTCCAGTTAAAAGGGAGGAACTGCAGACTTCCAAAACAATTCAAGTCGGCTGTGAAAAAGGTGCTTTCCTTCTTAAAGCTTTAATCTTAAGTGTTTACATGTTGTTATAGCAGACCAAAAGCTTTCAACATGATTTATCTGCAGCAAAATGCTGACATCGAAAGCACAACAGACGTGAGAGGAAATCTATTTTGTGAATGCATGAAAAATAGGTAGTAAATTTTGAAAACGTCCCTCTTGATGTGAGAAACCGCCTGTGTGGCATCATCTGGAGAACGGCAATAATTTAACATCGTGTATGAGAAAAAAAACCTGCCTGATGAGCGCAATCAAATAAAAGCCCTTAATCTCAGTAAAAACTAGAAGTCTGCATTATATCCACGATTCAGTGACGTCCATAGATTTTTTGGTGCAAATCTAAAAGTGAAGTCAGTTACTTATTAACATGATTTTGTAGGTGATGCTTTTACATACAATACAGGTTAGAAGCAAAAGTTTTTCTCAGACTTTTGTTCTGCATAACAACAAAGATGGCAATAGAAATAAGTTTATTCTCTGTTAGAAAATTTTAATTTAATCTGATGTAAGGAATTAAACAGAACCACAGAACATTAGGGGCTGGAAGGACCTCAAAAGATGATCTAGTCCAGCCCCCTGCCAGAGCAGGATCACCTACAGTAGAGCGCACAGGAACATGTCCAGGCGGGTTTTGAAACGTCGCCAGAGAAGGAGACTCCACAGCCTCCCTGGGCATCGTGTTCCAGTGCTCTGTCACCCTCACCGTGAAAAAGTTTTTTCTAATATTTTTGTGAAACCTCCTACGTTCCAGCTTGTACCCATTGCCCTTTCTCCTGTCATTGGACATCACTGAGAAGAGCCTGGCTCCAGCCTCCTGACATTCCCTCTTGACATATTTATAAACATTAATGAGGTCACCCCTCAGCCTCCTCTTCTCCAAGCTAAAGAGACCCAGCTCCTTCAGCCTTTCCTCATAAGGGAGATGCTCCACTCCCTTCACCATCTTTGTGGCTCTACGCTGGACTCTCTCAAGCAGCTCCCTGTCTCTCTTGACCTGAGGGGCCCAGAACTGGACACAATATTCCAGATGTGGCCTCACCAGGGCAGAGTAGAGGGGCAGGAGGACCTCTCTTGACCTACTTGCCACTCCCCTTCTAATACACCCCAGGATGCCATTGGCCTTCTTGGCCACGAGGGCACACTGCTGGCTCATGGTCATCCTGCTGTCCACTAGAACCCCCAGGTCCCTTTCTCCCATGCTGCTCTCCAGCGGGGCAGTCCCCAACCTATACTGGCACATGGGGTTATTCTTTCCCAAGTGCAAAACTCTGCACTTGCCCTTGCATAACTAAATGTGTGTGGTGATGCTCTGATACTACAATGACCAATGTCTGTAACAGAACCCCTAAGTATTATCCAGCTAAATTAAAAACAGGTTATTTTTCACATCGTATGCTTTACCCCATACCTAGCTATATAAGACAGAATGCAGTTGGTATGAGAATTAGCTCCTGAGTTTCAGGGTGAAAAAACCTTAAAGCAGTATAATGAGAAAGAACATAACACTTTGCATAATAAGTAATGCATTGAACTATATGCAGATATTAGACAAGCATGCAAATATTTTGAAAGATACAAGAGAACACATTAATACAGAATCCACACCTTCAGGATGAGAACTAGGTCCTGAGTGGAAAACAAGTCCCTGACTGAACTTGGCAGCAAATAGGAGCACCCAAGACCAGAGTCCCAATAACAGTCCAAAGAGGAGAAAAAAATAAATTTACTGCTCCAACCTGGTGAAAGAAGGAAACACAGCCTGTCCCAACAAATGGTGCTCCTCTGCAGTGTGAAAACAACAAGCAGGAAGACCAGCAGCACAGGGAGAGAATAGAAACAGCTGGGAGCAACACTTCCAGCACAGGAGGCACTAGAAAGAGCCCCTGGCATCTTCTGAGGGTCCCTTTTATACTAAGCACATGGGAAAGAATGCTGTGATTGGTTCATTTGGGTCACCTGACCCACCATCTCCACCCCACAGGCACAGCCGCCCCTTCCTCCCCCACTGTGATTGCCCCCTGGAAAACTTTTATCCCGATGCTCTCGAACCACGACAATCGGGTAATTGAATCTGCCAGTATTTCCTAAAAGAAAATAAAGACCGTATGCGAGTTTAAAAAGTAAGGGCAGATTGTTCACACACTCTGTGAAGTCCAGCTTGATTGGTCAGTACTTATGTTAACCAGGTTAAACTAACAAATAAAAAGGAGGTTGTGATACAAGTAGTAATAGATGGTTAACCCCTTCTAATTAGCATATCAGTATTTTTCAAAGACTTTTAGGTTATAATCTTGAGATGAAGATAAGAATTGAATAAAGAAGAATTTTATAGGTAACCAGTGACTACCCATAAACCCTTTCCAGACTCCTCACCAGTGGCCAACACTCACAGTATATTTTTTTGTTGAACATGATTCTTGTTGGACCAGGAATAAGAGCAAGATTCACATTGATAAGCAAAGTGACATATTCAATCAAATAACTGAATTATCCATAGAATACCCTTCAGGGGAGATCTTGAAAACTGCACACGGGGAGGTAGATCTTGTCACATGAAAGCTTTCCAGGAAAATTATGTTTGTCATGTCAACTTTGTATGAATGTTACTGTGTCCTGTTAGGTGGGGGGAGGATTGCTCAGTTAAGGTACAGTGTAGCCTGAATAAGGGTAGTGATACGTATACACAGGTCTCTTCTGTTTTAGAAATACAAACTGAATCTACAAATTAAACAGTACATGGGACAATTTATAAACATTCGCCTAAATGATGAACAGGTTCAGTACTTAAGATGTTACTACCTTGTTACAAAGCATTTTAGGAACTTTAAAAATGTTACCTATTTAATACTAATATGTAGTATGAACAAACTGATAAATTAATAATCTTAACTGTCTGCCACTATTGTCTAATACTAAGAGATAACTTCAGGAGGGAGGGAATCAAATATATGTTGTAACATAAACCCATTCAATTTGAACAGCTATACTAAATGGCTTAATTTTTTTAATATTCATTCAAATTATGATTGTTAGTAATTAGAATAAGGGAATCTTTGCCATATTGTTTTTTAATTTAAATACTTTGCTTAGGTGAAGTCATCTGATTGCAGCTATTTTGGGTGTCTTTGTTCCAGTTTCTGTTTCTGAAACATTTGTGTATCAGAGTGCCTGACTCATCAGTAGCCATGTGTGGCTTTTGGAGTTCTCAGTTTTTTATTTTCTATAATTGAGAAGAATCTGCCTCTGAGGAATGACCTTTTTTGGTGTCTGTGTATGAGGTGTTGGCCGGGATTGCCGCCTTCTCCCTACATCCCGTACAGTACATGGAGTGAATTGCATGGCATCTTGAGCTGAAGAAGTTTCCTCTGAAACATTATTCTTGGTTGCACTTCTGTGACGTTTGGCACCCATAACTGCTTATTTTCAGATGTTCATTAAAAAAATTAACAGGATGAGAGACAGCTGCAGGTACTGGCAGTATACAAAATTCATAATTACTAAGAGTAACTGAAGCATATTATAATATAATCCAACCGAAAAAACAGCTGGCACATGCTATATTTGTCATATGAGAGTTTTGCAGAATGTACTTGGTACAGCTGGCGAATTTATCACCCATCTGCCAAAATGCTAAAAGCTCACCTTTTGTTTCCTACTCACTTAACAAAGACAATGTGGAGTAGGGACGGATTGGATTATTCAGCAGTTGCGGTTACTGTTCAATTTTAATATTTAAATCTCATCATGTGTGTTTGGGGGAGGGTTAACAACCGGAATGAATCAAGTGCCTAGCTCAAGAGTTATCATGTTTCCTTATGCTTACAAGGTTAAACTGTTTTATTTAAATAAATGACTTATACAGCTGTGTGTGAGCATATAAACTCTGCTCATGGCCTGTGCTGCTAAGAATGCTAATTCACACCTCAGTGCAAGTATAGGAGACAGATTGTTTTCGGTAACTACAAATATTTAATTTAGAGCATTAGTCTATTTGAATAGTCTTAAAAGGTGATGTAACAATAAAGATGGTTTGTCAGAGTTTAAGAGTTCCTTTATTTTTGAAAACTTTTTTTTACAAGCATAGTTGAACGTAAGTAATATACGCGTTATCAAGAATAGTGTTCAAATATTTTTCTAGAGAGTTTATTTTGAAAAGGTATCTAGGAAAAAATACAACAAGAATTACATAGAATGTCTATTTTGCTAATAAAACAATTTGTAAAAATTGGGTTTTCAAAAATCAGCTGTTTATTAGGGCTTCTGCATTGAAAAGGCTTCATTTTGATGCTAGATATTGATTACAAAGGACGAACTGCAGTTGTGTTAAGTATTAACTTACTGTCATGGTTCTGCAGTTTTAATCCATCTTTAATTCTTATATTAAAATGTTCACATATGGTAACACAGGTATAATCTATATGTAATTTTAATCGTTTAACTTTCTTTAAATATCTGCCTATGGACTCTCATCTATTTTGCAGCTGGTCATATATTTTTTGATATGTATCTGGGATTGGTTGAAGGGGTTTGTTGAGAACAAGGGAGTGGAAACTACCAGGCAGTTCTACCTACAACTTGATATATGTAACATATGTAGTTAACAGATATATTGCAACCTTGTATTTTAAGTACCATGTAACAGTTTTCAGTCAAACTTTACCAAATCCTGAGTTTTTCTCTAGATAAAATTAGCAAAGTTCAGATATTTTTCCTTCTTCTTCAGTGCCTTGCGATGGCAGAAGGCAGGAGCTGTTGCCTTTGAGCACCCACTCAAAGATGCCTACCATAGCCCACATATTTTTTTGTCTTTGATACTATAAAAATTCAGGATCACCGAAATTCAGCTTACAAGTAGAAAGGTTGCTTTGAAGAAGGCAACATTTTCTTTTTCTTCATGGAGTGTCACATTGCTCTCTGTCTCACAAGTATAGAATTATTTGGTTTTATGTACTTAAAAGCACCTTCAAAAATGTCCATGTTGAAGTCTGTTTATGGAGCACTAATTAGAACATGAAAAATTGAAGGCACTGTGCAAATGCAGCTTTTATTTATAGCATGTGTGATAATGTGCCTGCAAAATAAGATTAAAAAAATGGGGGAAAAAAACAGCTGTAAAATGTCAAATGCTCTTGACAAAGTTCCGCTGATTTGAACAAATGTCTCATTCATCTGCCTTTATAGTTTTGAGTACACATCATGAAGTGCTACCTGTGTAATGCTTTAGAAATAAATGTTGTAGGAGCAATTCCTCTAATTAAAAATACACCATCAGCCCCTTCAGTACAAGAATGTGCCTATGATATTACATTCCAGTAACCGATGCACTACTATGTGTTAATCAGCATCTTTTCTTCTGGTTAATAGAACCGAGTTGAGTCAACAAAAACTTCGTATTCAGGAGCTCCTTTCTCAGCTGGAAGTGGCAAATGAAAAGGTAACGGAGGTAAGATACGAACTGATATGACAACTACTTTCAGTTACAACCTGCTGCAAGCACACCAGGGTCTTAGCAGAAACCTATTGAGGTGGCTTACTTTGCTGGTTTAGAAAAAATTAAGGATTTTTAACAGCCATAGTCGTAAGTGGAAAACCCCACTGCTGACTGACATGGTCAAATGGCAGGAAGATAAACGAACTTTTGCCTTAAATTACTGGAAAAGTTCAAGGAGATATCACCTTTCAAGGTTACTAATCCAGCACTTTTAGGCAATTCAGGAAATGTCTCTGAAGTCACTTAGGGCTGCGTGTGCACACACACCTCTGAAGGGGAGTAGGCACTGTTATGGATAAAGTAGCATACTCAGAGACACTAAATTCTCAGCATGCTATGTGCGTAGTACAGTGTACACTGTGTGTGCATACATGCGTATAGGTAAAAGCATTATCCATTAGAGATTAAGGGCAGGGTTGTTTTGGAATGTGCATTGTTCGATAATTAATGGCCACTTTAGAAAACATCTATCCTGCCAGTGTCATAAACCTGGGATAATACCCAGTTCTGTCTAGGATAAGTCCTTCCGCTTTGGTTTTTTGCAGTGCTGTATTAATTAGAGAAGAAAGATGGGGGCTGATGTGAGAATAGAATAAAGGATGGTTAGGAAAGACTTTATTCAGACCCCTTAATGAAGAGAACAGAAAAGATGTTATCCTCTCATTTGTGTTATCTAGTACATTCTTTTTTGCTTTGCTTTTTACATTCTAAGATTGTCTAAATTAAATTTCCTGGATTAAAATGTTGACTTTTATGCATCTTGCTCCAAGATGGTGAAATGGGTAAAACTTCCTCTGCAGATTACTCTGGAAAATCATGTTGTATTTGAGCTGGACATTCTGTATAACGTGGCAGCAGTATGCCTTCAGTGTTATTGTCAGTGGTATACAGTTCTGCTGCTTAAGTTCCTCTTGTTTTAAGCTTTTTCACTACAGTATGTGTGGATCCAGTAAAAAAGAACTTTGATTTGTAATGAGATGTTTCGTTTACACAGAATGAAAAATTAGTGATGGAGTATCAAGAATACATCAATAGGCTTCAAAGGCGACTGAGCCAGGCAGAACAGAGGGCAGCTACAGCGTCTCAAAAGGTACAAAACTAATAAGAGACACATTACTCAAGTGTGATTAAAAAATTCCGTTGAATATTACAAAAATATTCACACTGTATCATTCCTAAGACAGAGGTGGCCGTTTATGTGCACCATTACTAACGTAATTTTAACAAGAAGCTTTTATTTTAGCTGTGTCATCACAAAACTGAGGCATATTCAATTAAATGCCACCTTCTGACACGATGCTTAAGTGACAGCGTAGATTTGTTTAGGGAAACAAATTTGACGCAAGTTAAACTTAGGTGTTTCAAAATATGCGAATGAATGTGTACAATCATTTCTGTCCTCAGAAACGGCAGCAAGTTAACGACAGGGAGAAAAAGCTCCTTAACTGCAGCTCCCATTTCCATAAAGCAGGCTTTTTTAGCTTTGTGTAACCTACGGCAGCAGTCAGACACGGTGAGCTTATGCCCTGGGTTCACTTGTTTGCCAAGCAAATTTGTTGCTTCAGTTGGTCTCCTGTTCAGTAAAGGCAGTCTTTCTGTCTCCTCATTTTTACAGTGACTTAGGAAACCCACTGGCAAATTACAGCTTTTGAATGTGGGCGATCCCATGGGAGTTACAGAGAGGAAATATTTGGTTGATGTAAATTGTCCAGTTATGACAAAGGGCATTTTTTTTTCCCCAGCAGCACTGAATACATGGGCATAGCTGCCAAGCTAGCGTAACATAAGCTGTGTTTGCTGGCTGTAAACTCTCTCTGTCATGACAAGGTCTACCCAGCTGGTAAAGATTTGCTCTGAAAGAGCAATTTATTTTTTTTCCCCCTCCTGTTGGTTGTATGGATCTGTTCAGCTTTAAGACTTCTGAGTTGCTGTCTTCCCTAAAAATACATGGTCACATCACCTTTCAAGGGACTACATTCCTGGCCTCAGTGCCCGTATAGGAAGAGGTCTTGCTGTTCCTGAAAACAGCGATAATTAACTTCCGTAGGTTGAGGGCTACTTTCTCATTTAACTTAATTTGTCTTCTCATTATTATCCAGATTACTTGTGAAATTAAATCCAACAGAGGCTAGAGTTGGACTGTTACGGAGTCTAGAAATTACATTTTTATTGTTGTTAGTTCAATGACTACAAATCTTAGTTTATGATTAAATGTCATTTAATAAGCAACATAAAAATGCAGAGTATCATTTGCACCAGTTTAAAATGTTTGTATTCTATGGAGGTGTCTTTCAAGTGTACTTCTGCTCCTTAATCTTTTATTATCTTGAATTCATTGGGACAAAAGCAGGAGTCATCTACAGAGGGCATTGTGATTTCTACTAATTACCTCAAATTGCCACTTATCTGTGCTTGTTTCCTCCCCTTCCTGACACTTTCCATATTGAAGTTCTTCTGATACTTTAAATCTTACCAAAAAAAAGTCATATATGTGCTTGTTTTTAATTACAGCTCAGCCTGATAACTAGCCAGAAGAAAAAAGCTGCTTCTCAGAAGGATCTGGAAAATATTTAAACACTTGTATTGCCTGTTCATACCGTGTTGGCATTAAGATGATTGCTGGAGAAACTTCATACTGGAGCATTAAAGTCAATTTCATAGCAAAGCTTGTAAGACAAAAAATATTGTGGTTGATTCAGGTAAGGGGGGGGGTGGTGAAGATAGTGTATCTATCTGCAGAGAAAAGATGGGAAGACAACTTGCAACGTGTTGTAATTAAAAGTCTTTTAATATAGCAGATGAAACAATCTGATACAGTTCTGTGGCATATTGGCCCTTTTTGGTCTAAAAAACCACCAGTTCCAACTATGACAAGACTGTGTACAGGGAACAGATAGATAACATTATACTGAAATTCATGAACAGCTTTGCTCACATACAGTCGATACCTGTAATTTCTTCTTTGTAGAGCAGAAACTTGGAAACATTTTGAAGATTTTTATGAATTGTAGAAAGACACTAATTACATCACAAATGTCAAATAATTGCTGGTTTTATGGCAGGCATTATAGCTGTGGAATGCCTCCATTGCCTTTCAGTTTTAAGAATTTGGTTCCATTTTTTTCTGATGCCTCTGGGAAACAGTAAATAAAATGATGCTATGGCTGTTCATACAGCTCATTTCTAAGGACTGCAATCTTTATTCAGTTGTGCTTTTGCTTCCTATATTACTATTTTAGAATTGGTCCTTGCATTTCTGTTGATCTGCTCTCTTGGTTTGTAGGTGTCTGGGAACTTGTCGGTCAACTCTTACATGTTTTGAAATAGTGTGTTTGAATTCACATGTCAGTACAGGGGAGTCCTCTTGCGTACGTTTTTCTGATAGCCGAGAACCTTCATACGTGTCATTCTAAATTTAGAGCTGAACTCTCTTTTCTCCTTCAGCACGTACTATAAACATCTAACAGGTGTTAACTGATTCTAAGTGCTCCCATCTCGGACTTCAGTGATGAAATTCCTTGTACTCTCTCTCAAATGCAACAAGGATAATTCTGGTTTATAACTTCTAATTCAGTTGATTGGACAGTGCTTACCCAGTGCTGCAAGATGGATGCAACCTCAAGAAAAACTTCTGCTTACCACAGCCTAAGTTTTTGTTTCCTACAGTTGTATGCACTTCTTGACTTAAGAGCTTTTTGTGTTTGACATATGCCTGCTTCCCTTGCAATCTCTAATTTTGCTGTGAGACTTCAAAGATTTTTCAAAGCAACATCGATACTTTGTCCTGAAGCTTGGAACAGCTGTTGTGGTGAGATTTTTTCATCCATCAACCATGTCTGTGATACAGAGGGACATTAGTACCAAGCACCTATTTTCCATTTGCATAATGCACATCTGAGGTGTTGACAGACCACCTGGAAGATTTTGTGAGCTATTAATCCCATTCACTCCTTTAAGAGAGGCTTTAGCTGTGAAGTGAAACCTGGCTGAAAATGGCAGGTAATTCTAAGTTTTTTTGAGCAACAGTATTTGTGTAGTCATTCCTTGAGGCACAGAAGGAGACCTGCTTGGTTCCCTTTTAATTATGGGTATATTCATTTCAGCTTGTGGTGCAGCTCTTGTCTAATGGTTATTTATTCGCCTGAATACGAACTGCAGTGGTGGCACAAGCACCTAACAGTAAAGCTAAGGGGCAGCAGAGCAATTCTGGCCAATGAGACAGAGAAGAAAAAGATGTCCCTGCTTGGAGCAGCGAGACATAATGCCTTCACAGCCTTGTCCTTTCCTTGTTCTGCTCCAAGTCCATTGCCTGTTTCTGCATCCTAGCTTTAGAGGAAGCGAGAGGAAAGGACCTGCTGTGCCCTTCGTGCCTTGTCTCCTAGAGATCCTGCTACGGCAGCACACGGTCTCTGGCAGCATTGTGTGACTATAGGCAGTTCATAGTGTAAATGTACATTCAGCGTACTTCTCGTGAAGATCTAAGGGGTAACAAACCTCACATTCCTCTTCTGGTGTAACATGTATGAAGACATGGGCTTTAGAAGGACATTGTATAGCAACAAATGTCAATTATTTGAGGTAAGCAACATCTCTTGAGGATCTCAAGGAAAAAAGCAGACATTTTTCTACTGATGGGATAGGCACAGCTGTCAGGAACAAGACCCTATATTATTCCTTAAAAAAAAAAAAAAAGTGTGCGCTTTGATTCCTGTAATAATCCAAATTAAATGCTCACACTGACCCTGAAACTTGTCAGATCACTGCAGTGAAGTGCTTATGTCAAAACCATATCAAAATAACTACTGCAAATCCTAAAACACTGCTGGCAAGGATACTGCAAAAATGTACAGCATTTATTCACGTACAGACAAAAAGGCACAATTCTACTGAATATCTTAACAAAAAATACAGCTGTCTTCAACTAGGTCTTTATAAATACTTCAAAAAAAGGGAGAAAATAAATACAGGATTGGGCCATGTAATATAAAATAGTCATCTCTACATATACTTTTTATGTCTATCTGTTTCTCTTCATGCACCTTTTTGCAATTCATTTCAGCTGAATGGACACCAAAGCTAGGCACATAGTGAAAAATCATTTGTACAAGGTCTTACAAATGTAATGACAGTTTTCTCAAATTTCTGAAATTAAGATTTATACACAACATATATAACCCTTCATGTAGGTTTGTGAGATTTTAAAACCTAGCAAATGGCATTCCAGGCAACTTTACAGAAGTTCAACTAGCCTACAGTTTGACAGAATACACCAATCGTCGTGAGAGATCTCTTGGTCAGTCTGCACAAGGAAAGGTAACACCTAAAACCAGAAATTCAGCAAATGGTTCTATCCCAATAAAATACAGGGCTGGGTTTGTATTGTCACTGCTGTACTTAGAACAACACCTCTTCCACTGAGCGCTAAGCGTGGGAGACAGAACTAACCTACAGAGCTGGTCCTACTGCAGTCTTGTTACAGCTTTTTTGGTTTTGGTTCAGCTTAACTTGAAACATGAGAAAGCTTATTAACCTAAACATCGGGGAATGGAACAGGTAAGGCATGACTTCTGCACAAAGTTAGCATTCATAATAGTGCAAATTAACAAGGTACCTCTTTCAAACCGGTGTGAGGTTCAATGTTTACTTAGAATCAAAATTTAGGTTATTCCATCTATGGCTTGACAAACAATTCCCTATATATGGTCATGAGCTTCTTTATTCCAGGAAACAGCAGTGCCTGCCTGGAAATCATTGCTGTGTGTCGAGTAGAACTTAACTGCATTTACTTTTTGTCTGTCTATTGTTTGATCAAATAAGTAATTTGATTTTAGCACATCCCAAGAGTGACTACGTGACTTCAGATTCATCAGTGCCCTGTTGGACTTCGACCTCCGTAAGTCACAAAGTTAACTTCTTGGGACCAGCAATGGTATTTTAAAAGTATACCATCTAATACAAAATCCCCCTTCTTCAAGGTATCACAAGGGCGACTTCTGAGTTTTAAAACAAATTACAGAGATAGATTCAGTTGAATTATTTAATTGTAACTTGCATAGCAACACAGGGTGTTAATAAGCCTTTTTTTTCCCTTTTTTCCCCTCCCCTTTCCTAATTGAAGCCCCTGGAAGACTCAGTTATGGCAGAGCTCTACTGTGTTTTAAATGCTCCCTGCTCAAGAGGCAGGGGTCTGACATTAAAGTGAGCGGATGTGGTAACGGCAGGCTAGGAGTAGAAAAGGGGGCAGGGGAAGGGGGTTCATTCCGCCCGCCTCTCGGTAGCACGTTGCTGCTGAAACTTTTTCACCAGTACATACCTGACTGACATTTAAGTAGAATTCCAAAATTCACAGGCCACTAACACCCAACGTTACTTGTGCGCTCTACTCTGTACAAAACAGTATCCTAACAATCCGTTAATATTATTGCTCATAGCTTACTAGTTATTGCCATTTGCAATTATTAAAAAAGTACACTATCAGAATACGCGTTCCCTCTTCCATCAAATCTAATCCAGAATAGAACGAAATATTTTTTTCTTCACTTGACTGTAAAGAGCTAACCACAATTTATTGCCTTTCCATATTATTCTATTTAAAAATATATATTCGTGTCCATTTTAAAGCAACCCTTAAGTGTCATAAGCCTGGCTTTCCCAATACATACCATTAGTGCATATGTGGTGGGCTTTGGGAAATCCTACCAACTAGTGCCTTAGAAATGTTTTTCTGAATTGTCATCCTGGAGGCAGGAACAGTGACGGGTTATTCCACAGGGCGCTGCGACCCACGAGCCTGTCCCCTTGCTCAGAACTGAGCCCCTTCAGAGCGTCCTCTGTGCTCATCAGGCAGCTGCAGCCCTCACTTCAGCCTCCTCCTTCTCCAGTATAACAGCACGGTTAAATCTGGTCATCTCTGGTGTATTTACATGTAAACTCTGGAGCTTATGGAGGGTTCTGAATGCAACAGAAAACATTCTGCAGAGAGAGGAAAAAGACCTACCACTGTCCAAGGAAAGTGACCATTTGTAACAGGGTCTAGCAGTGCAGGATGGTTAAACAACCACCTTCGATTCAATTCAATACCCATTGGTTCAGTTAAGAGCTTGTGCTTTTCCAGAAGGCAGGGCAAGGGAGTAAAATTTGATCAGTGCTTTTTGGCTAAAAGGGCTGACTGACCCTTCTAGAAGGTTTTTGTGAGTTATTTTAGTGTTCATCGCAAACTTGAGTAGTGATTTCATTTCTCTGCTTACTTGGGAAAGTTGCAAATAAAAGAGATTCAAACTTCTCTCAGAATTGGGGGCAGTTAAAAAAAAAAACAAAACAGCTTTAAGTGCATGTAAACAAGTTATACAGTTTGGGAATAACAGGTTATCAATTTGTCAGTCTGTAGCCATGTCTAAGAACTCTTTTCTCTCACACCAATAAATAATGTGGAGTTGGCTGGTAGGCAGTGACTCCACTGACACCGCAGCCCTGCATCCAGTCAGGATGCCAGGATGCTTCTAATAATTTCCGTCCTTCTGCTGATAGTGCTGTTTGGGCTGAGCCTCTGCTGCCTGCACTTTTTCTCAGGCACTTCAGTCTCCGAGTCACTCATTTCAGCATCGGGGACGTACCCGTCGTTCTCGTTGTCAAGCTTCCGCTTGCTCCTTGCCCTGTCCTTCGGTGAAACTCTGCCCATGCCCAGGTAAGGGTAGCTGGAGTTCTGGTGGCAGGTCTCCTCGGGGCTCTCACCCTGCTGCTGCCTCTCCCCCTTCTTTGGAATTCGGAATCCACCCCAGTTTTTCACCGGGCTCGTGGGCGTCGTAGGCACTTGAACTACTGTCTGATTGGAGTTTACTTTGACGAGACCCTCCACGCATTTAGGCACTATATCCCTCCGCGTGCCAGGCGCCGACCTACCACCGGAGTGGTTCACAGCCCTTTTATTTTCTGAATGCCTCTGAGAGGGTTCTGTAGGTCTCAGTGGTTTGTGGTTGTGTTTAGAAGTCTTTTCTTTGAGCTCACACTGTGGATGATTGTCTCTTCTTTCTCTGTGGTCTGGTACAACAATGTCATTTTTCTGCTGCGCCGATGCAATCCGTGTTTCTGCAAAGGTCTTGTCAGAATTTGAAAAGCTCCCTGGAGCTGCACCACCTTCCCTTTGGCTGGGCTGCCCCAGCATGGATTTGTCATCACTCCTGGAGCCGTTGCTCACTCTGTCTCTCCTGTGTCGTTTTTTCAAAGGGTGAGTTAGAGATGTACCCATTTGTTTCCTGAAGAATGCAGAATGCCATTTCAAATCCTCTATCTTAGGGGCATTGGGGCCCAACGACGGACTGTTGAACAACACTGCATTTTCCATGGAAGAGGATGAGGAAGGCACACCTAAATGTAAACAAATCAAGTCAAAGTCAAGCAATTCTGTGTCTGGGTACATACAATAACCCCTTTCGAATATATCTGTTTTAACTCTGTTCCTCATGCCTAACACGTTCTTCAGCATAAACAGGTATCTGGCTGCCTATCCAGCACCTTACACCGTGATTATATGGCTCTGTCAAGGTTTCACAACATACTGCTGGTGTAGTTTACTGTATTCTTTCTAAAATATGGCTTATAAGTTACTGAATATTTTAAGGATAATCTAGTTAATGCCGTAACATTGAAGTTACTAATCTTTTCAAGAAAAGACTACTGTCAATAAGATTAGGCAGAAAAAAACTGTTGGTTTAAAACCTGAGTGTTCCCTTTTCCAAATTCATTTCCTTGAACTGCCATCTATGATGCAAGGGAACGCACAGTGAACACCAACGCAGCGGCACTGACACGCTGCACACTTAGGAGGTACCATCTGGCACTTGAATCTAAGTCACGGTCTCCCGGTCATAAGGAGTCGTCAAAGAATCCCACCAGGCAGGGTGGGAGCGGCACACCCCTGTGTGCCCCACGGAGCCCAGCACGCTGCGCCCACCGTCACAGCGACACAGATCCTCGGTTCCGCATTCAATCTGCTGCTGCGCCACAAACTGCACAAGGTTTTAATGAGAATAAACGAGGTCCTGTTTGTCCTTCAAAATTAGTCATTAGCCTGTAACCACACCTCAGTACTTGTGCCTGTGGTCTAATGTGGGAAATACCAGACTGAAGCGTACCTGAAACTCTTTCTTGTTCCAACTGCTTTATGTAGATATTAAATATCTGTTCTTGAACTCTGCAAACTGATCTCTTGATTTTTTCCCTTCGGGTCACCATGTAAGTCAGATTACGCACCTAGAAGACATTAAGATCATGAGTTTTACAGGAACTATGTTTCTACAATGTCAATCTGTGCTTGGAATTAATTGAGTTTAAATACTATACACCGTTAAAATGCATTAGTAACGTAGTTAAATTTAACGTTCCTCAACACACTGCTTAGGAAAGAGTCTTAAATATCAGTTAATGACAGATGAGTCTATCAAATCTTGAGAGGACCACAATACAGAAGTAACTTCTATGGACCCATGAATCATGTATGTATATATATACACACACATGCAATATAAATATATATGTATCTATGAAATGCCTTTATATCTATCTCTATAGGAAATGCCTTGTATATGTCTGTCTATCTCTAGGAAATGCCTATATCTGTATATCCTTAGGAAACACATATTTCTTTCTAGCTACCTTTAAGAAATGCCCATCTATACCTACATATCTGTATCTATACAGGTAATGCCTTCATCCATCTGTCTGTCTGTCCACCTATCGAAAACACCTCTCTATATATCTGTATCTGTTGGAGACTAAATGAAGTACTTGACTTGTAGAATATCATAATTGTGCAATTGCTTAAAATTAGGATGAATTGAAACTTGTTTCATGAGTGACATTGCTCAGCATGAGTAGCTGGATTTACTCAAGCCTGAGGCCACACACTGTGGGATTTTCACCCCAAATGCTGCTGAGCTCAGGCTGAAGTAAGGTCCGGAAACCAGCGCTAACTAAAAGGTAAGATCATCAGAAACTGCATCCTCGCCGTAAGGACAGGAAACAGAGAAAGGTCCCAGCAAGGAACAAGAAGACCCCAGACCCAAATATGACTTCTGGACCAAACCATGGCATGAGGGGAGGTGAACTTAGCCTGTAAGGGTGTGACTGCTGGGGGGTTTCTGTGTTTGGGGGTCCCTCTCAGAGGTCCCAGCTGGAAACAAACCAACCCTGTGGCCAAACACAGCCTGAGCTTTTCCTTCCCGACATGTGGGGGCTGAGCCTGGATCCAGCTGCACCTCGACCCCTCTCCCTGAGGGAGTGCAGGAAGGAAGGAGGGCCGGCCTGAGCCTGTCTATTTCTATAGGAACTGCCTATATTTATCAGTATCTATCTATCTTTAGGAAGTGCCTATATCTAAATACCTGTATCTACTATCTATCCCTAGGGAATGCCTACATGTGTATCTATCTCTCTCTAGGAGATACCGCTGTATGTATGCATGTATCTATCTATCGATCTGTCTATCTCTAGGAAATGCCTATATCTATCTACGGAAAATACCTCTATATATCTCTACATGTATCTCTATAGGAAATGCCTGTATATTGATATCTAGGAAATGCCTATATCTGTATCTATAGATATCCCTAGGAAATGCTTATATAAATATGTAGCTACCTCTACGAAACACCACTGTATATATCTATCTTCATAGGAAATGCCTATATCTATATCTACCTATCTGTAGGAAATACCTACATATATTTACATCTATCCCTAGGAAATGCTTATCTATATCTATCTCTCTGTCTCTCTATAGGAAATGCCTATGTATATCTCCCTATCTCTCAAGGCCTACATATATATCTGTATACAGGAAATGCTATGAATCTGTATCTATCTCTAGGAAATGCCTATATATCTATCTACAGGAAATACCGATATATGGCTGTAGGAAATGCCTATAAATATCTGTATCGGGAAATGCCTATATCTATCTCTATCTATGGGAACTGCCTATATATAGCTGTATCTCTAGGAAATGCCTGTCTATATCTATATAGCTAGATCTCTATCTCTCTGTCCCTAAGAAATGCCTATAAATATACCTCTATGAAATGCCTTTATCTTTCTCTAGGAAACACCTCTCTTCATACACCTATTTCTCTCTAGAGAAACTGCCTACATATGTATATTACCTATCCCTAGGAAATGCCTATAAATAACTTTATGTATCTCTAAAGAAAATGCCTATATATAGCTGCATCTATCTCTGTAAGAAACACCTCCATATATCTCTCCCTAGGAAATGCCTATATCTGTCTATCTGCATAGGAAATGCCTATAAATATCTCTCTCTAAATAAAATGCCTATATATATCTACACCTATCTCTAGGCAATGCCAATATATATCTATATCTTTCTATGCAGGAAATGCCTGTATATATCTATATTTATCTCTACAGGAAATAACTCTTTTGTCAAACAATTGCTACATATCCCTATCTATCTATAGGAAATATCTACCTATATCTATAGAAATACCTATAAATATCTATATTGGGAAATGCCTATATATATCTCAAGGAACTACTTAAAATACCTACACCTATCTTTAGGAACTGCGTACATATCTATATCTTATCTCTATAGGAATTGCCTTTCTATACCTATAGCTATGTATCTTTAGGCTATGCCTATCTATATTCTATCTCCATAGGAAATGCCTATAAATATCTACAGGAAACACCTGTAGATATATATCTATCTACCTGTAGGAAATGTCTCTCTATACCTATCTACTTCTATGGGGAAATATCTATATATGCATAAAGGAAATGCCTATGGATATCTGTATCTATCTGGGATGGAACACCTGCACGCAAGGTCAATAACCAAGGGTGGACTTGGGAAACGGCGCTACCGAGGCTGTGCAGTGACTTACCCGCTCTAGATCCTGCCGGAGGTGCGTGAAGAGCTGCAGCCTTCTGAAGAGGACATCCTGTTCCCGTTTGGCCAGGTTGTCCTCTTCGTCCTTCTTCGGGGTTATCAACGGTTGATTGAAGTTGGCTTTTCTCTTCAGCTTCCAGTACTGGTAAAGGAATTCCACCAGCAGCTCGGGCAGCCGCAGCGCTTTGACCACTTCCAGAGGCTCCACAAATGTATAGAACTCATCCTCCAGCTGCTGGAGCTTCTGCTTGCGGAGGCTGACCCTGTGGGCCTCCTCCTGGTTTTGACCCATGCTGCAGAAAGGGTCGATGTGGGCAGGAAAAGAGCTGTCCTGAATCCCGTTTCCATTCTCCTGGTCTGGGCTTCCACTGAAAGTCTCATCATCCTCTTTCTTGGTGGAGCTGTGCTTGGGACAGTACGACTTGAATTTTACCTCATCATTCTCTGCCAGTATGGTCTTCATCTCCAAGCCACGGTCAAATGCGCAGGTGACGTGAAAGGCTGTTCTGCAGTTCTTCACTGAACACTACAGATATTAAACGCAAAATAATCAAATAGAAATGGAAGAACCCACACTACCTAGAACTATTCAGGCAGCCAGCACTGCTTTGGCAGAACAACCCTGTTACCATGCTCTGCTTCTAGGCTGCAAGTACTTTCTTGCTCTCTCTTCATTAGCTTCACCATCTAATGCTTTCAGGCCAGGCAGCGACCAGGTGGCCCAGCAGGACAGGCCTGGTTAGCCCCTCCCTAGCCCAATCACACAGTGCAGGAGCCAGCACACCCAGGAGCACAGCACTCACAGAGTCACCAGACCTGCTCACGTAAGGCTGCGCTGCACAAACGAGAACCTTCTGCCCTTAACTGTGCCAGCAGAAGAAAGAGGAAAAAAAACTCTGCAGCGGCTACAGCCCAGTCTGAAACCTCTAAATAAAAGTTCTTCCCAGCACCTGGACCCACACTACCCTATAGGCCTTAACTGAGAGGAATTTTTTTCCTGTTATCTCCATTTTATAATGTCAAATATTACATCACTGTTAATCACTACTTCACTGACTGTGGCCTTCACTTCAGCTGGGGGATTAGGAGAATGGGAAATTCCATTTTTTTGTCATTTTCCTTCCCTCCCAGTGAACCCAGCCATCACAGAGCGACAAGCATTAGTTGAGCTGATTTAGCACCTCATTTCAATTATACGTAATTTTCTCTTGCAAAACACTGTCATAGCTATCGCCAGCCACAGACTGAAAGGTTTAGATACATATACGTATGTATATACACACATGCAAACATATGCAATTGTATTGACTCACACCTCTGCCTCCAGTGAAAAGAATCTGAAGTGGACGTGAACATTAGTGCTATTAACTAGCAAGAAACAAACCCACGCTTAACCCGAGTCCTCTAACCTTCAGGAGAAATGCGTCGCACTAGGATGTTTATAAAGCACTTTGTAAAGAAGCCAAACACCTTTCTGCTCTGGGTTTTCCTGCTCAGGCTGACTCAGCAGCCAGGTGGCATGTAAACGTACAACAGAGTGCAAACTGCCCAAGTTTCAAATTAACATTCTTTAATACAAAACCAAGTGCCAAAAGGACTTGAAAAAGCCCAAAGCATCTTTCACCCTTTCGTCTTTTCCTAACAAACAGAGCAAAAGCCACGGGTCCCAACTGCTACGGTTTAGGATAATCAGCTCTCACAGCGGCCAGTGTTTTATTGGGAGAAGGGGGGAAAGCCTGTCTCATTGGAAGGAAACGTGCTGAACCAGGGAGAATATACCCGGTCTCCTTTTCCCCAGCTTATTGCAGCTGCTCTCTGCCCAGCCTGACACGTACTTCCAGCCGCCGGCTTTTCTAATTGCTGTGCACATCTCGTAACATCTCTGGAGGATCTCATCCACCCAACGCCACTTCCTTTGTACTGCAGTGGCTACATATAATGTTCTCCGCTGTATAAAATTTCGCAACCCAAATCTAAGTATTTCTCAATGCTATCTTCAATGATGCCAAGATTTACATAAAACTCTCCTAAAATGTCAGGCACAACTGTCATTTTTTTGTCTTTCCCCCATAATTTCAAATGTAGAGCTGCCTGAAGTGGCAGCCATCGTGCCCACAAGTCATCCTGTGTCGTCACTAGAAGGGGAGAGGTGGTATCAGAACAAACATGGAAGGACACTCCCCTCACCCCTGCACACCAACATAAATACTGAAGTGTTCAACCATTTGTGAAGTCACCCTTCACAAACAGGCCTGGAGAAGGGACAAAACAGCTCTACTTCTTCCGACTCCTTACGAGACAGTGATACCTGTCTCACGGAGCTTTCAGGAGATCATTTTGCTGCAGTACATGACACACTTTGAAGGTGAAGAACATATTACCACAACACCAAGCTAGATTTTATTTTTTTTTCGACACAATCACAACATTGCCCCAAGTGGGACACCTGCCCTTACTCTCATCATTTTTGGGGGGGGAAAGTAGATCAAAGATTTGTTTCATGTCTCAGAAGACCAAGCATCTTCTCTTTCAAAAATCTGGGGCTTAGTAATGTGCTCTCACCATCTCTTCAGATTTTAAAATTGTTCTTAAAGTTATTATTTAACATTCCTGAGCCATTTTCCACTGAAAAGGTTCTGCAAATGTTTTACAGCTAACAACCCTCTACAAATAAGCATGTGAAACCACAGTGCCCAGCGCGAAATGCTCTGGTGCAGAACCATTCAGTTATTTAACAGCGACAATTCCCAAGCTACAGTGAGAAAGGCTGAATCCAAATCCAACTGCAACTGCAGGGACAATTTCAGAAGTACACAATGAGACAAACTGGCACTGGCCCAAGAACATGAGTTGTTGGTAAGAAACAAATGGCTCTATAGTGCTGGCTTTATAGTTGAATTATTGCATACGGAAATCCCTCTTTTTTGGAACTATAAAGACTAGACATTTGTTTTGATTCTGTCCCATCTCACTGTTTTAGGCAGTCACCATCCCTGAGCTCGAAGCCAGACCGATATGGTGGCACTGCTTCCGCACTGGTGGGAACTGGGAAGCACACACCCAGGAGGTTTTTTCCCCTCCGAAACACAAGAGCTCCAAAACTGACCCCTAACTGATGGAGGAAACGGGACTTATTTCCTCAGCTTGTGGCTGGCTTGAGTCTCAGGGAAGACTGGTCAAACAACTTGGTTTTTTCCTAGTGCTCAAGAAGCCTAATATTCATAGAATCATAGAATCATAGAATGGCCCAGGCTGGAAGGGACCTTAGAGATCATTTAATCCAACCTTCCTCTCATGGGCAGGGATGCCTAATATTAGATGCTCTGATACCCTCCTCAGCAACTTAAAAGCTGGACCAACAATAAAACATTTACAGCCAAAACAGTCCAGTGTTAAGTAGTACCCAAAACGAGAAATTCAAAGCTGCAACGAGCTTTATCACCAAAGTGACGGTGTTCACTTCCACTGAGAGCTGGGCATGCTCAGCACTTTAGAAATTCCAGTCAGTACAGGAAACACACAGCTCCCACTGAGGCATCCAACTAGTCTTAGAAGTCGCTAAATAAGAACTAGCAGATCAGTTTCAGCACAGAAGCTTTCAGCATTCAAGCTTTGGTTTTGTTTGTGGTATATGACAGAAATACAGGTTTTTTTCCCTCTACCCAACAACATTCAAGTGCACTGATACACCTATCAGTGTATCTACAAATTAGCAAGTCATAGGGCATCACCCGACTATTATTAATCGCATTTTACTAGAGAGTACGAGCGCGCTAACATTCACCTTGGGTGCAATTAAGTCCATAGTGATGACCAGGAAATCAAAGTTTACTATGAATACACATTTTGTGCATCTACTAAAAACTGATAAAACATAACACACGGGTATTTGTGCAATTAAATTACCTGTATACAAGCTCCAACTTTTTCATCGCAAAGGCTGCACACCAGGGCCCATCGACTGCTGGGAATGTGAGAAATCTTTGTGATGGGCTCCATTTTTTCTGGGCTTCCAATGCTCACCTAAGAGATAAAAAATATAAAACCAGAGAGCGACTATTACGCTGTTAACTGAAAACGGAAATAATTCTATCAAAGAAATCAAATTTCTTGTGTGCCTGTGAAAAATCAGCATGTTTCTCAGTTTGTAAGGAACTAAAAAAATTAAAATTGCTTTTTTAAGAAGTCCCCTTCTCACTGCATGAATAAAATGGTTCCAAGGTGAAGCCCTCCAACTGAAAATTATGATAGAGGATGAGTATTTTGCTTTCGAGAACCCACAGGAATTCTCACTGCCACATACAAACCTTCCTGATTCACCTTTAATGTTCCATTTACAAAATAAAATGGTACGTGGCGAGCTTCCCAGCAGCAAAGGCCTAATTTTTTGAGGCCTAATTTTGATTGACAGAGGTAATGTAATTACTTTCTATAGAGACGGTGCATCATGCTGCCACACTTAGCATCTAGCTGAAAACCTTTCCTACTGTTTTCCTAAGAACTACTAGATATATGCTACGCTCAGTGTAGCAGCACACACTAGGCTGAACCATGGTTTTGACACACTCCTCCTCTCCCAGAATCACAGCAGCCCTGACCTGCCAGAGGATTGGCACCTACCTCTGGAATCCACAGAGCACAGCTAACGTGGACCCACTTGGTGCCACTCCGGGTCGGCTTCATGGCACCACCCTTCTTGGGACACAGCAAACACTTGGGTCGGACGCCGAGCGCGCAGGTCCTGCACAGCCAGCTGCCTTCGGGCACGTTCAGGATCCCGTAACACGCCTGTATTCCCATGTACAGAAAAGAAAACGAAAGAAAACAAAGGTAACAACATGCACTTCTTACTTTTTAGCTGGTTACACATAGCCTCTCACAACCCTCAAAATGTTCTTTATGGAATTTCTAACGCTACGAAAACGTTAGCTTGTGGAGGATCTCAGGATGCTTTCATAACCTTAGCCAACCCCATTACCCATTCATTCCCCAGAAAGATCTCTCAGTGAAAGGAGCAGAAGTCATGGCCAGCTCTCAAAGGGAAAAGTGCAGAATGACAACTAACTAAGATCACCTTCTTGAAAAGACTACATGTTCACAGAGTCCTCCTTCCAGATTATCGTCAGTTGTAACCCTCTTTAAGCTTCAGATGTGACAAGAGCCTCAGGATCAGAGAACCACTACAACCACTCTGACTATCTTGCAAGATAGCCATTTGTACCTTACCACTGTCATAGTCATATTTATTTGTTGTTGGTGCAAGTGCATTTAAGTAACACATGCAAGAAAATGCCATTCTTGTTCACCAGACAACACAGCTTTCCAAACAGTGAACAATGGAGCAAATTCCTTAAAGCCAGGAAGGAAGGACAGGCTGGTAAGGAAGGCATCCGCCACTGTAAGGAGCACTCACGGAAACAGATCTGCTAAAACTCTACCTGTTCTCTCACGCTAAGACTTCTTACCCGCCACAAAAAGGTGGCACACAGCAGTGTTTCATTTGCCTGAAAGTTCTTTTTCCCCTCCCTGCTGAGCCTAAGCTGCTGATATTAAAGGTGTGTTAGCCCCAGAAGCTTGCAGAAAGAGAGGAAAAGCTACAGGAAGAGAAGTGACTGGCTGACAAGGTACACCACCACACGGGTGTGTTCTGGGGATGATACTCTTCACCTTGTAACTTCCTTCACATACAGACAACACAGCTTTTAACTCTCTTGGCTAGAATTACATGTAACAATTCTCCTTCTGAGAATTCTGAAATTCATCTCACAGCTCAATGGTGAACGCCACTACTATATTTAACAGATCAACATCTGTCACGGGAAAAAAACCAATCTGTGATCTTTAATGGTTTGAAGAAGTTTCCGTCACCACCCTTACACACCCATCACGCCCTGGCCGCCGTACCTGGTGCACACAGATATTGCATTTGTCACAAAACACCATTTCATTGTTGTCTTCTCCATCCGGAGACTGACAGACGTCACAGACAACATCTTCGTCATATTCAATGCCAAGTCCTTCTTCCGTCTCAATAGCGTGACTCATGTTATCATAGCACTGTTGTTCAAGTTCCTCCATGACCCTTTCCATCAGGTACTCGTCCAGCTCAGGCATCTCTGGGAAACAAGAATTGTTACTTACTTAAAAGAACAAGTGATAACCACACCATCATGCAACTCCAGCCGAGTAGATACAGCCAACCTCCACCCATACACACTGCATTCCTACACAATCATGTCTATTTCAGCATTAAAAATGTCAAGGTCGTAACTGTATTAAACTAACAGAAGCAAAGTATCCAAACTAATCTTTCAAAATCTTGAGAAAAACTTCCATTAACTGATTTTGGCTTCCAAGTCTTATTCTCATTTTTCTTCCTGGGACAGCGCTGTCTATGGCTTTTGCTTCACTTTTGCAACCCAGATGCTGACTCTTTGGTGAAAGACTTGAGAGTGTTTTGAACGAAAAGTGATGAGGATAGAGGCAGGAAATCAATGACAGAATCTGCTGCAAACCTGCAGTTTCTAACAAGCTGTTGGTTCTTTACAAGTTCTAACCCAATAGGGTGCAGCCCCAACTCAGGTCTCTCAGACCCTGCTACACCAGTAAACGTTTGTTCTAAAAAGTGAAAATCACAGTTGTAATAAATGCAACATCAAATCTGTGACAATAAATAAATGCAACATCTAATGTGGGATTTGGTCTTTTCAAGCAGCATCCATCAGAAAATTATTCATGACACCACAGCTACAGTCTGATTACGTTACAGTATTTTACAGTTCAAATATGTTAATTATATTAAATTACTATTCTAGAACTGAAAAATTATCTGTCATAGAAGCAGGAAGAAAAACATCAAAAAACCCCACAGTGCTGCCCTCGCTGGCTTCCATCTCTCCCTTGCCATGACAATGAGCTGGCCAGAACACTTCCGAGTTGGTATTACACCAACCTTGACCCCAAAATCGTGCCACACAAACACCTGTGGAACCGGGAAAGCTGTACTACTGCCAACAACCACTATCCTCTTGCAAAGCCAGTTTCACACAAGAATTTCCACATGCTTAAATCACTCCAATGAAGCACAGGCTTAGGATGCCCTGGTTTTGGTCTGATTCTCAACACCTAACATTTACTGTGACGTACAGAAGATGGCATCCTCATGATGTGTGTTTACAGAGAAACACCGCCTTTCGGCTCTCCCTGTGGATAAGTGAGCCACAAATTCCACAAAACGAAGAAGTAAAAAATCTCTCCAGCTCCCCCTGATCAGACAAACACTCTACAAAAGTATCTCCAGCTTCCCTTACTGACAGGTAAATCCTTGCAGCAGAGATCAGTGCATCCCACACTACCCACACCGAGCAGCTGAAAGGCAGCCAGAGGAAACATCGAAAATCCTGCTGATGAAAGAGAGTAGATTTTACCCTGCAGCCCAGAAACACCGCAGCAGCAAAGCTGGAGATGGTGGTTTTTAGTCCAGTTTTCAACTAAATTCTAACCTTATGATTGTTACCACTTTATTAAAAAGCCTTAGAGATATGTCACTGACTGTGCATTTATAAGGGTTAAAAAAAGGAAAGCGAGGGGCTGTGGCTTCAGTTCAAATGTTTACGTTCATTCTTTTAAAGACAGAATAGACATTTTCCATATCTGATGCACTTTGACGGGTATCAAAGAAAACACAGGGAATTCACAGCTGCAGGGACACCATAAACAAAGTGCTACAACCGCAGATGATGAAACATTTCACTTTTCAAATGCCCGTTAATATTATCTGTAGACTACAGCATCTGATAAAGCACTCAGTTACGTGTTTCAAGACCCACAACATGGTGCCTGGTACTGACAGGAGCATTTCCTTCCCTCTGTGTACAGCGAAAGTGAGTGGATAAAGATTTAGATCAAACATATTACAAGAAACCACACCGACACACAACATCAGAGATCCGATCTGTCAAATCCTAGTTGTTTAGGGTTTGAAGTCCAACGTGTACTTTTGAAAGTCACGCTGGTGTAGCAGAACAGCTCCCCCAGGGCTTCATGCAGAGGGACAAACTGCATGACGAAGAGCCCCTGTTGTGCGCCGTATCACTGATGCTGCTCACACCCCTGTGTAACGCTGCCATGGCCCTCCTCCGGTTTTGGCAAAAAAACCCAGACACAACATAAAAAGTATTATCATTCTGAATTTGAAGAAAGCAAAGGGGACTTGCTGCTGCTTTCCTGGTGATAACTGGAAAGATAACCCAAACTCCTGAATCTTCAATTGCTTTGAAATCAATCTATCCCAACACTACAAATTTGAGCAAGCCTGACTTGAGATCTGGAAAAAACATACCAGGCCAAGGCTGTGTCATCTGTTTCTTTTGTATGTTGATTTGAAAAGGAGAAACTTTACAACAATTATAAATGGTCAGTTTGTGGTTACCGGGTCTTAAGCCATGCCATGTATGGGTTACAGCCAGGTAAAACCCGTGTGACTAAATTCTAATCCAAACCAGGGAACTGCCAGAAGGCTAAAACAAAAACCCACAGTGTTCAATGTGTCCAAACCTCTTCACTCTGGCACAGAATCTTTTCCCTTATCTAAACAACATGGTAAAAGTTCTGTACTGACTGACATCCTCTTCAATTCCACTGAAATCCTCTCCCAAAGCACACACCCTTCCAGTGAAATGTTGCTCTTCGTGCTGTGCTCCCCTGCCCCTCCCCACACACAAGCCATCCTGTAGCAAAGGGAACAGCTGCTCCCCTTGTGACAGCTCCTTCTCCTACTTTGGACCTGGACCCCATGCGCACAGTAAGGTTTGGGAGGTTCCTCCAATAAATCACTGCAGGAATTCCTTCACGTCTCATTCCCTGTGCAATTCCACAGGCGTTAAGTTCTCTAAACCTCCCAAGACTCTTTGTCCACCTTCTTCACACTGAACACCTCTAGCTAAAAAGATATTACAGATATGTGACACAGAGGAAAATAAGTACATTTACACAAAAAAAAAGACTAACTGGAGAAACTACCGGAATAGTCTATCTGTTGCTTCCTTCAAGGACATTCAGAGCGAAATGATTCTCACTTTGTGAGAATTCCCTTGTGAAACAGAAAGGAGCAGAGACAAAGAAAAAAAAAAACACATGTGGCCAGATCCTGACTTGGTCTGAGCAGATAAAACTAACTTGTTCTGAAAGCATCTATCTTAGGGCTTAATCACATCAAGTCTGGTTTCCTGTGGCTACTCCAACTCATATGATTACTATCTCTTCTTACCACTATCACCTCTTCTCACTGCTGCCCTCCCTAAAATTATTCATAGGATTGCCAGCTTTAAAACAAAACAAAAAATATAAAAAGAAGCAAGAAAATCACAAGCACTCATTGCTTACCCATTTCCTTGAATTCTTCATTGGCCAGTTGCAACCATGCCACGTCCATATCATCGAGATCGTAGCGACACATGCTGTCTGCTAAGGTTCGAATGTCAACACAGCCCAGCTCGGGAGGCTCTGACCGTGACGAAACAATGTACTTCCTGGGACGCGTAAAGGTGCCAGCTTTCGGCTCAGACACAACCCTAAAACAAAGAGACAAGCAGATGTCAGGTACGCTGGGCTGCCATGAGACTTCTTGCTAGAGAATTCAGAACGCCTGATTCAAAGTGACCAGCAGCCATCTAAGCATCCAAGCAATGACCTTGCACCACTGAGATGGGAAAGCAGGACAGCGCACTTAACGTAACAGATTGGCATTATAATAAGAAATTAATTGAAGTTGTCTAAAAACCCAATTCATTCCCAAAATTCTAAACAAAACCAAAAGATTAGAGGACAGAGCTGCGCATACTCTTTCCTGAAATTCACACTTCTAGAGTTTCAAGTTTAAAGCTAGAGCAGGAACACTGTATTTACGTAGTGATGGCTGCCATACACACATATGCTGAACTCCGTTTTAAGACTTTTTAAATAAATCTGTTCAACTGCAAGATCACAAAAATTCAGGGAAAAAAATACTATTTCCTGCTACAACACTGCAGGTGGCTTGGACTAGATGACCTTTAAAGGTCCCTTCCAGCCCAATGCATTTTACGATACGATGATTTAAACTTTTCTTTCTTAGGGTGTGTTTCTTTTGATTTATTTTTTATGTGTGTGCAGAACTACAGAATTGCCATCTTTGTGAAATTCAGAAGACCGTTCCACAGAGAATGAGTAATTTGCACTGGCTTCACCTTCACTTACCCAAGCAGATCCAAGCTCTGGCATCCTGGGTCTGCATTTCCTCTTTCACAATCACTAACGTCATGCTGGGCCAAGCGTAAATATTAATCAGCTGTTGCTGAAACTATCTTCTCTAAGGTTCTGAAGGCTCCAGCTGGCCACCAACCAACTATGAAAGCCTATTTCAGCTGCAAGCCAACTGAAATTTTCTTTGACCACAGGCATTGGTTCAGGAAACAGTAAAGTAGCTACAGCACATAACTTGCTCTAGGTCAGATTTCTGCAATGCCGCAACTTAGCTAAGCCAGGAGACGGGCAAAAACTCACCCACCACAGCAGTCACTCTACCAGCAAGCTGGTGACTTGCCTCCAAACAGCAAGGGAGCTCTGGCAGCCCATCTGCAGCGTGTCTCTCTCAGCAGAGGACACTGTACCTTCTTCCCAGTTACCTGCACAACTGAAATTCAGTTTGGCTAAAACCCGTTTCACAACATAACGCTGGCACCTCCAGGAGCAACAGGCCACACTGCCCAGCGACTGTCTCCCGCAGCACCAGCGTTGATGATTTTCAGGGCTCTAGTGCTACAAGGGAGGAGATAGCACCACTCCATGCAGACACAGCTCACTGCTGGCAATAGCCTAAGCTCCACAAGAGGGGTATCTCCACCTTGTTTTGCCCCCATCCGAGGTCCAGTGAGTTAACCCCTCCTCCTATTGCAAGACCCTGATCTGTCACTACTGTGTCCGAACATACAGTTCTCATGAAACCCTCCACCTGTTTCAGTCTCCTGCACAGCCCTAAATCTCCCCCTCATCTAGCCTATTTTGGAAAACAACCTGAGAAATGGTAGGCAAGAGCCAAATGCTGCACTTGGGGCTTCTGAGGTACAGAAGGTGACTGCAGAAGAATATGAATCCGAATGACCTCGCCAGGCTCACTGCACTGGCCAAACCATTCCTGGTCATACTGTGCAGTATTAAAATATTCCAGACTACTACATCTCACAGAGAAATTACTTTAAACTGTGTGTCTCTCTCTCAATCTTCTATACCATAAATTCCTTCATAACTATGTCTCCATGTGAAAATCATAACCTCTGGGCAGCATCCTGCACATGCTGTCTAAATACCACTGTAGTGGCAAAGAACGAATAAGCATAGGTAGTTTGGCTTCAAAACACAACCTTCACCTCTTCATTTTTGTGGCAGAAACTAGTAAAAATAAAAAAGCAACACTTACTACAGAGCAAAACCCACATTCAACTGAATTATCCATGTGACTACATGCTTACAATGAATCACCACACAGTCTTGCTCCCTCCACCCCCTGGCCTTACTCATCCTGCCCTGACCAGCTGCTACAAGGCCAAAACCTTTTATTCTCTATTATGTACCACATTAGCATCAATTCTCTGCCCTGTGTTTTCCTTTTCTTCTACACCAGCTACTATGTGGCTATTGCTGATTCAATCTACCGAACATCTCCCTCCCAAAGTTAAGCACTGAACAGTTACAGCACTGCCACGGCAGGACTCTCCAAGTGTCCTGTGAAGGGGCAAACAGGATAATAACCAGGCATCAGAGTGTCACTGACCAGCAGGTGCTCACTAGCAGGGCCACACAAGAAAGCTCTGCAACTAAAGAAAAGGGGTGCCTTCTGTGCTCAGCCATAGGTACCTTCTTTCCCTAACTCCTTTAATATCTTAAATTTGGAGCAACAGCTCTGTTGGCCATTAGGAGAGAACAGCTCTCTCCTAAATGAGCATCTCGATCTGATAGAGCCAACACACCACCTCCCTGAAAGATACAAAGTGGGGATCCCCTGGAAGGTGTCCCTCTGCTAAAACCCACGGGTTTCCTGGTCCTCCTGCAGCCTTGGGAGATGCTTGAAAGAGAAAAAGCAGTGAGGAGACAATGTGAGCACACACGTACAACGCGTGTGCACTTATGCAGGGTCTGGGGGAGGTCAGTGTGGAGCAGGCTGTGAGCGCTGCAGGGAAATGGTATGTTCCCGTGTTCCAAACTGCACAGCAGAGAGGAAAACGCTGGGTTCTCATCGGAGCTCCATGTATAATCCTTCAGGAGGAGAAGGAAAGTGTTTACCTGATGTCCAGCTAACCTCCCCACCGTACAGGCCTAGCAGGGCTGAGCAGCGGTCTGCAGGTTGCTGCACAGAACACAAGCTCCAACAAACTTTCCTGTAGTCCCCATACTCCAAGGTTAAAGCAGGCAGATGCAGACCTGATAGAACCAGTGTCGCATCACCCAGAACTTGTAGCTGTATATCCAAGACTGGGCTCTTCTCACCCCATCAGCACTGGTGGTTTATCTGGTAATGCCTTATGAGCCAGCCTGGACTTACTCAAAGAGAGCTGCTATGATTAAATGGGAGTAATCTTTGTTCTTCTCCTCTTTCTCCAATTCTAATCCCAGTTAATCATAAAATAGATTGGCTGCAGAACACTCCTGCCCTTATAACCGTTCTGTTCCATTTGAAAGAGAAAACAATACCCAAGTGTAACAAACAAAGTAAGGAAAATGAGGGTTTCTTGGATAAGAGCTAGAAAATTTAACATTAATGTGTTTAGTTACATGCACATCTGGATGGTTATTAAAGCATCTGAAATGTTGGACAAGAAACAATTTCCTAAGTTAGTAAATGAAACAACCAAAAAAAATAATGTGAAACGAAAATAAATGCAGTATTTTCTCTAGCCCTTAAATCTGGCTTGTCTAACTGCTCCTTGAAAGGAACCCATGACTTGGAATGAAGCACAAGAAGGACCAGACAAGGGCTCTCCCAGCAGCGCTGAATGAGGCCCAGTCTGGGCTTAAAAACAGAAGCTACTTTTAAGGTTCTGTCACCACACTCCATCATAACATAACGCCAGAAACAAGCCTCTGACATTAATATTTCAATGCACAGGCAGAGCAGGCCTGACTCTTGACCTCTCCAACCATTCCAAAAATTGAGGTAGGTTGCTCGTCGTCTCCGAGAACCAAGACCTTTCTAGCTAGACACTGTGGAATAAAGCTCAAGCAGCCAAGGTAATGTAGACATAAGCCACTAGCGTAAATGTGTGTGTATTAATTTACATTCCTCCAAACTATACCTGGCTACTGGTTCTGGGATGTTCCCTGGGCTAACTGGCACCTGAACTCCCTTTTCCCACTCCTGCCTCCAGGGGTCTGCCAGCACATAGTATTCATCAGGGTTCAGCTGGAAGGAGTCATGTAACTTCATGGCAGTGATCAGGTCCGTTCTGAACACCTGCAAAGAGAGTGACCAAGAGAGAAAAATAGAGACACTGACATTTGATATTTACACTCTATGATTCACAGCTTCAGGGTAACCATGGAGCACAGCGTGTAACAAGGTCACTGTATCAACAGCGAACTAACCCAGCCCACTGCAGGACAGAAGTTGAGCTTCATCGCAGGGAACGGGGCGTCTCAAGGGGCAAGCACTGACAGAACAACTTCCAGCTAACTCCATCACAAGTCCTGGCACTCCTCCTGTGCTGAAGCCATAACCTGAAGAGGTGCCACCCACTTTTACCTCTGTCTGGGCTGCAATAAAGGCCGCAGGAGCTTTGAGTCTTGTAACAGCAGTACAAGACAGACTCATTTCCACGCCACAGGGTTTTTTGGGTTCTTGTAAAATTACTGTAAAATTTTGTAAAATTCTGACTAATCCAGAGACATTCTAGAAATTCCATATGGTAGAAATCAAGGCCCAACTCTACCATGACCAGCTGCAAGAGGAAATTCTAAGGAGATGACTCTCTGTGCAAGTATTTAAAACAATAACCCAAAAGATGAACTGAAGACCCAACTGGAATTGCGGTGGCAGCTCTCTGTTCAGCAAAGGTGCTGGGTATTCCCTCACCCACAGACACCTCCACGCTATTTTACTTTGCCTTTGCAAAGGCATCCACCCCTAAAACGTGCAGGACATCTGGCAACTTTTGGGTTAGCAGCCATAAAGAAGCAGCAGTGCTGTCTTCAACAAGTCATGGAATGAAATAAAAAGGGATTTACTCGTGTTGCAGGCATGCTGGGGTACTGGTGTGGCAGCTTCAGCCTGGTTGGCCACTGCCTATGAGCACTGCAGAAAGCCAAGGGTGCTACCACAGGCATCAGAACTATAAGCCTGCACTTGTTTACATGTCTTCCAGCTCTCCCCACCCTGCTCTCCCTGCAAGGCATGGCTGCACTCAGCACTCCTCACCTTCATAACCATCAATTTTTAGCTACTCAATGCCACATTCAAAGGAAGGGGTTAAAAAGCAACCAGCTGACAGAAAATAAGTACCACCAGGACAAGAAGAAGATAGGTAACATCTTACGAAAAGCTCTCCTGTGGCAGACAGCCAGCAGCCATCCAGCCCTGTGTCGCACACTTCAAAAGGAACAGATGATCAAGGTAGTGCTCCTAGACACAACCTCCCAGTCCAGAACCAACGGCCACGCTGTTCTACACTAGCTCCAGCCAAGTGTTGCATCTGGCTGAGGAAGAACAGGATCTACACATAGTGAGAATCAGGCAGGCCTCCCCAGGACAGCAATTTCTGTCATACGTTATTCACACACCTGAAATCTCAATAGATTCCCTACATTTTGGGGGAAGTATTTTAGGGAACCAGTGAACCTGACAGTTAATTATACCTCTGAGAATATTTCGAAGTGTGATTTGCCTCATCGCACTACACATCTTGAAATTTCTCCTCCCTCCCAAAACACGCTCACTACTCCACTTCTGTCTCAGTTTCTATTCTGTTTCTATTTCCAGTCTGGTTTTGTCATAAAAATAGCATAAAACCATGACATTTTTCTTAACACTTGTCTTGACATGTTCAGAAAAACTGCCAACATTTTAAAATAAAGAATAATATTATCATATGAAGGAAAAGGTGAATGCAGGTAATGAAATATAATGAAATGTTTTAAATGATCCAACTACAATTCTTGTGAGGCTCCAATCAAGAAATGAAAAATAAGCCACAAAGTAAACTGGCTCACAAAACAAACAAGCACAGCTGGCCAGGGGATTCTGCACTTCTAAGTGAGTTCAATTAAAGCAATCAAATGCCAAACAAAAGGAAGACCAAAAACACAAAATGGGATGCAAAACTTGCTCAATCTGAGAGCCAAAGTAACTCAGGCTCTCAGATACATTTGTCATAAAATTCCCTCAGAAGCAAAGCTAATGCAGCACCTGACAGCCAAGAAACTCCTTCCCAGACCAGTGGCCCTGTGACACCATTCTTTCTGCTCTCATTTCCGATGCAATCGGACTGCCCCGAGCAAAGCAAGAGTTTACAGAAGTGCTGGCTCTCAGAAGCACTGAACACTTCAGAGCTAAAGGGTGAAACCCTGGCCACGCTGAAGTCAATGGGAATGTTGCCACCAACTTCAATGAGACCAGGATTTCACCCGGGGAGTTTAGCAAGTGTCACTTTTCTGCCAGCACGCTTGTCATCAGACCAGCTGAGACAATGCAAAGGGAGAGAGCGAGGGAGGGAGAGGTGGAAAAGATTGTGGAATAGAGCTAGAGGGCAGCAGATGCGAAGTCCGTCCAGTCTGAGAAAACAAGAGAGAACTAAACTGCAAAGATTCTGGTAATAAATGCAAGGAAAGGGAGAGGACAAAAAAGAAGCACACACAAAAAAAAACCCCTAGCAAGATTTGCAGTTATCTCAGATTATTCCATGATAGCATTTCATGAGGTGGTTCTCAAAACTACACTTCTAAGGGACGTACACAAGATAATTAAGGAAAGCAAGACCATCACCAGCAAGAATAAATTCACCAGAGGTTTCCACATTCACAAAGTCTTGAACAATGCACAATCAAAAACTGGAAAACATCAGCACTGGGTGTAGTTCACACTAAGCATTGAACAGGATTCTTCTTGTGAAAACTCTTCTCTGGGTCCTAAGTATACTGTCAGTGGGGAGGGTAATAAAGTATGTTTCTTCTCTACATCAATCACTCACTAACGCATCGGAAATACATGTATTGGGCAAGTACTTAAAATGAAGAAATTCTATCTCCCACAGCTAATGTTCTCTTTGCAGCCTCTGCAATGTCTACAGCACAGTACTTGCCTCAAGATAGGGACACTCAGCAAGAATATTTCCCAAGAACTGGATCACATATATGTGTTACTAACAGTTGATCCATCCTGGAAAGTTCAAAGATTTCTATCTCCTTTGATAGGATTTCCTCAAAGTACCATGCAAGACACAACTGTCACAGGAAGGATTTGTAGTTTGACAAGCACTTTAATAAAGATCACATACCGATATCCAGTATCAACTATGAAACAAATGCACCTAATGTAAATTTTCACTGTTCACCGATCAACCTACAAATAAAACCCCGATGACAAAAATACCAGAAGACTCCTCAGTTATGCTGAATGAGTGTCAGACTATAATAAAATTCACAGACCGCAAGTGCTGCTGGCAGTGGCTGTGCCAATAGCTGAACTCCCTAATTTCCTGGCAAAAAAAAAAAAAGGGGGGGGGGGGGGCATGTGTCAGTTAAAGACTAGCAAAAATTAAAGACAATGTAAATCTAAAGAAATGGATCCATTACCAGAACATGTATAAAGCTTTGCATCTGACAGATGTAACAAAATGCAAATCAAATTCCAGAAATACCTCAGAAGGTTTTCGATCTTCACGTTTGGAACACGAAGCCCTCCGATGTCGAGGTCTGGAATGCTGGGACCAGGTGGACACACCTAGGATACAGAAATGATCATTTGCGGACACTGCTGCCATCTACCCATAAAAGCCTTTGCTCTCCCCGCACACCCAAGGTGGCCAATTGACTTTGGTGGGGCTGTATGAGTAAGGCAAGCTAGAGTCAGGCTTCTGTGGCAAACCTCCTAAAGACTCTTTTTGAAAATGAAACAGAAAATAAGTTACTCAGTGATAAACTTCTGTGATCGCTCTTCTGCTTCTGTGTGGTTTATAATTTTCTACTGATACAGACATGTAAGGGCTGCACCGCACTTCTCAGCCTCCTACCCAGCATTTAAAGAAAGCAACTTCACAACACACTTCCCCCCGAGCATCAGTAAGCCACTTCCTACAGATTAAAAACTGACCAGGAGGTCTGCTGGTACCCTAAGATGTACTCTTTGAAGCTGACGTATTGATGTGCTAAATACCATTATCAGTTATCCAATTTTTACAAGAGCAAGCCTTTTCAAAACGAAGCACATCGCCATGTACACACAGTGGGGCCCAGGAAACAAGCTGTTGTCTCTTCTCCTGAGCAAATCTCTCAGTGTGCTTGTACAATTTTTGTCTGCATAATTATTCATTACGTTCCAAACAAATTATACCTTTTTGCCTTGAAACCTTTTGACAGAGTCTCTGACAGCTTTCAGAAATACTGTAACAGGAAAAAAGGAAAAAGGGAAAGAATCTACACTCCACTGACAAGGTAGTGCTTTGACACCAGAATATATTATACCTGTGCAAAGCAACCAATTTTAATTCAAATTTACTGGTATGGCAGGTATTTTCCACTGCCGAGTACACAGTAGTGATGGAAAAAAAAAACCCACAATAAATTCCTCTGTGTTGGAGAGACGAAGGACTTGTAGTAAGACCTACATCTTAAACTCTAAAGGACGAACACAGAATATGCAACTCGGGACATGAATTATAGACAAATAAAACGGAACTGAGCAAAGGCCTTCCGACACTGCTCTCTTCTTCGCTGCCTGTGCACATAAATGCTAAGAGTGAAAAGTGTAAGGCTAGAGTTAGAGTGTGTAAGAGCAATATTGCCTCACATCATCCTGCAGAAACCTCTTGGCAATCAGAAAGCAGTTCTAAACAGATCACATAGGACTGATTAAGTTCTCTATTAAAATTCATTTTCAATGTGATGTCCAGGATTTTTACTGAAAAGATACAACTAAGTAAAAAGCCATCAGAAGAACTAACTCTGTTGTAGCAAAGTTTTTGTCTTATCTTTTCAGTTAGTTACATATTAAGGAATCTGCCCCAATAAAAACCACTCTAACAACAGACATTACTCACAACATGCTTATTGGTCAATTAAAGCAAGGTACACAGCAAACAGCTAAAAATCTTCTCTTTTGAGGTAAGAATACAGAAAACATCATCTTAAGCAATTAGTCTTTTAATATAATAACTGGTGATTTGAAAGGTTTTTAAAAAGTCATGGACACTTTTCCGAAGCCCCTCCATTTTTCAACAATAATTTGCTATTTCTATGAAGTTAGAAAAAAGGAAAATGAAAGGAAAAAAGCGACCAACTGCCAATTACTAATCTATGTGGAAAGTCAGACTCCCAAAATAAGTTAACTACCATTCCATTTAAACGTTCTCTTGAAAACTAAAGAAAAAAACCACAAACGGCAGCATAAACTCCTTCTGTGGATCCTATCAACCCGTACTCAAACTCAAAAAAGTCTGAAGGAAACAAGTGAAATCACTCAAGAAGTGTCAGGTACACAGTTAAAATTCACGACAGTTAAAATTCACGACAATAAACAGATGTTTCTCCTACAATATAACAATACAACTAGCATTTTAACATTCAGACAGATGTGATTTCTTTAATCAACAGCCACCAGAAGACACAGACCACAGACATACCCGCAGGTTAGCATTCAGTTCTCGTGGATTCGATATCTTCCATCAACAAGACATTAACATTTGAGCAACTACCTGCCATTGAGGTATTCGACTAGTCAGACCACTGCACCAGCAAGTCAGACACTTGGAAATTTCTAATTCATTTGTGGATCTGAGTGTTTTGTACACTGCTGGACCTGGGGGCAGGAGCCTGCATACAAGGTAAGGAATGAGGAAGCTCTACAGGCAAAGCGCGATTTGATTCTGAAGTTTCTCTGGGAGAAGAGCTGGTGAGTCTGGAGGCTTTAATCCAGTTGTTCCTAAGTAGTGCATGCATCTGGCAAAAGCAGAGCGGTAGTAGCACGACTTATTTCTGGATTTGTGCTTTAATTCAGCTCTGATGACAACTAACCATGAACTCAAAACAAGTAAGCAAGGATATGGGCTTTTTAAAAAAAAAAAAAAAATATTAAGATGGATTTCCAGGTCTCTCTCAGGCCACAGAGAAACTACAAAGGTTAAGAGTAAAATATCCCCACCACACCTTCCATCTCCATTTCTTACTAGTACTGCATCATCTGCAGGTGCCACACAGGAAAATAGCATCTTAAATGCATTTTAGACACAGTCCATGTACACAAGGGTTAGGCTACTAGATTAATTAACAATTCCATGCAACATGAAAGGCCAAGTCTCAGCACCAAACCTACAAAATTTTCATTTTAAATTACTCTTTTTTAAGCACTGTATGAACAAATACAGCCAGCCTTCCTCAGGATTTATTATAATGAGTCATTTTTCCATGCTAACCAACTTCCTACAACGAATAAGAAAACAAATAGTTTCTTACAAAGCTCTCTAATAGCTGGTTCCTTGCACATAAAATTGGCCAACGCATAGTGAAAACACATAATGTTTTCACTAAGTTACTGAAGAGACTTGTATTTTTCTGAGCAGTATAAAGTAACTGTACATAATACTATGAGAAATAGGTGGAAGAATTTCTCATGGGACTGAGATTTTACAACCCACTAAGATCTGTAACTGTAGCTAACAGATGACCTTTGGCAAGGGCTTCACTTCAGTGGGGAAAACATTTACTCACTGAATAAACAAAACCCTACTATAAGGCAGGCATTCAGAGATTCAAACAACTACCACCACTTAAACACAAGACTGCAAGAAATTGAAGGAGCCAGTCAAATGACAGTAAAATATCCAGCCCGTAACAGTATGAAATGTAACTGCTTTTGAAATCTCAAGTAAGAGTTTCCACTCCGCTTCCATTTAAGTTAATGGCAGAATATCACTGCCTGCAACAGTGCCAAGACCCAGGCTCTGAATTAGCCAAAGCTGCATTCATTAATAAGCAATACACCCACTCTGAGTACACCATAAAAGTGCAGGAGGAAAACGAAGGATGTTATTCATCTTTTAAGCATCCTTTCCATATTTTCGTAACTAATCCAGAAAAGGGACCTCACTGAAAGAAAAAAAAAAAAAAATCACAGCCAATTACAGCTACTTCAGTGACTAATGACCCAATTTGTACATCTTAACACACAAAGTAAGAACCATTCCAGGGTTATACAGAAGGAACCATCTACTACGGTCACAACAAACACAGGATTTCAGAACAGCTCTTCTGTATTATAAAAGCACGAGTTATTTAGAGAGGTTCCAGACACTTTTCACCAAAATCATCTTCTTGCACTAAGTATACAGAATTACTATATTCATCAACAGTTTTCTGAATACTAGCCTTAGTCCCAAAATGGATTAGGATCACTAAAACAAGAAAAACAACTGAAGATCACGGCAGTTACACCCAGTTTTGCTGAAATACCAAAATAAAAACAACACAGGAAGTCTGAATCACTGGGATCTGGGAGATAAAACTTTCATAAGGTAACATCATATACCTCAGGGGAGAAACAAGTTCTACACAAGATGAAAATCAATGAGATGTTAGAGAGCCCTTACCACCAAAAGACACATGAATAACCACAAATGCGAAAAACACGTAACTCCAAAACACAAAACTAAGCAATCACATATAAAACAGACATCTGTACCATCATTAAGCACCACAGATAAAATGTGTCTCTTCAAGCACCTATCTTGTCACAGACTGTTCGAGTTAAGGACGGACATAGCAGTCTGGCTACCATCACCAGTCCAGGAGACACACCAAGACCGTTCTGATTCTTTTATAGTCAGAATTCTTCCAGATGCCCTAGGTATTCCTACGTTTTAAAAGGTTCTCATCACCGAGAATGCTGGTAGAAGGATCAGACTCTTACCACACGTCTCAGCGTGCCCTTTGCCTTTACCCACTTACAAACACCAAGAAGAAATCACAAATCACTAACACGGTGTAACTCACACACAAAGAGGCACGGCTCTAACTACCGGTGCTGGAAAGGGGATTCCTAAAACTTGAGAAGGGAAACTTTCTCTTGCCCTAAGCTATTATATACACCTTACATTGTAAATACAGTGCTTTTATAATACTGCTACAGGGTGTATATAACACATGGGCCTCCTGACAATAAAAGAAAGTGAGCCAGGAGTGTGAATTCTTTTTCTGTATTTGTGAAGAACATACGCTGCCTGAAAGAAAAAAAACATAATCAATTTTAACTGTATCAATTTATTAAATAATCTGTCAAGAATTTGTTTTGATTCCAGAAAAGCCCACCAAAACAGAAAATTCCTCGGCACCAATAAAGCAATTCCAGCCCTCCAGGAATTCCACCCCACAACTAATATACTGCTCAGCACGAGCAGAAAAGGCTCAGCTATTACGGACCACGCACAGGGCTGTTGTAAAGCCACCTGCAAGGCACCCAGCTGCGTCCCTGGAGAACTACCTGCTGCTACAGCCACTGAACACTTCGAAGCCTCAGATCACTGCGCGCCTGAAAGCACTTCTCCCGCCATAAATACACCATTACGCCAGGCAGCACAACAGAGCAAAACATCCCCGACACGGATGTACGTCTGGCTGTCACTTCTGCTTAACTCCGGCATTTCCAGATGCCCATCCTGCTCCTCAGCTCACTCTGAGACCAACTAGGAGCTGCTGCCAACACTCTGTCAGAAAGATCTGCAGCCTGAGGAGAAAACATAGATGCTCAGTCTCCGCATTTAGTGCCTGGCCCACAACTCCTACAGTAAGGGTTCCTGTCACTTAGACATAACTCCGTGTGTAGATCCAAATTCCAGCACAGATAAAGCAGAAGCTGACTATTCTGAGGGCAGTTTTCCATTATGTTAGGTACAGAAAGAGCTGTCAGTGCAGAAGTCTTCAGGCCTTATCACAGAGAAAGAAGCATGTCTGCAAATATAACCTACATCACCATTTCACACAGCCAAATCCCTCTTCTCATGTTTCTGTTGCTGGAGGATTTCCCCATCTATCCTCCTTATCTTTATGTAATGGCACGTTATTACACAATAACCTCATTCAAGATCAAAACAGAAAAAGCAACGGCCTTTTATCTCTTGTCAACACCAATCCTACGCAAAGTTTAGTGTCATTTGACAACTACCCAATTGCAGCTGCTGAACAATGCATGGATCCATATGATCTCTGCAGTGCTTTCCAACAACGCTGCAAAATTGCTCAGTATCTGACACACCTAATCAACAGCCTTTGCAGCTCTCTATCACCACAGTTCAACACAAGTTCCCTCCTGTGATCCCATTTCTCAGTAGCACGCATTTGAGTTGTATAATCTCAAAGAACACACATATAACCACGCGTAGGCACGCTTCTGACCGTGAGAAATTCCTAGATGTCGTCTACAAAAGACCCAAGTGCCACTCTAGCTCCCCAGTTCAAGGCTTCCCACTGCAGCAGTGTCTGGTAAACAGTACACAAAGTTTTAGCACAAGTTTAATGCAACTGTCAGTTCGAGCACCTCCCAAGATAGCATCACATGATGTTGTGAGGCCTTAAAACTCCAGCAGAGATAGGTGCACTCCACATTAGCAGTCTTGTAAAGAAGAACATGCCTCTTGAAAAACAATGGTGACAATTACAGGGCATTGCTTCCTCAGATGTGATATCCTATCAACGCAGGTAAGTCTTTCAAATCACCCTTCCAGAGTGCTCAAAACCATTAACAACTTCACCAAAAGTCACCCTGCTCAAGTGAGCCTGACTCCCAGGTAAGATGCTAGTTCCGACTATGTCCCAGCACTCCAAATGCCACAATCCTTTTTATAAAGCACAGGAGTAACCACTCAACTTGCTGTTTTGCCTAAATCTTAGCACTGTAACACTCCGTTGTATAATGACCAGCCCTCACCTACCAGCCAGTTCAATGGAAAAAACAAAAATCATCTTCATTTCCTTTCCATAAAACGTTGCACAGCGTTACACACGCTGCCAAGTAACTGCCTACCACGCTTCAGGCCAGCAGCAGCTGCTGTTCCCTGGTAAACGACACGCACCTAAGGTTATGTCCCCCACAACCTTTGTGAAGGCACTCCGGCATCCACCTCAAACACCATGGGAATCCACCAGGATGAAAAGCCCTTTCCAACCTACGATACCCATCATTCAGTCAGAGCAATGGTTATTGGCACACTATGTTTAACTTTAAAATAACATTTGTTTAGCAATGATAGAATAAAGGTTCATCTAAATTACAGAACTCTATTCCCTAATCCACAAGTATTAAATCTTTCAAATCTCAGAAATATTTTTCATCTGCAAGTGTCTTCAGTTCTCTCAGATACTGCATGTAGGAGTGTGATGAATTGATATAACCCCTCCAAGAATAAATGAGGAGGAATTGTGGGAGCAAGCATATTGTGAAGAAAATCATGCTCTGAATTCCTTCCTCAGGGAAAACAGTGACCAAACTCTCTTTGACATCAAGCAAGGGCTGGATTTCACCCAAACTCCCTGCAATACAACTGTCTGAGCTTCAGATCTTGCCTCAAACACAATCTGTCCATGCGTTCCAGCAATTTGTGCAAAAGGAATGCCCTGAAGCCATAAATGGAAAAAAAAAGGAATATTCAGCACAGAACACCTTTGCAGATTTACAGACCAATGAGGTAAAAAGTCAGGTCAAACAGTGATCAGCCAAAATAAAATGGCTTCATATCTAGCATTTAATTAGATTAAGACCTGGAATCAGAAAGAGAAGTTTTTGCAGAGGAGGAGCAAGCTGAAATACAATGTAACACAAATTGCTTTAAAACTATCGAAGTCCTAGCTAGCCATGCAGATAACAAGGATGTAATTGAGTTTGAGGTAAACATTATTAATTTACTTAACAGAGGTTTTAAAGAAGATGGCATGTACACCACAAGGCTCTTCTGATAGGCCTGCCTAATATTAACATCTCTTACAGTTGCCATAATACATTATCTGGAAAGGGACAAAAAAAGAATTACTTATAGGTGCCAATAAACTTAAACCCTTACCCAAGCCTCTCCAATACCACTTCTCTGTATTTAACAAAAGTTCAAAATCCAGAACTATGCCTGCAGCTGCTTTTCCTTCAATTATATTTCATGGATAAAATGTTCAAAAGTAACCTTTAATTTCAGGAAACTAAATATCGGAGAATACAGATACCCAGGGACTAACTGCAGAACTGCTGTGCACAACTTGCCCTCACACCTCCTGCCCAGCGCTTCAAATATACTATTTTGGCTTAATGTCTAAATGAGGATTTTGAAGCTCAATGGTTTTCAGTAGTTAGGTTGAACGACATAAAATGAACACTTTGGGGAGCTTCAAGTCTGCACTTAGTTCTTGGGAAACGATCAAGTCAGAGGGCAAAAAAGAAGTGATAAGAAAAGCAAACGCTCTGCCTAGAAGCTTCAACATTTTAAAATACTGCCCATAATATCTAACTACCCGCACTAAAACATCTTGCGTAAGTAAATACATGTATGTACTCCAGGACTGCAGCAATGTTGTTAAGCGTTTTCTGTATTTCACCCATGAATGTAAACAATCTTCCATTCTTTCACCCCACAAAAGGAGAGCACCTTTTCCTCCTCTGAAGAACCACAGATTATTTTCCAGGTTAGCACCAGCCTACCTGCTGGAGTTTACCCCGGACAAGCATCATCATTCAGATAAACGTTTACCCAGTGACACTCACAATGAATCTGTGACACCTGATCATACGGTATGAAAACAACTTCAGAACTGAAGAAACCCAACAGCTGGAGGCTCAGTCCTCACCTTGTGAGGTGAAGGAGAGCAGGGCTGAGCTCTGAGCTGAAGGACTCCCGAGTTCAGTAGGATGGGAACGCAAGGAGCGCAGTGGAAGGCCGAGAGGTGCCACTGACTAAAGGGAAGCAGATGTTTGGCAACAGTATTCCAACTAAGTGTTGATTAAAATTTCAACTTCTCAGTTAGAAGACAGCTTCTTGAAGCGCTCAGAATAATCTATTTAACTGTTTTGGCCTCTAGAAACTCTAAGGAAAAATAGCTCACTAAAAACTTAAAAGCCTTTAACACAGAGCCCAGAAATTAATTGAAATTTTTACCCTGTGGTTTTTTAGGCAACAAAATCTGCTTTCCCTTCTAACACTAGTAGCAGTACAGTGAATCAGAGATACTACTGACAAAGGAGTAATATGGAAATTAACATAGTGAGAGTACTCAGTAGTTCTACCAAAGACAAGAAAAGATTAAACGAAGGTGAAACCTCTAAGGGGAGACCCTTGACATTCAAACATATTTACAAGGAATTACTCGTATCTCCTATAACAGAAAAAGTAGAGAGAAAGGGCCCGAGCGTCAGACACAGCTCTCAAGGAAGTATTCATGACAAAAGACCTTGGAGATGCTGACCTGGCATGGAATGTTATCTCCACTTCTGATTACTAAACCCTGATCTTTTTGAACATGTGTGTAGTACTAGAACGAATATGCAGGAACCTGCATCTGAATTCACCCAGTAACTTCACAACAGGAAAAAAAACATAATCAAGTCAACAAAAAAATGTAATTAAAGGGAAGTGATATAAATTTCAAACTCCACTTGCAAAATCTTTTAAAATTTCACTAACTTTTGCTATGTAATTTATGCAACAAATAATTATTCATATCAATTAGGCTTTAAAAATCAAGAGCTTAGGGCAAGGGTTTGTTTTTTTTTCCTAACTCATATTCTTAGATCTTGATCTATGGAACAGATGAAAACAGTTTTTTGGAAAACATAATTCAGTAAGTCAACATCTCCATTCCAGATAGTTATATATCAAATGACATTACAAACAAGCATTCTAATCAGCAACAAATGAGCTTCAATCTCAAAATGAGCTGCTTCATATTTTATTTGGTAAAGCCTGTAAACAAGAGCTCCATGAAGGGATCAAAGAGTTAAAATAGATAATGGGCTGAAAATAAACACTATTATAAAAATGAAACACTACTACATAAAGCTGCTAGGCAAGGAAAAAAGGGGTGAAGCATAATTCTAATGAAATACATCACATTTGCTGCTATTTGTCTATTTTACAAGTGAAAACACATCTGTGTTTTGGGGAAGTACGTGTCACCTTTGAGGAAACACACCAACTTCAATTTTTATAACCACAAGTAAACTTCTAACTGAGAAAAAAACAGGTCTGGTTTGCGAATTTTTTCTTGCAAAATCCCCCAACTGCAGGTGGTTCTCCAAAACCAAGCCAAATCCCACACCTGTTTAATAGATTTTACTCAATCCTTATTTGGACTAACTCCTAATCAGCTTTCTAGTTCTCACCTCCTCCAATCCTTTTACCACTCCTTCATTTCAGCAGTAGTTTGCCTAAAGTTGTTTTAAGGTGCAGATTTGGCCTCCCTCATCCTTTTCTGCTACGTTTCAGACTCAAGTCTCACAAAAGACTTCAGATTTGAAGATGTGCACCCAGACAGATCAAACCAAAACCTGGAAAATCTCTCTGACAACTAGCTAAGCTGCACTATTGTCAAGTACAATGCTTGTTTGGGCAAACAGAACACCTTGGCACATGTCCCAAATTGTCACTTGTTCTTCCCCAACCTCCTTTGTTTGTTTGTTTTTTCCTGCTTAAACTTAAGATTATCAGTTGGTGGAATCCAAACACAAAATATATATATAGACCATACAGAGCTCAGTGTTAGTCATGTCAGTACAGAAACAGTTTAAAAAAAATGCACTCTGTATCCAAATTCAAATTTTTGAAAGCTACTCCTCATACGAACAAAATAAGGAACAACTTTAAACATCATCTATCTTTTCTACTTAAGTTTGAAGCAATATACCTTTCTGTTTCACAAGAGAGTGGGAGAACACTGAAGCAAATTTAAAATCCCAATGCAAACCTCTATTAAACACTAAGCTGTGTACAATGTTGTCACGTCTCCATGCAAGTTCTTTCCTTGTAATAGTAAATTATGCTGCTTGCAAAGACTGTGAAGATGAAAAACTTGGTCTGTTATCTTATCAAGTAACACTGTATAGTGTGTACAGTGGGCAGGATCCTCTGTAACATAAAACACTGCTTAAAAATGTGTTTTCAAACTCATAACCTACTGCACTCTCCAACAAAGGAGCACTTACTGCCATTGTCATCAGAATCCTCACTGCTGCTAAGAACCCGACGTCGCCGTTTCATGATCTCCACAGGAAACAGCAGGCAGCCTGCAAAGCAATGAGACAGCACTTAATCCAAGATAACAATAATAGTAATAACAACATACAGCCACCAAGTTGTGTTTCTGATGTCATTCGAGGATTTAGAGCACACAAAGGAAAACAAACAACTTTAAACAGCATCTAAAACACGAGCAGTAAATATCTCAAGAAGGCTTCATTCGGCGGTCATCAGAACAGCAGTTGAACAAAATTGGAGAGTATCAATGACAACCTGACCAACACTTTCACTCCAAAACAAAAGTGTATTTCGTTCCAGAGGACTTAAAATCACTAAATATCTGCAGTCAACGTGCTTAACTTCCCCGGCCCATTCCGATAGTACATTTGCAATACAATAACATTTTTACTCCTTGTGTAAATATTTACTTTGGCTAACACAATTCTGGAACCATTTTTTTCCTCTTTAAAGTGTCAGAATTGCAAAATAAAAGATTAAAATCATTCACTTACATATATATAAAAAATCCCCAATCAACAACAAAGAAACATCAGCAGTAGCAAGCCAAGTTTTGCCAGATTAATTAAACATGCACCATCTATGCCCTGGAAGGCACCAATCTCTCAGGTAAGAGAGCGACACCCCCCTGCAGGCACATTTCTAAGGACCACCAACTGATGACACAGAAGCTTTTCCAAACTCCAGGACTTCTACCAACACTGAGTTCAACTGCACATGATCCGCTGACGTAAAGGCAAAAATTTATCTTTTTAACTGCTATTCACAGGGCATTGGTATTTTCGCATGTATTCTCTGTGGAATGAAACCAAAATCAGAAAAAATAAGGAAGCTGTAAATAGCTAGTCAGCAGTTTTGTGTAAAAAAGCCATTAAAAAACATTAAGTTGAAGAGCATAAAAAACATGACAAGACAAGTGCAGAAAGGCACATCCACCTTAAGTTAAACTGACAAGGACTCTAGATGCACATCAAATCCCTTGAGTCTTTGCTTACTGAATTATCAATCACGTTATCAACAAGGTCGCGTTATCGAGCAAAGCCCTCATATGTGCCTCGGGCACAGAATTGGAAATCAGATGCCAAAACACTTGTTTTGCTTCAGGTAAGGGCAGAAAATCCAACCTCCTCATTTCCATGTGAGTTGGGATTTTGTAGAAATCTTCCAGCAAAACTCTTCTCACTGACCCTTCTTTACACAGCTAACTGACCCTTCGTTATACAGCTATTTCAACTTTGTTCACTGAGAAGACATCTCATTCTAGTAAACTTAATAACGCTTTCAATTTTTTAAGACCGATTCCCAAAATGAGGAAACTCAAAAAGCCTAACTGAAGTCTGGCACTAATTTCAAAAAAGCACAACATCTTCTGTTCCAGAAGTGATTCATACGAAAAGAAATGAGCATTTTTTGAGGGAATGTATTTTATCATCACTAGCAGATCACTCTATTTTACAGTTCCAGTGAACTTAATACAGTTGCACTAGCCTAGACTGTCTCCTTTTTGACATTATACATGCAAAACGAGGTGGGGGGAAGCCTCTCCCTTAGAGAGTGACTTTCCAGAGTGGGATTTAATATGGCTGTCTTTGAAACCTAACAATTCTGAGCTGCAAACTTTGCTCACTACATGTAAAAGAGGAACCAAATGGTCCATTTCACCAAGACCTTCTACCATCATTTCATAAAGTTCACATAAAATGTCTGATGACAGAGAATAAAGAATCATAAATTACAACCTCTTCCAGTGCTAGAACAATTCTCTCCAGAACTGCTTTGAAGCAGACGAGAACTTTGTGTGCATGGCAGAAGGAAATGTTCCCAATGAGTAGATACACAGACCAGCCCACATCGTCAAAATGATCTGAATAGAGATCTGGTAGATCGAAGGCCAAGTTCTGATACGGTCACTTATAAAAAGACAGAAAGCCAACATTTTGATCCAAAACAGGCTAAGACAGAACTGAAAAATCCATTAGTTGCTACAAGGACAAAACCAGAGGGATAAATACCTATTCTGCAAGATACTTTTTCCAGCAGCTCACATAGTTTCCCTGTAATTGAAAGAAATATTAAGATTAGCAATGTCAAAGAACATACTCGCTTAGAATGGAAATAGCTCACGTAAACAAACTAAAGTGTATATGGAAAAAAACAAAGAAAAATTGTCTCTTCTCTCACTTAGTTCGTTCCCACATGGTCTGAAAAGTACTATTTACCATAATGCAAAATAACATAGCATACATACACTGAGACACAGCCATGAGCTTGCAACAAACAAGAAAATTTGAAACTCTGCTCTTCCACATCTTTTCAGGCAAGTCTGTATTTTCAGTTCATCTTCTCTCAGCCATACTTTCTGCAAGTTCACACAATAAGGAAAGACGTGCCCGGAAGCTTCCCCTTACTACCACGTGTCTTAAAAAACCCAACAAACTAAACATCTTTGCCACTGTTGTTTGAAGGAGAGAGTGGTATTCCCACCTCCCAGTTCAAGCGCTCTCCATAGTTCTCCAGGAAACGAGAGAAGTCAGAACAGAAGCCACCTTCCTCGAGTTTTAGAGAAGGCAGGTCATTTCCTTGTCCACTCTAGTCAGGTTTCTGAAGTCAGCCACACTGAAAAAAAGCCTGTGTTCTCAATACTAACATGAACAGAAATATCCCATTTCATGAAGCTCCTGCGAGATTCCTTTACATATGGATGGGGGCGGGGGGGAAAGAGTTAAAATCCACAGATCTCATTTCCCCATCTTTGAACCTAACCTGAGTCAACAGGGAACTAAATCACAGATGGAAAAGCAGCACTTGGCTTCTTTAAGCAAGTCTCAAACCTCGTAAGATTAACCCCCTAGAATTTTTGTCATTAGAAGTAATAAACCAGCTTTTTTCAACTTCTAAAATAACTTTAAACGATTCCCACCAGATGTTCACATCCACAGCTCAGAACACATGTTCTAGAGACAACACTAGAACACCTAGTAGGAATTACAACCCCACAGATTGAAATGCTGCTGCTCTTCAGGATACCACAGTGCCCCTGCCTCAAAGACTATTGGTTTCCATCACGTGACAGTGACCTCAAACTCACGCAAGAACTGCCTTAAAAATAAACATGGATTACGGACAGTGATGCTGAGGTGCAGGATTCCCCTGTTCAATCCCTGACATACACATTTTCCCAGCACGTTCGGCAACACTGTGAATTCAAAAACATGTTTTTAATCCTAAACCAAACAACTATAGTAATTCATTCTCCATAGGACATCTTTAACAAAAAATAAGGAGGTATTTCACACTGAAAAAGGCAGAATGGAAAAACTGTCAGATTTTTCAGTAAAACTCATCTCATTCTCTTTTCTTTCCTAATCTGAGATTTGAGTACCAGAAATATTACTTCTCTTGGAAATTCTCATTCTTCATGGCCATGAAAAATGTTGGTATTTTTCCATTCATCATATTTTTACATACACTTAATATATTCAGGTGCAATACAATGCAACTCATCCAACTCTGATCTCATTAAAACATAACCTGAAGTAGATCTGTCAATTCCAACAGGTGAGAAGTAACGGCAGGTTCATCAAGACTGACTGTACCACAGCTAATTTAATGGTACGAACTGGCTCTGATCACTATGCCTGCAAGCAAAGACAATTCACACGTAAGCACAAAAAGGCAGAAACGTTTAAGCCAAGCTTTAAGATTCATACCAATAATGAGCAAAAACTACACATTCAGCCTGCAATGATCGTAGGGCAAGAAGAAACCACCCAGGTTGCTGAGCTCCATTCCCAGCAAGTGCATGCAACCACATCATCACTGTTTGCTCCACAAATTTCCACAAAAGATCCACTGCACCCACACGTGCCAAAGAAGAACCTCCCAAAGCCCCTCACAAAACGAACGCTTCCCTGAAGCAAGGAAGCAGCCAGCCAAGCAGCGCTCTTGACCCCTGTGTCTCTATCACAAACATTCCTACAGCTGTTTTTTCCCAAATTCTTACACCAGCCCCAAAAGGGCATTTGCCTATATGCTGTTCATGTGCAGAATAAGACCAGCACTTGAAAAGCTCCACAGTCCAGCAGCCCTAGTGTAATAAATGCTGCTGTATCATCAAGCCAAACACTCCCAGAGTTTTCAGTGAATTTCTAACAGCCCAGCAACTTCTGCACGTTGTTTCAGTTTCATTTCCTTGGAAGATGAGTGTTTCTTCATGCTAAAACCATCTTTTCAGAAATCAGACAGACCAACACCCAGCATGCTGACAGTTATTTCTCCTGATAACTCTATGCACACATTTACCCATTTATTGGGGAAGGGGGGAAAAAAGTGGACTGGGGTGAATGCCAACTTTCAACCAAACCAACCACAAAGTTTTACAGCCAGGACTGCTGGCAATGTTATCCCATTTCCAAGGGTAGAAAAAGCATGTGAGAGCACTTTGTGCAATCCCACTGCTGCATTAAGTGGTACAGATGAGGCAGAGACCATGACTTTTTAGGTAACAAGCCCCCGCAACCAAGTTAGCCGTACCAGGGCAGGACTGACTAGGTTGGCACAGCTTGCAATGCGTTCTGCTGCACTGCTCCAGAGGCTGAAGGCACCGTGCTTGACACAGACGGTTTCCATCCTTTCCATCACACTTGTTCTGAAAGCTAAGCTCTGGGCTTTTTCACTCATTGATCAGGTAAAGACTTCAAACGTAACTCCAGACTCGCAGGGTGCAATTGCTCAGATCTCTCTTAAAGGCAAGGTTACAATGCCTGAGATGTTTCTCCTGGATACTGTATTCTGAAGAGAGCATTAAGCCTTTTTCAAAATACCTGGAAAATGCTATGCAAATGAAATGGCTAGATGATAACCCAATATAATCAATGTCAGGCCACAAAATAACATTTGGATTTACATATCCTTGTGGAGGTGAGCAACAAACATCTAACTCCACACAAATAACCAGACAGAGTTGGAATGCTTCTGCCTATTTGCCAGGATTTGCGGGCAGATGCAGTGCAATGGGTTAGAATCAGCACCATGGCACAGTATGGCAAATTCACTGTTTTTACCATTATCTATTATTATGCTCCTCCATTCTTAGCTCTGCAAAGGATTAATTTAAAAGAACCAACAAAACCTGAAAACCACACTGGACAGCAATTCCAAGGTCTTTCCTTTTACTTTTTTTCTCCCACACTGAAGTTCCAGGAGTTGCACAGGTAGGAGTGAAAAATTTCCAAATCCTTTTTCCTGGACTCCTCAGAGCCAAAATCCAGACACTAGCCCATAAAACCGGCACGCTGGTGTGCACATAGGTACACCCGCATGCAACACATCACGGAACTTTTTATGCTACTACTGCAGAGTTAAGAACACCATATACTTTTTCAATCAGTTTGACTCCAAGTAGAGAGATGATCAAAGAGAAAGACATAAAGTGTGTCAGTCTTTGTTATGCAAACAGCTAAACAGACCCAGATTTTTTAAAATAATTATACATTAAAAAACCTGCATCCTCAGGTCAAAGGTTTCACGTAGCGCAATTCTTACTAAAGTATTTCAAGAGCTCTATAAACCTCTGGGTAAAACAAGTGTATAATTCAAACTCTGACAGACAATTAACTGTAACCGTGTTAACGGGTGTCAGTGTAAGAAACGGCACTGAACAGCTGCAGAGACAGAATGGGAAGAAAGCAGAATTATGACAGATGTACACCCTGAAGATAAACTGAAAAACTGTCTTTCCCTGAAAGTAACCCATTAACTGCAATGGAACTAAGATCTAATTATCTCTAGCACATGAAAAATCACTTCAAAACACTTATTGTACAAATGGAAGTGGAATGCGACAGTCTTAACAAAAGGGATAGTAGATGAAGACATTTGGCTTCTACTGCTGTTCTCTTTTTAAATAACTTGGTTATGACACCAACTCAGCCTTTACGGTCTTCAACAACCAACTCCTGACACAGCAAAAAAAATAAAAAGTTTTTTTAAGTCTATGCCCAGACACAAAGAAAATTAAAATAGAACGATATCCAAAATAAGTTATACCATTAAAGTCCACCTGAAACTTTATAATTCCTCTTAATCGCCTATGAAACCTTCAATAGCGACATTTGGTAGTCACAAAGATACAAGTAGGTGTCTTAAATTAAGTACTACAGTATTACGTAGCACAGTTCACAGTACAAAAAAGCCACACACATTAGATCTGGGAAAAAAAATCTTCCAAGTCTCATGAAACAAAAAAAGTATGTTCCAAGGCCAAGAGTGTTCTCCACGATGTATATTTCTACTGCCATCAGCACACCTATTCAAAATTTCACAAGGAAAAGCAGAAGCACAATTTGAACATACCAGCCCAACACTTCTCAGCCATCTACAAGCCCGATTACACACCTGTGCAAGTCAGCTCATAAAGTAACCTTCCAATCTGAGCAGTGGCACCAAATTATCTCCAGACTGTGATGATGAAGCTGACTGCACAAAATCTTGAGCAATGACAAACTGAGCCCCATAAATGAATTCAACCCACCCTGCGTTAATTCAACCCACCCTGCACTCTTCCATTCAGAAAAAGCTATCAGCTTGGTCAGCTCCAGCTGAAAACTGGAGCGTTGAAGCAATACTACTAACAACATGGAGAAAACATTCGAGGTTTTTTTTTTTTGTTTTACTATATTATGTGAATTGGGAATGAAACCAGAGAAGCTGGAAGGGAAAACTGCAGCTGTGAGGGGAAAGGGGAGTTCATTATTATTATTTTATTTTAAACATATGTATTAAACATAGCACGAAAAAGCAGGGAGTAAGTGGTATCTGAAGCCAAAGGGAAAATCCTGCCACTAAAACGTACAACCCTCGCTGTTTCAACAATATCCCACTGAGTGTGAGAAACCTCTAGAAATAGAATCATAACAAGCATATTTTGGCATAACTTTTATGAAGGCTTTAGGTTTGCAAGTGTGGGCTGCTTTTGACTCACTTAAAAGACAGCGCCTGCTTAAAAAAGGAAATTATTCCAAATCACAGCTTTCTCTAAAAAGAAAAAAAAAAATGGGGCTAGCATAAAAGCATCTTCTTCCTGCTTTAACATTAAAATGTCAACTAAAACGTGTCGCTAAACGCTATCACAATTCCTACCACACCTAACAGCTATCCAAGGAAAAAGAATCTATTTTTAGCACTTGTGTGTGGCCACACAAACCAGTCAGACAGGGCCAGCTGTGACTGGACGACTTGACAGGTCTCAAGAACCCGTGGACTTCACCTACAGGTGAATCTAATAAAGTTTATTAGAACAACGCTGCCGGCCAAAGGAAGAGAACAGGACCGAGGGAGAAGTCAGGGGGCTCCCAGGCGAGGGGGTGTCTCTTCCGATGCCCGCCCGGGCGAGCAGCTGCCACCTCGGGGCCGCCCTGCCCGGGGGTGGGAGCCGCGGCTCTGGAGAGTCGATTCCCAGCCGGCACCTCCCCTCTCCCCCGCCCGCTCGCCGGCTCCGTGCCGGCCGGGTGCCGCCGGGGGCGGCTCTCCCCATCCTCCCCTTCCTCCTCCTCCCCCCACCTCAAGCGCCCGCCGGCCGTTAACGCCCGCGTAGAGAGAAGGCTCCTGGCGCCGCCGGCTCCGGAGCCGCTGAGGCACGGCCAGCGGCGGGGAGAAGGGCCGGACCCGCCTCCCCCGGGGAGGTGGCACCTCTCTGGGCAGCGGCACGGCCGCCAGTTGCCATTTGAAACGGCCCGGCTCGCCCCCTCCCTCCTCCTCCTCCGGGCTCCCTCTCCCGCTCCTCCCCGCCGCCGGCCGCACCAATCCGCTCGGCCCCGGCTGCAAATCAAACTTGGTGCCCCCGGCTGTGGCTGCCTCTCCCCCAAAGCCCTGTCACTGCCGAAAACGGCCAAAGCACCTTCCCCTCCCACCCCCATCTCCGAGCTGCGACGGAGCGGGGGGCGGGAGGGGACGAGACGGGACGGCGGTTTGGCGGATCGAGCGGCAGCAGCGCGGCCGAGACTTGAGCTCATTTTCTGTGTCTGTCTCTCCTCCCACTCCCAGACAGTTCTGGAAACTGTGTATCACCTCTTGTCACAGGAAACCAACCAGCAGGCGGTGCAAACAAACAAACACCCTTTGCCTCCACCCTCCCCAAAATAACGCACACCCCAGCGCCGACCGTTAAGGAACCGGCGGCCGCCAATCGGAAGGGAAAAGCCCCCAAAAAATTGTAAAAAAACGTCCTCCGAGCAGGCGACTACCCGAGCCCGGGGACGGGCAGGGCGGCAGCGGCATCAGGGCGGCTTTGTCTAATTTCAGCAAGTGGAATAATCGCCGGAGCCGCACTCACCTCCCCGGGGAGGCCGAGGACGGCCCGTTACACGGAACTACCGCGGCTGTCTGGCACACCGCAGCCCACACCTATCTTGTTTGCCAGGCCCCGAGGGAAGAGCGAAATCGCAGAGCTCCCCTGACCGGTGCCCGAGCAACTTCAGGCGTCTGCAGCCCGGCGACTGTTGTTCTATTACGTTAACGTTCGGGTGCCGCCACCGCCGGTGACGTCCCGTTCCCTCGTCAACAAACTCCGGCGCGGCCACGCCGATTCACCCCGGCAGAGCAACGTCCTGCCCTCCGGCACCCGCCCAGCGCCAGCAGCGGGAGGGGTCGCGTCGTCCGTATCCTCCCCGCCACCGAAGTTTGCACGGCGCCCCCCGCCCTCGCATCAGCTCCCCGGCCCGGGGCAAGGCGCCGCGGGGCCGCCGTGCACCTGCTGGCCGCCGGCCCGGCAGTAGGGATGCCGCCCCCTCCCCGGCGGGCCCGGGCAGCTCCGTCCGCCGCCGCACACGCTTTTTCAAACACGTGCGCTTCGGGGCTCTCGCAAGTTGCTCCACCAGCAGGAGCCACCGTGCGCTCGCCTCCGGGGTGCTGGAGGGGGGAACACGGGAGCACGGCTGACAGCCCGCCGGTGCCCCAGCGCACAGCCTCCGGCGCCCATCGAGCACACGACTAACCGGCTGCGGCTCGCCCGCTCCGAAAGGCAACTTCTGCTTAATTTCACCGATGAGCAGTTTTTATGCTTTCCAAGCATTTTTTTTTTTTTTCTACGAACGAAAGCCAAGTGCGGCTGGGGGGGCGGGGGGAGTGTCAGCGTAACTACAAAGCTGCTTCTGCACACAAACACCACCTCCCCGGCGCACCCCGCCCTCGGCGAGAAGTCTTGTGGACATGTGGGTGACACGGTGACAGACACTGGCCATGGCTCTCCCCCCCGCCCCCTTCCTACACATCAATAGCCGAGCAGGACCCGCGCTCTGCCGTTGCCATCTGTCTAGCGAGTTGCTCCAACGCTCCCTACTTTCCGCGGCGGGGAAATGCCCGGCGATGCCCCCGAGGCTCCCCCCCGCCCTCGGCGCAGCCTGCCGGGAGGGCGGCACGCCGGCAGCTCGCTCGGCTGCTGCACCTGGAGAGCTGCGCGGTCCCCACTTGCCGCGCCGGAGCCCGCAGCGGAACAAAAAGCCGCCCGCCGGCACCGGCACCGGCACAACCTCCCTTCCCTCCTCCCACCGCCCCAGCCCGGCACCAAGTTGCTTGTGGGATAGCGGAGCCGCAACTCGGCCGCCTCCCCTCGCCCCGTACGGAGCCGCACGGCTCTTGGCGCCATGTTAATGACGTACTATCTTATTTCCACTAGGCAGCGACCTTCGGCACGAAACTGCTCTCTCGCCGCCTCCGGAGCGACGAGGAAAAAAAAAAAAAAAAAAAAAAAACCACCACATCAAATATGGCTGTGCTGGCGGCTCCCCCGGCTGGCGCTGCGGCGGCGGGGCGGCGGCGGGCACGGTTACCTGCTGGCGGCGGCGGCGGGGCGGCGGCGAGGCGGCGGCGAGGGCGGGCGGCGCGGCCGGGCTCCCCCTGCGCGGAGGGCTCGGGGCCGCCTCATGAGTTCGGCGCGGCGCGGGGGAGCGGGCGCGGAGAGCGGCTCCCTGCGCCACACACACACACACACACATACAGAGACAGACTCCCTCTGACTGACGTTTGTACTTGTTATGGAGGAAGGACTCCGTGAATCAAACTCGTTTCTGGGTCACTGCTGCCACAGGGGGGAGCTACTTTAATCCCCTGCCAAAACTGGAAGGCGAAGCAAGGAGGGGGGGGATACATAACAATAATAATAATAACAACGTAGTGCCCGGGTGGGCAGGCGGCGGTGGCGGCCCCGGGAGAGCCGCCGTTAACTCTTGGCAGGCCTGGCCGGAGCAGGGCGGGGGGGCTGCCGCCTGCCGGGCGGGGTCGGGCCACCCTCTGCCCGCTGCCCGCGGGGGTTTCGCGCTTTGGCTGCAGCCCGAGGGGAGAGCGGCCGCCCGGCTCCTGCCGCTTCCTCGCTTGGGTCGAAGCGGGCTCGATCGTGAAAAAAAAAAGAGAGGAGGCAACGCCGCCAGGCTGGCAGCTGGGAAATGAGCTGGTGTCTGCAGCCGGATCCCGCCTGTGGCACTGCTGGCGTTACCCTGCGACAATTAACTCTTCCGAAAAATTGAGCCGATTTCAGCACCAGGGGTTACGCTGCGCGGGCTCGTTACGCACGACACCAAATACACTATTTTTCAGGCAGAGAAACTGAAGCGCGCAAGAGTTAAATGCTGCGGCCACCTCCGTAGCGCCTAATTGCCGGGGCAAGACTAAAGGTGCAGGCTCCCTGTCCTCACCCCCCAGCGCTATCCCTCCAGCTCCCCGACTTCGATACTTCCAAAGCCTCGACAGGGCTAACACATACAGCGGTTCAGGTCATGTCTTTCTAGCAGGAAACGAAATGACCTTAAATTACATATTGCGTTCCCCATTAAAAAAAAAAAAGTATGTTTGAATGCAGATTTCTTTATATTCCACATAAACCGCTTTACCTCACACTGTGCACCTGTGCTCCCTGAGTGAAAGAGAACTCCCCCCTTGGAGTAGAATTCCTGAGCAAATACAGTATGAGGTAATAAACATCATGGAGAAGATTCAGCATAATCTCAGACACAGAATTAAGGCAATCTGTGCAAAGTAATCCCCATAGTATGCAAATACCAATTAATGCAGCCTCCACAGCAGCATTAGTCTGCCAAAGAATCACACCTTAGTTCAACAGAGGAATTGGGTCGTTACTCATCCATGCAAACCGAGTCATTTCTCCCACCCTCTCACCCACCTACCTACCCAATAACGAAACAGTACTTGCAAGGCTACGCATCCTAAAAAGTTCTAGTTTATTACAAAAATGTCCTGTACACACACACACACACACACACACCCCCCCGATATATTTCACTGTCAAAATAAGATAGCCATGCTTTTATTCATAGAACAGCCTGAAGCACCTTCAGAGTTTAGAGTTTAAGACTTGGATTCCGCTAGTTTTCATCTACACATAAATAAGGCAACACACGTTCTCTACATTTTCCCATGCTGACCCTGGTATCCAGACCTGTAAAGATATCTAATGTACTATCTTTGCACACCTCAGCAGTATAATTAGAAGTAGCTCCACTTAGGTCATTCATATTTGCAGGATCGAGTTCTCAGCTTTCTCCCATTCCTGGTACAGCCATCAGGCACTTGTGATCATCTCTGCGACACACCAGGTCATGTTACTTGATAAATAATCCACTCACTGCCAGAATTATATTCACACACCCATTGTCTTAGACCTGATCTTCCAGGAATCCCAAGCACTAATTTTCAACACTGCCAAAGGAGTCAGTGGTTGGAAATTTTGTTGATCCATATTATCTAAACAGCATATGCCCACTGCTGTGCTGTGATAAAAACCCCAGGATAGATTAGGTCAGTTTTTTCACTCAGTGGTTTGCAGGTTCCTTGGGAGCTCAGGGATAGCAAAGCTATTGTCAGCTGGCATTTACTCCACAGAGGAATACACCTCTACTGGGTGAATATTATTTTTTTAAAATATTGTCCATTGTACAAGATCAAAGAATCACTTGAAATGCTGTTTGTCCCATTTTTTTGAATTCTTTTTGACAAAGTTCAGAACTGTCTTCTGAGAAAACCTTACATGTGAATACGCTCTAATCTCTATAGAGGAACAATAGAAACTTTCCTGTCTCAAACGCCTTGGATGAGGCACTATTGTGGTTTTTTTCCTGTAATTAGTCTTCTTTTGCGTATATGGCCCAGTGTAAGTTACATCTTGTATTTTATGAAACATCTCTCCTGGAAGCCATGCAAGGCCATACATGTAGGAACAGAACACGAAGGAATGGTGGGCTGTAGTTTAGAAAGTAGCCAGTAAAAACGCTGTCTCAATTCCTGTAGAAAACTCACCAAATGTGAGGCCTCTGTGCTCTTAACAGCAGCTAGTCCGGTCTTTATGAGGGAGGTAACGCAACTGGAACAAAGATGTTATTTTGTCTCTGCGTGTAGTGTGTCACCGAGATTGTTCTAGAATAATGTACTTAAACATTTCAAAAGAAAAAAACTGAAGGACTAATAGCTGGAAGAACAATTTTGGAAATCCATGGTAAACGCTTCCCAAAGGCAAGGTTGCATCCTGTACTACTTCAACACTAAAAGCTATAATTTTGTGTACTAATATAGCTTCCGTTCTCTGAGTTGGTTCATCAGATGTAGTCACTCATATATTAAATTTGGTTTAAATTTTGTGATTGTTTATATAGTTTCTTAATGCCTCCCTCTTGACTGTTATTTCTGAGTAGATGCGCAAAGCCAAGAAAGAGTATGTGGCTTTTCAGCACTTTTTTTTCAGCCCGTCATGGAAATCAGTTGCTGCAGCAGTGTCTGATAAAATCTTGTGACTTTTTTCTTTTTCCCTCCCATAATTTGATAAAACTCCTTTTACGCTTGGAATATTTTCCACTAGTTCTTGCAGTGTCTCTGCACATGAAGGTGAAGCTAAAAGTTCTGTTTCCCCCCACTGTTAAACTTACCCTAGATGTCACTTAGAACTCAAAACTGTTCATTTGCTCTGTTGGCTTCAGTTTTTAAGAACCTGTACTTCCATTTTCTCCTTTATTTTGAAGATGAGAAACTTGAGGGGAAGAACACAGTGCTGGTCAACACCAGCACTGTCAAGAGTTTAGCTTACACTTCATCTTCAAGAGTAAGAACTACCAGAGAGCTTCCACATCTCCCGTGAGAGATGTATGTATTGCAGAGAGAGAAGGCAGACGCACAGTTCAGCCAAATCCCACCAAGGTCCATTTTGTCTCTAGCTGGTCTACTCACATGAGCAAGATGAAGAAAAAAAGATTTTGACTCATGCATATGTAAATCTATATCACTTAGAAGTTGCGTAAGTGCAATATTTTTAACTCCTGCAGAAATAAAACTTGCTCGCACAGCTTATATGTGGACCATTAATTGGTGCTCTGGGTTTTTCTTCCTTTATCTACAAGCTATCTAAAATTTATTTTGGTGTGTCTGGATTAGGGAGGTCAAAAAGACAAAGCTCAGGTAGCGTGTTATTTCCTTTTACTCTGAAGCTGAGGTTTACATCTACCAGGATTACTTGTGAGAGCGATTTGCAGATTCACAGGCCATACTCCAGAGATGCACTTTCTCCTGTGCTCACAAGCCTCATCCTTCTGGTTTATAGTTCCTTGGTTTTTACTGAAATGTGAGAGGTCACTAACTGGATGTATGAGCCGCTACCTCAGTAAGTAGAAGCTGTGCCATTAAGGGATGAGGATGGAGAGGGATGAAAACAAATGTTTAGAGCTGAACTTTGTACTTGACAAGCTATCAAACAGGGTGCTTGCAACAGAAAGACTAGTGTGGTCTTTTTAATGGCAAAACTTGAGAAGCAGAGATTATAATATTATTTTTATGTGTGGGTAGGCAGGGCCATACAAAGGTTAAATCACTCACATGAGTCACATGTCAAGTTATCATTAAAACCAAGAACAGAAACTTAAAAGTCACGCCTCTCCTAGTTCAAGGTTTCTAATGATTAAACTGTATCCTCTCCTTTGGCCTGGTCCATAGCATGGTACAAAGTATACCTAGCATTTTCCACATAGATATCTTGAACTATTTTTGCAAGTCAAACACAATTATTTCATGGATATGCAACTGCTGACATTGTATATTCACCTAAAAGTTGGAACAGGTATGCCAAATAAGTCAAATTTACTAAATTTCAAAATCTAAAAAGTACAGCTACTGAAATCAAGTGGTTCCAATTAAAAAGTGGAAGCTGACAGGAAACCAGTAGAAGAAGAATCTCAGGGGAACAACCTGAAGCAGGCAGTTAACTTGCAGGTCTGCAAGTTAAGCAAGATGAAGCTGATGCATCACCGTCAAGGTAAACAATACAATTTTGTACACGATGAGAGAAGTAATTAGCAGCCAGGGCTATGCCCTAAGTACAGAAAGAATGGACGGTGAAAACCTCAGGCAAGTGAGAGTTTAGCAGCAACAGATCAAATCTCAGTTGACATATATGCACGTGCCTATCTGGCAGCTCAGCAAGCAACATTACACTGGATGATCTAAATGAACTTCAATATTAAATTGTGTTTGTGCTGGCAGAAATCATGTAGTGAAAGAAAGATGCTGTGACAAGACTTATAGAAGAGTTCAAAAGAACCTGATTACAGTGTGTTGCTAAAAGCGGAGTAGTGGTACTAATTTATTGGGGAAGTACGACAAAAATCCATTTCTTTTGGCAGTAACAACCTACTGCCAAAATGACTTAAAAAAAAAAAAAAGAAGAAATATAAAAGGCAACTTCAACTCCATATCCTTCGTAGTCAGAAAAAGAATAAACTTGATCAGCTGTTGAAACCGCTCTAAGCAGTTTGTGGTAACATTTCTGGAAGAGCAGAAACCTTGGAAGTAACTTCCCATGTGGCCTTATGGATTCTACTTAGTACTTCATGGAATTGCTTCAATTTTTCGTGTCTCCTGGGACAGTCTCTTCCAAATGCGATGAGTCACAGTTCAGTTAATTCAAAGCCGCTTCCAGACCATGAAACTGAGGTGTGCCACAAGGGCCAAGAGATCCTACACCCTCCATGGCAGAAAACAGACCTAGGTCAATGCAGAGGAGTTATGCTGTGTGTCCTCACACAGGCATAGCTCCCTCTCCTCAGTTTACCAGTTTCCATGCTTGAAATCCCTCTTATGGGATGTGTCAATCATAATTTTGATAAAGAGCAAGTTTTCTTCCTAAATAGTTAGAGGTTCACTGATTTCAGGTGCAGATGTCCTGAAACCCATGTCAAATACTGATAACTTGTGCTCAATATTACACACATGTAAGGCAACAAGGGTCTAAAGAAGCCACCACCTCTAAATAAAGAACATCTTAGTCAAACAAACAGGCAACTCATTTGCTTCAGCATACCAAGTCTATGTTTTAAAAATTAAGTTGTTCAGTGTTTAACGCATATGAAAAATGATTGAGAAAACTGTTATGTGTCTTTTTCTTGTGACACTATTGATTTCTGAGCTCTTCTACAAGTTTCACTGCATAAGTAAGCACAAAAACCAGTTTAGAAAGTCTTAATCAGCATAAATACAGTAAAATCTGCCACATGTACTTTGCTTTCACTATTATATATATTCAGAGGTCCAACACTACAAAACAGGACTCAGAACAAGAGGCTCAGAATATCCAGCACAAAAGAGCCTTCACAGAGTAGGGGAAATTGAGTCTTTCTCTAACCTCCCTCCCCCCATCTCTCACTCCCAAAACAGGGGAGGTGGGTATGAACAGGGCAGCTGATCCCAGATATCAATGGACCATAAATGGCCCTAGCTGATCCTGTATCTGGCCAGCATTAATACATACCCAAAACACCACAGTCTACACTGTTACTCTTCTGCTTTATTGAGAGCTTCTCAGAAATACACACCCTGTCAAAAATTCGCAAACCTAAGAGCATTATTATCTATTTTGCAAGTAAGACATTGAGACACAATGGTAAAGAGATACCAATAAAACTGGCCCTGGCAAAGCAAAGAGATTCAATCTCTTGATTCAGCCCTAACATACTACAACAAGGTAATCCTTCAGTGCTGTTGGAAACACACACAATACAAAAGGTAACTACCCTTAACACTGCATATGCACACTCAATGTGTCTAACCCCAAATTTCTGCTTCGGTCTCTAAGAGAGAAATTACGAGTTACAGGAGGTAGCAGAGTCTTTGCACATGAAGATGTTCAGGGGCAAAACCTCACACAGCTGCCTAGTAAAATTTCAGCAAGTGCTTAGGCTGCGAACAGTCCTCCAGGCATTTCATACCATTTACACCACTAATTCTGAAGTTACTTTTTTCTTCTTTTAATGGACAACAGAGTTTATTGCTTATTTAGAAGTTGCAACTTCTTTGCTACTGCTCAAAGCTGAGACTCCCACAGATATATTTAACTAAGCACACAGCAAAGAATGAAGAAAACTTAGAAATCAAATCATTACTCTGGCTCCTGTGAACTTTGCTTCACTAAGCAAAAAAAACCTGCTGCAAACAAAATAGTCTCTGACCTTCCAGAACAACATTAAAAAAAAAAAAGAGAGAAAAAAAAAGTCTGATCTGCTTATGTGGGCAGATTTTGGCAGAGTAAACATCTATGTTTGCTCCTCAAATTTCACAAGTCAGAAAAGAATCTCCCTGTCTTTCATTCAGGACATGCTTTTAAATCATCACACATTTATGTTTCTTTGACAGTCTGAGGCAGGTTACTTTCTTCACATGGAAGCACTAGTACTGGGGCAAATAAATGTGCCAACAGCCTGTAACCTGGTATCTCTGAAGGGGGAACGGGCACATCCTGCAGCAGGCACACGTATCCTTACGTAAGAGCCAAAACCACAGTTCCAGCCTACTCGGCTTCTCAAATATTCTGCCAACCGTGGCAGCGTATCTGCCCTGAGCCAAAGCTAAAGGTGAGTCCACAATGTTACAGACGACTTCTGGAAAAGGGCCCAACTACTTAAAGGAGCCAGGCAGAGCCTTCAGCCATAGCACTCAAAGGGGGAAAAATAAAAAGTTTACAGAATTTGGGAAATCCCAAAAGAACATCAGCCCTATAGTGCAGTCCCATGACGGAGTACAACTTGTGCTGCCACTCTGGGGTGTATAGCGCTTTGGATCAATAACATCTGTAATAAAGCACACATTTACTGATAGGCTGGACAGATGCAGAGGGAGCAAAGGGATTACTCCTCTCCCAACATGCTGGTGCTGGAGCCTAGAGCCATGATTTGGCTCTATCTTTACATGTTTCAAAGAGTTGCTCCTCCAAGTTCTTTGGTGTGTTCCTGTTTTTAAAAGGAGTTTAAGCAGCTTTCACGACTGCCTTCATATAATGTTGCAAGTGTTGTGCACTCAGTAGTGCCTCACACATGCCTCAGACATCCTAGTTAGCTTGTTTGCAGGAGTTCGATTTCAGTCAAGGAAATCAGTGACAGCAAAAAGGTCTCAAGCCTTGAGCAATGTAATGAGAGACTAAGATCACCGATTGCATAAACCCTGTCGTTTCATGTGAAAAGAATGACTAAGTATTGAAAACATGCATACCTGTCACATGCTGTCCCTAGCAAGGGAGCCCCATTAACTGACTAATCTGGTTACCCTTTAGAATACAAATAACATCAGCTGGCTAAGTGGTTTAAATCCTTTTAAAGTTGCTGAAGAGACACTAACACTCTGAATTCTATATTTTCCCACGGAAAAAAAAGCATGAAAAAATCAAACTGCAACATACATACACACGCTTTGTTCTCACAAGTTGTCTCTAAGTCTGGAGATCTCCAAGTCCAGCTAAAGGAAGAGGACACCAATACTTGTCTTAGTTTAAAAAATTCTTCCACACACCTACAATTTGTAAGCAACCACAGAAACCAAAAGCATGAGTTGCAATTCTCTTTTCGCTAGGAATGAGTGCTTATGCCACTAAATTGCATGGAACTAGGATTTTGCCTGAACCTACATTTCACAATTACAGAGAATTTTGCATAGGCATTGCCATTCAAACTATCTGACATTTTTGAATAAACTGCTGTATCAAACACAACACATCATACTCTGAAGACTGCCGTCTCAACCTGAACATCAATAGAAGAATTAGCCAACAGAGGTTTTCAAAGTGGCATATCATTTCCAGCATATGTACCTAGCAAGGTGTTTGCTACACTAACCCTGCTTATACCTGATAGCACAAAAAGGGACACATTTCACCATGTGAAAATTTAGGCCAGGTCAGAAAGCATTAAGCACGAGCAAATAGAACAGTGTCTTAGGTTCCTGAGACTACTGAGGCTCAACGGGCTTGGATGTCTAAGGCTAAAAATGTAGTTCAGCAAATTCTTGTTCATTTGTGTGGCTCTGGAATAGTCTAAACTTACTTAGTACCTCCCTGCATGATTGCAAAATTCCTTGAAGATACGCAGCTTTCTTCTTCTTTTTTTTTGGCATGATCTGAACTGCTTCATTTTTCATAATGAGGTCACAGCGTCAGCCTCAGCCAGATGCAGTGGTCTAAGGCTACCTATTGGTTAGATGCTTCTCCTTTCTCCATGCTGAATGTCGCAATGTTGTGCTGCAGAGCCAAAAGGCCTGCTCGATCCCATCCCACTGCATGACTTGTATGTGCTCTGTTGCACAATGCCTCAACTTTCATAAAAGGGATGGAGAAAAAACATCGCAGCCCAAGTTTTGGGCTAAATCGTTATATGTCTTATCTTTGTACTTACTAATTTTGTTTTGACTGTTCTTCTTGTTAAAAAGGGTGTGGGGGAAAAAAACCTAAATGCGTGACTCATTTTTTAAAGCAAAACTAATACTTTAGGTCTGAGACTTTCACAAGACTTTTGGTAGATATGCTACCAACATAGGACACCAACTAAAATACCTTAACTTCTTTGTGTTTTTAACCTCTATTAATAATACCAGTATGTTCAGCTTGCGCTTCCCTATGGAGAAATCATTTTTGCTCCACATACAGGAAAATGTTTATAAATATGTCAAGGGGGAATGTCAGGAGGATGGAGCCAGGCTCTTTTCAGCAGCGTCCACTGACAGGACAAGGGGCAATGGGTGGAAGCTGGAACACAGGAGGTTCCAGAAAAATATGAGGAAAAACTTTTTTACTGTAAGGGTGACCGAGCACTGGAACAGGCTGCCCAGGGAGGTTGTGGAATCTCCTTCTCTTGAGACATTCAAAACCCGCCTGGACGCGTTCCTGTGCGCTCTAGTGTAGGTGGTCCTGCTCTGGCAGGGGGGTTGGACTAGATGATCTTTAAGGTCCCTTCCAACCTTTAACATTCTGTGATTCTGTGATTCTGTGATATGTAGGCCACAGCTTGCAAAAAATAAAGAACACATTTTCTAAGAGATTAAGTTTGTAAGTATGTTACGTTGCTTGACAGGGACATCACCACATGAATTTCTTCAAGAAAAAAACACCAACTTTTGCAAGAAACAAGTGAAGCTGCAGGTTTTTTTTTCTTTGCACTAAGGTTATGTCACTTATCTCTTGGGTACAGATGACACTAATAACCATGTGCCTGGACTCCAGCTAAATTATCAGTTTCCTTTAAATAGTTCGAGGGAAGAAAAACAGCAAGAATGCTGTATCAGAAAATAGGAAGTCTGGGTCTTCAGCCTAATTTCGAAAATGCTTTCAGTTTAGCCTCCAAATTTTGTTCTACAGGTTTTCAGGTACACAAATTTATCATTTGTGCATGCAGACGCAGTAGCTACATGTGCAGCTGCTCAAACTGCACATAATGTGGGCACAGGACCTGCTAGAAGGACACACTAAAGCTGTCTGTAGTCAAGTTCTAGGAATTCAGCGCAAGCATTTTAAATGATCTCCACCCTTCAGCAGACCGCTCCCAATGCTTGTTGAAGATACTTATTTTAACCTGGAAGTCACTGATCCTCATGCGTAGCATTATGTTTTCCAGTGACGTGAAAGAGAAGCCTCTGTACCCAAGATGTTTGTAAGTCAAGTTCTAAAGAGTACACACCTTAAGCCCTTGACACCCGTTAAAGACATCACACTTTAAAAAACGTCTCATATAGTTTCTGCATAGAAGTCTTGAGAAAGATCTTCCAGATCTCTACAAACACCCTCTCAAGCTAAAGGAGTATCTCCCCATAACACAGGGTCCTGTCCACTAGGATTCAGCTACGCATTCAAGTCCTATTCACAATCAGAAATTCACAGCCCAGATAGTACCAAGAGCATTCTAAGATTTCTACAGCGAAGTGTAATGACTTCATTTTTAATAGGTAAACACGATGAGCTCCAGAAACGACTTCTGAGGCATTAACGCTCATTAGACCCACCGAGAAAGCACTAACATCCTGCGGTATCAAACTGTTTATCACTAATGTACAGAGACTGACTCCACAAATACATTTCTATCATTTTGTAGTTGCTTAATTAATTACATACATTAAGCAAATTAAATTGAAGGATGCAGTGAGTACTCCGCAGGCAACCAATGGCTATGTCACCAGCCGTTTGCTTCCATTCCAGAGTAGTCGTCCCAATTTTCTTTTAGTGGCAAAAAGGATCATCTCAGTAGCACAACAGGAATCAAGAAAGACCTGAGATTCATGAGATAACTCCAGGAGAAGAACTTCATGAACATGTAAAGGAATGAACCAACAACCCAAGCTTTCAGGATGACAATTAGAACATCCTAGTGCTGCTTTTCATTAGAAGACCAAAAGCAGCCCACAGATAATAAAGCACACAGGTATTGGCAAATTCACTCTAAACTTCATATGTGAAGTCTTCTAGAAAAGTATGATATATAAAAATTAACATTTAAAAAGTTTAATTGTTTTAATATATCAGATTAACACAAGTGACTAATATTTACTGATCTGTTTTCTTTATATGAAATGTTGTTAGAAGCAATTGTAAGCTAATGGTTAATAAGTTTTTGGATAACACTTCTCTACTAATTCATTTTCCTCTTTTCTTGTATGAAGTAATGCTAAAGAAAAAACAACACTCACTCTGAAGTGCTTAGAAAACTAGAATGTTATTTTGCTTGAAAACAAAGCAAAACCACCAACAATAACATTTTTGTCCAGTATTTTCCATACCATATAAGCTGCCGTGGACAAAGTTGCCTGCCAGGCAGACACAGTACCCACGCAAACACTGTTTCGCACACATTTAGATCCAGAAGCACTAACTGCACTATTAGCATATTTAAAATTATACAACTTCAAAAGGTTTTGTCAGAATGCGTGCTAATGTGCCCCATGCAATTAACGATTTAATTTTTCTAAAGAAAAAAATATACTGATGATTTCTATTTAAATGTTTAGGAGGTAGTTCTCCTTTTGGTATTATTCCTTAACATATGTTCAGTCCTAGTACTGTGTTATCCCTATTGTGTGCACCTATAAAGTTTTGGTCACACAGATTTTTTTGGCCCTAATTTTGGGACATAATTTCTAGAACCTTCTTGGAGTACTCTGTGAAATGTTAAATTTGCCCCACGATGCAAGGTCAAAACACTTCGTTGGTACTTGTTGATACCAGCCTTCATACTTTGAATTAAAAGTCAAGTGAATCAACTTAAATTGTACATAATTAAAAGGAAAACAGAACAGAAGTTGATGACCAAAACAGCAGAACATTTCAGCTCTTTCACTCCAGACCCTTGCAGTGGTTTGACTTAAATGGCCAAATCTATATGACGATTACACTAAACGTTTCTTGAATGAACAAAAAGTCCTCTGATGAACAGCAAAAACAGTAGATGAACTAAAGAATTTCATTGATACAGACCACAGCAATGACATTGTCAAGAGAAATTGGTTGTTAGATACACCAAGCTCCAACATAAGCAAACTATATGCAGTTTGGTTTCTTACTTCAAAGCAGGAGCTGGCTATACAAATTTTCCTGGAAAATACACTAACTTGACCCTAATATCTGACAAGCCATCCCTTTCTATAAATAAGTAACTAAAGCACAACAGCATTTTAATAATATATTTATAATCTACATGGTCAACGTAAATAGCACTTTTCAAAGTATCACTTCAACAGAAATCACAGGCAGATCTGGTTGCCAAAACACGAACTATCTGTTCCCTCCAAGGCTACTCAGTTTCAGGGAATAAAGAGTTTCCTCATCAAAATCCTGCTATTAATTGATGAGAACCTGCCTTGTGTCTTGGTTTTTTTTATTATTATTATTATTAAAGCTTCTTATTTCCTCTTCTTCTGTTCCTCATGGATATTCCTTATGATGTTTACATTCCTGGCAGCTGATCCTCCCAGCAGCTGCAACAGCAGCAACAGACAGGAGTCCCTTGGACTCTCTTGCCCAAGCAGAAGCATCACAGTGGTGTTTCCCTGGTTGCTAAGCGCAGCATGGTTAGCTGAGCAAGAGCACCCTCTTCCTGAAGCAATTTTTGTGCCAGGAAGCTTTGCTGGTTTTCACAGTGGGCAAGTATTTTGTGACTGAATGAGATTTGGACTTCTCCAGCCAGCTCAGTGTTACAAACACATCACAATCTGAAACTTCGGTCTAGACATTCACCAACCTGTTGGGTTTCAGCCCTCCATATTTAGTCTTCATATGTCTAGGACTGCTGGGATTGAACAGGTCTTAAGTCTTCTCTTCTTCTTTGGTGTCTTTGGTACATTTCCAGAGCACTTAGTAGCTCTCAGTCACTCTGTCACGCGACTCCCTAGTTCAAGTACTGTTCTGCATCAACCAATACCAATCTTCCTAAAAACAGGCCCTTCCCCTACATTTGTGCCTCGGGACACCCTAATTTTCAGCTCATTTCTTCAAGAGATGCATGGCTGCTGAAGCAAACTGATCCTTAACCCTGTGTGCAACATAATGCTTACAAATCTCCATTTTAGGAACCACAAGCAGTTTGTAGATTTGGCTTTTAAAAATGTCTTATGCTAAATACACCTATGTACATACTTACCCAATTCTCTAATCTAAAAGGTTTCCAGGACTAAGATCAAAGTCGTCTAAGAAGTATACAATTACGCCTATTCTGCACAGAGCTGCTTCTCTCAAACAGAAGGCCCGCCCAAACATTAGCTTTCCCTCACTTCTCAGTTAGCGTACTTCTTTTCTCCATTCCAAATGTAGCTAGCAAAAGACCTGTCAATCTAGATTTCTTTCTGTAGTATTGAACAGATAAGCTTTAAAGTTCCTTTTTCTGCCAGGTGAGCCATTACTTGCTTGCCTGGCAGATCGGTTAGGGTTTTTTCTCAGCACTACTTCTAGCATGTTTGTTAAATTGTGCTCCTAATTCAAATGTCATTGAGTTATTAACAATCCAGGTACCTAAGGCACAATAGTCAATGCAGAAAGTTGCTTCTTTTCTTTTTCAACTCCCAGGAATGATTTCTGCAGGGAAGGCTGATCTCGATTAACAAAGCTACCCAGAAAAAGAGTCACATAAGACACATGGAACACTTGATAGAAATAATACAGAAGCAGCCTTACTCTTTGCATCATAAAGCTGACGTTTCTCTGAGGGCATTTGCTCAGTTATTGTACACTTTGTAAGAACTAAAGAGAATCCAGAAATTACTAATTTATCAGTAGACACGGAGGTTTATACTTCAGGACTACCTCCATGGTAAAGCAATCAGCCAAATCAGACAAAAAGCAGCAGCAATAAATTTTTGTTTAGTTTGATTTGCTATAGTAACAAACATTCAGAAAAAACACAATGACTTTTTTTTTTTTTTTAAATGCATCTGTGCCATGGTTAGAGCTGTGGCAGGAGTTATGCTACCTATATTCTTGCACTTTAGAAGAAAAGACACCATGTAAAAACAAATAGTCCAAGATTTTAAACAGGAAGGCTTTTGTCTGGAGTTCTATGAAGCCAATGGGTGAAATTCAGGTCTGCAAGTATGGTTCCTTTAAAGTCATCACCATTAAGAAACAGGTGTCCTGCATTTCAGCAGTGTGTTCTCTCAGTACAGATAGGAGTCCTTCGCACTTATCTTAGTGATGAAAAGAAGATTTACTACTCTCTAAACTCAGTGAAGAATATCTGTGAAAGAACTGAATTCTATTCACTCTGGGAATGATCAATAGAACTCCTTACTAAACTTCTATCACATATATGTGATAACATGAGGGTTAAACAGATGTTAAATGTTAAGCATCTGCTTTAAAGATTAAACCATCTAACTACTGTGCTGACAACCTGTATTTTTCAGTAGGCTCGATTAATGATGGTAAGATCTAAACTGAGCTTAGAGGCTATAATTTATTAAAATACTATTCTGTTAAAAACAGCATCAAAATGCTAATATTTAAGCCTATTTTTAGGACTAACACCTCACTTTAAATGCTTTTTTTTTTTCCAGTTGATGAGAATACAGCATAACCGTGGCTATGCTTTCCTTAGCAAATTATGCAGCACAATCAGAGCAAGTCTGAAGAGCAAAATAGGTGCCGCTGGAAACCCAAACCCTCATGCTACAGGTGTTTCCAGAGCGATGGCTAAAGTCTTTTTACTAGCTCTACCCCAGTCTCCTGCACTGATTGACCATTAGTAGATAAAGCACTTTAAATACACTTGATGTTTAATCTAAAAGGAACTCAGTTTGTGTTCTCCAAGACAATTTGACAACACAAATCAACGTGTAGGCAAGGAAGCTGGAAAGATTCATGTAATGAGGACATCCCCTCTCTCAGCTAACACATTAACATATACGCACCCTGTGATGATCCGCAGAAATGCTTGATCTAGAAACCATTTAATATTACAGGACAGAGAAACAGCAGCTGGAAGCAGTACCTCAGGAGCTTAAGAGACAAATACTGCCATGAAGAGGCTTAAAACACCCAAGTAGTCAAAAGAGAGCAAGATCAAGGAATAGTCCAAAGAAACAGCAGAGACCAATGCCTCAGCACCTGACTGACCAGCAGAGATTCATCAGATGTTTGCGTTAGGGGTGGTGCCCATATTTCTGGTTGGCCTAACAGAATGTTCCTGCCCATGTGCTACCCAATCAATAATTACTGGGTACACATTGATTGTATATACTCCCACTTCTAAATCTCTAGGTATAGTGAACTACTGTCAATACTATAAATTTTTGCTACCTATTTTGATACCAATAGGCATTGCAACTTAGGAATTTAAATATCCATTGGCTTCATTGCCTGTCAATCTCAAAACTTCAATATTGACAGGCATTGGTAACTATACACATCATTACCTTTTGATAGTAATACCTATTCAGCAGGCATCGGTACCTATCAATATCAACACTTTGCAATACTGATAGGCATTAACACCTTTAATTTTGAATACTGGTTTCAATAACTATCAAAAAGCATTGATATCTACCAGTAAGTATAGTTATCAGTACCTCTTGCTTTTGAAATTGAATTTCAATATTAGCATGTATAAAAACCTGTTTCAATATACTTTCTGATAACAGCAGACGTTCAAAGAGTATGCTATCTATTGAAAGGAATCCATACCTTTGAATATCAATGCCTGTCAACACTAATCTCGGTATTGGTATGCATCAATAGCTATCAATTTCAGTATTGATTTTGATATCATTAGGCATTCATACTCAGTGATATCAATAGCTATCAAAAGGTAGGTATTGATACCTTTGAATTTCTATACTGATTTTGAAATCAATAGGCATGAACAGACATTGACAGACATGAATATCTATTGATTTCAAGAGCTGCTGATTTCAAGGCATCTGTACCTATGGATTTTTGATGCTGATTTTGATAACAATAGGCATCTATCTATTGATACCTTTTAATTGCAATAGTCCTTAATATCTATAATTTTTAATTTCTGTTAATAGGTATTGATAGACTAGTTTTGATTAAGCATTGATACCTATCAATACCTACCAATATCTATACCTTCTGATAGGCATAGATACTTATTGTTATGGTGGTCATCAGTCGACATCAATACCAATGAATTTTAATGGCAATTTGTTTTTATACCTATCTATATCAGTTTCAATACCTGGGTATATTAAGAGGCATCAGTACAAAGGAATGTTTACATTCTGGCTAAAGAGCCACATGAAGTTTTGGGATGTAGGTTATAGGTAGTATTATTTGGTATGGAGCTTGTTCCCTTTTGCTCTGCTTCCTGGAGCAAAAGACTGAAGAAAAAAATTGCAGAGTTATTACTTCTATTTCTCTCTACAGTACTGGGTCCTCTGCCATGCCTACAGTTTTATTTCTGAAAGCTGACAACACAGACAGCCATATCAGCTTTTTTTACTTTCAGCTGCAAACATCATTTCTCTGTCCCACACATACCCCCAAACCCAGCAGGGCAAGACAGACACACTCCCACGGAGCTGCCTAAGAACCTACGGTGCCACATGGAAAGACAGTTGGATTTACTGGCATTGTTTCTCGTTTTCAATATTTTGTCAACTCTGGATTTTGCATTTAAATTTGCTTATGTGACTAAAGGAAAGCTGATAGCTACAAAAGATACTGCTTGCTCATGTTATCCTAGCACGGATCAGCGTTGCAACCAGAGTATCAGCACATGTGGTGTCACTGGCACCTCCTCAAGAGGCACGTTTTCAAAGTTCACCTCTTGCCTGCTGGAGAAGACTGGCATCCCTAGACTAATGGTTTGCACTGATGTTAAATGTCACCATGGTATCGCATTACCACAACTAGTTTAAAAACGTCTGACATTTAAAAGATACCAACTTAGAAATCACCTCCCAACTACACCACTGATGAAGTACTGAGTAGCAAGAGCAAAAAACCAAACAAAACACTGTCTAGCAATTCAGACAACCTTCCTTGAGCACTTCTGGTTATTACCAAGAGCATTTTCCATGCAAATAGTGACTCCACCCAAATCCTGCTACTTTAAAAACACTAACAAGACCTCAGCCTTAAGGAGCATGGCTGATTCAGGTGCATGAATATAATACACTACAGCAACACCTGCCACACCACACCCAAGAATGAAAACTAAGCCTGGTCTCCACCCTAAGTCATGTATGCCACGCAGTACCCCAACATCTGTGCAGTTGCTTCATTAAGAGAACAGTCACAAAGTGTGACAGAGGTTTATAATAAAAACTGGCAGAGTTTTCACAAGTTATAACAGACCCCTTTATGAGTATTTAGCTACAGAAACTGGATGATGCACTTTGCGAACCCAATGCCAAGTACAAATCTCCCCCAAACCACTTCATTGGCCTCAGCTCTTATGCATGGTTCAGCTGAGAAAGCCTTTAATTGCAAAGCACTACTGATCTTCTTGTGGATTTAGAAGCCTCTAGAAAATGAAAAGAACAAGCTGCGAATCAGCAGCTAATAAGAACACACAAAATTTCTTTCTCTGAATGGAACTTAAATGCTTATATAAATTTCAGTGTCCTTGAGATACTGTAACTGTACCCGAGGTAATTTCCAACTACGCTGGTCCCACAGGGAATTTGTTTAACTACTGCTCACTAGGCTGCAGTCATTCCTACTTTTTATGTCAATAAATGATGGTATTCATGTGGTCAACCAGGAGTACCAGGTCAACTGGCCTGGTAGCCCAGTCTCATCATCACACTGGTATCTAATACAATTTAGATAACCAGCACAGCACAGACCAAAACATGCTGAGTCTTGTCTAATTATTTTGTCCAGGATTTAAGCACATGTTCACTCAAATCCTGTAAGTTCATTTTTGATAGAATCTACTGTAGTTACAATTATATTCAAATCAGTATTTTCAAAGTTTTGTTGAAAGCCAAGGGGAGCTTGACCATAATTCTAATATCTTTTTCCAATAGCTAGCTTGAAATAATACATTGATCTAAGCAAGTCACACGAATCTTGAGGGATGATTAAAGGAATCAATGAAATGAATCTCTTTGCCCTCCTGGATTCTCCATCTGCTTACTCACTTGTACTTCTAACTTAGGATCTATACATATCTTCACAAATACCTTTTTCCAGTACTGCTTGGGACTTCACTGTTGCTATTGTACTTGCTCATTGATCTGCAGCATGTTCCTAATCTGCTTGTTTTTCTCATTGAGTACCTGCTTTAAGGGAAAGTTTAGATTTGCAATTGATACTCACAAAGACTACCTGGCAGAATGCAGTTTACATAAAGACACTCCACTTCTGTTAAGCTCCGTCTGTAAACGTGTTTAGATGACCACATAAGAAAAGGTATTATACTGTAAGAGATGGTACATACATACGTACACAGTAAGACAAACATCAGAATTGTGGGGTTTCTTACTGAGGTGAGTTTACCACAGGAGCACGACTTAAGGTGAGATCTGGTTTATTTTGAAGCCTCCCAAACTTTTGGTAGGAAGTGCCACATTTATTGCAATTCTTTCTTTTGCTTCAACAATAGGCTTTGTCAAATAATCCTTGAAATTAAAAAAAAAAAAAAAAGAGAAAAAAAAAACCCCTAACAAAGTACTTCTAGCTTTTGAAACGCTGGATCAATTTAATATTAGAGTTACTTCAAATACTTTGAGCCATCTGGAACATTATGGGTCTGTCTTGACTGCCAGAAATGGGTTTCTTTTGTTTATTCACTAGCAGAGACAGTTTCTAGTCTACAGAGAGTCTTTAGTCTTATCACAAAACAAACCAGCTAGTCAGTTACGAGCAAGTGAGTACAGTGAACCCTGTCCTTAAACACCCCCCAGAAACAGTTTGTTTCCCTTGGGATTTCACAATAGGTGGTTCAACTACCACAGGTAGGCAAAGCCTGAAATCCCATTATTGCTGCTGTTAAAACTGTTTTTTTCCTTTATTTTATTCTTCTGCAGAGGCAAAACTCAGTACTTGAGAACTTGTAATTTCTAATTAATTTTCTGGGGAAAATATAGACCCTGTATAGAAGGAAAGAGATATCTTAATGCACATGTACTTCAGTATACAAAAGTGTGATGCAACCAAAGTTTTTTGACTGAGCTCTTAAGAAGGCATCACAAACTATATGCTAATATAAGACATGATGCAAATACCTTTGTGTATGTGGTGTGGGTGTAACATGGTGGTTACTCAAAGCAAACAAAAGAGCCCCAAAACCCCATTGCTTGTAAACTTACCACTTCTTTCATTATTAGAAAGCAAGCATAGAAGAAAATTCTCTTTAAAAAGGAAAAGAAAACCCAAGCTCATTATCTCAAAGCTATTTACCAAAGAAACAAAAAACCCACAATTGAGACAGAACCTTTTTGGTACCCTTAGCCAGACACAAAAAGGAGCTGCCTCGTCTCACAAAGCCAGTTGGCATCTGCTTGACTAGGACAAGCCTGTCCTGCCCCAGCAGGTTGTCCTGCTCACAGTGTAACCTGCAGCCAGCAGGATCCTTGGGGCCAGATGTGGTAACTACCAGAGCTCAGGGCAAATCTCTCTCGGCACTAGAAAAGAAACCATGCCATTTTAAAGCAGATCTATGTTCTTATCATTGTTTGCTTGTAAAGCAATAAAGTAATTTACTCTTGCCTAGTTAATCTGAACTGTTAAGCATAAATGCATTTGCTTTAGACATGATCATTATTGTTAAGCTACTTTAGTGCCTCTCTCCCTCTCTCTCCTCCTTTCTTTTTTCAGGATATAAGAACGTGGCTTTATTTTCACACTGTGAGGAAGCTTCTGCTGGGAAAGGCGAGATAAAAACACTAAACAAAGCCAAAAATCTAAATAAGTAATTTTTCCCTTTTCCTTCATTCTTGTCCAGTAATAACCATACAGTAAATATTTTAAAATTTAATTTCCTTTTCTCTTTAATCCTCCTAACTTGAGACACAGAAATTCAATAAACGAATCTAACTAAAAACCTGGTGTTCTGTTGAGGTTTAAACTTGCATCTGTGGGACAGAAAAAGAGTTGCCAATGGGTTTCTGCCCCAAATCAGAAAGAGCTTAACAGCTACAACCTACTAAGCTTTTTGTTCTGCCATGAGATTACCAGAGGTTACATCTCACGGCTCTCAGCTACCGCCTCTCCCTCCCAGATGAACTACTGCGTATCCAGTTCAAAAGCCACCTAGAAAGCGAGATAGCATCAGCATCCCATTTCCTATCAAATCCATCTTTGCTCCTTTTTTTTGACCTCTTCTGGCCGTAGCATTCAAGAAGCTTATTTTTTGCCAATTAAATTATTAAAGTATTTGGGAAATTTGCCGAATGAAAATATTTGGGAAAAGTGTGCATCTATAAAAACCAAACCAACAAACAACAACTTCTTTGTAGCAGACTGCCAGCAGCTGAGCACTAGGGCAGGAAGGCCACTGAGAGGAGGCAGATGTGAGCTCTCTGCTGTGGCTCCCAGTTTGGGAGCTTGCACCCCCATCCCCTACAAACTTGTTCTAGTTTATTTACTTTCAGGGCACAGTAAAAGGCCCATTTGTGTTCCCTAGCTGCGAGAAGACTGTGAGGACCCTGGTGAGAGATCATAACATTGGCTCCATTCTCACTTACAACAGTAGTGATTTGTATGGTAATAATCGGAAAATGGAGGGAGAGGAGTCTCCAGAGAAGCCTTTGTGTAAAACTATTCCCAAAGTGTGTCAGAAACAAAGCCAGACACTTAATTTCTAAACACTTAGTCAGAAAGAAATAAATTCGTGTTGGTGCCTAAATAAGAAGAGTTATCTTCAGAGGTGTGTAGCACATACAAAACCACATTAGGCGAGCAGTCATTTGTACAGAACCTAACATTTTGCTCCGTTTTGACCAGGCAGAGAGATAAAAAGATAGGAAACGTAAAACTAATTTAGTACACATGTTCAATTTTTAAGAGTACTGTAGATCTGTATTTGCTTACATAAAGTTTTCCAGAGCTCCACGCTCTCTCACAACTGGTACACTCCTTCAGCCACATGAGGTTTTAAAAAATGGCAGCGTGACTTCAGTTTTATTATTTCTGTCAATTCAGAAACCTTTTCTCCACTATGAGCTGAACGTGGGTGATGTGACTTGTAAGTGGGGGACGGAGGAAGATGAAATAAGATACTGAATTTAAAAGCGTTTGTCTTGAACATGAGAAATCCTGAACGATGTGTCCGATCAGTGAAAACTCTTAATAACATTCTAGTCATAAGTGGGCAGAACCCTAATCATTTTGGTGAGAAACAAAAGTGGAATGGAAAGAATTAGTAACGGTGCCATTACTGAAGGAGTACATAAAAACAAGGTCGTGACAGAGGAGAGGGACTTCAGCAGGGACCACTGGAAGGGAGGAGCTGCCAGAGGCATTGGGGCAGGCAAGCTCACACACAACTTGGAATCACAGGCAAATTAACACACAAGATCACTACATCTTAGTGAATTAAAAAAAAAAGAAACATAAAATAAGATTTTAAGAGCATCGGAGAAAGAATGCAGGAAGTGAAAGTGCAATGAGAGAAAGGAATATGATTAACGGTGAAATAAATTTTTGTTTTGAAAACAAACATTTTCAGAACCTAAATTATGTACATTCATTTTGAGTTTCCACAGTCCTTGGGACTCATTTTTTTTAAATATGCATATCAGCTGATATGTAGTTGAAAAAAACAAGCACATATTATGCTCTAGAGAAAGAAGAAAATGAGAGGTAATTGCTGCAAACTTTCATCACAGATGAAGGTACAATAAAGACTTCCCTCAAGGAGGCACATCAATGAGAGCCTAGGATAAAAAGTGTGGTAGTAAGACAGCAAAGATGGACACATGTTCTGCCTGAAAATTTTGCAAAGCTAGTTGTACAGCCTTATTTTCCACATTTAAATTAAAAATCGCAGTAGAAAGTCCTTTTTCAGTTAAATCAGAATATAAAAATATCTCATTTAACAATAGAGTTCCTCCAGTGGGTTTCTGTTTGGCCATGAATGCAGATTATCCCTCCTAGGTCATTACCAAAGAGAAAGCAACTGTATCATTGGAGAGGAACACGTTACACTGAATAATTACAAATGTGCAGTTAACAGCACCAAACTGGAAGTACAGGGGTTTTTAATAATTAAGGTGGACCAGCAAAACATATATCCGTTACACAGTAAGCCTTTCCAAAGAGTTAAAGCCATGACTGTGTGACGATAAGAGGCCAATGTGGAATTAGTCAGTGCTACAAGGGCGCTATCAAAATTCATCTTCAAGAAATTATGGCTCAACTTATCAAGTGACGACCAGCAGAGTTCCTTACTGAGGGTAGAAAAGTTCCACCTCTCCAAACCACATGTTTTCTAATGTTTATACAGCAGCTCATCTGCACAGCTCTCCCTTCATTTTAAATCCACCTGCTGTTTTAGCTGCTTCTACTGTGATGGTGCGCAATAAAGTGCTAAAGTAGGATAAAGAAGGGCGAAAAAGACACATGCTCCCACTATTCTGAAATTAAAGGCAAAGCGTTCGCTTTTCTTTTAACTACACGCTCTTACTTCATACCCTACTTCAGAAATCTTGCGGCAGGAAAAGAGAGAGGCAAATTATTTGCAGCACACACATGATGCAACGCCCTGAGTGATGTAACTTAAACTGTATTATACGTACAATGTTGCTACACTCGTCTCAATCTGGCAAACATCTCCACGTTAACAGGCCCCACCGGCATCCAGCTGGGCACAAAGGTCAGGCTGAGAACATCCCATTGTAGGATCCCTTGTTTCCCTGTGAACTGTGCCTTGTCTACCAAATTAGGCACTTAAAAGAAATGAAACAGTTACTTGGTTAAATGACTGCTTCCCCTGGCTATTAGACAAAATGTATTATATCTCCAGGCATGTGATCAAATGATGGAGAGTTTGACCTAAATTTACTTACTGTGCTAAACAACCAAAGGAACAAAAGGAATTACGCCTCACTGCCTACTGTCAGCTACCAAGAATATCTATCAGTCTGTAACTGCAGATGAAATGCAGTTTTGTAGTTTTCTGTGCCAGCGTCTTGGAGCAATTGCAGGTCAGGTAACAAAAGATGTTTCAGAGAGTTCAGGGCGCTTTTTTGTTGTTTGGTTGTGGGTGGTTTTGTGCTGTTTTTTTTCTCTGGATGCTTTATGCCAAATGGTTTTGCACTTTTGGGATCCTATGTTATCTTTTAGAGGTGTCTTGCCATCAACATAGCTAAGCTTGTGTGAAGTTTGCACTTAAGACAGATGCAATTTGAATTCTTACAAATATACCAATCTCAAAACAGCAGAAGTACAAACAGCTTAGTCTCACACATTTGATAAACCAGACTAAAAACACATGCACTTTTAGAAATAAGCTTTCTTTAGGGAGAGGGGGCATTCTGAAATTTCATAGCCCCCCTTGGTTTCTGCAGCACCTGCTAGAAGCTATTAACATGCAGACATTTGAAAACAGGTTGAGTTCCTTTATCATTATGTCATTTAAAAGAAAGCTGGCAAAATAATACATTCAGTTAGCAGGGCTGAATATTTCCAATTGAAATTCAAATGTTTGGGCACCCAACTCCCTTTAATTCTTTTATAAATAGATTCTCATATTCCAGTAGCAATAGTTTTCCAGTCCATAACACCCCTGAATGTGTGGCTCGTGGCCATTTTGAGAAGCAGCAGGGAATGAGAAATAGTGCTGAGGGAGGGATCTACACCAACAAAATCGTACTTATGTGCAAAGCAGAAAACGTACCTGTGCGTCTATTCAGTCTCCTACAACACAAAAGTAACCTGCGGTTTTACAGGAGAAAAAAAAGAGGAGAACTATGGAATAAACACGTGTGTGACAAATCTCAGTGGCACAGTTCAGAGAAGCCCGAGGACTAAGATGAGTAGGGACTGACCCACCAAAAGCAGCAGGACCTGGTTCCAGTCTGTGAGATGAAAGGGTCTGCTCCGTTTCAGTAGCAGCTTTGGTACCACGCTAAGGGCAAAGCCTCTCAAAAGGAGAGATCACTGCAGGACTAGAGGCTTTATCAGGTGACACTACCAGGAGAACAGGTAAAATAAAAAGAGCATTTAAAGGGTCTTACTGCTTGCTTACGAACATGCAGCCCACACTGACACACTTGGGCAACTGCATACACCAGTATAAAACTTGCGAGCTTAAGTGACTATGCTCGCAAAGGTCACGTTGTATACTGGTTTTCCCAAGTGTACCTTTTCTCTTTGGTCTGTTACAACATTTAAATTTAGGAGTTGCATTCAGCATATAAAGGTGTTTTAACTTGACAGAAATATAAGTTTTATACACATTCCTCCCCTCACCTGCTCAACATCAAGCATCTCTCAACTCCTGCTTCCTTTTGACACCCCTCACCATGCTCAACAAAGAGTTTATTCCTGGTTATTTTTTTAAACTACTTTTCTTCCACAAAAACTGCTATTCAAAGCTTAGTATCACCTCTTAAAGGTTTATACGATTTTTTTTTAGGTTTTCATTTTTTCTTTTGTGTGAACATACCTTTTTACAAATGTCTTTTTTCCCTAAGATGTAAAGAGAAACGATTGAAGAAGGACCAAGTTTATTCCCAGTCCTAGGTACAGCCCAGCTTTGTTTCACAAGATCAAGCAACAGGACATTGAACAAAAGGCAGAGTGAGGGGAAGAGGCACACATCCTGACACACTGACAGTATGTTGACAAACTTCTTTCAGCATCAAAGGGCCTTCTTCTTTTTGCAATTCATCTAAAGCTCCTGCTCAAGCTTTTTGAACAAATGGGACATTGACAGTCCCCCAAAGATTCATTTTCAAAAACTATAGCTCCCTAAAAAAAGCACTGCTTACAGATAAACATTTACTTCTGCGAGTCAAACCAGCACCCCCCTCGTAACCCCCTCCACACGGCCACATCTCAGATTCTAGAGCAGATGAGTGTCGGAGCCAATGTTTTCAAGGCATTTTGAATATACCTCTGGTGGTTCAAAACTATCTCTATCAAACCTTTTTTCTTTCTAGAGAACAACACGATGCAGTGAACATTTATCTGATGCTTCAGATTATTAAGCCTGGATAGTATTTCCTTGCCGCAAGCACAGTGAAGTTCTCTCCACCTACCCCAAGTCCCTGCCTCATAATGCAAATCTCTGCTCTTCATATACCAGATAAAGAACTGCAATCAGAGATGAGGGAGTTGCCTGCAGCTGAGCTGACAGTAACAAACTTCAGGTTTTACAAAAGATCCCCTTACAAACTGTGCCAAGCAGTGTTAGAAGCAAAGCCAGCAATCTGAACCAGCAGCCCTCTAGTTCTCATTGCCCACGCTGTCTGTATTCCTACCTTCAGCAAAAAGTCCTTCAGGGCAGCAAGAACAGCAGTAAACCTGTCATTAAGAGCCACAGTACTGTCACATCAGCGACTCTCCTGTGTCAGCTACAATCTTTAGCTCAGCCGTTTGCCTCTTTGGGGAGAACTTTCCTCGGCTGTCAGGAAATACAACATGTTGGTCCTTCATAAGCACATAAAAGTACTTCAGAGTACAAATAAACAGAACAGTTCTTTGAGAAATCATGTTGATTTTTAAGAAGAAGCCAAAAGCTGCCTCTGTGCTTAGTTCTATACATGATCTAGCATGGTAGAACATGCACATAAATGTGTCATGTAGAATAAGCCACCATCGCTCATTGCCTCTCCTTGCACCAGCACTAGAAAACATTGTTTTTACCATGTGCTTGCTACAGAACTGTGTTTCCAAAACACATAGCTGAAGTCCTTGAATCATAGCCAAACATTGGCTAAAACCCTAAAAACCTACAGATCATTACCTTGGGCATTGGCCTCTAAAAGCACCCAAAAAAAAAGATCTCTTTCTTCATGTCTCATCAGGCTTTGTGTCCTTGTCAACATCAGCTGAAAACAACTACCACAAATAGGGAAAAATATTTGGTCAACAACGCAAGGTGTTAACCATTAGATAACAGCATCTGAAGAGAGAAAAATTTTATAGAAGAAACTTTTTGATATAGCAGAAGTATTTACACCATAGCTGTGTTGTTGCAGTGGCAAACTAATGGCATTCTGTTAAAGTAACTTAAGTTTCAGAGAAACTTGAAACACAAAGACAAGAGATTTGAGCCGCTGAAATGGCTGGGGCATATTCCTTTCTCCAGCCACCTAAAATACAGCTGCTATGAGATACCACATGGGAGTGAGCAGGGAAGTAACAACAGTATCAGAATCTACTTAGTGCAGTTAAGAGGTGGAAGAAACACTAAATGCCTTCAAGTTACAATCCACCACAGTACTGAAGTCTAAAGGAAATTATTTTAGAGCATATGTTGGAGGGCTTGATTACCCAAGTACTCTCAGAAATCCAAATTAATCTCATGGAATACTTAAACCATTAAATCCTTGTGTGGAAACTCTCATTCAGAATTATGGTGGATTTAACATTGTTCATCCCAAATTCATCTTGAGGCATAAGATTAACTACTTGGAAGAGTAGACTTCTCATCAACTATAAGCCCCATTTTTTTTTTTTTTTTGCCAAGACAGCCTGAGCTTTTGGGATCCTACAAAAACAAAAAAACAAACCAACAAACCCAAACAAAACCATGCTTGTTAAAGCCTGCCTCTTCCACAACATACAACGCTTCACTCATGAATGAACTCGTGGTGCTAGCAGCAGGCGTTATGGGAGAAAATAAAGATCCCCTGCTGTCCTTTGTATTCTTAAGGTCTCACTCAAGCATACGTCTGCAACAGCTTCAAACTCCACAAGCTGAACAATATACCATGTTATTTGTTTGCTTTACACATATTTCAAGATTGAGAACAATCAGCTGTCACAATGGGCGGCTTCAGATAAATTCATCTGCCAAGTTTTCTTGCCTCCTCCCATGACTGTACTTGAGACAATGAGTTTTGCTTAAATGAAAATCTCTATTTTGGATCCCCTAGGGACAAATTCTCTACTTTTCCTCCCTCAAGAAAAATTTCTGAGACCCTTCTGCGAAGAAACAGGCACAACGTGATTATTGCAGGAATAATTAGATGCAAAAGAATGCAAAATGAATAAGGAGGAGTGGAAGTGGAGCCGCCCCTTTTTGTAGCAACTCAGGGTTGAAGACCCACCAAGCCTCCCTGCGTGGCTGCCTCAGACAGAAACGGGCATCTCTAGAAGACTGTCCAAGTCCACCTACAGTCCTAACAAAAGCTGAAAGAAAACTGACTTCTTGTCCCTCCACTGGGTGACTTGGAGTGAGGGAAGGTGGGAAGAATTCAAATCAATATATTGTTCTCAATTGTAAGGATTTAGGTCCTTTAAGAGAAAAAATAAAACAACATCTAGATGAAACAATCTTTTTCAGCATTTTTTTAAAAGTTTCTCTCTGCGCACTGATACATCTCAATGTGTCAGACAGAAATTTATGAAATGGTTCTGTTGGTTCAAAATAGGGCATTTTGGTTAAAAGTTATTCCAGTGAAGAATTCACTCGGCTCTACTCAGTTGTAGAAAATAGTTGATGCATGCCAGAAAAACAATTATATGAGGCTCTGCAAGACAGTCTCGCCTGCTTTGTTAGATGGAACGAAGAACCAAACCCTGAACTTAGAGAAATTCTTTCTTCAAAGTTATTCACCATGTTAAAGCTCTGCATCTGGAGTTCCTCAACAGCTAAATGAAAATCAGCATTTTAAATGCAAAAAGTAGAGTAAGGTTACTATAGGTCAAATACTCAGTTACTTACTACCAGGAAGTCAGCTGTGTTTTTATTATATTAAAGGTTTTGAAAGCTGACAAAACCAAGGATTCTACCAAAGTACATTAGAAACATGACTAGCACCCAAGACAAAATTATCTGAGGAAAAAAGTACATTATTTTCTTTTAATGGTGAGGCATGAGTCTGTAATCTTCTAGATTAGGCCATTTCTTTGCCGGGAAAAGAAACTTCAGATGATAGCTTGTATCTCACTGCATGCCAAGGTTTGGCCTCTTACGGTACTAACTGGATCAACTCTAAATGCTTTCTTTCATTTGTCTGTCAACAGCTCCCCACTACTTTTATTTTCAGTCTCCTGATTTTCATTTCACATGCATAGCTTGATTTGCACAAAAAAAAATACAGTTTATATTGATCCAAGATGTTCACGTCTGTAACATGATATTAATAGAATCATGCCAACATGGAGAATATGTGGAAAACATGCCAACCTCAAAAAAACTTTGTGATATCACGTAAAAAATTATGAAACCTGACACATGAGGTTTTGTGTTATAAAAAATATTTTACGTTGTCATTCACGGACTGATCATGATAAGAAGTAGAGAGATATCAACTTTGTTTCACAATTTAATTCTTAGATAAAAAGTAACTGAAAAAGCTATCTGCATTCATCTGTAATGTAGAATTCCACAGGCACACATATTTGCTAATGCATCTGCCCAGGGATTCAGAGTCAATTTTAGGAAAAGAAACAAGCTGATGGATCCGGAGGACAAAGTATAGACGGCATACAGATACAGAATAGATGTACAGCAGAAACAACATGAGTACAGGCTCTCACGTACTTCACCAGGGCCTGAAGACAGCCCTTAGCTACACATAATTACAGTTTCATACACCTTTATTGATTCTTTATCCTGTCAGCAAAGCAAGCAAGACTGCCCACTTACCTATTTCTGTGTTGTGGAAACACAAGACGTCTCATATAACTATATTCATGTGCACCAAACAGCACGTGGCTTAGGGCTACATGAAACACTGCTCCGGTATTCCCTTGGTAGCATTCGAAGTAGTGAAGAAAGCAGTAATACCATTATTTCTCTCAACTCCTTCCAACCAAGACAAGTGATTACAAATTATTACTAGAATCATCACCTAAAGGAACAGTCTCTTTAAGGCACTCACCACATAGAGAAGGTGGAGAATTGTGCTTTTTAGAGAGGAAAGGAATGAAGAGTTGACAGCCAGGAAGTGGGGCTGGCTGGATACAGAAGCTCATGCTACTCTCCAGCAATTTTAAGGCGTAGGAATGCTCCGTATCTGTCACATGCTATCTAGAAGCCAGAATGGATATAATCCTATGAATAATGTAGGCAAGAAGATACTGGAGCTATAGATGAAAATACCAGACCCTGTTACCTATTAATCTGTTCATTTGTAGATCCACATCACCAAGAGACATGTTTGGGAAAGGTGAATTCTGAAGCCTGTAATATTATCTAATCCTGATCATGTTAGCTTTTGAAGAAGAACTCACCACACCCTTAGGGAGGTATTCGTTCTTTCTCTACAGCAGAGCAACATCAGGATGCTGACTATCACAGTTGTTGCCTACAGGGAGAAAAGCCACTAGAACCACAAGAGAAAGGATCTGAAGACTCAGAAAAAAAGCCAGTCAGTCTTGGATTGACTGCCAAAGGGAGGAGGATGAAGAGCACAGCTTGTTAATCGGGTGCTCTCAAGTCAGCACTGGAAGAGTGAATCTGTCCCTACCCGTAGGTGTTCTTCTGGCCATTTGGAGTTAACATCCAAGTTACCAGAGTGGTGGTTTGTATTACAATGAAAAGCCCTCAACAACTATGCTGACCTTTACCTGAATCCCGATCAGATAACTTCAAAACCTAAGTAGGATTCTTGACCGGATGTGTAAGCCATGTTTAACGTAAGTATGTATGACCTGTGTGTAGAAGGCTATTTCAAGCAGAGAAGGAATCTCTGCAGCTGGATTCACCCTTCGGATATCGTGTTCTTTTGCCCCCATAGGCCACATCAACGAATGCCATACATCCAGGAATCCTACACAGCACCATCTGCAAGAGGCTTAACGCATCCAGAGTCCTGATTAGGCTTCTGTGTTTGCTCTGTCTCTGAAGTGGGAAAAACATATATTTTTTTTTAATCTTTCTACAGCAAGATATATTAAAGCTGTTTTGATATATTCTTCCCACACAAAGCATATTTCTTTTTCACTTGGTGAAGACATTGGAATTGGCTAACAGTAGGCTCTTACATGATAATTAACTTTAGCAGTGTTAAGAATGCCTTCATTCAGTTATTCATATTATTGATAGTGAAGGGTGGTTTTTTATGGCATAATTGTTGCCGTTCCAGACACATTATACTAAAAAAGGAAATGTTTTCTATTCTCCCTTTCTTCTTCTTAAAGGACTCATTGAATCAAAATCTCAGCAAAAGAGTAATGCAGCTCTGGGGGAGATAAGTTTCTACCAAACAGGAAAATTTGAGTGTCAATCCTCAGCATGAATTGAAATGAAAATTCTTCCTTATGAGGTTTCTATTCTGAGTTTCCAGTGTAAAAGGGAAGAATTACCTTTTCTTTTTATCTTACATATTATGCTATTTAATTTACTTTAAACAAAGTGGGAGATGCTATTTCCTCGACCCTTTCTCTCCTTGTTTTATGTCTCCTTGCACAGATTTTCATTCAGAGCTACATGCTTTCTGAAGCCTTTGGAAGGGAGGGTATGACTTGGCTTAGAAGTGCAGACTTTGTTGGGTTTGTGATGATTTGAGACTGATTCAGTGCACACTTAGATTACAATTCTTTAAGTTTTAACGGAAAAAGAAGAAAATGCTCAAGAGTGGTAAGGAAAAAGTGCTCCAGAACAACAGGTGAGGAGAAACACATCACAAAAAAAAAAAAAAAGCTCTTTTAGGTTTCATAGTTCCTCACCCCACAAAGTCTTTTACATGTACTTTCTGAAGCTTTGCTTTTGGCAACTTTTTTTTTTTCCCCTTAAAACACAGTTGAGGGAATACCACATTACAAACAAACAGAAAAGCATGGACGCCTTAACGTGCTTTTTTCCTGTGATCTGAATATCACAGTTATTTGGTGTACCTCCTGCCTTTTCCCCATCCTTCAAAGATTGCTGTATGTAACTGTATTCCACTGCTACAACTTTTTTCTTTCACCTTAAGAACTCCTTAAACATTTCCTTACATTATAAAGCAATTAGGAAAAACAGAATTCTTATGTAAGACTGCACTAAAAATAATAATCTCAATACTCATCTTCACTGCCTCATAACTTTTTATGCCAAGATTTCCCAAAGAAATAATCCTTACATGCTCTCTGTGTCACGCCGGTAATTTCTGAATCAATAGGCTAATTTCCTCAAAGATAATGACTTTCTTCAAACCTGATATTGTGTAGTTAAGCTGAGGAGGGAGAGTACCAGCACCTCAACAGAAAGGCTGTAACCTGTGTTCCAGTCTTACTAGACACCAGAAAATGCATTCACAGCAGAGGTGTTGAAATCATTCTATCTGTAAAAAAGCTTCGGCTGAATCTCACATCTTCCTAATCACCAAAAACTTCAGCTACTCAGGCAATTCTGTAAGAAACCAGGGTTTATTTGTTCTGCTGCTGGTGGAGTGACTTGACTGAGAACTGCTTTCACAGTTTTTATAAAGGCAGTTTAATTAACTTACATATCTGATTAGCTGGTCTAACCATCTGATTTAGTTAATCTATATTCCTTCTATTCCTCATCTTTCTCTCCTGCAGCATTTATCTGTGCTTTGAAACATTCATCACATCTGCAAGACAACTGGGACAGGAACAATTCCTCCTATGGAAAACTTAGAAAACATTCCTCAACACCATCCATGCATCACAACATAAGAGTTTTTTTGGGGAAAAAAAAAATGACCATGTAATTTAAGCACATGAAAATTATGATAGAGTGCATTAGGTGACACAGATGTCTCCCTTCAGGTGATCTTCAGCCAGATGTTTCAGCTGTCAGATTTGAGTGGTAAAAGGTATGCAAAACTCTCAGAAGTACATTCAGTATTTCATTATTAATGTTAGTCAAACTAAAAAAAAAAACAAAACATTTTTAGAATGTAAAGAAAAATTTACAATAGCCAAAGTACCTGCTTGTCAACCACACTGTTTAGTTTTGGAAAGCAAAAAAGTTGTCTAAGAAGGTATTTACTGCCTTGTCTGAGATCTAAGTTTAACAGTAGAGCTGGACAAAAAAAAAACCCCAGAAGTTGCTGCACAAAAGAGTGTGATTCCCTAAGCCTTACCCAGCACTGGGAATTCTGTAAGTGTGCAACGTAGAACCAGAGTTAATCTTTGGGTAAGTAATTCATAGTATATCCTGCTTAAAGGGAACTGCGTGATGCCCATTTTCCTCCATAACTGAGAGTATAGTTTAGCAAATGAATTAAAGCTTCCGATCCTTATGTGCAGTTGTGCAAGAGAACAACAATGAATTTATTATTAGGTAAATAGTTGGGTTTTTTTCTCATCTCTCTACCCTATCCCATACACAAGCAACAGTAAACTATTTGTTGAACCTGGTTTAGTTTTAGAACAGTTTGGATGATTCAGATAATATTCAGCGTAAATTAGCATCACAGAGTCTCTTATCTTATTGAACATACTAACAAACAGCAACATGGCTGAGTGTCACCTCTTGTTTCGCGGTGATTTACTGCTTAATTATGGCTATAATCATGCTGCAGAAGAAGCCCATTCCTGGTGGTTTTTCCTTAGATTTATGTGTATTTTTGAGAAAGTTTACCTTAAAAGAAGAGTATTAATTAAAGCTGCCCTACCCGATTTGACAAGAAGGAAACATTCATCTATTGTGTACCTGAAGTGTACAGTAGCTGTAGGCAAAGTTCAGAAGTACAATTTATCAAAATTTGTGACAAGAAGACAAACACCGATTACCTTTTAAGGTCAGCTGGTCACTTTTTAACTTCCAGGCACCTAATTTTGCAACCCTGTCTGCGCTAGCCTACATGCTAAGTAATACCAAAGCTTCTGTGGAGACTTTGGGAATCACAGTTGCCTCAATAAGCAACCTGAATGCCATGTTGTATGGATTTCATGTCTTATTTTTTTTACAATAACATTCCTAAAAGTGTTTGTCCTTCAGTCATGGATGTGCACCTGCAACTCCAAGTTCCCTTTGGGGTAGGAGAACTAACAATGTATAGCTATGAGACATTCTCTCTTGAAATAACAATTCTAATCATCATGCTCACTAGAAATATATTAATTGACAAAGTCCTGCATAGACTTTGATATTTCCAAAGGGAAAGACTGAAAAGACAGATGACTACACTGGCTAAGGACATGTGGGCATTTAATGGCTCTCAGTTTCAGCTACAGGAAGACTGAATTTACCTGGTAAATTGATTAAATTTTTGCTTCTCTTTTTCTGCTTACTAGTATTGCATTTCCGTTGCACCAAGCCAAGCAACTGGAGGTATCAATCACCTCAGAATTAAGCTGACTGTATGTAATGAGGAAAGTGCAATAAATATTAATTGAGGTGCAGGATACACCTATGATCTAGAAGTGACTCTAAAGTGCTTGGAAAACATACAGAAGGAAGAAGTCTAGGTGCGCCTGCTGCAAGTCCTGATCTCATTCCTGCCTCAAATCCTGTTAAGATGAAGACGTGCCCAGAGCGGGCAACACCTTACTCACGACGCATGTATATAGTGACACACATTTCACAGAGGTTCTCATTGTTCCTTCACTTTTTCCCCCATGGCCCACCAAAAAAAACACCCAACCCTCACATGTCCTGGGGTTTGTACGCCATTCCTCCATCTACCAGTGGTCACCATCAGAACACGCACGTATCTGCCCCACAACTTGGCCTCTGTAATGGGTTTATGTACTCTTGTTTCTTGTAATCTTTCATGTTCTTCCTCTTTCATGCTGACATTTCAAGGCAGACAACAACAACAAAAAAAAAAACCCATATGCTCTTCTTCAGTATCTACCTGAAATTCTCATGGCTGCTACTGGCGTGGGCATTAAGATAACAGGTTTGACTATTTAACACTGCAGACATTTCATGAACCCTGGATTTCCAAGGATTCATGCTGCACCTTTTTCCTTATTTTACAGCAACCAATTACAATGCAGTTGTTGCCTGTTTTGTTTAAACAGACACACAAAAAAATCATAGGAGCTACTTGCTTTGAAGTCTTCAGCTATCTGACACAGTGAGTCTGTACCAGAGTGGAGTCAAAACACCAGCCTGGTTTATCATGACACGCAGTGCGCTCAGCTACACTCGATCACTGAACAGAATGTCCTATTCCAAAATACAACTGAAATATCTATTTTTCTCTACTGATACCAAGCTTTCCCATGGTAGATTGCAAACTACGTGCCTTCTGAAGCTACTTTTATCTTTATCATTGTCATCAGTAGAGGCATTCTCTGCAGTTCAAGAAGTGGAAACAAATCTGCAATTATTTATACACTGTGGGTACATCCAAGTGCCACCATTCTGACTCTCTAGTGCTTCAAATCTTGTTCTGCGTCTTTCATATTCTCCTCCTCTCTCCCTGGCTTGTAGGGTTTTAATTTTAGATTGGGATAATTTAGGATTACTCCAGCTAATAAGATATGGGTTAGGATGTTCTCCCTCTCTCCTCCCATTAAGAAAACCAAGAAACACTTACATTACACGCAGTTCCAATTCTATGCACTATAGTCTAATGTTTGTTGAACTATGGTGCAGAATTGCAGTCTGCTACAACGGTGTATTTTTTAGTTATACAGTAGTAAGATTTTCATTAAAACCAGCCAATTACCACATAGTTTCCTACTAGTTGGGATTTTAACTTTAATTTTTAAGGAAAGAAGGATTTTGTGATATTCCTGCAGAAGTGCACATACATACATGGTAGGATTCCAGATAACTTCTGTAGCCATTGGGCAATTTTGGTCAAACTGAATGTGTCCATTATCAGAGGGAAACCGCAGGGGAGAAGCACATTATGAATAATTCCATCCCAAGAGAAGCTTCAGATGGAGTTCACACCTTGTCAGATGGCAGAGGACCTAACCACTGAGTGCTACTGCCACGAGTAAGTCTCCCTGCTGCTCACAGAATTTGTTCTGTGTGCCAGCACTGCACTGTGAAGGGAAGAACAAAGGGTCAAGATCCCTTGAAGGAAATTTTCTTTTCTTCTGGGTATATTCACTCCCCACCAGCTGCTGAGGACAAGGGAAGGAATAGCAGGTGGAAACAGGGAAGGGATGCTATTAAAATCAAATGCTGAATGTTAAGAGGAGGTGAGACACTTCTCGGAGTACAGACCTACTCCAAAGAATGGTTCACAGCATAAAGATCTGCAGAAGTCTCTCTCTTCACCATCCCCAAAAGAAAGGAAACCCCTGAAATTAAGTGGCTGAAGTTACACGGTGTGACCATCATGATGTACATTTGCAGAAATAACTTTTATCTGAGTCTCATCTCAGAATATAAACATGGGCACAGCCAAGTACTTCAGTGTATATTAAACTCCCTATGTAAACAAAAAATCAGGTCCAGAGATGAAAACATACTCCATGGCCATATTTTACGCTCAAAACTTACAGATACAAAGCCATAGAACAAGATTTTAAAAAGAAAAAGAAGTTGAGCTTTCCAAGGAGCCCAGAACCTCACAGGAAATATGTCTGCCATTTTCTTTAACAATAAAATATCAACTGTAAGGGAGACTCTGGAGGCAAAAATTAAAAAAAAACACAAACAAACAACAAAAACCAAACCTACAGCTTTTCCTGCAACTGCTCTACAGTTAGACTTGTGGGCAACACAGCCTGCCACTGTTAGAACTGCACGTGAATTAGACGAAATACTCACCCAGTGTGTTGAAGCAACAGCTGGAGTTTCGTATTAGGTTGTCTGAATCTTTGCCAGCATCTTAACATTTGGGTACGTATTTGAAACTTACTTAGACATCAAATCGAACATGTATATCATGCAGACTTTCATGTATAACCTTCTTTACAGCAATGATATTTTGTTTAAATAGTCTTACATTTTAGCAGTTACCCTTTTACAGCTTAAAAGCAGAGAAGCTACGAGGAAAAAGAGATTCCACAAGTAAATCTACACTGTCCCAAAGTGATTATTTCATATTAGATTTATTGCATATTACATTTACTGCAGGATTTTCCAGTGTTCTGTCATGTCCTCTTCACAATCATGTTTTCCCCAGCCTCAGGGAGGCCAGGTTAACCAGCCGGGCTTTGTGGAAAAGTCCTTCCACATCTCTGAGTATCTTTTCCACTTACCTGTTGTCATGTGAAACTAGGAAGTGAAAATCAAAGTGCACTGAGTGTGGGATGGGGGGCACAGAGGTGTTTTAAATGGGAGTGAGCCTATTAACTCCGTTTCTCGGTCAAGGCTAGAAACTTGGGCACCTCAGCCTGGAACTGGCTAATTCTAAATGAACTAGCCCAAAGACAGGAAGCACTTCAGCATATTAGAGCAGCATTTTGCAAGTGCTAATTAACCTAGTTTAAAATTTTTAAGAAGCAGTCTGAGCTAAGTAAAACAAACATGTTTTATGCACATTCTTCTGGCCATCTTTTCTCCTAGTTTCCACTCTCCCAGAAAGCTGTCATAAAAGGCTCCCTCCCTGGAGTCGTGCCCTGTTTTAGCTCCACTCATCTTTCCTCCCCCAGACTGCAACACACAGAGAAAAAACTTCTGCAATTCCTCTTCTGTAGCTCTCATGCTCCTGGCTTCGGCCCAATAATTTTTTAGCAAGGAAAAACCCCACTTCACTCTTTTGTGAGCCTCCAATTTCCAGAATTCTTACTCTTAGAATGCCTTTCCTTCTGTCCTAAAGCTGTTTTCAAATCCCTAAAATAGAGGAATAACATAGGAGATGGAAAATAGAACTGAAATTGGGGGGGAGGTATTTATATAGTCAAAGATATCAAGCAATAATTTTTATGACCCCACAAATCAAAAATAACTGGAAAAAAATCAAGGTCTGTATCATATGCAGACATTTTGAAGAACATAAATCACTTCTAAGTAGTGTGGAAAAAATGAGAATTGTGCTTGAAGTAAGCTAATAAGGTCAATACTATCACTTCCGAGGTTCAGAATTCAGGGAGAAGAAAATTATCGTTATCTGTCAGGAGTCAGGAACTTCTTAAGCAAGTATTAGAGACCATAAAATTGCTTCTCAGATTGCACTCCTAACATACAACTTGCTTTATATTAAAGGAAGAATAAATTTCACAGTCAAATTTTCCAGTCAATACTTAATGGCACAAAGCAGGAAGACTACAGTACGCAGTTCACAAATTTTCATCAGACATGAAGGTAAGGATTCTACCAGAACAGGAGCTGTAAAATACTAGCAGAAGCATGTCATTGTTCTGTACCTTTGCTATTTTAAAACAGACTTATGAAAAGCCTTCTGAAACAGTAGGGAAATTTTTTAATTGTCTCTCTTCTCCTCCCCCAGTTTTAAATTCACCCTGCACTGCTCAAGGTGCATGCACAGTGGAAACAGACAAGCCAAGCATGTTTCTGAGCTCTGCTACAGCAACTAACTTCACAAAATTAAAACCCAACTCTGTTCATTCTCTGAAAAAAAATCTTTAAATTTCATCTGTCAGTAAATGTGCAATAAGCTATGCATGCTTAGGTCATACGCAGGAAGAAAAGAATGTGGTCAATTTACAAAACTAAAGAGGATCTTCCTAAGCCAGGAACATTCAAGTGCCTTCAGACATTGAGGAATTTGACCTACACAATGTCATACTGATTTTGGACTTCTATGAAGACATTACCCATTTGATTTTGAGCTGAATGAGTCAGCTTAAAAACTCCTTAATTATTCTTAAACATTGATGTTTCAGCTGTAGCAAAAAAATGCATCCAGCTCCTCTCAGTGCCTGTTTTCTAGTTTCACATTCATCTAGACTGACTCAAGATTATAAGGAACAATTTCTGGTACAGCCGAGTGAAACAAGCAGAGGCTGCTGCCTTTGGACCACTCTGGAGCACAGTTTACAAACACAGACACACACTTACCCCATCTCCACCGAGGACTACACGTTCTTCAGACCTCTGAAAGTCTTTAACAAAATATGGTTCTAAATAAAAGCACTGGCCTTGCTGACCTGAGGCCAATTTAGATCAGTGTTAAAGGCTCTCAAGATCCACTACCAATTCTTTCACTCGCTATTGACCGCACGTCCCTTAAACCTGTTTTTCCCCCTTACATACACACCTAGCCAGAAGTAGGTATATTCTGGTTTGCACTTGCTGTAACACACTTGGCACAAAATAGTATGACCAGAAACCTTGCAGGTTTTAATTTACAATTTTGCATGTTGTAAGCCCCTGAGGACAGGAAACTCTCGTGTTTTATATACACACATATATATAAAAAAGAACATGCATACCTATGACACTGTATAAATAACAGAGGATCAGATTAAAAACATCTGTAGATGCTCTGGCTGACCCATTGTCTTGCTGCCTGCTGTCTCTGTAATTTCTGATGGCAGACGAGCCATTTCACACACCAGGACTGCTAGCAGTGCTGATGCAGCTACATATAAGTCTGTAGCAACATGTTAACAAGAGAGCAGATGAAGAGGGAAAATAAATAACACGTCCTTCAGGCATGACCTTCTGATAGGTTTCTGTTTGATTTTTGTTTACTTTTTGTCAGGAGAAGATAGGAAACATGGATGACTTAAACAAAACAGTTCTGGATATGTGGTAGCAGGCAGTAAGGACATTTCTTCGACTCAGAACTAAGTCTGTTGTGATACAACTTTTCTCTGGCTGCCCAGAGCTGTCAACATCTATTCATTTATTGTAAATTGCTTGTGTGAAAGCAAAAGTAATGTATGTCCACAACATGGTGATAGTCACAGAAGATATAAAGAGATTCACACACTGTGCAAGCATTGAGTGCAGAAATAATGCTAAAAGGGAGGCAGACTGTTATTGATACCAAGCAGGGAAGGGAACAACTACATTTCCAAGAGAGAAGCAAAGAGGAATCCTAAATTTAGAACTAAATTCAGAACTGAAGCCAAGATACTGTCACCACCAGAGCTGCGTGAACATCTCACATAAAATCCTTCAACAGTGTTAAACTCAGCTCCTTTAGGTTTAGAGGAGGGAAACAAAATCAATTCCCTTCACGTGAATCTTCTCGATGTCCTTCAAATTGCTATCTAAAAATCAAAATTGAAACACTTTTCCCTCTGCCCAGCCACATACTTTTCTAAATTGATTATAAGCCTTTCACTTTGACTCCGTAGTCAAACTTCTGGCAGCTGGTCACACGGTAGGTCTGCTGAATCAAATGAGCCTCGTGTGTTACGCAGTGCACTTCGGGCTGCTCTCACAAAAGACAAGCATTAATTAAAAGTCACTCCATCTAATAAGAAACTTCACTTTTGCAGTGAGGAATCAAGAACAGTTTGAAAGAGAGAGGAAAATGCCAGAAGTGTGAAACTGTATGAAAAATGTCTCCTTCAAAATGAGATGATCCGATCCCTTCACATGTAAGTGCCTCCCTCCACCTTTCCTCATTATTCTCAGACCTATCCATGCTTAATCTCATCTATTTTCCTTTCTCCTTCCAGCAAATAAGTGATCTAGTGATGACACTTTCTACAGCTGTGTACACATTCTGAAGTGTGGTGTTGGCTATTAAACTCTCACCACTCCTTTTCAGATAAACACTTTGAAATCTAATGAGAAAAAGAAACCAAAACACCATGTTATGGAGCAGAACGCTTCTCCCTTTACTCTTCTAGGAAGAGAAAGGTGGGCACATATGTTCATATATATGAAGACATACATATAGAATCCACACAGCTTTCAAATGTGAAGCTTTTACCTCGATATAATTTTTGTATTTCACATCACAAGTCTAGATACCAGAGACTTCCATTCTGCAAAGACAGAACATTTAGTTTGATCAGGCCATTTTATTAGTAAACACCTCCCATAAAAACAGAGATCATCTAAAAATGAAATTACAATGTGATCAAACTGTAGCCCTGCCTGCTTTACAACGAGAGGGTGCCAGGCCAGCTTGCTAGCAAGGGCTTAGCAGGTGTAAGACACATCTGTTGCAGCTGGCAGCCTTTTGTATGCTGCTGCTGCATGACTGCAGGTACACTTAAACTCTTCTTCCTCAACCTCCTCCCTGTGCCCAGGAAGGGACTGACAAGAAAAGACACAATCTCAGATAGTATATTGCTTACTCTAAGAGATTTTTATTAAAACACATGAACTGCAACAATAAAGCATCTTAATCATTAAAGGACAGAATGAGGTTATTACTTGCACCAGCAAAAAGTTTGGAGTCTCTGTCAACATTGTTCCTGCTGCTGCAGAAGCAATTGGTAACTGAAGAAGGAAAGAGCTAATGAAGGCAATTGAGTAGCTCTGAAAACATCAAAATCCAAGAGAATTCTAAATTCTAGTCCCACAACACAACCTTTCCAGCTACGCACTGTGCTGCAGCATTTACTAAAATCAGACGGTGCTTCTGAAATGTAGCTCATATTGGGAGTACTATATATTTGGAAGAATTGCAGGCCATTAACTCTAGGCCTACTAGCCTCTGTGGATTCATCCTAGATGTGCTGCTGGTTTGCTCACATACTATTTTGTTTCTTTTTCAAACTCTAGAGAAGAGAAAGCTGGCAATTTGGAACAAAATTCTCAAGAATGCCAGAAAGAGTTCACAAGGACAGTTTGGCTCTTCAGTAATAAAGCCTTATTTAGAAAACACGTAATTTTCTCTTTGAAAGTCAGGAATTTAAACAAATAGATTTTGAATTGTCCCTTTTTTAGGGTTTTGAGATGAATTTCCACAAGAAGCACAAGCTTCATTCACTCAGACAGAACCATCTCTTTTATATTTCTTTCCAAGTAACTCAGACCAGTTAACTACATATATTCAGTCAGTCAGTCAATCACTAATGGACCTATAGTCACTTAAAACGGCTGAAAAATCTGACTCCCTGTGCCTTTTACCTTTGAAATTCTTGATAAAGGAATCCTTTTAATACACAGAGGACTTGAGGTCCCTTCTTCTCAGGCTCAACTTTACTCTTGAATTCTCTATGTCCTCCCCCTGAATAGCTCAGGGGGTATGTAAGGCAAAAAGAAGTTTAGCTGGTGAAAGTTTTCTGTCTTTTTCTAAAACGGCAAAAGGCTCTTGTACAAGCAGAGAAAACAAATGAAGATATATCCCAAGCATGAGTTTCATTTCCCTCAGACAAAATACATAATCATTCTCCTTCTCCAACTGTAGAGTTTGAACATACAAGACATCACAAAAATGCATAGAAAACTTGAGCACGGAAAACCATCTGCACACGAGAATACATGACATGAAACACAAGCAGTCAGGTAAACTGTCCCCTATGATTTATCTTAATACTGGGAATTTCAGGATGAAGGCTTTGCTTCAGATGGTCTCTAGCAACAGCCCTGTTGCCTGGGAAGTAAACACACGTGTAAATGTTATTTGTAAAGGCATGATAGAGCCTGTATCATAAAATGAGCCTTCTTTTTGCATCTCTTCATGCCACAAAATCTGTCTACATTCACCACGGCTATATGCACATAAAGTTACTAAGGCTTTGATAGTCTCAGTCCTGCTTGTTCTGGTAATGTGCTCGGCCCGTTTGTGTGACTCCCTTCCAGAACACAGAGAAACACAGAGCGGGAGGCATAACACGACCACAGAATCATTATAGAACAAATAAGAGCAGAACCTCGTCGCACCCAATTCACAGTTACGGAGACTCTAACTGCTCAAGTGCAATTTGGCCACAGAGCAGAGACTGGTAGACTTGTTCAGAATGATAATTGCTGGGATCTTGAATGACAAGCTGCCACATAAAACACTGGAGCATCACAGAAACTAAAAAGCAAGTAATGAGGACAAGTAGTCAACCCACTAGCGCAAAAAATAATTGGCAAAAGGAAAAGATATTCACATGTACTGGAAGCATGTGCGAAGGAGAGGTGAATACAAGAGTCTGGGTTTGTTGTGTCCTGTTGGAAATACAGCATCCTGGTAAGTGGTACTGTATCATTGCCTATGATGTGTCACATGTTGTTTAATGCTAAATCTAGTTCAAATTGTGCACCTTCTAGATCCCAAAACAGTTTTAAGCCTTCACCTTTAAACCTAAGAAAGATGCCCCAACTTCTGCAAATTCTTCTCCACTGACATTGGGATCGCAGATTCTCAGGATTTCTAAGCATACTTGTTTCTCTTCAATATAGTATGACAAAAATCCAGAAGCGTTTGAAGAATTTTCTTCTGTAAATGCTCACACAACTACAACCTCTAAACAAGCCCCTATTCAGCAGCTTAGGCACCCTAACTGTGTTCTGCACACTATCAGACCAGATACACATGGTCAGTGATTCTACTAGATGAGCCCAGGGCAAGCCTTTCACTGACCAAGCTATTTTTTTCCTGGGGAAAAAAAAAATTGCTACGTTTTATAATAGTGTCCCAGATCTCTCTGTGACAAACTACTATCTCCCCATGTCAATCACAGTTTTTATAAAGACAGCAAGAAACTGCAAAACTGGCAATTGCAAGAGCTTTTTCCATTGTATTTAAGAATGCTATGTTCCTGAGGATAATTTTGGAAATTACGCATAATAAAATACGAAACACCAACTTGGATATAATTGTATGAAAACAAGATGTACATATAAAAGTAGCTACACATAGTTGAAAGGATGGGAAGTAGAAAAGTAAATTTCATGGGGAAGTGACCAAGCACGCAGCAACTGGGACAGTCTGGTGTTGTGCTTTGCTCTGGTACCCAGGTAGGGTCAAGAGAAACATAACCCAGGGGAGAAGGGACTCGGGGTGACAGCTGAGAGCAAGTACCAGTCACCTAAGCACAAAGACTTCGAGTCACTTCAGCGTGAGAGCGCAGAGGCACAAGGGCAAGGGATTAGATGACCGCCTGGTGTTTGAACAATTTAGGAAGGCAAATTACACCGCAGGACCACCGTACCTTCATACCATGTGCTCTGTACATGTTAAGAAGAAAACACTGTGCAGCCTCTGAGTCTCTTAAAGAAAGTGTCTGTACCTGATGTGACAAATGAGCACTACACGCTTCAACATCACTCGCTTTCTTTGCATAAATGCTTAGGAATCGCAGCTAGAGTCACTGACATAGACAAACTAATTTGTACAACAGTAAAGCTGTATTTTTAACAATAGTGTTCAGATTCAAGAATAAACTCACTATAATATTTAAAATAACAGAAGACTATTATCAACTGCTATTCAGACCAAAATATTCATGCCGGTCACTGCTATTTCTTACTTATTTTTTGAAGTACAAGGGCAAAGCTTTGTATGGTTCCTTCACCACACGGGTAGGAGTTGCCTAGAAGAACATCCTCCGTTCATTTTGTTAGGAAGCACCGCTTCTGGATGTTGATCTTTTTAAACGTAGTCACTGGAAAAGGTGACAAAGAATAGTTTGGAGGATCTCAAAATGTCATGCTTCTTCCGTGCTCTCTCAAGAGCTGAAATGTTGGACTTCAGGCCAGTCGCTAGGTCAGGAGGATCATCAATTCCTACGACGGCAGCAGTTCTTCTTAAAACAAAAGCAGATGAGCTTTGCTATTGAGTTTTGGTGTGGATATGAATCTCTACCCAAAGAATTTTACCTGGAAGGAAAGAGCTCAGAAGCCACGTTAAGAAAATCATGCCTCGTTCTGGTCAAGAACAAGTGGATTCTTAAAACAGGTTATTTACTGAGAGAGTTTTAATGCTCTGAATTGTGAAACTGTCTCTGTTTATGTGCTGTGTTGAAGAAAGTCAGACTTGGCACATGTTTCTTGTTAACTGTACTAAAGCAGCTCAGTTTCCCTAGAAATCCCCAGTTTCTCCTCAGCAATAGGGTACTCTAGAAGGCCCCTAATTTTAGCTCTTCAGTTTGAAAGGGTAGCACATACATAAGTAGTGCTGAGTGAAAGCTGCTGAAATGTCTATGATTATGTGGAATGCTAAAACAAATTGGCTTTCTTGGCATGTACAACATCATTAAAATCTTCAGAATAATGTCTAAAAAGCAAGGAAGTCTCAAATATTTGTATAATGCATTTCACACGTGAAGCATTCACATAGACATCTTAAACATCTGTCAGTGCAGTCAAGTGACACTGTGTGTTGCAGGATCCCAGTCACAAAACTTGTTTCAAACCAGTCACGGCAAAAATCTAGCCCTTCCACAACCCCCATATGTTGTCTATGCCCAAAGCGTAGGCCAACACTAGCACATTTGCAGAATAACCCTAGAACCTGGACACAAAAAATTAAAATTTGTTATTACTTCTGAATGGGAAGAAATAGAATGGGCCAAAACCATTACACAGTTTATCTAGCACTCACTTCAACTAAAGTCATATTTAGAAAAGTAGCACTGTACGCTTTCCTGCGATTTTCTCATTTTCAGACCGATTAAATCACTTTTGAACTGTTTGCTTGTTTGTTGAGAACAGCTTTCAAGATGAGGTAATTAAAGGAAACCTATCAGTTCAGTGTATATTTCCAAGTTAATAATGTTGACATACTGTTCAAATAAACCTCCAATTTACTACAATCTGTTTTTAGACAAGCCCTCCATTTTAACCTCCAAATGGAAGGAAAACTAAGTGACTTTCCTCATCTCGCTTAATAGGGAACATATGTTCAAAGATAATACTGTAGGCTTGCTCTGAGAAACTGTTCTTCCTCTGACAGAGATGCAGTGAGCTTGCATAGTAACAGTGATACATAATGAAGGGACACAGTGACATAAATCTCACACACTGCAGAGGTCACTCCACAGGAAAAAAAAAAAGACAAAAAAAAAAAAAAAGACTGCTGATTGGAGCAGCACATACACACGCACAAAGCAAAGCACCCCAGCCACAGGTGAAAATAAGAAGCTGGTGTACTTCCTGTCAGCTGGAAGGGTTGGAACTAAGAGCCCCCCTCAACTCTTAATTTTTTTGAGGGGTTGTGTTGGGTGATACTGAAGGGACAGAGAGAGGATGCAAAGGAGGAAGGGATCTCTACAATTACAAAGCAAAAGAAACAGCTCCAAAATAGAACTGTTTTAAATCTTTGCATTACAAACTCTCTGCAATAATTTCAGACAGAAATGCTACAGTAATATAATTTCATGTATTTTATAAATATTTATGTAGACCATATTTATAACTTTAGTTTTTATAACTTGAACAAAGGCTCTAATTGTCACTTGCTTCTCCGAGTCTCAACTTCTTAATCTACAAAAGAAGGTTAATTCACCTGCTAGGGCTGCTGTACTTGATGCTGGAAAAGCCAGTATTAAAACCCACGTACCTTGAATCCCAGTCATTCCTTGATTCATTGTGGCCTATAAACAAGCCAACATTTTACTTATATCTAGAACAAATCAATGCCACTTCATTCTGCAGTTGTTGCAGATCACCAACTAATAAGCCTTCCTAGTTACACGGGATCTGACTTTAAATCATGGGCCAGTCACTAGAAGTCCATTTTCTGCACAGCCTACCAGTCTCTGAGAACAACAGAAAAAAGATCGTGATTTAAGTCAACCATGAGAGGCGTTTCTGTCTTCAATTACATTTGGGATGAAAAATAAATAGTACTACAGAGCAAAACACAACACGTGAGCTTTCCTTGAAAGACAGAATTAAGTTTACAGAACACAATCAGGAAAAAATAGCTTTTTACTCAATAGTGCAGTAATTTAGACATTTGTTATTGAGCCCAAGATCTGAACCCCAAGCCCCTGGGCTGCTGTTGCTGCTGTTGCCACGCACGTCCTAAACATTTATCGAGACACAAAGAACAACAACAGGTTCACCATCAGGGAACCCTCAGCATGGACACCACACGCATGGGGATACTTTCGGTGCGTTTAACTTGTATTTGAAACACGAGGCCAGAGAGGAGCCTGAAATTTCTATAGTGTTTATGCACAATTTCCTGCTCCAGTACAGGCTGGGTGCTCGTTGCAGATCGCATCAAAGGAGAAAGTTCAACCTTGTGCCAACCCCTTGCGCAGGGCTAACCAAAGCTGCGGTCTACAGGCATCGTGCCTACTCAGACCAGTTCCTCAGCCACATAAATTTTGATGCTTCAAGTGACACCATATGACAGACAAGCAATCCCGAGTGCCCTCCGAGTAAAACAGAGTTCAGATAGGAGGCAGGTGAGAGGGTTCATTCTACCTTCCTAGGTAAATATTTTATACAGTTCACTAAAAAGTTACAATCTCTAAAGTAGAAACTGGACCACAAAAATGAAAGCTTGATGAGCAGTAGTTGGCAATAAAAAGCTCATGTGCATATTCCGAAAGGCACTTGCAGTTTTCAAAAAGTCTTGCAACACCTTTATGTCATATTTTTTTTCATATGAAGATATATTAGAAAATAATTTAAATGTCAGGTGGTTTTGTCTGCCTTGTTTCTTGGAAATCCTCACGTATCAGTGTACAATGAGCTGTCTGAGCTCAAAAACAAAGCTTGGAATATCAGGGTGAGGAGATTAATTGTAGCATCAGAACATATACAGAAATTTCTCCAATCAGGACGACTCACTGAAGAATAAACCTGTAAGCCTTAGCTGGCTTGTCACAGATTCTCTCAAAAATACAGAATTGTGTACCATTAGGTTATAGCCCAAAGACTTCAGCAAACATGAAACTTTATAAATGTGGAAGTTATGATCATTTTTAAATTTTGTAAAAATGACACCACAAAAATTGCAAGTCAGCTTGAAAAAAAAATGCCATAAAATACCTTAGGGTTTTATAACTAAAAAGACAATTTGAAAGTTTTTTTTTCTCATCCATTTAGGTGAGATTTTTGGTTTAGTAGAACTATTTGCAGACTGTCCCTATGAGAGAGATCAGTCTGGCATCAGTAGATTTCACTCAGCTCAAGGCAAACAGAATTAGGAGTAAGAGAGAATTTCAACCACCTTCAGTTGCCACTGTATGCAAGTTGAAAAGCTATTTACCCTGTTGTTCAAGCTCCAAAATAATATTTTCAGGTTTCTGAAGAATAAAATCCTGGGCACTCAGCAATTTAGCTGTAGATGTTTTATGCATGAGTCCCAAAGCAAGCTGTAAGCAAATGAGAATCTGTCTGGAGAAGCCACATGCAGCCCAGCACCGTTCTCAGGAGGACTGAACAAGTATTTTTGAGTGTACGCACAGAGAGGTTCCGGGTCACTCTTATTGCCAGAACCCAGTATTTCCACGATCCAGGAGCTTGCCAGTCTAGAGCTTGCTCTCCTTAGCAGCTGGTCACATACTAAGTCCAGGAAGTTTCAGACCATCATTTAAAATACTGTTTTTACAAAATGCTATGTTTTAACACTTAAGAGATTGGAAGAGTATTTTAGATAAACTCAAGAATGCTGATGTTTCACAAAGCATTTTCTCTGGATACCTGAATATATACAAATTACTATCTAAAGTTTAAATAGAAATAATAAAATGAAATGTTAAGAATGTTTATTACCTCGTATAATAATAAAAATTGTGAAATTTAAAAATAGGGCTTGGAAGATCTGGAAGATGCTTACGAATATGTGTTCAAGCTTACTATGTTCTATATCTGGTAGTTAAAAATGTTCTATATCTGGTAGTTAAAATGGAAATCAAGATATTCCAGTAGAAAAATGGAGTAAACATACAGCTGCTCTTCAGATGTAATTTCTTTAAAACTGTCAGTAGTACGTGAAGCAGCTCATTCTCCAAATGCTGTTTACATCGTAATACCATAATCTTTTAGCTGACCATTAGGAAATAGTCAAACACGTTAAAATTTGTAATACTGTTTCAAAAGCTGGTTAACAGTCACTACAAGGAATTGTCCATACAGTTCATTCCAACATTTGCCAAAAAAATTCACATTTTCATTTTAAAAGCTAACAACATCAGCAACCAATTATAAGCTTTATCTCAAGTGACTTTATGTTCCACTGTTGCACGATACCAAAATGGACCTGATTCTCCCCATCTGCACATTCTCCCTCCTGCACTGTTCTCTGAAGCAAAGCTGCCGGATCAGCCAGCTGCAGGCTCCTGTGACACTGAGACCTAGCAACAGCTCACTTCCTTTTGGCACGAGTCCCTTTTGCCTTTCTCATTTTAACAGTCCCACTGAAGCGACAAGGCTGTTCTCTATTCTCAAATCAAGACCTGGGCCCTGGACATTTGAGTCATGCTAAGGAGTTCATTGGTCTCTAACAAGATTATGCCTTTGGAAGGCAACTGATCAATCAATGCTAACGAACTCATTTAGACATGTGATCTAGTATCCAAATGTATGCATGCTAAATTGAATTTCACATTTACCTTCAAGTTCTTAAATACTTTTAGTAAAGAGTCTATAGAAGTGAATAGCTTATCAGGTGCCAATAGCTTCATTACAAAAGACTAATCACCTTTACGGTTTGCTCGTACTGGCACCCCAAGTAAAAGCGATTTGAAATACAGACAGCAGAATGGGAAAAGACCGACTGCCTACAGCTTTAGCACTCACAACTGGCTTCTCCCACATCTACAAAAGCACTAGTCTGACAGAAGCAATCAGGGCATTCATAGCACTGCTGCCACCTACAGATTGTCTGATAACTAATGAGGGTTGAACTGACACTACCATATTGGCCTGATGAAAGCACTGATAGATAGGTGGGTAGGAGAAATGGCTTCTATTTTTCTGAAGCTCAGAGAAATCAAGTAGCTTGAAGACTGATCTCCATCATCAGCTTTGGTTGAAATTAGTCAACAGCTTCCAAAATTGTTAGGGGAGGCACAAACACCATGAGATTACACTCTTTGTCTCATTTCCTATGAAACAAGGCTTCTAGTGTTTAGTTTGTCATCACATACACACCTTTCACACAGGTTCAATTGGTTATAGTATTATAATGTCTTACTGCAACATTTTTAAAATCATACTTACTTTAGGAGAAACTTAAAACTTTGTCAAATGAGTCTTAACTTGTAACTCAAGAAATCTTACCAGGCCCTATTAATTAAAAACAGCCGACTGCTGAATTCCTCACTCTCAAGGTTCTAATTCCCCTCCATAAGATTACCCTGCAGGCTGACTGTCCTGCAAGTACTTGTGGTTTCCCCCTCAGTTGACAGGAAGCTCATAGATTACCATTTGGTTGTTATCCCAGGGCAAACCTTATTCTGGGCAGGCAAACTGGCTTTTTTCAGATGCCTCAATTTCTAGCACCATTTAAAATGAACAAACAAACAAATCCAACAAAAACCCCACTAAATAATAAAGAAAAAGACAAGTCGTGTGAAAGTGTTACTAGCATGAAAGCAGCATATGCCTGATGAACTGAAGTGAATTGAACCAGAGTCGCTACAGCAGGGCGCTGCTGCAGAAACAATGGTAGAAAGTACACAGTGGTAACAAACCTTTCTTAGGTACTAAATACAGTTCTTCAAGAGAGACTAAAATATCCTTCTCTGAAGTCTCTGGCCTCAATCTCCTCTCTTTAGAATTTGGACACATCAGTAAGCGTTTCTTTCTGTCAAGCCCAGATTCCTCTGGCACAGTGTCCTCGGATGCGCTACGCTGCTGTATCAGTAGCAGTATCCCCTTTCTGAAGAGTATCCACCGCCACTTACTGCGGTTTTACATTAGTAAACACAAGCATCAAGTATTGACTCTGAAAAACATCCTTTTTCATTTCATTTAGGACTCTCGGTTGTGCTAGTCCCTTACACCTTTCCTCTTGTTTTCCTCCTTTTAATCACATTCGTGGTATTTCTCTGAGCTGCAGAAGGCTGCCTTCTCTGCAGGCTGCAGGGGAAAGCTGGGGCAAGCTGTGTAGCTTGCCGGCAGCAGCATCCAGTGTCCCCAGGCGTCACCTGGAGCCAGACCATCCTGTGCCCTGAAGCACAAGGCAGATGAGTCTCCAAGAGCCTTTACACTGAGTTTCCCCTCCGCTCTTTGGAAGTGTGCAGCCATACTCATTTTAGAACATTTCTGGGGGCTGCTTGGGAAGTCTAACATTTATGAAGCTCCTGGTGCACTGAGATTTCAGTTGGTTTATTTTCCTTTTCTTCAACAAAGAGCAGCTAATCTTCAGGCTGAGCAACTTCAGAATCTCAGGTAAACTTCACCCAGTCCTGTCCTGAAGAAGATACTTCATGTATTTGGCACGAAAGGAAACTTTTGCAGACTAAGATTCAAATTTCGTCCCGCTACTGACCATACTGTAGCCATTTGTTAGTGATATATTTAATGAGGTCAGCATAACTCAGCATAATGTACTCCCTAAATATATTTAATATTGATTTCCTGCACTTCACTAGCAAAGTAATATTGGACAGACTGCCAAAAGATTAATTTGTTTTTCAGGCATTTTTCTCCTCCTAAGGTTGATTCCAACAGAAAGATTAAGAAAATTTAATCTATCATCTCTAGCGATGTATTCTACATCGAGGGGTTCTTCTGCTTCTGCCTCCTGTCACTTTCTTCACACTATAAAACCTGGCTCTGGGCACCTGACATCTATTTGCTCCAGCATTAAACTCTTTATTCTGCATTTGCCTTTCCTTTCAGATGTTGCCAATGAAGAATGTACTTCTCCTTGGTGGCAGGCCAAATCAGTCCTCATCCAATAGACTGTGAGGACATTTTAAGTGTAGCACTGCTTTCCTCAAATACTTACAGAAGAGTTTTTCCCAGGAAACCTTATCATTAATTTCATAGTTTCTGGCTAAAACATGTCAGCTAGCATCTGCTCACAAGCCTGCACAAAACGCACTCCTTATTTTACACAGACAGTGTTACATTCTTCTTATCAGGCTTTGCATAAGATTACACATATTTATGTGTCAATATTGACATAGGTAAACTGACCAAAGTGTTTCAACATCTCCCAGACACAACAGCAACTAACTGGGAAAATCTTCCTAACAAAACACCCTGATCTACATGTGTCCCTTACAAGCCAGCTTAAGGTTTGCTAAGTTTTCCATACGGCTACATTAAACAGCACCAAAAAAACCTCAAAAACAAATGTGCCCCACCTCCAGGAAAAAAAAAAACCCAAGCAATAAACCACCTCACAAGCACATCTTATTTCTTTCTTCCCACAGGGGAGCTCCAAAATGGAAAGGGGTCATTCGCAAACAGTAATTCTAACATGCAGACTTTTCTTTAAATCTAATCACAAACATTACTTCTCTGTGAGTACTGAAGATAACATTCCAGGAATTCAGAAACCCAGATGATACCAAACCAACAGTAATCTCAGTTTTGATGCTTTTCATGCATGTAATGTTTTCTGCACCATTTGGTGTGTTAACATAAAACATAAATTAGAAATACACAGTCAGTGCAACCAAATCAGCTTTCTGAAACATTCCCTTTTACTTTCTCAAGTACACATCACTAATTACATGTTAAACTATGTATTTTAATAAAAATTAGGAGTCTTCTCTCCTTGTTTACTAATTCCAATGTATTTAATTAGTCGCACTGATAGAGGTTTGCCTGCATAGGATCTGTTCTTAATGAGAATAGAAAAAGCTCTGTAATAAATTGCTCTGAATGCACACTCTGCTTTTGCCCAAATGTCTATCATTCACCTCTTCCCAGCCTCCTTTAACTGCCCTCTCCGTCCATCTTGTAGCTTATTCTTAAATATTTCTAAAAAGATATCCTAGGTAAAAAAGCACAATCTAATATTTCACAGGTGCACTCACGCTCTCCAGGGTGAATGTATCACCCTGTCATCACCATGGTCAACACATTCCTCACGATCACATTATCAGCTGCTTGTGTTGTTTCTGTCCTTATGGGGTGGCTGGGAACGCACCAAACTGCCGTGTGAAAGATTTCCAGGTGCAAGGTTATAGCTTCGCATCTGTTTTTCTTCTCATGAGAGTTTTTTTTTCTCCCATCTTTATAGGATTTCCATGTGCTCTTACTATGTTATCACCAGCGTATGAAATACACACAACCTTTTAAAAGCGGACTAAGTACCATGCAGAGTGAAAGCAACGCTGGATTACAAGATTAAGGTGATTTTACCAGTGCTTCATTAATATAAACACTTTAAATAAATTACTCCAATCCTAAGCTTCACTAGGATTATGCTATCCAGCATTCTCAGCTTTCCTTCACTGTCCAGAATTTCTACTGCATATCACAAAAAAAAATCATGAAATTCTTTTGAAAAGTCATTCCAAACTTTAAACTCTCTCCAGTGAATACAGTAGACGTGCCTAAGATTTATTTGTAGGTAGCACGCTTTGCATCTCTTGTCATTCAGCTGAAGAGCACACACATTTTTAGTAGCTGTTATTTTACAAAACAAGACTCAATTAGAATTGGATCATGCCAAAACTGGAGTCCAGAAGATTTACGCTCTGCCAGATTGCATACAATACTTTTGTTACAGCTAACACACAAGCCAAGTTCCAAGGAATACATTCTTATAAAATGTTTTGAAATTCTATAATGTTAACCCTGCTTTGGATTTCAGACTCTGTTAGTGCTCCCTGACAAATAGCTCTCTCTTAAAGTATCGGTTGTGATGCTTTTAGACTAGACTATGCGGTAATATTTTCACTATGGTTTAGATGAAAACTTTAGGAAGCCAGAGCCACAGAGAAGGAACAGAAAAGACAGCCCATGGAGATGTATTTTCTGCCAAGACTGATACACCTTTATCAGTACTCCATACCACTGAAGAAGATATTTTTACTTACGAAAAATAGTAGAATAAAATAGCCAGCAAACCTCAAAAATCATTTAAATGCAACTATTAAAGTTTTATACTTTCAATTTTAACTGCAAAGAATTTTTCAAGAGTCATCAATATCAAAATAATTTGAAACTAGTACTTAATGGAAATAGTTTTAATACTAAAACTTACAAATTTAGTCACAAAGATAAATGTAAACCAAAAGTCCTGCAAACTTGGAAATAAAATGTTCTATGTATAAGAAGAATATTACAATAAAGTAGTTGATCATTTAAAGGCAACTGAAATCCACTCAAACAAGTGACTTTTGAATAGTTTTACAAGCCATGTACAAGTATGATTAAAATCCGCTTTCTGTCTTCCGTGAACATAAGCCCTCAAAAAACAACTTCTTGTAATAGACTTAAAAACTAAATTCTCTTGGAATACTTTTGTTCATTTTGCCTACATTTCACCACCAGAGTATCGATGCTGAGATCTAACAAGATCACAGTAAGAGCCAGGTGATACTAGCTTAGTTTGTCTCCCTTTGAAAGCCGTCAATCACACAACACATTGCTTCCTTACCAAGAACAAGTTTTTCACACACAAAAGAAGATCCTGCCCTCTGAAGACAATAATCAGACCTCACCTTGCACTGGTTTACGTCAAACTAACCTGCACTGATTTTTAAGTTGTTCGGCGAAGACTCTTCTTGCCGTATCCATCCTTCGAAGATCCCATTGAGTAGACCAGGAATTCTAAAAAAGCAACCAAAAAATTCCTCAAGTATTCTTCTAGAAAACATTAAACAGAGCTAGCCACACCACTAGTCACACAGAGACAAAAGGATGGAGAGCTAACCAAGAGGCCTCTGAAGCCAGACAGTAAAGTAAGAACACAAGCAGCAGCTGGGCCATTAGGGTTGTTTAAATCTTTCTTGGCTGTATGGAGCTTGGAGCACTTTCTGGGAGTAGGTTATGTTACAAGTAGTTTCTAGATAAGGTGCCATAAAATGGCGTTGTTCTGTTTAGCTGAGAACAGGTCGTGGTTCGTAGGGAGCACGGTCTGGACATACTCGAGCTCGTTTTGAGTTTAAATAAGGAGTCTGGGGACACAATCCGACGCTGTGCTTCTGTACCTGTACTTGCAATATTATCTTTTTACAGAAGCTCTTCTATTATCAGAGACTCCTATTCCATTATCAGTCGCCCCAGATAACAGAAAACTGGTAATATTCTTGATGATTAGTAGCCATGTAGAAAACATGCAGCCCCCAGTGACAGTGAAGCTGACTACTCTCTGCTACATGAGGAAGCAAGTTCCTGAATTAGATATTTTAAGTCAGTTGCTGAAAACAAGCAGTTTTCCCCTCAGCCCCCTCCTTTTTCCCCTCCTTTCCCTCTAGCTACTGTTTCCAGTATGGCACCATAAAACTGCACATCAAGGGTACTTGAATGTCTATTTCTGTACAAATCCATAAAAATTCAAATGGCTGTAACATTGTCAGTGCCAGCGTATGAGCACCTGTTGGTAGTTTAATTCAAGAAAAATGTTCGTTTCATAAAGTATTGCTATAAAACCACCTCAAGGTAGCATTGCATCAAGGGTTATGGCTCAAACCAGGATACACTTGCTATTGCTTTCCTTCCAGAGGAGGATTTTGCAGCGCAGGCAAACCAGCAACAGGAACCAAAGTTCAACATGAATATGAAACAGGAAAAGATGAGTTTATTAATATGCCTAGTTAATTCTGTGAAGGCTTGCAGTGAATTTAATAAAACTTGTTGAACAAACTATACACAAAGGGTAGATGAGAAAAAGTCGTATTTACATTTATTCCAATCCAGTTCGCTCATAATTTTTTAAGGTTAATTGCTATAAAGTTTACCTGCTATGGATGAAGCTAACTCTTTGCTCAGTTATACACTTTAAAATTTCTTTGCAGCTGCTATCCCTGAATCTATTTTGCTGGCAAAAATCACATACATCATACACACCAGGGACAGAAGTGAGTTAGAGACTGGAACACTCTCAAATAACTAGGAATGGCCACTCTAGCTCCCTAGTGAGGTACTTCAGTAGACAAAGGGAAAAATTTTGTTGCTGCTGATAACAAGGTAACTGCACTGTGACAAACAAAAAGAGTCTTCAGGATTGCCAGCTTGTTATTTGTAAGCATTCTTTTCATCTTTAAAGAAATAAAACCAAGCTCTCATTTCTATGGATCAAGTTACACGTCATCATTGCCAACGTTTTTGCCCATCAAGTGAAAAATCAGAAAATGTTTGTAACTGTGCAAGTATCAGTTGATATTAGCAGAATTATTTTATATTATGCTTGCCACTGTCAGTAAATTGCATTTCTGTCAATAATTTAAATTCATCATAAACTGGCATAAATTTATAATCTGGGTATGTAGCCCATTACAGTTCTGTGGCTAATAGATCATTTACCCATGCTCCTAAAACTACTTTCTCTTACTCTAGGAGGAAACCTGTACAAATCATGCCAAGATTCCTATGACAAAGAGAAAAGCAAAACTGAAGCTTATCCATGTCTCATTGAAAAGAAACACCTGAAGAGTTTGTGAGGGAAAAAAACCAGTAATGATTCAGACCTCTGAATATAGAGTATCCCTTCTATGGCACACAACAGCAACAACCCATCTCTGATGCTACAGCCCAGTAGTTAAAGCTAAGACCTTGAAAAAATCCCAAAGCTGCTTCATCTGTGACACAGTGCAAAGGGCAAAATAACAGTATATTTTCTGGCCATTTTTTTCCAGTATAGAGGAGAATTAATGTTTCAAGGGAAGATAAAAGGAAAACTATTTCCTGGGGAAATAAGCATTCTTCTTTCATCTTTTGACTACATTATAGTTGTAAGAAAATACAATCTTGCTGCTGTAAGACTTTACCTGGTTTTGGTATCTGCTCAATATTTGAAATATAATGACCTGTTTGTAATATTATACTCATTCCCATTATGTGGGATATTAAGAAATAAAATTCCCCATGACTTGAAATTGGAAATTCACATACGTACATAGAGCACATGTTGCTCTGGATTACACTGAGTATTATTTAGTATCAGGTTTTCATATGCAAATGCAAAGTGTTGAACTGCAATGAAAAACTGTGAAAGCTTAGATTTTTACTACCAATCTGAGGAAAACTACAGTAAAAACTTGATACATTAACAACAGCAACAGGACGGATAGAGGATGAATAGAAGGATATTCGGATGGATAGACAGAGAACAATAACTTGTTCTTCTTTTGAAGATGGCCAGTGGTTCAGCAGAGTACATACCAAAAGGAATAGAAAAGAATGTTCTAGGCAAAAACTGTGCTCTAAGGAATAATTTGAATAAAGGTAGATTAGTAATTTGCTTATAAAAGGTGAGAGGCCATCAGAAATATGATATACATGGCCTTTAACAGCACTCACAGATGCTGATCAGTGTTTGAAAGTAATCAAGAGGTCAACACAAACACAATTTCAGTAAGGTCTCTAAGAAAAAGAAATGTTACCAGTTTGGATTTATGAATTCGTTTCCAAGTGACACAGACAGTTAGCAGAGGGATGCTACAAAGATGCCGTACTCAACATTGGAAACATGAGAGGTTTCTTGCAGATCCTGATCAAGTCACAAGAATGCCCAGGTCACTGGGTCACCAATTGTTTGATGTGACCATTTTGGAACTTGGCAGTCCTCTGCACTGATGCACCATTTTTCTTTTTATAAGGGATTATATATTTCTTAGTGTAGCTATTTATTTTGAGATAATTACATAGATGACTTCTCAGTAATTATAAGGCATTGCTTCTATTTTACCTAGAGGTTTTCACCGTTTTGCTAGTGGCCCTGGAAAAACATTCATTGGAGTCTAGTCAAGGAAATTCAACGTATCTAGTAAAGACACCTACCACCAAGCATGTGAATAGCCCTCTTATTACATTTGATGAGTTTACCTTTGCGGTGAAAGACTGGCACTTGTTGCATTAGGGTACTCCTGGTGTAAATTAACTAAATCTGGGCTTACATGTTTTGAAAATCAAAATCTGTAACAGTTAATGTATATGCAAAAGAATGACATTCTTATTATCCCACGCTTAGTGACTAGCTATTTTCTAGAGAGTTTTAAACAGTTCTTTGATTAAAAATATCATCTAGAAGGTGGAAGAAATGAAGACTACTGAGCCCCCTGTTTCTAGAGAGGATGATCTCTAGATGACATCCAAAGAAATCCTTTCCTTACATCTTACAAAGAAATGATTGACAGCCCAATGCCACGTATTAAAATACTGTTCCTAGATAAAGTGGTTTTCATCCGGCATTTATATTTACAATTATGGTAGGTATGCTCTAAGGTTATTGCATTTTGTTCCAAAACCTGATGCCTAAATATCTCAGCCACCATCTTGTCCAGTAAGGGAGTTTTACAAACCGGTATAACCCCAACTAATACTTCAATGTTTTGATTAATATTGAAAGAGAAAAGAAAATTGGTTTCTTTATCATCTTTTCACTGTTGAGTAAGCAAACACCCACTTGTTGCAAAACAATTTTATAGTGAATTGCTTTCAGAAAACAAAACAGTATTATATGCTACCTGTAAATCTCAGTCATAAATCTAAGCCTATCCATGCTTAAGCACTTTGGATAAAAGAAAATACGGCCTTTGGCATATTTCTGCATTTCGGAATCTCTCTGTAGTTTATAACTCCAAGTGTTTGACTCTATCTGCCAAATTCCATATGTGTAGTTGTACTATTCTGGGCTAATGCAAGAAAATAGGTTAGTCACCAAGAGAAGAGTCCCGATGTAGAACAGCCAGTTCTAAAAGTTTATGATTGATACAAAAAGAGCCTCACAACCAAAATGAACAGAAAATTAGCTGCTACAGCTTTTAAGAAAACCTATTTCTACTAAAATTTCATATATTACTGAATTGCTTGTAGGGAAGGATCCATTGTTGTCTTTCAGTAGCAGAGAAAATTATTTTCTCCAGCTTCTATTTTCCCTTTAAATATAAAATTTCTTATCTACCAATTACAGGAGAAAATTATTCCATGAGCTCAGTGCATTTAGTTTAGATTGTGGGTGACTTAATTATAATCCTAGGTAGCTAACTGAGAGGCAAAAGTCTCACAAAAATTAGACTCTTGCCTGGGCAAATGGGGAGCGGCTATAGCTTCACCGCTTGCGGAAATTTCAGAAACCGTTGCTCTTTTCTGGGTGTTCTGAGATTTATATAGAATATGGAAGACCTGGCAGAGATCAGGGCCCTCATTAGCATGCTCTGTACCTTCAATCAGTCATGGAGATTTGGTTTTTGTGGGCATGGTAAGAAAACTGATTCAGTTTTAAGCTATTTTATCAAATTGCTCTTCACGTCTATTTTGAACCACCGCAGGCTTTCTGCTTCATCCCCCCAATATCTACCACACCTTTGAGAAACTTCTGCTGTATTATGCAAAAGCTGTAAACACTGTTTATTGACATCAAGCACCCTGGGAAATGACCGAAGCAAATATAAATCATAGAATCACAGAGTGGTTTGGGTTGGAAGGGACCTTCAAGATCATCTAGTTCCAAGCCCCCTGCTGTGGGCAGGGACACCTCCCACTAGACCAGATTTGGGCAGATTAATTTCATTTTACGTGCTGTTAACACTTGTAGGCTGGTTTCTCTGCTGATTCAAACTGATATAGATCCACTAATCTCAACTGAAGAGTGTTTTCTGCCAGATGAGCAGCTAGTTTTGTTCTTTTTGTTTTGGTTTGTTTCAATAACCAGATGGAGGCAATTTAAAAATACAAATATGAATCTTCTTAGAGAAATTATTACCGTTGCATTATGACATCTTTGTGGTTTTGAACTAAACTGTAAAATCAGGCATGAAAATAATGAAGACTTCAGACTTAGGGTTAACTCACTAGTTTTGGACATTTTAATAGACAACCCTTTCAACATAAATTCCCTTTTCATCTGGCCCATTCATAAATCTCCTTCCCATACTTGGACATTCATAAATCCATGGGCCCTGATGGGATGCACCCACGGGTGCTGAGGGAGCTGGCGGGAGTCATTGCTAGGCCACTCTCCATCATCTTTGGTAAGTCGTGGGTAACAGGTGAGGTGCCTGAAGACTGGAGGAAAGCGAATGTCACTCCAGTCTATAAGAAGGGCAGGAAGGATGACCCGAGTAACTACAGACCGGTCAGCCTCACCTCCATCCCTGGAAAGGTGATGGAGCAATTTATCCTGGGTGCTCTCTCTAGGCATATCAAGGATAAGAAGGTTATTAGGAGCAGTCAGCATGGCTTTGCCAAGGGGAAGTCATGTTTGACCAACCTGATAGCCTTTTATGAAGACATAACCAGGTGGATGGGTGGTGGCCATGCAGTGGACGTGGTCTACCTGGACATCAGCAAGGCCTTTGACACCGTCTCCCACAGCATCCTCATAGGTAAACTGAGGAAGTGTGGTCTGGATGACCAAGTAGTGAGGTGGGTCGAGAACTGGTTGAAGGGAAAAAGCCAGAGGGTTGTGGTCAATGGGGCCGAGTCTGGCTGGATGCCTGTGTCTAGTGGGGTCCCTCAGGGGTCAGTGCTTGGGCCGGTGCTGTTTAATATATTCATCAATGATCTGGATGAGGGATTAGAGAATGTTGTCAGCAAGTTTGCTGATGATACGAAGTTGGGGGGAGTGGTTGACACACCAGAAGGCTGTGCAGCCATTCAGAGAGACCTAGACAGGCTGGAGGGCTGGGCGGGGAGAAATCTTATGAAGTTTCATAAGGGCAAGTGTAGAGTTTTGCACTTGGGAAAGAATAACCCCATGTGCCAAGATAGGTCGGAGACTGCCCTGCTGGAGAGCAGTGCAGGGGAAAGGGACCTGGGGGTTCTAGTGGACAGCAGGATGACCATGAGCCAGCAATGTGCCCTCGTGGCCAAGAAGGCCAATGGCATCCTGGGGTGTATTAGAAGGGGAGTAGCAAGTAGGTCAAGAGAGGTCCTCCTGCCCCTCTACTCTGCCCTGGTGAGGCCACATCTGGAATATTGTGTCCAGTTCTGGGCCCCTCAGTTCAAGAAGGACAGGGAGCTGCTTGAGAGAGTCCAGCGTAGAGCCACAAAGATGGTGAAGGGAGTGGAGCATCTCCCTTATGAGGAAAGGCTGAAGGAGCTGGGTCTCTTTAGCTTGAAGAAGAGGAGGCTGAGGGGTGACCTCATTAATGTTTATAAATATGTCAAGGGGGAATGTCAGGAGGACGGAGCCAGGCTCTTTTCAGCGGCGTCCACTGACAAGACAAGGGGCAATGGGTGGAAGCTGGAACACAGGAGGTTCCAGAAAAATATGAGGAAAAACTTTTTTACTGTGAGGGTGACCGAGCACTGGAACAGGCTGCCCAGGGAGGTTGTGGAGTCTCCTTCTCTTGAGACATTCAAAACCCGCCTGGACGCGTTCCTGTGCGCTCTACTGTAGGTGATCCTGCTCTGGCAGGAGGGTTGGACTAGATGATCTTTAAGGTCCCTTCCAACCTTTAACATTCTGTGATTCTGTGATACTGAAGTGTTTCCTACAACCTTTGTGTCACAGCTTAGTTTCCATTCCTCTCCAGCTGAAGAAACAGTTAACGTCTGGATTGTAGCGTGGCTCCATTTTCCTCACAAGATACAAATTCTTGGATAAAGTAGGAAAAGCACAAAACTATTCTCAGTAGTGAAGGAGGAACTAATAACTCAAGGAACATGACATTTTTATTAAGCACCATCGTCTAAGTTTCTTCAGGAACCAGCTTTAATAATTTGGTTCTACATTGCTCTGAAGGGATTAATATTATTTACTTACAAGCATGGCTTGAAGCAGGACTGCTAACACATCCTGTACTCTTTCATCAGCTCTGCGTCCGATTTTGGCTACACATAATTCAGAAGAATTATCATAGAGTGCTTTCCCAACTATCTATGTGCCTCTAAGCACACACAAGGGAAAACTCTATCAAGCATAAAAAATGGCCTTTAATATCACGGTACACCTTTTGAGATGCTTCCCTAAACTAATTCAGAAAAGCAGATGAGACGTTCCTGTCTATTTGTTCAGAAAAATATAGCAAATTCGACACTGTCATATGTAAGAAGATCAAACTGGGACTATCTTCAATATAAATCACTGCTGTCTGTACAGATTTTACTCTTTTTTTTTTCTGTATATTTTGTTAAATATTTAATAATAGTCCTGACTGCTCAGAGCTGATAGTCAGAGAATGGCAGGCTTTTAAGAAAATGGCATAGTTGTAACACTTCTAAATAGTGCATTAAGAGAGAAATAATATATTCAAATGTAAGTGTTCTTAATGTGTCATTGATAAGACTAATCTTATTTAAGTTATAATAATTTTAAATGCCTTACAGAAATAACTAATTTTAAAGGTACATCAGCAACTAACCCTTATGGAATCTTTTAACATATGTTATTGGACATCCACAGTCATGACAACTGAATATAAACAATACTTCTCCCTACTTTGGATTTGCTTACTTTTTGCTTGATTATCAGAAGGATTCATGCCTGCTGGAGTTCAATACAGGTTAAAGAATGCACACTTTTAGTCTCTTTAGGATTTATAAGCAGCTGATCTCCCATTGTCACAGTGGGAATTCAAGAAAGAACTTTATGTTTAAATGACCTAATAAAAACTAAAAATATTTCTCATCTGGCTGAGTGTGTTTAACACTTTGCGTAATTTCACAAGCACAAAATCTGAACATGCATATGCTATAAAAAAACACAAAAAAAGCCTCAAAGCCATTTGTACCAGTGCAGGACTTCAGTACCCCCTTTTGCAATAAAACAAACATCCCTTCACGATTTTCACTTGAAGACAATGTAAATATATGAAAGAAGGAAAGGGAGTGTCAACAGGACTGAAGTTTGCAGTAAGGGTAAGTAAAAAAAGCACATACAGAAGAATATAGGGAGATACCAGAATATTCCCTCGTACAAAAGGAAGGAGGAGAAAGTTCTCTTTCAGTGAATAACTATCTCAAGCATTAGGAGAAGGAAGTAGCTGGCCTCAGCCGGGAATGAGGAAATCAACTCTAGTTGATTAGAGAACAATTGCCTCCTTTACATGGACTCAGGGTACTTCAGAGAGTCACTCTCGTGATTAACAGGTTTGGGTCTGCTGCTGATCATAAAAAGGTTTTCCTTGGCACATGATAAACCAGATAAACATGGTTTAGAGATTATACTTCTGTGGGATTTTCCATATTAGATAGCCAGCAGTGAAAGAGACATTGTCAGGTCAAAAATAATGGCTGGTGACAAATGCTGACTGAGTCAGCAGGGAGAAATTTCTGTCTTTCAGTAATGGTGTCCTCCTAGATTACTAATTTAGATTGAGCAGTATAATTTAATTTCATCCCAAAGGTGTACTTTCATGAGATATTGACTCAGTGAAATGAGCTGGGATTGAAAGAAAAAAACACCAAAAAGTGGATTTTTAAGCCAAATCATTTCAGTGATCTAGTTTATAATGTTTCCTAAAAATACTATATTGGCAGAACTGAGGAGGCAGACAATTTGAACACATGACTGGAAACAAGCCATCAAGGGAAGAAGATGCAGTTTCTTAAATTGGCTTTCTTAGGAAAACCAGTGTCTGCCAAGCCTGCACCTTTAGCATCTGTGTATTTTCAGAGAATACAGAGTTCAGTTACTTCACTGGTGATGTACCTCAGTGCCCACTAATCATCTATTTCTGCAAAGTAAACTTCACCAGTGACTCTTCTTTTTCCAACGCTGTGTTTCCAGAGAATGGCTGAGCCAGTATAACACCGCCCTCCTTCTTCGTACCAGTTACAGCACTCGTGTGAGCCCTTCAGCTCCCACCACATCACAGAGAACTATTTAGGTTTCTGCTGCATTAGTTTTCTCTGGTTTAGTGGGTAGAACTGGCTTGCAGTAGGATCAGACAAACCCGATAGTCAGCATCAGGGAAGAAACAGGAATGTGTGGCCAGGAGAAGGGGGAAATCGAATTGACCCTTTCAGCAGCGGTAAGCCACGACACCAGTTCAACCTCAGACCAAGAAAAACAAAACCTTACCCTGACTGAAGAAAACAGCCAATGGCTCAGTTACCGTTTGCTGTAATATTTGGCCCAACAACTGAAATAGGCAGTTTTTCAAAGAAAGTCTCGTCACCTGCTGTATTTGCTGGGTGTATATCAAAGAAGAATTGCCGTTCTCAGTAAGAAAAGCTCACCAATATTCCTGAGCCATGACAGGTAGTAGTAGTGGGCAATATAATTTGTGTCTTCCGTATAGGACAGGTGCTAAGAACGTGCTTTTTTGACCAAGATCTATGCAGAGTACTTGATCGGGTGAAGGGGATTTCTCTCCCTGCCCCTCTGTTCCCTCATTGAGCTGCTTATCATCCATAACTGCCTCCTAGGACCCACAAACCTCCACCTACAGCAGATGTGTGGTGGCTCAGTTCTCTTCAGGTCCTTTTCTAGGCAGCAACAGTCCTGGCCACGGGGAAGGGAGGCTGAACATCTCCATTAACGGAAGACAACCACAGAAATAATACAGACCCAACCCTGTGAGGAGGCCAAAGCAAAAGGGAACAGAGAAAAGGCAATAGCGCAGGGGCACAGCAATGCTCAGAGCCAGACTGCACAGACTGTGACAGAGCACAGCAAATTCTAGGGCCACAGATACAATCTTGGCATTGCAGGAACTAATAACTGTCTCATGTACATTTAGAATTGCAGTATTACCGTATATCACCATATGCCATAACCACCCACTCCTAACAGCAAGGATCCTTCAGTGTTTTTTTCAAGCATGAAAAGAAGATCTATTATTGGCTGGATTCCGTCTGAAGGTTGTGGGAGGATAATGGCCACAGGAAATAAAACACAGCTATTGCCATATTAACACCTGCAGTTTTACTTCCATTACACTGTGACTCCTCTAGGCGTAAAGAATCAACCTGTTTGAAGTGTACCCTGCAGACACTTCTGTGAACACAAGATGATTTAACATGAGCTGTACCCTGGATTTTTCTAAAATAGAAGGATAAAGCAGGCCATAGTCTTGTTACATTTTGCTGTGGATCCCGACCGATGCCAATTAAGCCACAAGCATAATCGCCTGACTCTTGTGATACAGCGACGTGCCATAGGAGACTACAGCAAGAGCTACAGCCAGCAGCCCAGAATGCCAGAATCTCCGTGAGTCTGAGGGGAATTGGTTGAACAAGGGCTTCTCAGACCTAGTAAAATAGTTTATTTCTTGTAGTCTTGTGTACTTCTAGAAAAGGCAAAAGTAGCCACAAATGGATTTATTTTCTTTTAAGGATATCGTTTCCTCGGGTGCACTTGAAGACAAGTAGATGTTAAGCACTTCAAAATGATTACTGGATAGCTTTGAGGGCTCCGGGTGCTCAGCAGTGCATGGAGTACTGCCATCTTTTGGGTATTTTCTGCAAAAAAAAAAACCCTTTTCTTTATTTTTAAAAATCTCACCTGTGTGTAACATTGTTTCTTTTTCCATAAAGTCCTTCTGTCTTGGAAATTCTCTCTCCCTTCTTTTAACTGAGAGTTATGGAGAGATATTTGGAAGGATATTTAATATCTTTTGTAATGCTTGATTATCAGGTCATTTTCTTGGTTTGCAAGTAATCTTTTTTTTACAATGCTGGGAAGGCTTTGTGTTTTATTAATGTGAAATACAAACATATTATTACAGTTTTATTCAGACTCACTCAACAATGCTGCTATATGTGACTGCAATCTTTAGATACTGCTATCCTGGACAGAGTTACTAAATATATCCTTCTTTAAAACAGGTGTCACAAATAATAATAACAAATAGTCCTGCTCTAAACCACAAGACAGAAACCAATATCCTAAGAAACTGACAACTTTCGGTATGATACAAAAAGCCACTCGCATCCATTCACACCAACAGAAATCTAATGCAGGGGATTGGTTTTCTGCTGTGAAGAAGACCCACATATTGGATTCCTCTGAATTCAACAGATATTCTAAGTACAAAGACCTGGGTTTAAACTTTTTGGATTGTACTTGCTACTTCCTGCATGAATTACCGAATTTAACTTCCTGTTCACATCTAAGATTCACACACAATTCTTTTTCTAGGGAGAAGAGAAAAATGACAATTCTGAAAATTTCCAGAGGTCCTATCCCTTGGACTGAAGGAAATACGAACTGAAGGAGAAGAGGCAACACCTTCCACTGTCGGGCAAGAGAAGAGTGAGCTAGCATATTTACATTTATCAGTTTAAATCATAAAGTACTCAAAATGACCATTCACCTCTCTCTGTCTCAGGGTATATAACCTTTTTAGCAGGGCCTGTTGCACTAGGACAAGGTGTAATGGTTTTAAATGAAAAGATAGTAGACGAAGGCTAGATATAAGGAAGAAATTTTTTTTACAACGACAGTGGTGAAACCCTGGAACAGGTTGCCCAGAGAAATGGCAGAAGCTCCATCTATGGAAACATTCAAGGTCAGGCTTGCTGGGGCTCTGAGCAACTTCATTTAGTTCCAGATGTCCCTGCTCACTGCAAGGGGAGTTGGAGTACGTGACCTTTCAAGGTCCAGACCAAACCTTTCTATGATCCTATGATTCTAAACGGGGGCTGAACTGGGGATTTTCAGACAGGTAAGAAGCAGACTTGAGTTCTTTCAATACCTGCTCCTTCTCCAGCATTTAGTCATGATCTTACATCCTTTTGGCCAGAAGGAGACTGTTCATGTGAGTATTACCCAGAGTATAGGACATTTCTTCAGTTCAATGACAAACAGTTTTGCAAAATTGTTCGCTCTTCTCAGAGAGTAAAAGGTCAGGGATTACTTTGACTGCTGCATTAGACCCTTATGGTTACATTTTCAAAGCTGTGCTTGTGTTGGAAACACAAATCCCGTTATTGTTACAGGATTAGTGCACATAACTTTCCAAATGCTGCTTTGAAAATGGAGCCAAGAAATATTATTTGCGTGTACTTTCTGGAATTAATGTAGGCTGTGATTATTGGCCAATCTTACAACAGGACTGTTGCATACACATCTTCTGACGTATCCATAGATACTCATTCAGACCTTTCTGGATTTCTTTACTAATTTTCTTTTAGCAAATTTCTACAGTAATTTTCTTTAGTAATTTTAGACATTTGTTTAAAAAAAGGAATGATAAGGCATCAGCTTCAACATACCTCTTCCTTGGCCACACATAAATAAAACCTATCCTGACTCTGTTTGCTTGCCTTTTTTTCAACTGTCTCTTAGGAATAAAGGAAAAAAAAAAAAACACTTAAAATTAATAACATAATCTTTATTTTGCTTAGTTCCACTAGAAACATCGAGCCTGTGCTCCAATAATGGAATCAGCCTGGTGCTGGCCTTGCCAATTCTCCAGTTCCTCAAGCCTGATTAAACTTTTTCTCCTGTTCTGAATTAAAACAGGTTTAGAATCTTATTATATTATACAGTTGCCTCAGGTGAGAATTAGTGTTCTCCTTCTGCTACCGTACAAAATCTATTGCAATCAGAGTGTAAATTTCAAACTATAAATGTTTAAAATTGTCCTCTCCTTGGATATCAATTTTTAAATGAGACTGGGCATTCTAACCATTGTTTTAACCACTAAAATCATCAATAATGGTCATGGCAAGGAAATAGAGGAAAAGAATGTGGCTTGCAATGGAGAGAACATCTAGTTTCTGTACCTTGCTTAGACTGAGGCATGACACACATTACCTGTCCAGCACTACCAAATCTAAAGGAGTCCCAGACATGTCTGGTGACATACCTGGCACAGCCTGAGAAAGCTAGAAAGCCTAGAATTTGAGTACCACATAAACAGGTATTTTCAGGACTATAGTTTTGGCCCTAAGTGCCTAATTTTGCATTTGGCATACTAGAGGCTTATACACTTATCCTCATTTAAATTTTATTCCCGACATTGCCACTTTTATTTGTTTCTACAATAAAGTAGGAAGCTAGCTGCTGTCGGCTTCCTGTGTCTCAGCAGGGAGAGAGGGCCTCATCAGGAGAGCAATTTAGCCACCGGTGACAAATTCCACCTCTGAATTGCCCTCTGGGTGGTAGAAACCTCCCAACAGTGAGGAGGGTCCTAGGAAGGCCAATCACCCAACACAGGCACTCACCAGGGGGTGCCTCCAAGGGTATGTGAAAAGCACTTGAAGTTACAAAATAGCACCTGCCTGGGCAAGCCAGCAACATTCAGTTCTTATAGAAGCAAGTAAATTATGGTAGTTGTCCTCTCTGACACTGTCATGCTCAAATCTTATACAGAGCTGACACGCAGTCAATGTAAAGCACCACTATTCAACTATTTTAAGACTAAATCTAAATCTATCACTGACCTTAGCTTTCATCTTCCTCTTTTGTCAAAATTTTCTGGGATTTACATATAATCCAACTAGAAAGAACAGAGATTATTTCTTCAGTAAGGAATGATAATTTCTCTTGTGTTCATGTGGTACGAATAAGACAGCATCCAAAAGTCTTACAGCCACTGGTGTAATAAGGTTCTTTTTTTGGCGTGATTAAACATCAAATAGTTTTAAAGAACCCATTTATAAAATTTGAATTTCAAATGCTTATTTTACTGCTGAAAATCTTGTATTATGTTCAGACAGCTGATCTATAAATCCTCCCAATCCTTAAACCGCACTGGCCAAAGTACTATCATTCATTAGATAAGGATAGTGACTACCTCATTTAAAATGAATCCTACTAGATGACAGGCAGTGGAGGGAATATTCTCTATTGTGACAGGAGCCAGAAATACAGTTACCTGAAGGAAATAGCATCGAAGGGTGGCAGATATTAAACAGGGAAAATGCCTGCCTGATGACTGTGAAGGAGGCCATTCAGAGCTTCTACACAGGCAGCACTTCTTATTTAGTCTTGGCTACAATCCAAGACTATACACTCACACACACTTACATATGTATAAAAAAACACACAGTCCATCCTGGTACATAATTTAAAACGTAAATCACAAATCTTTACATATATCATCCAACAGTTGTGGCTGCTTATTATTAAAGTCCACTGTTATATGTTACAATGAGCAGTATTATTTTACGGTATTGTTTAAATGCATTTGGTCTTGTGATGTATAGAAAACTGATGGTGTAAATCTGGATCTTAGGTCTCATTTGGCAAGAAGCAGACATTTCTAAAGGTTTTAATCCTCTGAGGACAAAGTAATAATTCAGTTCCAATTCTTGCAAGTTATACGCATGCCTAACTTCTTGCACACAATATAAAAAAAAAAAAACAAAATCAATGGGAATGTTTACATGACTATATTTTAGGCACATCCATAAAGTTAGAAGAACTGCAACCTTAGTAGGTACTTGCATAGAAGCAGTTTTACACCAAAGTGGAGAAGAGAGTCTGTAACAACTAGACACGTTTTCCGTAGAACCTGGAATAAAATCAAGGACCTTAAATTGAACAGATGCTTCAAAGTGATACTGAAGTACAAATAATAATCGTCTTCAGGATTGCTTCAGTTCAGTATTTAATGGTTTAAGGTTTCACTTTCTCTATATTTGCAGTTGATTTTCACCTAAAAAACCAGTAGAACTTAAAGAGCAAATGCACTATGTGTGTTTTTGGTAAGTAAAACCATTTGGAGATGAAGTAGGTGTTTTGAAATTACTGTTTCTCTTTTAGCTGTAGTGCATAACAGAACAAGTTTGCAACAACTTAGGGATATACACAAATACTTTAAGGCTGCCTACCTGTACAAATGCCATGATCAACACATGGGTGTACACTGGGATGGAACGCTAGCGTGTTTTGCAGCCAAGGCACGCATCCGTGCAGCCTGGCCTAACAAAGGGCTCCTTCAGGTGTGTGACAGCAACCATAGATAAGGTTTCTAGAAGGGAATGGGCTCAGATGTATTAGAAGAGTTTGCTCTCAGCGAGGTAGAATCACCCTGTCTAGGCAGTTGCTGTGGAATATACCAGGGCTATATAAAGGAGAGCCTGCGCAGAGCATGCCAAGGCATGTGATTGATCACACGTTTGAGAGCAACTTAAAACACCAAGTTGAGGGTGTGGAGAAGGGCAAAACATAATATATTTCTTCAAAGCAAAAAGTGAAGACTTCAGACTTTCTTAATTGGGTTGAATTGGGGTTTTTTTGGGTTGAATATGGAAAGATGAGAGCTACTTCTGTTACACCAACCTAAAGCGACTTGAGTGGTGTGACATGTTCTTCTAGTGCATGGCTAAGCCAGAAATAAAACACTTAGTTCAAATTCACTCTGGAAACAAGAGCAAAATGCTTCCAGTTACATTTTGGTCTTGTCCAGAACAGCTCTGTTGGCATTCAGGATGCTTTCACATTTTTTCAGATATGGGGTACGTCCCGTCAATTGTTCAGATGCATTTCAGCCCAGAGTGCAGCACTAAGGTCAAGGGAAGTTTAGAATTTATTACAGAGAAAAGATTGCTGCTGTGGGACCTCTCTGGCACCGAGCCCCAGAGAGCGAAAAGCAGCCCCCCATAACTGCTGCTCTACACAACCTCCATTGTTGTCTCAGGTTTCACAGCTGCAAAGGTTGCTTCCTCTTTCAGAAAGCAATAGCTCTCCTCCCTGCTGCACAGCAGCTCCATGACAGGAAGGATTTTTCTCTTTCTGCCTCATTTGGGAGGGAGGGCCGGGGTGCTGACTTCATCTGCTCTTCCCTGCTTGTGTCGCCCTGCCCCAGAACAATCTCCTTGGCCTGACCAGCCCAGTGAGTCTCAGGTGGTTGGGGCTTGGTAAGGGATTTCCTCTGTGTGCTAGTCTGGATGAACATTATTTGAAGGATACGCCTTCTAAATTATTTAATCTTTTTTTATTTAATCAAAAAACAACTTTCTCCTTATATACAAATAAGAGTTTGAAGATAAGCCAAGAACGCATGAATTAAAAATTGTAAAGCCCTGTTTCATTGATTGACTGTGGTCCTCAGAGACACTCTTGCTAGTTCTTAAGAGGATCTGCTTCACCTAACAGTTTCCTTTAACGGAGGGAGCTCAGGGGAAACATGTTTCCCAAGCTTTTTAGTAACTTGACCCCTTTCTACACTGGAATTCCCCCAAGCCTCCCCCAATAGGAATCACTCGCAATTCCCAGCTGATGACAGCCCGAAAGGCCAGATATTTGTGGCATAAGGAAACTACAGTTCGAACAAATCTCTGTAGTTGAAAAAGGGATGTATCCGGGCTGGGGAAGGGGAGCTGTAGCCCGGGTATCCGCAGCCCCTGCTGTGGCGGGCTGCCATCTCGTGGCTTCCAGCAGAAAGCAGAGGAGGCAAGGAAGGGAGGAAAGGAAGACGGAGAGAGACGTGGTTTCGGAAAAGAAATGAAACCTCGCTTCATCTGCTCTGCTCCTGAGGCAGGAGAGCATTCGGGGCAACTTACAGGCACCTGATTACTTAATTACCGTTGCATGTGTTTATCCTTGTGTGCCTTCATGGTCTTTTCAGGCAATATTTATGTGAGATCTCCAAAAAGCTCAAACATGAAACATGTGAGGATTTGGCCCAAAATCAGAGGTTGACTCATGAGTAAGTCCAAGGAACAAAGGCAGTAAAAAAATATTACTAAAGTAAAAGAGATCTAAGAGGTTAATATAGTCCTTACATATGACTGCTATTGTGTATTCATACTTGTGCATCATTTTCATATTTAATGCAGTTTAAATAATTAATTTTTGCACACAACATCTCTGTGAGCTAGGTATTGAAAAAAATGGAAAAAAATTATTTGTTTTACTTCACAGATTTGGTGGCCTGAGAAAGAAAATGTGTCAGTGTTGTTTTTTATCTGATTACGTGATTTCATATTATTTCCAAATGATCCTATTCCACCCCAACAGGAAGTAAACCAGTTTTGATTTATAATAATTTAACATCAGACTTTCACTGGAAAGCCAATCTGTCATGCTTCTGAATTCTCACTTTGGCTGTTCATAGGCATTATTTTGTCAGTCCTCGAAGCTTTTAGTTACTATACTTCCCAAAATAAATGCATCACTACTCAGCAATGAGTAAAACAGCATTCAGTCTGAATCTAACCTCTTACAATAAAATAATAAAAAATATATTATGCTTAAAAACTACTTTGTTTTCCCAGGTAGATCGCTGCTTTGGTTAATATTTTTTTCCTGACATGACTAGAAACTCTTTTGCTAAAGGAAATGTATCTGCCTTTATTAGATTAGGATTTGGCAGCAAACTCTGAAATATTATAGGCTGTCATATCAGATGACACCAGGGCTTAAATCTTTTCACATTCCTTTAGTTACACATTCTAGGAAAGCTCTGCACAAATTCTCACATCTGAATTTTAAAAAAGCCTCGTTTTTGCTTTCTGCCTGATGCTGAATGAGCACAAAGAGCTCCGGCATTTTATTTTTTTGGAAAAACTCTGTTGTTTTTAGAACAGAATTAACTTGGCTTACTTCCATCAGGGTTGTATGTGTTGCAATAAAATTCACTTTCTTGAGAGAAGGTGCCCACACTCCCTATAAAATGCAGGAAATTTAGGCATTCAGACCAGCAAATTTAATGGACTGACATCTAGGCTGGTGTCTAAGTCCCATCAGCCCCTCCTCATAAAAAATCAGACAGAGGATTCACAGTGATAGAATCATAGAATCATAGAACAATTCAGGTTGGAAAAGACCCTTGGGATCATCGAGTCCAACCATTAACCCTACACTACAAGGTCACCCCTAAGCCACATCACCCAACACCACATCTGAGCGACACTTAAACACATCCAGGGATGGCGACTCACCCACCTCCCTGGGCAGCCTGTTCCAGGGTCTGACCACTCTTTCCGTGAAGAATTTCTTCCTAATGTCCAGAAATAATGTCCAATGTCTCCCAGTTTGCAAAATTTAGTAACTTAATGTTTAAAGCATTTCCTTTTGTAGGTGATGGGGCACACAGAAAAAATTTACATGTCTTGTTTCTACCTCTGTCTTGTGTAGATGGATATAGACCCAGTTACCATCATTAAGAAAAAACAGAACAAAACACAAAGCAGCAGCCCTTCATGTCACATTTCCAAGATTTCTGAACCTACCAATACAACTCAATTTCAAGATGATTTTTTGGACATTCCCTGTTTTATTCCTTATAAAAAATTATTCCTGAGAATGTTTTTTTTCCTCTTTTTTTTTTTAAACAGAAAGATTTGCTTATAGACACAGTAAGACTTTTAAATGCTGCTCCAATCATAGAATATATATCCGACATCGACGGAATGTTTTATGATGGGATCTCTCTCTCCTATTTCCAGCTAAGATTAATAAAGTCCTCGCCTCCCCTTTGGCCTCCAGATCTTATTCCAGCAGGAAATCACACCTTAAAGTGATCCTGCCAGATACTTCAGAGATTCTCGTTAACAGTGAAAGTGGCAGGCATGTTCCAGCACTGATCTTCCCAAATGCATTGAAGTGAAATAGGAAAAGAAATGTGTGTTCATCTACACATGGAACTATCATCTATTGTTACAATTAGCATCCTTTATATTTCAGACAATACACATCAAACAACTCGGTTTACCCTGAAGTTTTTAGGAGTTTCTTTTTGTATGCTTATTCTTGTATTACTGAAGTCAAATAACTGAAATGATTCCATGAAGACCAGTATTTTAAAATATTCAGTGGTGGGACTGCATTCCATGCCACGTGTGACTGTCAACTTTAAGCACTGTATGACAATGCAGCTCTGTGCTCAGAGAAGTTTTTGCACTGCTCTGGAAAGGGATATCAAATCTGTACTTTGTAGGCTTTTTTCCCCCTCGCCTTTTTCAAACAGTAACATTTCCAGGATATAGTTGATTTATTGTTCTGTACTGTGAGTTATTACTCTAGATTTCCAAGGGGAAAGGATTGGTATTTTTACCTTCAAGATCGCTCTAAGAAAACACCTGCATTTAGAATAAGAAATTTTATAGAGCTGTGAGATATTGTCCAGGGTACAAATGGAAATATTAAGAGTTATATTCCATCTGAGGCTGAAATTATTATATTTCAAATTTCTTTTTTGCTCTTGCACACATGGTATATGTTTAAAATAATTCTCAATGCCTGTAGACTTCTGAGATATATTTACTGTCGGAAGAAGGAACGGTGCATTCACACAGGAGCAATTACTTTTAGTCTTATTTTACATTTTAGCCTGAAACCTAGAGAGCATTTTCGTTGCTACCACAGAGAATGTGACATGAAGAAAACACCTCTAACCATAATCCCATAACCCCTAACTTACTTTTAACCTAACTCAAGCTGCCTGTCGATTACACTACAGAAAAACCTGCTGAAAGATCAATTGTGAATGGCATCAGAAAAATAAACTTCTTTCATCTCTCTTCTCTCCATACACTACAGCAACAGAGATGAGATTTGATCATGTAGCCAAGTTCAGCAAAAGATGCAGATATCTGATATACTAACAACCAAAACTGTCTAGCATAGTTCCTCAAGCCAAATTTAGTACTAAGTAGCAGCATCCAACCTACTGGCTCAGGGGAACATACTTTATTAACAATATTACAAAACATTCCGTAGTTTTATAGAGCTTTACAAAGGACAGGGAAGGATGGTGGTGCAGAATACTCCTCCTAATAGTAGCTGGTTTGAGATAAGACCATGTTATGAGATTTTGATAGATTTGGGGGTTATTTAAAATAAACATCCACAGATAAGATATGCCTTGCACTCTAGCCGTGTCAGAAAGGTAATTCTGTCTTGAGCTCCTCCTGTTTTATAGATTCCACCCACACTTAGATGTCAGATGTCCTTCTGATGAGCTTTCGATCCAGGCAGCTACTGCCTTTTTGGTCTAGACCTTTAACCTCTGAAACAAATTACGCTGTTTACATCCTCAAAGCTCCTTCAGAATAGCTACAGTGAATATACAACATCTCTCAACATGATCACAAATTATTGCTCATGATTACTATGCTGCACAATGTGAAAAATAGGTATTTCTATAGAAACAAGGCTATTATTGGCTGGGACTGAGTTGAAGCCTGATAGCTTAGGCTAATACACAGGACATGCTGTTATTTTGTCTTTTTCATTCAGATCAGAACTCTTTCTCCTCTGGGTCAGAAGCAAATACATTTGGGCACCATCACTCTGATTTTGCCTACAGGTTTCAGAGTAATCTGCAGTACAATTTGCAAAATATACCATTTTTTAATTACTGAAGCCTGTGGACTATTTTTCAGGAACAATTCAGTTCAGTTTGTTGTGGATTTTTTTTTCTGAAGGTCATTGACTGAGGTTATTCCTCCTTTGTTACTACTAACTGTCACTGTATGGAAATCTTACATTCTTGGCCTGCATTCTTCTCCTGCTGCACTGCCATGAAAATAGACATCCCGTTATTCTTTAGTGCATAATATGTATTCATTGTCTTCCTAACTTGCCTGCTTAAATCTGTACTGTACTAATATATTTTCTTGCTTCATACTTCAGTTTATATACCAACAGTATTTTAAAGCTCAAGATTGTTCTTTTTGATATCCGATTACAACAGCATTACAGTCAGGAAATGAAGTGAGTTATATTGAATAAACTCAAAATTCCTGTCTGAGCTACATCCATGAAACACAATTGTATGCATCTGTCTGTGGCAATGACAGAGTAAGACAATTTGTAAATGTTTACAGTTATCACTTGAGTGTCCAAGTTTGACTTCTTCATTAAATACCACTGGCTTTCTCTTGCTATTTATAAAGGAGCCCTGCTTCACAGAAAATAGAAAAACAGCAAAACCAAGCAGGACACTAAATTCATCTCGGGGTTCTGCTGACATCAGAAACCACTTAAGCTTTGCACGAGAGACTCTTCATGTATTTATAACCCTGCAGTTGACAGTTTCCTTCCATTTATTCTATACATGGATGACCTACTGAACGTATGGCATGACAGCCACTATGGATCCCTTATATGCCAACAGTGAGCTGTCTGATGTTGGGACCCACACTCCAATCACCCTTGGAAATGTCCTGGACAAAAACGTGGAGCAGGAGCTGCAAAGCTACAGGAGCTGCCTGCTAAATACAAATAAAAACAAAACTACTGGAAAGTGAGGCTGACAAGATAAAAGTAACTTAAGAGTCCCTTCAGCGATGAGAAGAACATTTGCTTTTTCCACAAACTGTGCTAGCTTGCTTTATTAATAGAACTCTTTGTTAACAGATTTCTGCTGAGCTCCAAAGCAGAACTTTTTGGGCCAGACCAAGGCATCATGTAATGAGAGATGCTGCACAGCTTCTACCTGCTCAGGTAATCTTACGTTAACATTATGACAGTGGTTACAGTAGCCTTGCTCTCCTCCCAGTGACTCCCTGGATGTCCTTTCTACTCCTTTTGCACCATTCTGAGTAGCTCCCGCGTTTTTTGAAAGCCATTACCAGCAAGCACAAGTTCAAGTAAGGAGACTATTAAAGGTCAATGTATCAGTCCTAACAGTTTTTTGGCAGCACACAGAACACGAGGTGAGACACAGTGCTCTGTGACTACAGTGAAATCCATGTATTGAGGTTTTTGGCTAAGAGGAGAGATCTGATTAGCCAAGCATGTTTCTGACACCTTCCCTCACTTAAAGAAAAGTAAAACAATTTTATCACCTTATCCATAAAATAGTACGGTATTATTCATGTTGAATTAAAGCTTGTTTTTAAATGGGCCTGACAGAAGAGTTTCTGTTAACACCTCTTCAAAGATAAGTTAAGGCTTACAGCAGGAGTAAAGTAAATGTCACTGGACCATTTTATACTTTGCTAGGAGTAAGATTTTTCTAGTTATTCACTATATTGAAACACTGCTTAATTAAAATATTCTCCCTCTCTTTTAATTGCAATCAGCTCTCCTGATCATCTAGTTGTATCTACATAACTCTGAGAGGCACAAAATTACCCACAAAACAAAAGAAGACTAAAGCTTGCAGTAAGGTGTAGATGGCATCTGGGTGCCAAAATTCCAAAATTCAGGTTCTGAAAAATCCTGGCCCAACAAAGGAGCTACTGGGGCTATTTTTTGTCTTTTTCTTCTGTGTAAGTTGTTTTTTATGCCGTGAAGAATGAAGTATCATTCACTCTAAGTGGGAGTTGGAATGACTGAGCCTACACCACCCTTGGTGTGTGCCCTGAACCAAGTCACTGCTTTCTGCCATGCTTCCTTCAACTGTAAAATAGGTGTATTGTAGTGCCTTCCTCAGAATAGGGACGGGAAAATAACCAGTAATGTAAACATGTAAAAAATTTCATGATCCTTAACTATCATTTCTAAAATGAGAAGTGTTATGGGACTGGCAGCCTTCGGTATCCTGATTTTTTTTTTTTTTTTACTACAGCAAAATTAAGAACCTGTCAGAGAAATTACCAAAACATGAAGATCACTTGTTTAATCTTTCACTAAGTGACTGTCAGCTACCAGTTTCTGAAGGCAGGGTTACAGGAGAGTGAACAGCTTTTAGAACCGGGTACTCAAAAATCCTCCAGCTTTGTCAAGAGATTAATACAAGGGGAGACCAGGAGCCTACACCACCAGCTGCAGACTGTACACGGGCCAACCACTTGGTACTGCCTCCAAACTGAAATAATTAAGAACCAGTTTATGACTCATCTATGATATGCTGTCTCTTCAGGCGGTGCTTCGTTCGTAAACAGATGGACTGTAAATATGCATGAAACAAATTTTTCAAAGCCAACTTGTAACCTCATAACTAAACACTAACCTGATAAAGCTCTGTGAAAACGCAATTGAAACAGATCTCTGGGTTTAAGTGTAAGAAATACAGAATGTAACATCATAAACCCTGACTAGACATTTGTAGAATGATTTTAGAACTTGAAATACTATTAAACAACATAATGGCTTTAAATTAACCTGGTTTTGCAACAACATTTGACAGTCCTTACTAAATTGTGCTCTGCTGTGCACAGGAGAAGATTTAAAAGATGAGGAGTGCTTGGTTTAGAAAAAGACCAAAGAAAATCTGGCCTAAGAAATATAAATGGTATTTTTTTTACATTTATTTTTATTCACAAGGCAAGAACAAGCAACATTCATAATTACGACAGACCAACATACACCTGCAATATTTGTGTTGACCTGTAAACTCAAATCTGTAACCATTATTTTGTTTGAAAAGAATCTAATTTTGTTTAATCATTCCTTTTGCATTTTTCCTCTTAGAAGCAAATACATATTGAATGGTAAAATCTTTCCATTCAGCAAGAACACTAATCATGAGAAATATGCCAAAAAAAAATGGCAATGCCAGTCATTCAGTTGGGTTCAGTCTAGAAAAATAGGCTGCCCGCAACAGCAGAAAACTGTTTCTCCTTGTTTGCATTTGTTGTGCAAGGGCAGAGTTGAAGCAGGCAATGGATCTCATGAGTTCTTGAACTGCTAGACACATGTCGACAGGGCAACTAGAACATGACAGATTTTTCCCCACTGAGGTCTCCGTAAGAACCCATGAGATGAATACAGGATTAAGCATGTACTGCAAAAACTGTATAAGCAGAAGCCATGGGCTTTGTAAATACTGACAACACTTGTGGGAAGTGTTTGGTGTGTAGGTGTTTATTAATCTTGCTTTGTTTAGCTAAAAAACTACAGATGATTTGAAAATAATTTTCTAAATGTGTAAATTCCACAGTTTTGTTTGTAACAGTTGTAGAGGTTTATTGATGAGTTGCAGCACGAGTCATAATAAAACGTAGGGCCCCGCAATAACAGAAGAATACTGCAACATTAATATAGCTCAGACAGCAAGTGTGGAAGCCAGGCAGGGTCAGAAAGGAGGCTCAACCACAGCCTAGCAACAAGGCCTACCACATTTTGAGGTCTTTTCCCATCTCTAGTAAGGGGCTCAGAAGAAACCAGAAACACACTCTGTTTATTTATTGTCTTCTAGTTCATGAAGAATAATAAATAATTAGGGAGAAACAGTTTCCTATATATTAAACAGAACGAACAAACCCAAAACAATATACTGGACATCTCTGGAAAGTAATATACTAAGAAATGACTAAGAGTCATTTTGGTTCTACCAAATCATGCAGTCATAACTGACACATTGATAATAAAATCCCAACATTGGCAAATACAGATAAAAGAAAATAACCAAGTGTTCCTTTGAAAGGACAGGACAAAGCCCACAGCCTTCTGAGGGCTAGTCAAGCACACAGTATTAAAATAAAGATCCACTTCTAAGGAAACCTACTTTATGCTCCAACTCAAAATATGCTGAGAGTCACAGCTTACAGGGAAAGGAAAGTTAGGAACTGATTCAGTGGTTCTATAGCACTCAGATCGTAATGCTTACAGAGGAAAGTGAATCCTTAAGATATCAGCCAGCAATGTGAAGCAAAAACCATGAGAAAAGCTGCTGCAGTGGGGTCCAGAGATGAGTTCAATGCTTTCTGCTTTGTTCTCTTTTTAGCTCATAGTGTTCCTAAAAGTACAGTTTCATTCTGTCCCTCTGCAGCCACCTTACCCAAATCTAAAATCTCACGGAGCCCAAATATAGGGCTATGTTTTCAGGTCTGGACAGTACTTAAATCACCAAATAAAGTGCCACAACTAGAACTAGATATAAATCTATTGTGGGTCTAGTTAAAAAAAAAAAGAAGCCAAACCAAATAGCAAACAACAAACAAACAAACAAACCTGAAATCAGAGTCTCTGTAGCAGAACACGATATTTGAGTTGCATTATAGCCACAAAACACTGACATTCTCATTTTTATAGTAATCACTGCAGGAAGAAAGGAAAGTAATATTCTAACTTCAGGTGTTATTACTAAAAATAGATATCTTGTTGAAAGAAACAGGGAGAGTTTATAACCACAGCAACCTCAGTAGTAGTAGTAATTCCAGACCGAAAATAAATGAAGATATAAAATGTATAAAAACATCAAAAGGAATATAAAGGCAACCGTTGTACCGCGGCATGCAACAGTTACTATGTGGTTATTTCAACATGCACAAAGTACCTACCATGACAGTATCTTAGACACACTTCTGAAACTTTCTGGGGTAAAATTTAGTTATGTAGATTGAAAAATAAAGTACTTAATATTTAAGAATGTATTATAGGCTGGTGTTATAAATGCAAGTCTCTCTTTATGCCTTCCCAATCTATGCACGAACTGACGCAGGGCACCCCTAGGCAAATAACAGGCAATCATGTAATTGTACACTGTATCGTAATGTATTCACTCTAGAAGGCAAATTAAAGATACATTTATTTTCACAGGAAAGAAAAAGCAAGTAATGATTGTGAAGATTTTAGAAGCCTGTATTTGTCAGGAACAGAAGACTAAAAGGCTTTTAGCAAATGGACTTTTTCTAACTGGTAAAAAGTATCACACTGCTATTCTCCACAGATATAACTCCAGCACTGGTAGCAATAATGGAAGCGATGTTAGAAGCAGGGCTCAAGGCACTGAGGTTCAGATTGCCATCATCAGCAAGAGGAAAGGCTACATCTAATTGTAGATTCTCAGTGAGCTAGCCTGAGTTAGTCTGATGACCCATCAAGATTCAATACCGAATTTAAGTAGGATTTTCTCAAAATAGTCTGTATATAAATTCTTAATGTGACTTCCGAAACACACTGTTCAGATCTTCTCTTCTTTACATTCATTTTTTTGATTACTATTTGTAGTATCTTATGGCATTGAACAAAGAACATATTTAATGACCAGAAGATGTTATTTTGTACAGGTTTGCTTTGGTAGAAACACAAGCATGCTGAGATCTAATAGGACCAGCCTCACAAGTGCTGGTATTCACAATGACCTTGGTTGTCTTAGTCTCATAAGGAAAATAAGCTAAAGCTTTTCACTCAGCAGGTTTCTCTTCCCCATTCCAGTAGGTAATTGATTTAAATACTAATAAATAATCATCAACTTTGATCTTGTTCCTGTTGCTGCAATAACAAATCAATTCTCAGTATTTTTCAAAGGATACTTTACAGACACAGATCTACTTACTACCAAAAGTTGGGAATATTCCAATTGCACATTTTGGTTCTTGCTTATTTCCAGTAATAACACTCAATAAACTAAATTGCACAAATTTGGAGTTTACCTTCTAGAATATGCAATTCCCATATGCAGCCACTGGATGGACTTACGGAGCCAGTGAATATTTTTTGATTGTAGACAAGATGCACAATTAGGTGAGCAACTGGGAAGAACTTTTTCTCTGGACAGTAGTTTTCTGTAGAAAAAGCCTCAGCCTAAAAAGCAAAGTATAAGAAGGTATTTTAGCCATTCTGCTTCAATCGATTCTTACTTTTCAAAATAAAGAATTTAAGAAAAAATAGGCTGTGGAAACGAAACAAACAGTAATAAGAAAATGAGGTTGTAGGAGAACATACAGGGCAGTTTCAAATGTGATTATCTGGCATTAAAGTTTTCAGGTAAAAGCACTAAAAATTGCACTGAAAAGAAGCCAGGGTTTTTTTGATAACTCAGTTTTCAAACAGAAGCATATCATAGTTACTTAAAGTTCTGCTTAATTTTTAATATGTATGCTACTTTAAAATGCTCATATATTGTAAGAATAAATTAGGTAAGTATTTCTGGAATAGGAACTATAAGAAAGCTTGAATCACTTTGCATAGTAAGTATGAAACAAGCTCTGCATTAAGTAAATGTATGATCATCCACGAACATAAAAATTTTATTTACTTTTTTATTACAGCTGGCTGCTGCAATTATTTCTGAGTATTTTGAGTGTATTATATCTAACTATAGTACAGTCTATTTAATGCACTTTTTTAGACCAGTTACCATTTCAATGTATACAGCAGTAATAAAAGACACAGTGACTCCACACCCTGTATTCTGCTGTTGTGTAGTGAAGAGAAGTAGTAGGTACCAGTTCTAGCAGGAAATCTCAGTACATTCATGTCAAAGAAAGTCCAAGTAAATAGTGTTGTTGTGGGGAGAACTAAATGAAGTTGAGGAATGAAATTATACATGGATGAGCCTAGGAGAGAGAAGTGCTGTTGCATAAACATTGCCATCCCTGCTGTTCTAAATCTATGGGCAGCGACGGGGACCAGGAGGGCCCCTTCACTGCTCTTCTGCGATACACCCAGTTAGAGGATCTAACCGGGGGATCTAACGGTTTTATTATTTTATTTGACTGCCATCACCCTATTCTGCCCAAAACAATTTTGAACAGCACCAAATCTAACTATAGCTGAGGTTACTCTGCACGCCTGAATTTCTTTTGTCCTTGTACTCTGAAGGCCACATGCAGAGTCTGTGTAGCAACTGAGTGTCCTCTGACTCTCTATTTAATTGGATGGGACAGTCCTATTGGGTGCCTTTTATAGCCAGGGTGAATGAGAGAGAGTTTTAAAAAAGTCACATGAGTGGGAAAGGAAGGCTGGGTCAGGTTCAGCATTACTCTCTATTGCTTTCAGTCCTCTTCTGGAACATAATACGAAAGAAGACTACAGACATGTCTCAGCTAACACCCTCACCCAAACTGACTTCTTAACCATGCACAATGGCCACGCTGTGAATAAAATGACACCTGCAGAAAAATCACTCTAGATCTCACCTGTATTTTACTTCTTTCTATCATAATCTGTAAATTCCTATTATTTCTCAGAAAAGAAAATCAAGCCTGAGATAGAGTCCAAACCAAACTAGCTTGGCAGCTACATTTAAAGTCATGCTTGCACTTTAACACCACTCTAAGTCAGGAGCAGATACCCATGAACTAATTGCCTGCCATGATCACACAGGCCACAGCACAGGATGGAATGACACTTCTCATGATTACAATAATCACAGTGCCCATCACTGGACACGAAATGCACGCGACGTGTCTCCGGCATGCCAGGGCTCCTGAATGCCATATGCTGTCCTGACCTCTGCTGGGGGAATACCATCTGGCAGAGAAGCCCTGCCGTTGGCACTGCAGTCTTCAGACTCCTCTCTCCCCACTTCCCAGCCCACCTCCCTGACTATTACAAAGGCAGCGATCTTGCAGGAATGAAGTCAGGCTACAGGAATATTGAATGACTGAGTCAGAGACTAGGAATGGGGCTGGAAGCTCGAGAGACTGCCTGGCAGATATCATTGCTTAAAAGCAAAATTGTGACAAATCAGGCAATGAGATCTCCTCCTCGTTCTCCCCATTACCTGAAGTGGTGTGTCACAGGTGTGCACCTCCCTGCTAACGTCCTCTTGGAAAACACCATACCTCAGCCAAGAATGCTTCCCCCTGCGAAGCCCCTGAGCACAATTTTCTATTCTTGGCTTGTTCTGACCTCCTTTAACTTCCTGACCTTGTTCTGGAACTAGGTGTTGGTCTGCTCTTAATCATGTCAGACCAACCGAACAGCAATCTTCTCATACCAGTGTTGATTTAGGAAGCCCTTGCTAAGCTGCTGCACTGGGAATCTTCCACCATAGAGAGATCAGGTCACAGGCTTCCTTTCAAGGTAGGCGGCATCCTGAGCTGCCAGCTCCAAGCTGGGACAGTAAACTGGGTGGGGCAGCATCCTAATATTACACAGGGCAACGCAGACAGAGCCCATGGGATTACTAGTACCACTAATCTAACCACCCACACAAGCAAATCAAGTGAATCATCTACCTTACTCGTCTATCAAGCCTCAGACACGCATAGGATACTGGATATATAATGGTGGACTGGCTCACAAGAATTAGATTTTTACAGTGTTTCTAAATTTCCTGTTAAAATTCAAGCTACTTAAAGACACATTCTCAGTTTGGGAGTGGTCCTCCTTTAAACAGAAAAAAAAAATTGAAGTAATTTATTATTCTAGATGAACCACTGAATATGAAATAGTTTATTCTCACAAATAAGAGTATTTGTCTAAAATTCTAAAACCAAAGAATTGCAGGACAATCTCATTATTCTATGACTATGTCAAACTTTTCAATCTACACTAGTTAGGAAATATGAAGGAAACATCTATACCTATAATGCTGTTTTTACCTAAAGCTGTCAGGCAATTATTTGTTAGATCCACAAATGACAAAGCTGATGCAAAGCTCTGAATCTGTTCACTCACAGATTGTTTGGTAAATTGCTTTATTTGCGTTGGATGCACTACTAAAATCATTCAAATTAGTAACCAATCTGTTCCTGTTACCGTACACCTGAAAGTGTAATAGCAAATCTGTCCTACTGCAGCCAAATGACAAATATCAGAGAAAATGTTGCCAAGACTGCCTGGTTTGTCTGTGTTGAGGCCTGTGGGTTCCCACCTGTTCTGTGCAATGCCACTGCGTATATTATGTCGCAGCACAGGCTAAGCACAGCTTGGAGCACTGCAAGTGTGGGTGACATATGACATTCAGTATGAATTCCCCTCACTTAATTAGCATCATGTACTTTCTCCGACACACACAAAAATTTTGTAGCATATTCTTAAAATTTGGAAAATTGGCTTTGATTTTGTTTCGAGCATTCATGCGCACCGTTCTGAAGAAGTAACAAGATTACTGTGCTCACACTGCTCAACCCCGACATTTGAAATGCCTAAACCTCGTGCCAAATTATTTTCTGCATATCCAAAGTGCTTGCATATACTCATGCCGATAGGTATTTCTTATCTCCCGACATTGCAGTGTTCATTTCAGATTAGCATTTTAAAGGCAGGAAGACTATCAATATACGTTTCCATGTGATCGGTAACCTATTTCTACTCAATTTAGAGTTTAATTTCTGACACCACGCACACGGCCTTTGTTCACTGAAAGCAAATGTCCATGCAAATACGAAGGAAGGAGGGATTTGAAAGGAAAAATAAGAATTTGCAATTCCAGAGCAACAGAGGAAAATATGGATAAACCTTCTACGCTGAAGAACACCTGCCTTCATTTACATGTAATCACATTCCAAAGCCAGAAGTTGGTAACAATAGACTTCTCCCCCCGTCAGCAAATGTGTATCCAGAGCTGACCAATTAAGTTTACAGGTAGGCTCAACGAAGCAAGTCCTGACCAGAGGTAACCCTACACCTGTTTTGCCAGTCTTCAGTGTTTAAGACTCTTTGTACTATGTCCCAGCTATCAGGGCCTGGCTCGGATCCTCACTGCTTTGCAATGAGGTATGGCTTTTTACGAGTTGGTTCTTTATTTAAACTTACGAAAACCAGACGTGAGATGCAAAAGCGTGTTACATAGTGTGCTTCTCACTCTGAAATGTGAGTCTCGCACCGCTAGCTAATGCGCAGACTGCACACTACAGATCCACCCTCGTTAGACATCCAATTCGATCCAATCGTAATGAGAGAATGGATTCCTTCAAAAGCAATGAGTAGGACAATGCAGGGTATTAATTTCCTGTACCAAAGTGCATTCATATACACCAATATGCATACTTATTTCATGAACCAGTAATCATTTTCCTTACTTGTGATTCAGAGCCTGTGGATGAGCTTAGAGCTCATGGTGACTCTGAAAATCAGCGAAACGGTTTGTATACATACACTTGAGACAACGATTGATGCAAATGGATGCCACGACTACACAGAAAAGATGAGCAAGATGTACGTCCACGTGTGTGTAATTAAAAAGGAATACAGTGATCTTACATGAAGTATAGAACTCATAGTACTAATAGAATGGAGAAGCATACTGTGATTTTTTTCTTCTGGCAATATGCTGTTCTTGCAATAAGGAGTTTAGTGCTTTCTAAATATAGCTGTATTGTGCAGCAGAACTACTTAGATAAACTGGAGTGGCAATGTCATGTAATCTAAAAATAGAAAAATGCTTCTCCCTAGAAATACCTAAAGACTAACTACTGTTTCACAAGCAGCTTAAGGCAATCTAAGTTTGCACAGTCGTGGAAAGCAGCTGTCCTGTCCTCTCCTCTGTCTCTGGCTGTAGATTTCTGCTCTTCCCTTGCCAGGGCACTAGCCCATAACACACCAGGGTGCCATTCATAGCCATTCAGTTCCCCAAACAAAGCTACCTGTATGTGGCCAGCTCAGAGAACACCGCAGTAAACTCAGTGACAATTTGTACAGAGGTCTCAGGTAGCACGTAGGTTAGGTATTGAGGAGATGTGACCAAGTTTGGAACCCAGAGATCCTTTTGCATGCTTAAGCTCCTGACACAGTCCTGACACAGTTGATGCCTGCGTGCCACAAAATGAAATCCAAAGCAACCGCTGAGCTGATCAGGAAGCTGCTCGAAGCCATTGTCTTAGGAAGTACTTGCCTACAGTGGGTCAAGAGTGAAATCTCAGTGAAGAGCTGCAGGTGCCCTGTTCATGCAGACTTTCCAGAAGGAAGTCAGGACACATTGTTGCCCTCTGCTAATGTGTTCTAGCAGGGGAGAACACCATGCTGGTAACATGCCAGTTTACAAAATGGTATTTGTTCTTGGCCTGTGGCAGGAAATCTGGCCTAACTCCTCCTTTGGCCAAATGCAGTTAAACACAGACCTCTCTGAGGTGTGCTCTGGTCATCAGGCTACCATTTTGCTTTTGGATGAGGGATGAAGTCACGTAAATGGTCAGGCACTTGTGGCACTTGAAGTTGTGCCACTGGAAGAGGAGACAGGATAAATGACACTAATTCTTTAATGGAAAAAGAAACAAAGAAAGAACGCATCTTACTGACATGATGACCAGTTGTAAGTATGGAAAACACAGTTTTGTACCTGAACGTAGGGGGGAAAAGATCTATCTTTCTTATAGGTGAGCTGATAATTACTGTCAATTAAAAACAAAACAAAAAACCCAATCCAAACCACAGTTTGGTCTTATAAAACTTTAAGAGCCTGGTCTTTTTTCATGCATCCAGATGGAAGCTGCATGTGTCACACATTAGTTTACCAAGCCCGGAGTTTCTACTGCAAGGCAGTACTCACACAGGAGGCCCGACTTCCCTCTATGCAAAGTTATGTGAATAATGATGAACAATGACAGGTATTTCTAAAATGTAGCTTATATGACTGTATTTTCACTGTCTCAGCCAGAATGCCTCCAGGTCAAGTAGCAGAGATGCATGCCATAGCACCATCTGTCAGACTTTTTGAAAAGGTACAGACATATCATCGTTTCTATTTTTGGGTTCTGTTTTCCTGAACTGTACAACAGTGATGAGGCTACAGAGCAATTTCTACTTCTTTGCCCTCTTTTGGGCTGCAATGATTGCCCTTCATTTTTAAGATGTTTCCAATTGCTAATACCAAGGAGCACAAAACACATATTGCTAATAAAAAGACTGCAAACAAGGGGATTTCTTGAAATCCTGCATCATAGACCTTCTGACATCTTTGCGCGTATATCATCACTCTCAGCCTTACCTTGCTCAGTTAAAGCAACCTGAAGACTCTTTCAGATTGGACTGTCCTGTCAAACCAGTATCACTGCTGCTCTTTACGTAAGAGCCTTTTTATGAGTTGACAATCGGGTCACCCAAAATCTCAGTCTGAAGAGCAGAAGAATCAGCCACCATGTCCTCGCATTTCCACAGGAGCTCTCGCATCAATGCAGAACATCTCAAATAAATTCCCAAGTGCAATTCAGTAGAGAGGATAAAGAAGAAAAGAGCAAGTATGAGTTTGTATTAGCAAGTATTATTCTAACTCTGCTGAACATGAGGCTTCTATTGAAAAGACAACCATAAACTGCCTGTCCTAAAGATGGCATTTGATAACAGAGCTTTATTTCTTGTTATTTTGGAGAATGAAGTTCAGTTGCAATATGTTATTTCTAATTCACACTTTCACAACATAAAGTAAGAAGATGTTTAAATAGCGAGACTAGGCTGTATCAGCTGCTCTTGGAAGCAGTTTATAAAAAAAAGGTATTACAGATGCCATAATAACGTAACACCTGTATTCCTGGATGTAAAATGTCTGGAATTCCATCAGATTTCAACTTTGCATAGCGTTTGCATACGTGGGTCAGTTTACAGTTCTCTGCTCTCTGGACAGACCAAGACAGCATGGCTTGTTCCCATCTGCAGTTAGAAGAGGAATTTGTTTTCCTTCTAAATAAGTACACCTGTTCTACCTATCTTCTTAGCAGAATCAATGGACAGCATGGGATTCTACATTTGGTCACTGACTACAGCCATAAACAGCTACCAAGCCTGATGCAATTCTGCTGTATTTAATGAGATAATCTGTATATTTCAGAGTACTACATCTTAAATGTAGGTTTACAGCCAATCCATGAGGATTAGAGGAGAAATATGAACAGAGAACAGCCCAAATTTTGCAGCTATGGCTAAAGCACCAGGCAGGACACTTCAAGTTGTTTGCCACATCTGAGAAATGTTTTACAGGTCTAAGTCTGAGAAAGAAAGAGACTGCTGAGGGTGGCTGGGAAGCACTACAGCACCGTAAAAACAGTTGAGAGGGTTTTAGTGATACTGCAGCATTTTCAACACAAGGAAGTGTTTTCTAAAATAATCTGGTTGAGCTGGGCAGGAGGAAGTAGAGAGAGCTGTTTTTCTTGTGAACCTGCTGCTTTTGCGAGGGCCTCATTCTCATTGTTTTATTTACTGATCTACTTCAGACTAGAGAAAGATATGATAAGCTACACATGGTGCTCCTGCAGTTAAGAAATCTGCTACTTCCTGCAGCACAGCTTGAGGCACTGAAAATTTAGCTGAGATGTGAGATTTGATGGTTGTATTACCAAATATCTAAGCACCAATGAAGACACACGTTACATAAATGGGATGGGATGGGATGGGACTACACACAACTAATTACAGGAGCAGCAGAAGGGAGGAGCACAGGTACAAATTATGACAAACACAGCTATGCTGATGCATGGACAACTGTAGCCCTGTCAGATCAGCAGATTATTCCACCTCCCCGTCTCATTTTGTACAGAGCGAGAAAAAAAACTTAGGCGCACATCACGATATATCTTCAGCTGGGCTTCTTTAATTTAGAAATGCCTCTAATAGCAGAAAGAGAACTCCTCATTTTTCATGGGCAGGAATAATTTTTAAATGTTCTCTTGCTGAACAGCCTTTTTGTAAAAACTATAAAAATGCTTTTATGAAATCAATAGCAAAGAGAAGGCTACCACAGAGAAAGTATTTAATTTAAAAACTGTAGTTGTGCTTTGTTTTCCAGGTTTAATTAACAAAAACTGCTAGGATCCTACTAGAAGGAACAGAACTTGTTATTAATACCAGATCAAATTTTCTCTCTTAATAATTCTTTTCTTTAAAAGAAGAGCGTTTTTTTTCTCTTCTCATGTGTTCAGCCTTTAATTAGGCTATTCAGACACCAGCAGTATTAGCTAGACTCTGTCACAATTACCCACATTTGGCAGCTAATTACTCCGTGAATAGTCTTAAGGCTACCAGCAATTTTAGCACAATTGGCAGCCTGGGGCCCCTAGGAGCTGTTCCAGCAACCAAGAATAGCTGGAGCAGAGAGGCGGGCCAGCCACGACCCTTTCTCCTCAGCCACAACCTAACATATCTACTACGCCAAAGGCAAGCGCAACACAGAAATGAAAATATTCCCAAGTGGCTAAATGTGCTCTCTTTATGGCCTTTTTAAACTAATGGAGTAGCATAAAGGGACTATGGGGAAATGGAAAATAGGACCTTTTAAATGCAAAAGCATTGGCAGGACTACTAATGATTTTTCAATTTCGCAATGCTCCTTTAAAACAATGGTACGAAACACTTATATGGGATCAGATTCCGACACAAGAATTTTGTTCCAGTGTAGTTTTATTCACTGATGCCTCACAATGCAGTAATTTACATCACTATAATATGAGTGTCAAGTGGGTATAAAACGCTGACTTGGTTTAGTAACATTTCCTATGTATTTTACACAGGTAAAAATTAGTTCACAAGGGACATAGCAGTGCCTGTGATCTCAGTAAAACAGTTCCCACTGTACACTTTTGTGACATCAGTGGCAGAATAAAATTAACATAAAAATTTAAATTAGAACTTCAGTTTTAAATACACTGTTAATTCAGCAGTACTGAGTTTGCAAAGAGCAAGGAATTCCTTTTTAAAAACTTCACAACTTTCTAAGTGTTTCTGTAGCTACATCCTCACTGAAGAATTAGCTCATTACCTCTGCTTTTCCTAATCCCTTTAATTTAGGCCAGTGTTCCCACTAAAAAAAAATATTGGTTATCCATCCAGATTCTGTAAGGGAACTGACTCTTCTGGCATTTCATGACCATTTGTTCTGGGGCAAGAGAAGAGGTGCCAGCACTTGATGTACACAAGTTTGGGTGAAGAGTAAAATCAGGTCTTTCCCCTGGCTGCCCCTTGTTACCCTGGATTAAGTGTATGGTAAAACTGCCCCTCAATCAGTGCCACTCTGGAAACTATTTTCGACTGAACTGTGGAGACCGTGAGAGTTGACAAAAGATGTCGCAAGATTATTAGCCCTCGAGTTTGTAGGTATCCACAGTGCAAAGTTGGTAACCACATTCTTTTAATTTAGTCTTTAACTTATGACTGCTGGTAAGAGAACTGGCACGAGTATACCTATGGATCCGTCAGCATTGCTGAGGTTGACTGTAAGGCAGATGCTGGACACCAGCATCTGCTGTCAGCAGCAACACCACAAAAGCCTAGGTTTGAAGACATATTGCCTTTGGCAGCTATACTGACTTAAGGTACTTGCAACAATTTTTCCTTCCTGCCTGCCTGTCCTGTTCTCTTGGCAGCCATATGCCATTTATCAGCACAACTGTGTGTAAGTCCACCTCCGAATCAGGCCCAGGGAATTAACCAGGTATTACAGAAAAATTTCGTTAAAATAGCATTGTTAAGCAGTTTAACCTGAATTAGTCTCATGACTGAGATCCCAAACATACACATAAACAGCTGTGTTGGCACAGCTGAATGGGTGTCAGGAACAAGCAGCTGGCAGCTGAGGTGGGTCCCAGGAACGTCTTAAAATAGGCCACTGCTGGGAAAAGTGTGCATGGAACAATACCTGTACTGTTCCGTCTCGGCACAGCGTACCTGCGTGTGCATTGGGCAGTTCCAGGGCTACAGTCCATGACTTTAGGTGCTGCAGGAGGTTGAGGTACCAGAAATCCTTTCCCAGTGTTGGTGAAGGAATTTACTTGCTTCCCAGGAGCAGAGCAGGGATTGGAGAAACAGCAGTGTGCTTAGCAGCTGACTGCAAGTGACCAGCCTAAGAGAAAAAAAAAAAGTAAAACACATCCGATTTGCGTTCCACTGAAGTACACCTTCAGTCCTGGAACCTCCTGACTAACTACAGCAAAAGACACTCCTCAGCTCAGTTCCTCAATGGGAGCCACGCTAAAACCATGTCCAAAGCACTGCACAAAATTTTCTATGACTCCAAGAACCAGGAGGCTTCCCAAACTAGCTCTATGGTGTCCTGACTCACGACTTGCTGCTCTTTGAGCTCCCCTACAATCAGAATCCAAGACTGGAAGAAGAGACAAGAGCGGCAGATTCAAAAGAAGAGACAAAGATACTTCCTAAAATGCTCCTGGACTGGATAGTTGGGTAGACAGACAGAAGAGAGAAAATGAAAAAAAAAAAATCCTAACAAGAGTAGTAAAACACTAGACCAGGTTGTTCCAGGGGGTCTACTGACTCTCTCTCCTTGGAGGTATTCAGAACTCAGCAGGAGGAGTCTCTGATCAGCCTGATCTCAAACGGCCTTGCTCTGAATGGAGTTTGGACCAAGTGACCTCCAGGATCCCTTCAAACTGAATTGTTCTGTGATTCTGTGACCAAGGAGCACCACGTGCATGACTCTGACAAGGCTCTAAGCACAAAAGGCAATGTGGTTTAAAACCAGGTAATGCTCAGGATTAATCCTAAGCAGCAATCAAAGCAAACCTTCAGCCTATCCTTTTATCACTATTTCCTCAAGCTCTTCTTTCTTTCTCTCTCAACCTTCTCCTTTCTTCAAGTATTTCATAAGGTCAGCAGAAAATTTCCTTTATTAAAAAATTTTTAATTGCACACTTAAGTTTGCCATGTAAGTACTAGATAACACAGCTGGTTTTGAAGAGCCCAGAGCCTAGAAGCAGAACCTGAAAGGTGAAGAGTTACTGTTCAATTTCCAGTTTTTATAGCAGCAAAGAAGGTAGCAAAGATCTCTTGGAAACATGATTATACAAGCATTCCCCAGCCACACCACAATAAATATTCTCTTCCACATTGCACATGTACAAAATGGAAAAGTATATTGTCAATAGCTTTTGAAAAGATCCTATTTAGTTTGAATTTTGATAAAGGCCCAGCACGTACCATTTTTCTTCTTTTTGTCTATCTCCACATCTTTTGCTCTTATGTGATGTTACATGAAGCTTGCCTGCAATCCAGCTCAGTCTACAAGTTCCCTCAAAGAAGTCTGAATTCTAGTCTTTCTGTACTTTTGCCTCTTCCAAAGAGCAAGAAGACTTGGGACTTCAGCGCAGCATTTACGGACTAAAGCCAAATGCTGACTCCAAAGGTGCACATGCACAGAGACAGTAAACCTGCCCGTAGACTAGCATTTTAACATTTAATCCAACCACTGTGACTTCAAAGTGGCAAACAAAACCAGGTTATTTAGACAAGGGTGCACAGCAGTTGGGGAATACAAAAAAATTTCCTATGTAGGTACAGTTACATGAGTATTACAATGAAGTAACAGTATAAGATGAAATGAATTATGATTTTAATAGTTAAAGGTATTACAGAAATTTGTGATTATAAGAAATTGCATCAGGAAAAATCACATACATGTTTTTATCACGTCATTCTCATTCCCACCTGGTTTACTACAAATTGACAAGCCCTCTCATTCAAGGAGATCAGATCCTCCTTGTAGCATCTGGGCAAATCATACTCAAAAGTCTTCAGTAGTTTCTTTGCTTTAGGATTTGTGGTCATTCCTGAGTCTCTGAGCATCCAGAGAGTGCCTCTATAATGTCTGCTGGACCCATTGAGTCCCAAGTGCATTGTAATCACACAGAGGGCAGCTCTTGTTTCTCTCACAGGTGGAAGTCAAATACACAAATGACATTTTGGATTAAGTATCTATGTAGGTAACAAATTGCTACGTATCGTTAGAGCTTAACCTAGTATTTTTAATCAACTTTCTCTTGAAAGTGTTTTCTATTGATAAGCTTTTATGAAGCATCACCTTCAGCAAAATTCAACCCCAATGCATGTTTTCAGTTACCTTCCCTTCTTGTATACAATCAGTACTTGCATGCAATGTCATGTCATTGCAGTTACAATAGCACTGCTAGTACTGATTACATCGGAACAGTCTGGAGCCCAAGCCTGTGTCTGGAGTAAATGATGTGAGTGCTTTGTATGAACTGAATAGTGGTGTGCTGCCAAGAGTCCAGGTTATTCCTCCACAGGAAGCTGTATTGAAAGTACCAATCTCTCAGTACAATCTGGTCCCATTCTGAGAACAAACACAAACTTCTAAGAGGTGGTAGTGGTAGAAGATGTAGTGGTAGAAGAAATACTAGTAGAAGAACGCTAAAGATGCTTCAGCTGTGCTAAGAATGATTTTGGAAAGTTCACTAAAATGTATCAAGGTAAATGGAACAGCTCTTCAGCTTTTAAGAAGAAACTTCTGCAATATCCCAAAGCACTAACTCAGTAGAATTGCAGCTCTACAAACTCTCAACCAAGATCTGCATAAAAAGAATCCTTGCCAAATCTGTGGTGTGCAATATTTGTACCAGATGAGTATGCTGTTTATTGGTGATCCCAATTTTTAGGGGTCTTACAACATCTGTAAAAGTTCTATTACATAGCTCTGTGAGATAGAAAAACATTTTTATTAACATTGTTATACCAGCACAATTGGTATAGATGTAGTCCTATCAGAACAAAGCTGACTTATAGACCCCAGTACATGCCGTATTTTTCAAAAATATTTCTGTATTCATACAGAATAGACTGCATCTACTTCAGAATACCATAATTTTTTCTACTTTAACTTATTTCCTGGAATGGAGGTTCAGGTATTCTCTTACCTTGAGGTTGTCTGGAATAATCCTTCTTTCAGCTTATCCCACACCGTCATACCCTTTGGCCAGGTCTCCTCTACATTCCCAGCTCCATTTGTTTTCATACACTATGTAGTTTGGAGGAAAAAAAACCTCAGTGGCAGTGCCAGCTTTCATAATCCCTCCTATCCTTCAGTTAAATCAGTTCTACAGGCTTGTCTACCATGCATCCCAAAAAATTGCAGTGTTAGCCTAGTAACAACTGCAGTGCAGGTGCAGAAACAAGTGGCCAGGGTTGACGGAACAATGTTAAGTAGTACTGTCACCGAATGTTGCATTGCAGCCTGTTATGGTCCCTGGCCAAAGACAGACAATACTGCAGTTACAAAAGTAGTCACAAATTCTAATGGAATTTAAACGACAATTAACAAAATCCCCTCCCCCCCAAAAAAAAAAAAATTTAAACAACCTCAGCCAATTTTATACCAAAGTTAGTAAAACCTGTATACCTACTGATGGATCCGGTCCTTCGACTTAGGCAGTCTCAAAAATCAGCTGGTTCACATCGTAATGTTCTTGTTTACTATCTTCACCTCCAGTAACTACTGTCACGACAATTCATCTTCAGAATGAAATGCCAAGCAAGGATCCACAATGTGACACTGCAGCTGCATATTTAAAATAAGAAACACAGCAGAAAGCATAAAGTCAAATCGTTTTTCTTTAATAATATGAGCCCAAATCTAACTCCATAATTTAAAGAATTAGGTTCCTAATTACCATTACAACTCATTTTTCCCATCTCATTATTTACATTTATACACAAGTACACTTGCGATTGCCATAAAAATCACATTCTGAAACATTTCTGTATTTGCCTAAGGTGCAAAACATAATTTGAATTTGTGACTCCCCCCTTCTTTCCCTCAGGAAAAAAAATTGTCAGTTTATTTACAGCTAATCAGATATAGACATGGTCTGACTTGAAAAAGATTTGTCTAAGGACTACGTAGTGTTTTCAGCATATTAGGGTGGTAGGCGATCATTCTGTGAAATAGTAAATAGCTTGAAGAAATAACTTTGTCCCAGGAGAGTTGCTATCAGATGAGATATTGTCTGTTTGTACCACTCTAACTTTATGCTTGATCAGGCATAATTTACCCTGCTCAACTGACAGAAAGCTGGCATAAAATCTGAATACACACTGTAACATATGCTCTGGCTGATTCGATAAAATGCAGTCGTGTGCTTACACCAATACAGATCAAAATTTTACTGCCAGGAAGACCGGCACGCACAGATTTTATATTACTTAGTGCAGAACCACAGCCTTACATTGCTTCATTTTTTTTCCTGCATAGTAATTGATCTTTAATTACTTTATTATGGGCACAAATAAAGAGCACAAGTTTATTTGAAATCTCCCTAACAAATACGTGTGCGGAGTGAGCCTATTGTACTATAACAGTCCTCCAACCACGATCTCCAGACAGCACAAATGTCTCTTTTCTAACACTGATACACATGATTTTGTACCTTTATGGCCTAAACAAATGTTAATTTACTCAAGGCAAAAGAGGCTGTAACACCTCTCTGTAAGAAAGACTGGCAGTCTATCGGCACCACTGGAGATATGCTCATGTGCAACACAGGTATTTTTGTGTTATTTTTCACCTCTTTGCAGCCACTAACTGCACTGGAATAGAGAAAACAGGCAGATGATTTTCAATAGGTGGTGGTCTTGCACAAGCTTTATGTTGTGTCTGAACTCTCACACGCACCTCGTGCTCTTTGCACAGTACAAATTACTAGAGGTACATGGTTGCTGTTACCATTGAAAGAAAAGTTTAGTTTCTACGACTACTTTTGCAAGATTGCACCGAACATAAATTAAGAGGCAAGTTCCTAAATCTTTACTTGTGTTAAAGATAACCTCACTTCTTCTGACTCTCTCCAGGTTGTTTCTGTCTAATGCCCCTCCAGCTTTCAATTCTAACGAAATTATTTTAAAATTTTAATATTGTATTGCTTCTTCCAAACTTGGATTTCCTATTTAGATTCTTCCTACACCTGGCCACTATTCAAAATGAAAAGGAGAAGATAGGGGTGCAAAGAGATAAAATATGGATACATACACACTAACCCTGCTTTTCCAGTGTCATGTGTTTCATTTAGTCATACACACCCCTGCTAGGTGAGTGCAAAACGCAGGTCAAGAGCTCCTATTTAGATTTGTTAGTATTAGATACTTATTTTCAAAAGGTTTTAATAATGAAAGATTTGCAAGGTATTCTTGTGAACTCACTTGTTACTACAGCACCTAAGAATCTGTCAGGAGTGTATTGAGGGAAGTGTGCATTTGGCAGCAGGGTGAGCTCTCAAAGACTCCAGTTCCTTCCCACTCAACCACCCTGCCCTCAGTGAGGGCAAGGTAGCTTGGCAGGCACGATCCTGCTTATGTGATACAGGAGTAACCATGTGACTGAGCAGCTCTGCCACTGCAGTGAAGCTTTGCCTGACCTCTGACTAAGTTACCATCACCTGCCATGTTCGGTGGTCTTTGTCTCTTCCAAGGAGAGGGACGTACAACACACGCACTGGAGTGTTTTGCTTACACCACATTTTTTTTCTTCGCTGCTTTTTCTTTTTCTGGCAGCAGACGACAAAAGCTTGCATCCTTAGTACATATAAGTAAACGATAAGTTTGACTGAGGGGAGTAGTTAATATCATCCTTCATGAAAACGTTCCCCGTAAAATATAAAGGATCTGGTTCACATTCAGCACACAGAACATGCCTATTGTCAGCAGCCTAAGTTATGACTTAACTATCTCAGTATCATATTACGTTTGAATGATGCAGTTCAACATAGTATGACAACACACTAAAGAAAAGGTGTGTAACCATATGAACGGTCATTTATGCCTATTTAAAATCATTAAGTTGCTACTACGACACATTTATGCTAGGCTGTGTATTTGCAATTTTTCCATCTCAACAGTGATGTGGACTTTGGGATGGAAAAGAGGCAATAAACTCCTACATAAGCTGCTTAAATGACTTCTGACCTTAACAGAAGCCAATCTCTCTAGTAAAACCAACACTGTAACAGATGTGGCTAAAAAACGTGTATTACCTTGAAACATCGGTTCCTTCACTTGGATCCCGTGGGGACACCTGTGAATTTACTGCAGCAAACTCCTACGATAGTTCGCGACCATTTCTGAAATGAACCCAAAAAAGGAGCCTGTAGTCTATTTCCCACCAGCACTTAGCAAACACAAGTCTGCTTCTATGGCTAGCAAGACTTTATAAATCATTGGCTTGTCAACACAGGCCTTCATTAGCTGTCTCTCTGAACAGTAGTCTGGGACAGTTAATTTAAAAAAAAACAACTGTGATTTAAGACCAAATAGAATATAAAATGACTCAGATTTAATGGAATCGAGATGCAAAGGCCAGTAAACAGGACAAAGAGATACAAGAACGCAGAATAGGAGGAATGCCAGTAGTGGCCTGGTTCTGTTTGTGATTTTCAGCTCATAGCTAGAAGTGGTTTAATATCAACACTGACGAGGTGGACACCTGTGGACGACCTAGCAGATAATGATTGTGGTGACCCAAAGAAATGACCATAGGAATTTTTAAAGTAAGGGATATCATGCTACCGAACAAAACGTACATGCAAACACCTCACTATCTTGTAAAGACAATCCCAAGACAGAATTAAAATGCAAAAAAAAATAAAAGATCAACTGAAATTGGGCTGAATTAGTATTAGTTTGAAAAATAAATGAAAAATGTCTACATTAGCAGTGCTTCCTATGAGAGAGGAACAAACTCAGTGCTTTTTAAAACCAAGACAAGATGTGAAATTAAAGCCACTGGAAAAGTTCTCATTGACTTCAGGTGATTTAACTATATCACTGCACAGATAAACATAATTTGTTTACTTAAGCCCTAGGTTTGCCAGTGCTGTAGTAAAATATACACAGTACAATTCTGCCCAGTATGCAAAAGGTCGTACCTGTCTGGTTGAGAACTAAGTTGGAAGAAAGGAAATCCTAAAATTATTTGCAGTTGCATTAAGGAGCTCCAGTTATTTTCTAACTTTAAATCTATATTTTACATACACTATTTCACTATCAGCAGTGCCATACGATACCTGTGCTAAGGCAAGAATATCCATACTGGAGCTCACAAACCGCAACGTACCAGCAAAAAGTCTACTTTCCAATCCTCTACACAGGATCTATTTCCAATCGGTTTACTACACTCTTAGGTCTGTGTAACTTGCTACTTTTGTCTTCTTTGTATTCCTTTATGGAGACCTGCTAGAGATTATTCTTCTGCAGCTCCTACATAGTGTCCATACTGTCTGCAGATACATCCCACAATAAAGTGAGGTTACATAAGCTAATGATAGGCCTGGAGATTCAATATTTGTCCTATAAGCATTTAGAGACAAATATGAAAACATAGTTACTTAGTGCAGGAGCATGCCCTACTTATATTGAAAATCTATTGTCTGGCTTACCGATGGCTGTGCCCAAAGGCCTGCCTCAGTGCCTTTTCTGCTGTTTCACTACAGCCCAATTATTGCAGTTCGGCCGTTACCATTTGAAATCACAGCCGCACACACACAGTTGTAAACATCCCCAGTGAGATGTCTTTTTAAAAACTTGCCTTTGCAAATGGATTGGCATATGTGCGGGGTTTTTTCTGAAAACGTATCTGTAGGATACAAGTCAGGAATTTACTTGACCAGCTTTGGAATGATACACACCAGAGCCACTGCGAGATCAAGAGCTGAGAGACAGAGTTAGCTGAGCGTTGAAGGAAAGCTGCTCGCAGCTCCTACACCAAGCTGAGCTCCACTTCCAACAAATCCACCTCTGGCTCTGTAGCAAGGCACCTCCAGGTATTCAATGGGTCAGTGCCTGACTGGTGCTCACGGGTTTCTATTGGTCCCAGTCTGGACTACAGTGACCTTTCTGTGAAGGACACCATTTGACAGATGAGCTTTATAATGGATGAACAAAATCAAACTGTTTTGTCAAGAGAGCAGCTTAAGATATTTATACAATATTATGACCAAGCACTTCAGACAGCACACCATTTACAAGACTAAGAAATAAAAATAGAATTCTCAGCAATGCAAAATTTTATGTCTTGACACAAATTTAGTTCTAAGACTAGTCACCCTACATTTTCAAATTTTTAAAAGAAACTTCTGAATAACTTGTACGCAGTCAGCATTAAAAGACCCTGTGATGTGATACTAAAAACTTCTAGGTAAGACTACAGGTGGCACTTAAAAAAAATATGAAATAAAAGAGTGGTAAGGAATGTAAGCAGATATTATTTTGAAATGAGACATAAAGCATTGCATCGACCTCTACAGTACGCATTTCCAAGCTCTATAAGCCTAAAAGAAAATCATCGGTACAGTCCATACATTAAGCTGGGTTTAAAAACATCTAAAATCAATAGAGTCAATTGATTGTTCTATCATCCCAAATTTACTGAGACACCCCTACATTTCTTCACAAACAGTTGACCTCCTAATCTTTTCTGAGCATAGCCTGTCTTTGTGTGATAAGACATGTTTCTTCAGCTTCAAAAATGAACAGAAAATAAATTTCAGCCATCGTAGTGGCTTGTACTGGAGCCCAATTTCTGTTTGTAGAGCTGTGCTCTCAATGTGCTTTTCACCGAGTTGTCTTCTTTGCAGAAACTATAACAGGCAGTGTTTGAAAAGAGAAAGTGAAGAGCATAACTCTGAGTTGAAGCATTCACCTCCTACTGGTAAAGTCATGCAGAAGCATCCTACCTGCTTCTCTCTAAAAAAAAAATAGAGATTTCTTTTTAACATGGAACAAAGTAGGTGGCAACTGATCTAGTTGTGAAATTCTTGGGTCAAAGGTGCAATAGACACAGTATATCTGATACTGATGAAGAAAAATACTGAATATCCAATGCCAGTGAGCAAAAAACTTTAAAAGATGCTACTAGGTTTTCCTTGTTGCTAGAACAAATCATGTCAGATATGGCAGAAACTGCTATGAAAGTTAATGGCTACTAACCTCCAAGAACCAGAGAATAAACACGTAACAATAGATGAGATCGCACAGGTATACAGTGACAAATTATTTCTACTTATCTATATTTTCTAGGTATCCTTCAAATTTTCTTAGGTTAAAAAAAAAACTATACAATAATTACTCAAACCCAACAAAAGCTGGAACATACGTAATTATAAACTTGATAATGTTCTTTGATATATGTTTTCTTAGGACTCACTAAGCTCTTTATGGAAAACTGTAAAATGCAAGCATTACTACTTTGTTTGCTCTGCAAAGCTGTATGACTGAATGAACTGTGCACAAATTTCAGAATTTCAGAAATGCTGAGCTTTTTTTCCACAGGCAACCCAGAACACCCTGTTTTTCTTTCACTCCTCTAATCATATTGCTTTAATCACAATAACATATATTAGCACTACCCGGGCTTCTCACTCATGGATCAGGATCCACAACAGTTGGCTCGCCATTAGATCAAAATAAGATTCATTCACAGCAAAAGAATCACCAGGAAGTGCACGTAAAGAACAGCAGAAGCAACACAGTAATGCTAAGGGACTTTTGGGGACCCTTTAGCTGTTGTATGTTTATAGACTTCAACTTTTATCCTCTACAGGGACAGACATTTTGCAAGCAGTCCTAGTGGATAAATTGTTTTTTCTGGCACTTCTCTGGCCGGCAAAGCTAACACCGGAGTAACAAAAATTTGACTGAAGTTGAAACTAGTCTGCTCCAGGACAGGAAGACATTTGCCTTTCATATCTGAGTTAGCAGATCATGAGTGCCTCCGTCACCTAACGATGGGATTCTGGCATCGAAAGTGCCTGTGGCTGCACTGGGACCTTAATTAACTCGGCAGTTCGTATCTGGACTTGTCTGAGGTGTACACTAACCACAGGGCAAGCCGCCAGGGTTTCTCCACTTCGGAACCTACATGTTTTCAGCAATTACTCTCTGCTATGTTTGGAAATGTTCTAATCCAAGTATACTTGGCATATTTAGTCTTCACATTACACTTTTTCTAATGCATTTGTTAATTTTTCTAGTGTTTAATTTTTTTCAGGTAAAATTCTTATAAATTTTGTCTTTCAAATAATTTTATTTCCTTAGGGTAGATTCCTGGGACTCTCTGTGGTTTTCGGCTCTTACCTGAGGATTCAAAAATAGCCACCATTTTGCTGTACTAGAACCAGGGCTCACAGAACTAAATTGAAATATCCTAGCTAAGCACAGGTGAATATATTCTCTTATGAAAGCTAGAGTGCTTACGGTAGCCACACTGATTTCTAAAAGCAGTCCTGCCAGAATACAGCAGCACACCACATTTACATGGGGGAAAACCATGTGCTTTCAAAGAAATGTCTAGAATTATTCAGTCAGATTATATGAATTTAGATATGATCTTGATAGTAAAGTATTTCACATCTCTTACTATTTGTTTTTGTTTTCTGAACTCACTTTAAAACACCAAGGAATTTAAAAGATGATAGTAAGATGTTGGGGGAAATCTTAATTAAACTCGTGAGGGAAGGAAATCCAGATGCAAGAGTGCAACTCCATCTTTTTCTAACGTGCACCATAGCTGTGCCCAGACAGTCCCAACATATTAAAATTCTGTGATAAAAACTGTTGTTAACCACAATCAGGCTGTGACTTGTTGGAGATAAAAGGGCTTCATAGTGTGTACTTATACATATATTAAATAAAGCCTGTTTGGCTGAGAGGAATAGTAGTAGTATTTTAATTGCAGGTCTTTAACTGGCAAGAACTTCATCCTGTTTCCTCACAGAGGTAGTCATTAGCAAACTGGTTCAGAGGGCAGAAGATTAAATACCTACCATTACTCAGGGTGTTGAAAACACGCTTTATGTAAATGCTAAGTATCATTAATGTTATTTTCCACAGGGTTGAGTCTCTTGTACTGCCTACCAGTCTTTTTAAAAACATACAAGTTTTCCAACTTTTGTGACTGAGTCACTAGTTGTGGATTATTCTTAAGGCTGATGTTCCTAGGCAGGGATGCTTCAGCACTACGCAGTTACATAGAATAACGACGTGTCTCAAGCCCAAAGTACTCCTTGTATCATGTTCCAACAAGACCGAGAGTAGCTGAGCCCAGGTCATGTTCCCTTGGTCCAGTTACCCACTCCTAGCGCAGCTCTCCAGCATCACCTGCTGAGACAGTTTTGCTTGGGAACACATCCACAAGATGAGAGGAACAGAAGGGTCAAATTCTGCCCAGGTCTTTGTATTCTCTGTAGATAAGTGTCATACCAGAGCCCTGGCACAGGCTGCCCAGGGAGGTTGTGGAGTCTCCTTCTCTGGAGACACTCACAACCCGCCTGGACACGTTCCTGTGCGCTCTGCTGTAGGTGATCCTGCTCTGGCAAGGGGGCTGGACTGGATGTTCTCTGGAGGTCCCTTCCAACCCCTGACATTCTGTAATACCACTGAAATGAGGTATGTGCCCCCAGTTTCTTTGAAAATAACACAATTTTTAAGTCTTTTGCACCATGTAACTGAGCAAACTTACTCCTGGGCATGAACTGCACTTCCCCAGACACACTAAGGCCACCTACGTACTGCCTCTGCACCAATTCACACCACAAAAAATAATCCCAGTGGATTAGCCTACTTAGTAACCCTTCCCGTTTCCTAACAGCAAAAAAATATGGGTGTATTTACCCTCAACAGGGCACCCAGCAGTCCCTTGAGCCACCTCCAAGAGTTTTCCATCCAAAAGCGGCTGCTCCGTCACCCCAGGGAACCTCCCGCCCTCACCCAAGCGGACCCCAGCGCCGCCTCCCTGGCAGAGCTCCCAACAGAAGCGCCACTTATCCAGCGGCCGCCGGCCGGGCGCTGCACAGCGCGGCCGCACCACGGTGCCCGACACCGGCCAGCCCCTTTGGATCCTTCCTTAACTCAGCCGCGGGAGGCATGCGAGCCCCGCAAGCCTCGACCCACCCGCCTCACATCGCACCGTCTCCGCCCGGTGCTTTCACTGAGAGGGGCGGCTGCGGCGCCCGCCCGCTCCCCTGAGGGGAAGCGCCTGAGGCGAGGAACCGGCGGGCCCGTGAGGCGGGAACGCGGCGCGAGACACCGCCCACCCGCGCGCGCGCGCGCGCGCGCGCACCACCCCCTCTCCCCCCTCACTCAAGCTCCCGCCAACGCCACCTGGCCGCGCGGGGGAGCCGCGCAAGCGCACTCGGCGGCAAAGACGAGGGCCGCACCTCTCGCGAGCTGAAGGCCGTTGGGCTGGCGGGGCGTGTCCGCACCCAATTCGCCCGCCGGGCGCGAGCCTGTCGGTGGGCGGCGCCCGCCTCGCCCGGCTACCAATGGGAGGAGCGGGCAGGGCGGGGCGGGGCGGCTGAGCGCGGGAGGGGGCGGAGCCATTGGTCGGGGCAGGCGCTGGCCTGGCAGTGATGGCGGACGATGGGGATGGGAGGCTAAGGACTGAGGGGAGCAGCGACGGCGGCCTCGGGGGCGGGGGCGCGGCGGCGGCGGCAGCAGCGGTGGGCGGCGAGATGCTGTTGAACGTGGGGCTGCTGGCGCTGGCGCTGCTGGCGGCCTACCGGCTGTACCTGCGCTGGGGGACGCGGAGCGGGCCGGGGGGCGCGGCCCGGCAGAGCCAGGCCGCCGCTCTGCCGCGGATGAAGCGGCGGGATTTCTCCTTGGAGCAGCTGCGCGAGTTCGACGGGGCCCGCAACCCTCGCATCCTCCTGGCTGTCAACGGGAAAGTCTTCGACGTGACCAAAGGCAGCAAGTTCTACGGGCCCGGTGAGACGCCGGGGACCGGGGGTGGCGGTGCCGGTGCTGGCGGGGGTCCCTCGGCGGAAGCCGCGCTCCCGCCGTGCCGTGCCGTGCCGTGCCGGGCGGGACCCCCGCGCCGCTCCTCGGCCGCCCGCCGCGTTTCGGGCGGCGCTGGCCGGTGGCGGGGGCGGCGCTGGGGGGGAAGACGGCGGAGATCTGCCGCGGCGGGCGTGCCCCGCCTCCGGGGGGCTCCCTGCTGGCGGCGCCCGGGCCTTCACAGCCACCTGGGAGCGGGTGGGGGGACCGGGGGGGGGGGGTTTCGCGGTAGGTCGCAGCCTCCCTGCTGGCGGCCTCGCCCGGGCCCCCGGCTTTATCTCGGGCGGCCGGCCCCCCGCTCGCTGTCGGCACGCGTGATGAGGCCGCCGCCTGGCCCGGTGGTGGCGGTGTCAGGTGGGAGGCAGCCGTGCAAAGCGCGACCCCTCAGCAGGCCTGCCCGGGGCCTCACGGCGGCTTTAAAGAGGTGATGCAGAACGGGTTCCCTTCAGGCGTCTGTGTCACGCATCCGTTTTTTTTCCAGTTGCCTGGATTTAGATGTGCAATGTTTAATTCTTTTTTTTTTTTCTTCTTCTTCTTCTTCCTCTATCTTTTTTTGGTAGGTTTCACAAGTGCAGCTGAGCAATGCTTCATTCATTGTAGTTCAGGAAAAAAACCCCAAAACAGCTGGTCGCTTTTTTTTTGGTGCAGATGCCAGATACGAATATAAATTGTAATCAGGATAGAGGCAAGCAGGGGAGAGCTTGGGGATTGATACGTTGCTGCCATTGAGAAGAGCACAGAAATTAACCCAATCTCTTAAGCAGAAAGACAATGCGGTTCTTTGGAGCGGAAATATATACTTCAAAGGTTCAGAAAAGTATGCTTCAAAGGCGATGTTGGGTTTCCGTGTGCACATTGTAGATTGTGAAACTGGAGCATATTTTCTCATAATAAATAGTGTTCTTAATAATGAGGTGGATAAACTCAGTAGTGAGCACTGTGCTCACATCTGATGCCAAAGGAAATGAGGGTTATGACTGCTGATAATTTTCTTCCTTAAACAATGGTGCTTTGGAAAACTCGATCTAATAAAATTGCGCAGGAGTTTTCATAGTAGGTATGCCAGGTGTCCTTGTATGACAAGGTGGAAGAGAGTGAGGATATGTTCCCTTCTCAAGAAATAGTTCAAGTTAAGTAATCATCATTATCATTATTTCTTAATAAGCTTAGGTTACAGAAGAGAAGATGCAGAGCTGCCAAGTTAAAAGTCTTTGCCTCTTATCAGGGAAGTGACAAGCAGTTGTACAGTTCAGCTGGGCTAGTATTTGGTTATCCTTGTTACCCTCAAAGTTTGTGATGCCAGCTCTGCTACCAGTCTTAGAAAATGAAAGTGCCATAACTGAATAGAAGTGCTTTTCTGACTGGGTACTGTAGAAGTTGACAATGGAATCTAAACTGCTTTAGCAAGCTTTATTTTGTTTATTGACCGCTAAAGCTGAGAAAATGCAGCCTGGTGTGCTGCAGCTTTCATGACACTTAATTGGGCTACTTCTTCAGTCTCTCTCACTTTAGGGTTTTTTTAAACTGAGACCTGTGTTGTGCTAATAAAAAATGCAGGTAATACGTATGCTACAGGACACTTAAAACACTAGTTAAGTTGACAGATTCTTTCATAAATTACTTCATGACATAATTCTGAACCATAATCTAAACTCTTTTGTGTATCAAACATGAATTATAGACTCCAGTCTAGATATCACCACTGGATCACACCGTCAACCTCTGGAGGTCTGTTATTGTGAGGAAACTAAAGCTTTATGTTCTAGCACATCAGTCTGCTTTTCTGATAACTGTCAGCAGCTGGTTTCCCTAAAGCAGTGTTTCCAGCTTTTTGTGGAGAGAGACAAAGGCTTTCTTTTCTTTTTTTCCCCCCCTGTACTGAAAGATAGCTTTTTTATAACAGAACTGACATATCTTTGTCTGCCAGATCTCTGTTACTTGGGACTATGCACATTAGAATAGTGATGATCAACCTGTGCATCATCAGCCGTGTGTTTTCTGCCAAACATTGATTTCTGAACTGCACTGACATGGTTTCCCATGACAAATGCATGTCACATGTTGGGAAATATTTTCTTGCAACCTTTTTATAGCTTAAAAGGAGAAAAGCTAGTAGGTGGTTTGCAGGCCTTTAAAGATCTGAGAAGAGTTAGATGGAAAAGTCCTCTACAGCTGGTTGAGACCTTACAGAAAGACTTCAGCCAGAGTAGCCAGGTGTCCACAGCAGTTCTCGTGGTAATTTTATGCCTCACAGCTGGAGTATGGCACAAGAAGCGCAAAGCAAACCAACCAAGTCATGGCCAAAATTTGTTTAACGGAAGGAACAGCTGGGGGCACTGGCTTTGCTGACATCGCAGGCTCGGACTGTGAGCCTTCTGTACTTTGTTGAGGTACCGATGCGAAATAGCGCTTCAGCTTTGGAGGCAACAAAAAGCATTGGCTGAGGGCTTGCTCTCAAATCTTAAGTATGTCTGGACTGCTGGGTTAACACTGAATAACCTGGCTGTCTCAGGAACTTCTGATGTCTTGAAATCAAAGTCCACTCTTTTTTTTTTTCCTTCAGTGTAGTTTGGATGCCAAAGTGTTCTTTTTTACTTAGAGCAGAATGCTAAGAATGTACAGAATTGTCATCTAGTCCAGGTATTTGTCCAGCAGATGAGATTCCATTAAAATTTCCAACAAGCTTTGCATTTTATTAGAAACCTTCCTGTTTTTAAGTTTCCATCCACTGAGTCCTGTTACACATTGGTCTGTTTCATTCAAGAGCCCTTTAGGTGCATACAGGTCAGATGTTTTTGAAAATAACCAATAGACTGATTAATTTATCCTTTAGAGCAGCCATGATTGAAAACTTCAGTTTCTTGAACATTTATTTTCCAAAATATTCCAAATATTTTGCAAATTGTTTTGAGTGTTTTTCTCACATTGCCTTTTTTAAGCTTTCCACAATTTATCTCGTAGTTACCCTGTTAGTTTTTGGTACATCTAATGCATTTTAGCTAGGAGCAAGAAGAGATTATATCGCACCTTTAACTGTCTGTGCTTCCAAAAATCACTTTGCTTATATTAAACTCTTAAATTAAAACTTTACTTGCCGAGTTCTTTTCCCAAATATTGCTTCCTGGGATAGTCCTCTGTCATGCAAGTGTACCCTTTGTTTCAACACTTCACTTTTAGTTGCATTAAATACAATTTCTCTTTATTCCCAGATGAGTAAGTGTCCTAGAATGCTTTGCTTGATTATTAATTTTAATTAATTGCCCTTTCCTTTATCACTTGCAAGCTCTAAAAGAAATCAAGTAAACAATTAGTGTCTCACTATTAAAAATATCATGTAACCAGAATGTCAAAGAAGCTGTTTTGGGGTGATTCCTGCATCTGTAATTGTATCTCATGACTTAGGAGTCTAATGATTAATACTTGTAGCGTGTGCTGTGTTGGTTTTATAGCCTTTAATGAGAGACAGTTTTTACTGTTGCATTTACCACATTTGCTTGTATCAAGATTCCTGGTAGTATATTGGTCAGAAGGGCATAGTAAGAGTCCAAGTCATGTTATCAAGTCTTAATATTTAGCATTTAAATTGGCATGCCAAGATAATGCTGTAAACAGGTTCTGATTAACTTATCAAATACTTTGTGCAGTTATGAAAAATATATGGCTTTGAGCATGACAAAGCAAGATTGTATGCAATCCAGTGTATACAACTATTCCACGTCACTTCTTGGTTCTTAATGTTTCATGATGTAAAAAAAAAATCGATTTCTTGACTTTCCTTTGCTGCAATACTCTGTCACTGTCAACTCATTTCTCATTCTGCTCTTGTCTTTGAAAAATGTCGTGAAGGTTTCTGCTTCCCAGTTTGCCAAGAGGAATAGATGAGGTAGTAGCAGTTCCACAAAAATTTCCATCATTTTTCGTGAGAGAATTACCTTTATTTCGTGTTGTAAATCCAGTTAAGAAGTGTCATTTCTGATGTTAAACACTGCAAAAAATTGACAGCTGTCATTTTATCCCATAATTGCATAAAAATAATCTGATGCTGTTAGACTTCCTTTGGAATTGAGTGCCGTGCACTTCACAGCATCTCTGTTTGTTTAAAAGGTGGCACTGATGATTTTCAATCCATCCTTTCCAAAGGTACAGTTAGGGTGAAATGTTGCCTGATCATGTATGTTGTGTCTTGAGAATTCTATAAGGGTGGCCTTATCTTGAGAACACAACAGGACAAGGATTTACGGATAAGTACAGAGGGTGAGACAGGGGAAAGTGCCTCCTCAAAGGTGTGTGTCCTCTCCATGTTTTTGGTGTCTGTCGGCTTATTGCTGAATGTGTAATGGACGTGTCTCTCACGCTGGGACGCAGCTTTTCAAAGAAACAACATTTCTGGATCAAGAAGCTGAGTTTCTACACACGTAGTGGTGAGAGATTGTTTCCATACTTCTAAGTAGTGCCCTTGCCACCAGGATGAAAGGGTTGTCCTAAGCCCTCAGACCGTGTTTATGGAGAGTAGCGGTCAGTGAGGTGGTTTTGTGCCAGAAGGTGTGCCACTGTCTCCTCCGCTGCTTCTGCTTTGTGTGTCTTGTCAGCTCTCTTGTTTGTTTGCTGTTTTAATAACCTGGATATATTCCTTAAAATTTGAACAAGTGTATCTTTGATCAAAGGTCTGAGTAAATCCCTAGTTCACATTTAAATCATTCATGTTCCAGTCACCCGAGGTTCGAGAGGCCCGATCAAGCAGGTGTGCTCAAAGCAAGATACATTCGGGTGTGAGGATGGCATCACTGTCAATGGCACGTAGATGTTACATCCAGTACATAGCAGTGTTGCTCTCTTGCATTTAATCAAAAAAATCTGGCCAGCATTGCTTGCTTTACGAAATAAACTGGTGGCCAGAGCATTTCTCACTAAAGCAGGTTGTGGGGTCTAGGTCCTCCTCAAGTAACAAGCTGTCTTCCAGGAATCTTCTGACTACTGAACTCCTGCAGGCTCTTCTAGCAGTGCTCATTGCCTGCCCCTACAGCTGCAGCAGGTCACCAACTCTTGCGCTTTTTTTGAGAGTTAAAAGCAAGCAAGCAAACAAGAAAGTCGGGCCTCTCTCAGGTTTAGACTCCTCTTTCTAAGCAGTTCCCAGCTTAGCACGTAGACTTTGTCAGTTGCTCTCCTAAGAACACTTACTTTCCATGCAAGTTGTAACTTAAAATTGACCCACATCTTTCATTTCACATAAATCTGGAGCAGCAAAGTTAAAATTATGTCACCTTGAATTCCCAGTGATACATGTTATTAGAAAGCTTCTGCTTTCAAGCTGTACCTCAAAATGGCTTTGTCTAATTTGTAGCTTTTTCATTCCCTCATAAAAGATGCAACACTGAGCAAAAACATGTCAGGATTCAGAAGGAATATTTTAAACACAACAGTGGAGATAAGGCTTTGATTTGGAGTGGAAAAGGTGAAATAGAGCAGTTGTCAATAATTCCATGGTCTGTCTCCCTTTGTTCCTATAACTTACATTAAAGGAGAGATTAGTCTTGTCTGCAGTTTAAGAAATGTTGTCCATTAATTTCTGAGCTTCAGACAAAACTGGGTTTTATTTCCAGTGGCTGCAAGGAGCTCACAGATGCAAAGAACATCTGCATGCTTCTCCTATTTCGTGATTGCTTGGAAGTGTTTTCTGACTACTTGAAGAAATGAAAGCTGGTCTAATCTTCAGACATTTTGTGTGGGCCTTGTGAGAATTAATACAATTCGTAGATTTACAAATCACCTCATCAGATTTAAAGTCCACATGGCGATCTCTGTGCTGACAGTTGGCGCTATCCAAAGTTCACTGTATGCTGTTCGCTTTCATTACTAGTCTTGGAGCAATAGTCTGGGATGTTTTGCAAAGCCAGTGTAGAACTGAAATGGTCAGATAGCAGTTGGGGTAAATTTTGTAAAAAAGATTAACCCAAAATTGAACACCAGCACAGGTTTTGCTGGGGGAGGTATTGGCTAAACTGCTTGAAAACTGAAACATGTGGTTCCAAGATGCAGTTCAAGCTATTTTGGAGCAAGTGACTAGAAGCGGTGCTTCCAAATAAAAACTTCAGCTTGGACAGCTTCACGTCTCAGATTTTTAAATACAGTGCTTTAATTAAATTTCTTTTTCTTCACCTGCAGTTGTTTTATGATATCCGCGAAGAGAAATCTTCATTTGAGAAACAAAACCAGGGCTAGGAGATGCAAAAATCCTGAGCACAGGCACTGGAAAGGTATTTTTACAGGCTGAAGAGACTTTGATTTTGCCAATTCTCAAACTACCCAGTTCATTTGTAAATAAACATGAATGTCAGATTTATCAAGGCAGACAGATTTTGAGCTGAAATCTTAAAGCCAGCGAGCATCTATTTTGCACGACCTGTAGCTTAGAGAAGGACATACTTTATAGAAAGTAGAGCTGTAAGGTAAATGAGGACTTTATACAGAGAAAAAAGCAGCACAGAAATGTGATACAGATGTGGAAATACATAGGCAAATATACAGTTGTGGTAACTGGTTGCAGTGCTAAAACAAACAAAGGCTCTGAAAGAAAGAGTTTTAGTATGGGAAGAAAAGTGTTCTTCAGGGAACAAAGTTTTCCTTCCTGTAAGGCTCGTAGCTACATGCAGCCATGTTAACATGTAGCAGATGACACTTCCCTGACTTTCCTTTTCTTCTGAGATGCCAAATTAGGAGTGGGAGGAGATTTTTTTCAAGAAATATTTGACTGTGAAATAGCTAGTTTGGGGATACAGCAAAAGAGAACGACTGAAGGCTTGTGATGACTTAGGTATACATACCTGTGCTAATAGTATCTCTTTTTGCAATCTCTTCATGTCATGGTGCAATCAATTATTTAGAAGAGGAGCTGGTCTAAATAGGTACTCAGACAAAAGGAAAGAAAAGAAGGACTGCGGGCAGGGCTTACAGAGTCAATTGCATCTGGTCACAAAAGAACTCTGAGGGAGTATGTCCAGGATTGCACTAACCTCTCTACCTCAGATTCCCGTTCTTGAAGCAGATTTTCTCCTCAGGTTTCTCTATGCTGGCACCTCCGTGCAGTCCAAGCACAACCAAGTCTGATATGCAAAATACCTTTTTAAGACTGTTGCACCAGTATTTAAATAAAAAGGAATAATAGTCTAGGGCTTATAGCAAAACCCCAGACCTGTTTATTCTAAATTATTTTAAAATGCTGTACCTAATCTCCATGTAAAAGTATCTGAATAGAAGTTTTAATTCTTGACGTAGATGGAGATGTCTCAAGTAGAAGAGATCTCTGAACTTCGGCTTTAGCAGCCCTGCCCTGCAACTAAGGTGAAGCCAGACTTGCACTTTTTAAAAAATAATCATAACTCAATATTTGCCTTTTAGTAAAGGTTTAAAGAGTGGCACATGCTTCTAAGTTACATTTGCAGAACAGGAATTTGAGATGCTGTCTACCAAGTCCAAAGGTGGGTTTTTACTAGTCAGCATTCTGTTGAGTGCTTGGACCTGGCTTGGTTTCTCTGTGACTCCTGAGTATTTCTGTGTTAAACATGCTGGAATGTTAACATTTAAATTCCATTTTAGAAAAGGAAAAAAAAATGGTAAAGTAGAATCCGATGTTACAATCTATTTGCAGAAATTTTGCATCCATTAATTTTAATACAAACTGGTACATTCTAAAAGCATTGATACTTTCAGCTAAGTGTACTACTGCGACGTAAGGGTGTTCAGAGCTTGATACTGATAATGCTTTTCATAGAAATAATTGTAATCAAGCTGGTGGACTAAGAGGTGGCATCTCAGCAGCTGCTTCACAAGTCCATAAACCGCTAAATGCAGGGTAGAAGGGAAGGGGAACAATGTGCTCCTGTAAATCTGATTAGCCAGAATGTTGAAAACACAGTATGCATATAGCTACTAGGGTTTATGGAAACAGTTGTTTTACAAGGAGAGGAAAAACAGGACAAAGTACTGTTGGTGGGGAGGTTATGTAGCAGCTTACAATCACTCTTAATGATGTGCTGATTGTGCGCGGTCTTGGTAAGAGCTTTTTGTAACTCCTGTGCTCTTCGTTCCAAACCTCAAAAACTAGATCACTTGCATGGTAGCTATTTTGGAGTGAAGCAAGGCGTTTTTTGAAGAAGCCCCGTGTTACGGTGCAAATGATGGCCATCGCTACGTCTCACCCTGTTTTATGGGAAATGACTGAGCATGCAAAACACATAGATTAAATATCTTGGTATAGGATTGATTTTAGTCTCTGAATCCTGTTTTTCAAATAAATGTCTAATTCAGGATGCACACAGGAAAGACAGAGTTCACAAGCCCTCTTGACTTTGTTTCTTTTAAGTAGCATAAATGTAGTCCCCAATCCCAGAGGTAGTCATTGTGAACGGTGTTCCTGGACTAAATACCGGAAAAGACGAGTGTAGAGATGCTGTTAAGCATTGTGGTTGTCTCTTATGGCCGGATTTGTACAGAGCAAGCTTCCAGTTGACTGTGACATTTTTCTTTTAAATCAGAGGCTTATTTCCAGAGAGGCAGTGGGATTGTCTCTGGCACACAAGACGCCCTTCTGTTCTCAGGTTTGACTGTAAGCAACTTACAATGCCAAGCACTCTGGGGTGGAGAGACGACACCAGTTCTGGTGAGGACATAGTTTCTTCTAATCCGTACGGTACTCGGGTTCCCTGCCTCAGGAGTTCTTCCTGCTCCGTTCAGCCTTTGTCTCAACCCTGAAGTCAATGCCCGGCAGGAGCAGATAGGTGTGGTGGCTGGAGCAAGCGGCCTGGGAGGAAACCAGCCTCTCTGAATGATTTCCTGTGGCTCGTCCTGGCGCGGAAGAGGTCTGAGGTGCAACCGCAGGCAATAGAGGGGGTGAAGGACAGTGTGTGGCCACTTACTCGCGTTCATTCTTGCCCATGGGTGCTGCCTTTTCTTCAGGCTAACGGCCACTGTCATCTTCTAAGAGGTAAGCCAGAGAAGGGTTCTGGCCTATTTATCAGGTAGTGCCCTCTCTTTACAATGCCTCAGGCATGTCCCTGTTGCTTAGCTGCTGCTGTTAGTGCAGAAAATGTTAAAGCATTCTTTTTGGTTTATTTTGATGTTTGGTTGGTTTTTTTTTAAATGAGCAGAATTAAAGTATTTGGGATTAGGTCAACAAAGTCCAAGATAACAATAGGCTTGAAATTCTTTAGATTAATTAAGATTTGTGAAAGCCAGTTACTAATCTTGTCCTGTTGTTTTGCAAACCATCCAGTTCTCTTAGTAATATTTCTTTGGCAGCCATTGCTCAAAACTTTATTAGCAGCTTTGTGCTGCTCTGCATCGGTACAAAAGCACAAAGGAAGTAGATGCTTTACATTCTTAAAATGAAGATTTGTGCAGTTTTCAAGAACCTTACAGGACGTGCGTATGAGTGATCTGCTGCACAAAATAAAGGAGGTTATTTCCACAGAAATAAGAAAAGTTTCAAAAGACGCCCTTGTCTATCACATGTAGAAGGTTGTGGTGGTTCTGTAAGTGAAGTGAAATTATTACTTGGCACTCTGAAGTTCTATTTATTGATCAAATTCCATGCATCTTTAAATAACATGTCTATACAGTTTGCTTCTATTCATGCCTGACTTGTAACTACTCCATTTTGCTTAATAGAAGTGCATTTCTTTTGAATTCCAGCCTCCAGTCCCTTTGGAATTTACATCAACTGACTTGCATCAAATGACAGGGCTTTTTGCAGCTATCCCTTCAAAGCTATTTTTGAGGTTCTGCTTCTCTCAGCAGACTTTATCTCCAAGGGATACTTAAGACTGAATTGCGGTGCTGTAGAATGTCGAACAGCCATGGTGTTGAAATAGCTGCTGTTCCCATCACTGCACAAGTTTAATGTATGGCTTTGGCAGACTATTTAAAGAACTGAGATTGGTCACCATAAACCAACACTTGAAGGTATCAATTTTGTCTTTTTGTTTTCAGAGGGCCCATATGGAATATTTGCTGGCAGAGATGCCTCCAGGGGACTAGCAACTTTCTGTCTAGATAAAGATGCACTCAGAGATGAATATGATGACCTATCGGACTTAAATGCTGTACAGATGGAAAGTGTAAGAGAGTGGGAAATGCAATTTAAAGGTAAATACTCAAATTAGCAGCACATCTTTAGCTTAAGGAAATGCTTTGAATAAAAATGACTGATTGGGGCTCGGGCAGCTTTTAAAGAGATGTTGACAGTAACAATATGGCAATGTAACTTTCTTAGGAAAAGACGGGATTTGGGGCCTTCTCTCCATAGAGAGGGTTCCGTGATATCCCGCTACGTCTTTTTCAGCCTTTTTCATTTTATACAGGAAAGTTGTTCTCAGCTCTTCAGTGCAGAATTTCACTTGTGAATCTCAGTGTAGCTTAGCTGATGGAATTAACTGCCTGCAGGTTGTTGCCTTTGGATGCCATGGAATTATGATTAAGACCAAGAGTTGTTTCAGCATAAAGGGCTGAACAAGTTTGTCTTGAAATTATTTCTTAGAAGTATGGAAGCATGCCTCTGGAGGGAGGGGGAGTCATTTTTCACATTAATTGAAATTAAAAGAGGCTGAGGGAATTGGTGCTGGTTTTAATAGCAGTGTTTTCAGCTCTTCTGTGATAGAGCTTGCCTCATGAGCAGCGGGCAGAATGAAACAAAGTTCTCAGAGTAGAGAAATCAGTGAGCAGCAGTGGTAGTAAGATGGCTCTAGGAGGTTGAGTTTGCTGATGAATTGCCATCAACTTCAGTGATTCACGCTTAGAACCTTAATGAATTTGCAGCAGTGCAGGCTAACTAGCAAATGCAGCTGTATTTGATTGTAATGGAATCATAAATCTTTTTCAGAAAAATATGACTACGTAGGTAGACTCCTAAAACCAGGGGAAGAACCATCAGAATACACAGATGAGGAAGATACCAAGGATCACACTAAACAGGAATGAACTTTGTAAACAACCAAAGTCAGGGGCCTTCGGAACTGCAACCTCTTATTCCCCATCACAGAATGTCCTGCATCTTTGGGTACAGTTCATCTGCTGCGAAAAACATTCGACAGGTTTTGTACAAGGAAAATACTATACTCACAAATGAAGATTTGAATACTAGACATTATTTGTGCTGCCCAACTTTTTGTTGCAGTTTATTTGTAATGTCTGGTTAGGCTTCGTTAGTGAAGAGGGGCCAGGGATTTAAAGGCAAATATGTTATTCCTTTTTATCAGTAAGCTGAAGCCTTCAAATAGTATATATTACAAGCTCTCTAAAAGACTTCAAGTTCAGTGGAAGGTTTGTTTCACATGTGTCTTCTCCTTCAGCATTAAAGAAAGATGTACTCATATACATCAGTAGCAGTAGGCCAGACTACTGAAACTGGTGTCAAAATGTGAATTTCCAATTTTTTTCTTGTCTGTGGGCGTTAAAAGCCCTGGCAGAATACTTCAGTTCTCTAAGAGAAGTCCCTATAGATTAGAATGGGGGTAAAATTCATCCTTTTCTCAAAAGGATTAGGTAAAACTGTTTCCTTCACAACAACTATTATCTGAAGACTGCCTCTCCCCCCTTTTCCCATCCTCTAAATCAAATCAATTATTAATTGTGCCTTATTTCACTTGCATAGACTTGAATTGTTTTAAGGGACAGCCCCAAAATTGTGGTTTCATAGTCACTATGAGCAGCATTGAGACTGAAGTTAGAATGTTCTGTTGACTGGAAAACCTTGATGTCATTCTGTGTATAGAATGTAAAAGAGGAATACTCAGTGTTACTGCCATATGTTAATACTACATATACTTAAATTAGCATTGTGACAGCCAAACGCATACTCCCATGCTTCTTTTTAAGTAATTACACACAAAAGTCACCCTTCCTCCTCTTCCAGAAGCTGCCTAACTTTTGGGGAGCATAGCCTTCACACCCCTGTAGAGTGAAGGGGCGTGCGCGCGTGTGTATGTGTGCGTGTCTGTCTGAATGCAAGACTGGGGAGGGATTGTTTCTGCAGATATTGTAAATACGAGTACCATTTTAATAAAGCATGTACAATACCAAATGTGCTCTCAGACTTTATGTAGAAGCTGTTAAGCAGAGCTGGATTATCATGGAAGAAATCTTGGATATGAAGCATCCGCTGCTACTGACACTGGTCTTGTCCTCGCTGTGGTGTTTTGCCTTTTGAGTCCCAGGTTTTGAAGAATGCTGAAGACTTACTCAGGTAAGCTCTACTTAAGAGAAAAGACCTATGCTCGCACCTTTACGGTGGGATAAAAAATAAGGGACAGAAATAAAGGAGAAGCATTTTAGGAAAGCGTGTAATGTACAGTAAAAGGAATATGTCTTGTGGCACTAACAGGACAAGAGCTGTGGAGATCTATACATGTGTATTACACAACATATTGTAGAAATTTCACCGTTCGTTCTGCTAAATTCCAAACTGTGACACTATTAAGTTAATGATTTGCAGCTTTATGGCTTACATCTGTAACCTCTGTTTGCAAATTTCACCTGTAATAAGTCTAGAGTAACAGATTTCTATATATACACGCTGTTGAACTGTAAACTGTGAACTTCCAGAGACTACTTCCTTTTTATTACTATTTGACTGAAAGAGATTTATATTGATGTAAATGCAACAAATAAATGAAAATCCTCCACTCAGTTATGTGTAACTCACGTGTCCTAGAAGGCAAATTGAGTTCTCTTCTTTGCGTATCCAAGCTTGGAATAGAATATTTTTTGTCGCAGACGTAGTAACAGAACTGGAGCCATTTCTCGATAGAAGTTGAAAATGCACATACTACATGTTCCAAGTTTCTGCTGCACAAAGTTATGGCTGGAGGCACTTAACACTGGCCAGCAGTTCCTCTGCTCTTAACTGTTACAGCTATTAGTATTGCTACATCAGGCACCGTTGCAGCGTTAGCCCGTTATCGTGCTTTTATCTGGCTTATGTAGAAACTTCTTACTGGAAAAACAAAGATGGTTTTGCATGTGCCATGACTTCCTAACCCAAGCGCAGCCTTTCCCTTTCCTTTGCTGTAAGAAATACAGCAAAGCTTAATCACAATCAAGTTGCATGAAGTTTTTGGGCTGCTTAAAAATTGTTTGTAAAGAACAGTGTTCAAGTTTTTAGTTGTATGATTTAGGATTGTTTGAATAGCAAGATGGGTAAAGGATGAGTTTTGCGTTGAAGCAACTTCATGGTAACTGAAAAATGCAAAACTGGCATCCTGTGGGAGCAGGGTGTTGCATAGACTTAACCCTGTATTGTGATGTCTAGTCGATCTAAATTAACCTCATTCATCCTACTTGGAAAGACACTAGTGACAACCTTAAAAAGCTGACAACCTTAAAAAAAAGTGCTTTAAAGCACACTGGAGCGTTCATTTTTATGAAAAGTTGACATAAAAAAGAATAATTTAGAATAATATCAGATTCATCACAACTTTAATGCCTCCCTAAAATTATTAGTGGAACTTATCTTCGTAACATTTGTGTCAATCACTTGGTCAGAATTCATTATTAGCTAGAATGACAGCCATGTTGATACTGACAATGTATTAAATTTTAAGCAACATAAGGGACTTGGAGTATTTCATATCATCTTTAAAAACAAAACGCATTTTATATTACTTGTTTTGCTAGGATAGATTTAGTGTTAAAACTAGTTTGAGTAGTCATTTGTTCTGACACTTCTGCTTCATTGGTACATCACTTCCAAAAACATTTTATTATGGCAGGAAATCTATTTTTAAACCTTGATTTTTAAAAATAAAAGAAATTTCTAAAAGTACGATGTTGTTACTTGATCTGAACAGCCTGAATTTGCACTAAGCTTATCCTTTCATGTGCTTGTACTTGTTCGTATCTTTTTATTGAGCTAGATCTATTTTTCCTTGGCTAAGGTTTAAACTTCCTATTGGAGTTGGACACAGCATGTAGAAGCTGTGTGGCACTCTACTGCTGATCTTATTTCACTTGAAATATCTTAGTTCTACACTATGTCCTAACATTGTTTTCTTGCAAAATCAGTTTGATTTTACTATCTTCATTGTAAAGGTCAAGGAATAGTTAAACCTTACCTAAGGTTTGAGTCTCTTGGATAATTGGTTTTTTTATACAGTACAAGTTTGTGGGGTTTTATTTTCTCCAGGAACTGCATGCATTACAGTGTAGGGCAGTACAAAATATTGATCAAGACCTAGTATTTTGGAATGGAATGCTCCTCCTGCCTCTACTTTGGGCTTAGTTGGTTTTTTTTTGGACAAAAGCATATAGTAGTTCAGGAAGACTAACTAATTCAGCATCTCAGGACTGAGCGTTGCTGAAGTTTACTTCTTAAGCTCAGAGTGTGCGTGTGATGAAGTTGTGTGGCCTTAGAGCCCTTCTTGCAGTCTTGGTTCTCTCCCAGTTTAATGTTGCAGACCAAATGGTAACGGGGGGGACGCAGGGCGAAGAACCCTGCCATGGCTGTTGTCTGACTGCTCTTTCAGGCATGAATGGAATGATGCAGTTGAAGCTGTAGATTTGACTATTCACTCCTTTTCCTACTTCAGCACTAGTAATAATGTAACTCTGGCCTTGGAGGCTTACCTAAATATGAAAAACAAACACATAATTAAGTATGAATGTTTCTGGCAAATCTTTCCCCTGGTTTTTAATTTAAAATGTGAATACTCCTAACAGGTGTTTACAGATTGGCTTTTAAGCTTGCTTTTCCTAGAAGATGCACGCCAAGGTTAGTTCAAGCACAGGCAGAAGGTTGTATACCTGTAAACTTAAGCCCGAAGTGTTCCTTGCCCTTTGTGGTTACAAAGTTTTCTTGCTGAGAAGAAAGCTTTTAAGACTACTGGAGTATAGCCTAGCATTGCTGTGAGATTTATCAAGGAAAGTACATCCACCAACACCGAAAGACTCTTCCGCTGTCTGGAACTGAAGGAATATAGTTTGTCACCACATCACCACAGCAATGCCTGAAGCGAAGTCTGCAGGGTTGAGGCTGCAATGAATACAAACTGGTTTCTGTTCATTTTAACACTTGACCCTCGCACAGAAAGCCAAATACTTGTTAAACTCCAGGAGCATCGGTCATGCAGGCAGGCTGCTGCTGCTCACTACAGGAAGACGTCATCTGGTCACCACCAGGAACAAGAACCATCTTGGAGTCTTCCTTTCCTTCCCTTGTAAAATGCCTTTAGAGTCAGATATTCTGAGCATGAAACATCTTCCTGAGTTTAGACAAGGTGGCATTTTGAAAGATTTGGACAGGTATTTCTCAACAGAAGAAATAATGACAAACCTGAAGAGAATTCTTCAATAAGCACATGGGAGAACTTTCTTGACAAGGCAAAGCCTAAGACTTGCTAAGCGTTTAGTAACACGCTACAGTTAGAATACAGCTCATCTTAGACAAATGGAAGGTTGGTTTAAATGGACCTGAAAGGCATCAGAAAAGATGCTGGACATGTATGTGCATGTTCAAAGCCAAATTCATGGCTCTGCAAGAGCTGTGCAGTTACTGAAAGGTGATTAACCACTTTAAGCAGTACAGAGAAACAAGCTGCTTAACCAGCAAAGTCCTTGGGGTTTATTCTAAAATTCACTGTTTTCAAACTCTGAAAATCCGTGTGCAAACAGCAGTAATACAAATATTGGTTTTTCCATATCTCTGCAAAGGGAGAGGTGGAAAGGGGGCATTCCTGAAAGGCAGACAGAGCTGTCGATGGATTTGGGTGGGTTTTTGTCCACCCAAGCAAGGGAATGCTGTCTGAGCAACAAGCCCCAGCAAGGCTGACAGGACAGACAGCAGGTAAAGTATTCGCTCTCTTTGCTTTCAGCCATATTTATGTTACACCTGTCACATGAAAAAAAAACCCCAAACAGTCATTGCTGAAGAAAGGTGGCTCACGTGCCAAGAACCACTTCAGCTTTTAAGGGGCTGGGTTTCCCTGATAACTTATCCCACCAGAGGCAACAGAAACGCACATGCAAATCTAACGCCTTACACTCTTTTCAAGTTCTTAACACTTTGAGGAGGGGAGGGAAAAAAGTTAATATACAACACTATTAGATTTTGTTGTTACTGTTTTTATAAAATTTGTCAAGATATCACAAAATTACACACACCAAAAGCTTAATCTGCACGTTTTCCAATGAAAAAGTGAAAGGAAATATCTTAAATCTATTACTTTTATATACAATTTCATTCCAAATTTACATTCGCATCTTTTTTGTGGATAGCAAAAGGCATAGATCAAACACAGGATTGAGATGTGTCACTTCAGCGTATTTATAGGATATGACTTAAAATGTTGGTATGTGTTCATTTAAATTCATTTAGAATAGGCCACTTAAGAAATTATATTAACTGTTGGGAAGGCCACCGCTAAAATATACCCCTTTATAACGCAAACATTCATCATTTGTCTCATTGAGATTCACAGGACAGCAAGTGAAAAAATAATGGACTTGTAAAACCTCTGAGATCTGATACAGGTTTAAAACCCAGTACGTGGCTGTGCAGTCAGTTAGGAAACCTTCACGGATTAAGGCATTTGTGCTAGACCTTACTTTTTAACTTGAAAAGTTAACTGAAGTCTTCAATGCAGTTAATCAAAAAAAAAAAAAACCAAACAGCTGAAATTCTCACCTACCCTTGGAAGAGATAAGTTACCCACTCAGTTCTTTCTGAGCCTTTAAAAAGAAAGTAATGAAGTTAATAAGAAATTGCAGGATTTATAAACATCCCCATCTTGGAGCTATATAAATGGATTTGTATTTGAATAACATAGATTCAGTGAAATCGTATTTAGACCTGTTTGAAATTATTTAGGCTTAGCTAGCACAATTTAAGCAGAACTTCATGCAGGTACTGCAAAATAAAGCAAAAAAAAAAAAAAAAAAAAAATCAGTGTTACAAGGAATATTTTGTTTCCCTCCAAAGTCCTTTTTATTACTCAATATACGGAGAAAAAAAAATTCCAAACTATACCTCACCTGTTAGAATACTTCATAAGAGAATTCAAATGAAGACACCTCTCAAGACGAGAATAATTTGAATAGTTTGCTATTTTAACAACCTGCACAAACTGTAGATATACTTCAGGTTAATTTAAGACACTATGAAATCAACAAATCCATTTTCCCCTGTGTTTTTCTGTTGCTTGAATTACTGAGAACCAGTACTGAAGGAAATACCTGCAAAACTAACCCAGTTATGTCCACTCAAACTCCATACTTAATAAAATACTAACTATGGAGACCCTGAAAAAAATAGCAACTATGTCTTTAAATAGAATCTAGAAATGCGGTGTCAGATATAGCTGCACATTCTCAAATGTGCTTTTGCACAAAAACATACTTTTAATAGTTAAATTCAAGAGCAAACCAATCGCATAGATCCTTCCTTTACATTTAAAATTCTACATATAATCTTTTTTTGCTTTGGTAAAATACAAATAATGGGAAACTCTGGGTAAAGAAAGCACAGTAAATAACATGGGTATATCATACCTTTTTATGAAATACGAGCTGAAATGTAAGGCATCCCCCAAAGTATTTTTTGCATATGCAAGGAATGCAGTTCTTTGTAAACAAAAGCTCGAGGAAAGCAATACTGAAGCCAAAGAATCTTCCCTAGGATCCTTCCGATGATCCCAAAGCCAAGAGCGACTCTCCTAGGGTAAGTGTTTTGGTACTAAATCCTGTGAAAAAGAGAATCCAATCCTTTATCTTCCCATACATTTTTTTAATCACCTATTGGATCAGCTCATCTTGCAGATGTCCCGATTAAGAGAGTGATGTAAAAGTCCATTCTCAAGGGCGCAAGCTCGTCTAAAGTCTATTTTTCCGGTACGTCACTTTCTATAGATTTTGTGGTGGCACCGTTACGGCCTGCGGACGCTTGCGCAGCATTCCCACCGGTAGCGTTTCCCAGCGCCTGGGGCTGACAGGCAGCTTTGGGTTTAGTGGCAAGAAGTGTTTTAGAAGAGTTAGGCTGATGTCTGCGATGACCCGACTCCTCACCCGTTGCAGCAACTGGTCTCTTTCTGCCAGATTCTTCACTAATAGGAGGCTGAAAATAAAGAGTAGCGACCTGTTAAATGTTCTTGCGTGGGGCCAGGTGTTGGCTTTTTCATATACTTAGAGATTCAAACAAGACAGAGCATTCCATAATTAGGCTGAGTAATCTTAGTTATTCACAATCCACTGATGATATTCTAAAGCTTTCCTGGCCCTTTAGGCAGAAGAATATTAAGAAGAATATTCCAGCATTATTTAGCTTCCCAAATGTTTGTCACAATTCCTAGAAAACGGAGGATTCCAGAGGAGGATGGTCGTGTACTGCGCCGTAACTCAGTTCTGAAAAGGACAGCAGCGCTGTACTCTGGAATCACACAGTTTAAGAGTTCAGCATTCTAGAGGAAGGATACATCGAATTTGGCATATAAAGACCCAGCAAGGACAATGCCTGTCACAGCTCATTAAGAAATGCCAGTTGGGCATTAATTAATTTGCCAAATTCTGAAAGAGTACAGCAGTCATCAGTCTTACCAGATGACACAAAAGCTCTTTTTGCTAACGGACCAACACGTTTTACGTTTTAACCCACCACATGTCAGCACCATACTTCGGTTCAGAAAAGAATGTCTAGAGTAAAACTGCATTTTTCATTTGAATTTACTTTTTTTTTAATCATGCTTTTTCTAGTCATTGAGAGGATTAATAAAGCTGCCTTCTGGTGATACAAAGTACTGTCCCTCATCTTACCTTGCAGTAAAAATATTCATATACCAACTATTTATTTAAAACAAGTACTGAAACTCACATCCACTCTGAAGTCCTCCAGTCTCTTAAATTTACTAAGGTACTCTTGCAGTTTGGAGTCGACGGCTGGAGTCTTGTGCTGAGAGTATTTTAGATAAGCCCAAAATTTTTCCAGTCCATATAGCTGACCTAACAATGGAAAAATATATTTTACTGTTTTACAAAGGTCAGATTTAAAAAACAAACCGAACAAAACCACTGGTACCTCTATGTTGAAGAGAACTGTAAGACAGGAGAACAAGAGCTGCTCTTGGGCGAGTTAGCGAGTCAGTGCCAAGGAACAGGGATTATCTCCCAACTACAGTTACCCCGGTGTGAACAGGGACTGGCCTATGATAATTACCAGCTTCATAGTCTCTCTTTGTTTCTTCTTGGAAATCCTTGAATATTTCTTGCCTGAATTTCTTTTCTAGGCCATAGCTGTAAAATCTGAACAAGCATTCCAATCCGTACCTGTAACGGAACAAAGAGGTACAAAAATCTTACACGTGTGCTCCTCGTTCCTCAGAAGGATGCAAGTTCTCAGTGTCTCCTTGCATTTAAGTAAAAGGCACAGTCTCATTGCACCTTTCTCAAAAGAGTTTTTTCACACCAGTTTTTATCAACCTGTTGTCCTGAGACACCTTCAAAAATAATCAAAACGGGCTTAGGATTTTGTGAACTACAGACACCGTACGCACATACAAAACGAATACAAATACTGTCACGTTTTCAGTATGTTTGCCTACACAAACAGTTTAAACATAAAACCAACCACGGTGGCCAATATTAAAACATTCACTTCTGACATAGTTAAACTTTACAGTCATTAAAACTAGCGGTCAGATCTCAACAAATCCCAACCTTCATGAAAAAGCAAATACCTGTAGTGTTCTTCAGCATCGTCTAGAGCGAGTTGTTTGAACTCTTCATACATTTTCTTGTTAAAGTGATCTCGCAGAAAAAAGGACCAGAAACGAAAGAGTGTGTTCATTTCTTGTGACTGGCCAATTCCCAACCGTTTCCTCTCTGCAAGAAAAAAAAGAAAGCAAAATTCAAATTTCTAGTTTTTCAACAGAATGTTTTCAAATGCTTGTCCATTAGTAACACACACACACACACACACAAGATGTTTAACTAAATAACTAAGTTTAAATTTGAAGTTAATTTTTTTGTCAGGGAACGTAAGGTTAAATGGAAGCAGAGTTCATAAAATACAAGCATCAAATAAATTTTGCTTTCCTTTCCCAAGAAAAATTAAGGATGAGGAACAACGTGGAGAAAACTGCTATCAGATGACACTTGGTAATTTCCACCTAAAATTTTAGCAAGTGCATTTAGCAGCTTACCCATTAGACACCTTCGACGGTATTTGTGGTACACCTGCTGAGTAAAGCCATTTTCCTTTAACAGTTCATGAGAAGGATGTTGAAATTTTGGAAGAGAATTTGGGGTACATCCATAACTTCCAGCGAGTTGAGCTCCTTCTGAAGGCGAAGCATTGGAACTGCTGGAGAAAAAGACAAAACATATTTCTCTTCCACAAATGGTGCTTTTCAACAGTTGTCAATCACTGATCTATGCAAGAGCGGCCAGAACAGCACGGGTGCCTGATGACCACGACAGCGCATGCCTGGGGGTCATCTGGTTTGGGTTGCACCTCCAGAAAATCAAATTCTGTGCTAGTATGTCAGAAACCAGCCCGTTTTGGATGACAGTAATTAACCATTACTGTAATGCCTGATTCTAAATAACCATGTAGAGGCAAAATAACTGAAGTGAACGTCAGCACTTGAACTAATATTACTACCACTCTACCACTGATCAAGAAAACCCAACAAACATCAGCAGCCTAGCTAGCTTACTTCCAGGATAGCCCTGCGTGGCATGTTCTTGTCTTTCTTGATTCACTCCTTTCTTCCATCGTATTTATAAATTGTCTTTTATCGCAGCCTGTTTCTCCTTTAGCAGTGAGTACTAATCCCATTGCAAATGAATTTTCTACAACCAAAAAAAAAAAAATTTTAAAACTTACCTCACAGAGGAAGTTCTCGGCCTGTGGTCTCTGGAATCCATCACCCAGCCAACATGGCATTCTAAGGGAGGATTTGTACTGTGTCGTGTTTTTCTTTTTCTTGGAGTCTAAGAAAGTAAATGAAGTATTAATTTCTGTAATTTGACTTTGCTCATTCTCTCCCCCTTAAAACGAAGTTCTAAAGTTCTTACATTCTATCTGATACATTACAAAGTCACAACACTCCAGTTTCATAACCTAAAAATTAGTCTTAAGCAAGAAATGAAAAATCTTGTTCCACTAGAGCTTTCCAGCACGGACTTCAAAGAAATGTTACAGAGCAAACTCAGACACCATTTGGTAGAAAAAAAAAAGAATAAATACAGTAAATACTTTGAACAAAGAAGTACAAGAGTCTCATTTCTTGCCTTCTTGTTAAATTGCATGCACAGACATGAGTTTTACAGGCTTTTTTCTGTTTTGTTAAAGAAATAGTCCATCTTTCCGTTTACCTTTGCATCAATGGATCGTGCTTCTTTTACAACAGGGTAGAACCTGGGTGTTTTGTTGGGATCCTGTAGCCTGGGCGTGCGAGGCGTTCGTGGGGTGAAGCCAGGGTGAACACAGGGTGAATCTGGAACTGCTGCTGGCAGTGATCGAGCTACTGCTGCTGTTGGAGGTACGTCTACTCTTAACAAATTGTAAGGTAGCTCCTCAGCTAGATCTGTAAGCAGGAAGGAGAAAATATTCTTTTTTTCAAAAGAGACTGAACATTTCAATGCCTAAGCTCCCTCAGCATGTAGTATCTTCAAGGCCTGTTTCATTTCAGGTCAGCTACATCATCCCCAGAGGTTAATTCAATTAACCAAAGCGCTCGGCGTAGAAGCACTACGAACTGGCCAAAACTACAGAATAATCTTTCAAGCATGTCTTTGTTAGAAAAATTTAAACCCACTTCTTTCTTACCTGCTTGTTCTTATGTATCTACACTAGCAAAGTAATGGAAGATAAACACTGGTAGAACTGTAACCACATGACTGATTTTTGGCGAGGTGGTGGGTTTAGTGAAGTGGTTTTCTTCAACTACTTCAAAGCTCCTATGTGCACGTATCTCAGTAAATGTTAATTCTACTACTATATCACAAATACCTCAAAAGCTAAGATTTGGACATGGTGACTGCTCAGTACAGTTATGATATAAGCAGAAAATTCTTCTAATCTCACTTTGTTCTATTCCTGTTTCCCATGAAAACACTCGGGGTTTTTTGAAAAATTTTCACAACATCACTAGCTATTACTAAAGCCCCTTAGACTGCTGACTGAACCAAAATTAGAACATTACACAGGCCGAGAGACTTACACCACCTACAGAATTGTTCTTTATTACAGAAATTCTAAAATCAAACATGTATTACTTACCTTTCCGTAACCCTGGAGGTCCTGGAGGAACTTCTTGAGTTGGATCAGCAATTGGTTCTGGTGCAAGACTATCAAATTCTTCCTTACTAATGAGATTTAACTTCTTAAAGTTCTCGATTTCTTGCTGAATTAGAGAAAACAAACTGTAAATGCCAAGCAGCATAATAGATATCATAGGGAGAAACTGGTGAATTTCACAAAAGAGAAAACAATAAACCAGAACTGACACACAACTACTCAAACACAGCCTGTACAATTTGTTTTAAGGAAGATAGAAGGAGCCTCCAACACGCATTGCAAAAAAAAGTTGCCATGAACACATAACACGCAACACAGCTCACACGGCACCAAGAAACAGTTACGCCAACAGACGGACGAATGGAGGCAGGTAAGGCCACCTGCAAGTGAATTTTCACAAATAAGAAATAGCAAAGTCTGAGATCCAAGCCCAAAACACAATCCTCCTTCTGCACTAAGCATGCCAAGAAGGTCCTAGGGATTCAGGGGAGCAAGAGAGGCCCCCTTCCTCAGGCTACATCAACAGGCTTGGGTTTTCTTGTTGTGCCTTGTTGTTTTGTTTGGGGTATTTTTTTGAGTGATAAGCTTAAACTGCAAAAGGACAGGATTTTCGAAGATGAGTGGCAGCATCTCAAATCACTTGCACCCCGACTCAGCTTAAGGTGGGGTCGGACGTGTGCATATGTATGTTGTGTGTGAAAAATCTTTTTCATAACATTGTCAAGAACATATTAAAAAGAAAATATTTTGTCTTGCTGTGTGCTGTTTCTCACAGCCCTCTTCCAGTTTGCTTGTTTTCTTGGTCTGTTTGCTTTGCAACAGAAACTCCATACTCTGAATTCTACCTTGATTTCTTGCTCTTACTCTGAACATTCATTTCGTCAGCTGTTTTTTGTACCCACATGCTCCATTTGTACTTTAAGCCACCTTCCCCTTTCCCCATACTCCACCTTTGTCTTTAAGCACAGACAAAGCTCCTTCTCCCCACCACTTAGTGCTGAGGTAACTTTGTATTTCTGCACACATACCATCTGCTGCAGGGGAATGCCTACCCAGCTTGCTCACACACAAAAAGGTGTTTCTTAATAAACCAAGAGCAGTAAACGACAGGTCTGCAGTGTGCCATGCTGACCTCCGCCTCTGCAGTGCTGGAGTTAAACTCATCTGTAATTTTACAGCTGTTTAGTATGTTTTTAAAAAAAATAATATTTAAAAAAAAATAAAAATCACAGAGCTGATGATCTCCTTGCAAAGTTTTGAAAGCCTCAAAGAGGCCGGTGTACAGGCTAGGAAATAAAAGGGTCTCTGTAATAAAATAAGATTTGCAATCCAAAGTTTCATTTGCTCACAGAGCTATCATTCTAACAAGCCAAAAGACAAACAGAATCTCAATATAAAATGACTTGAAAATTACTGTACCAGCTTCCTCTCTTATCTCATGTCAGAAATATGCTCCCCTTCCCTCTGGCAGGGGTTTGCAAATGTTACGAAACAAGCTATTCGTAGGACAAGAAAACACTGGGAAAGTTGAACCATCTCCAAAATGTTAAATATAGTTCTAAAAGATGTTCATTCAATGTCTTTGATCAAATCTGTGACAAGGATAACTTGCCGAATCCCTTTCAACTGTTCACCATATCATCAGAGTAAAGAGACTTGAATAAACCTATAAATTCAACCACTGTCACTTGTCTTCCAAAAAAAGTTCAGCGTTTCACAATTACATGGCAAATGGCTGAAAATAATTCTGAACTGTTTGCACAGGCACGCTCTTCAGGTCAAAAGTCAAGACAGTTACCTTCATCGTAGTGTCATTTTCACGCTGCTCCATCCACAAATCCTGCTCATAATAGTATAAGCCATCGTTAATAACTTTAGCAAGGTCTGATGTAATTTTTGCACGGCATACGTGGTTGCCAGTATGGCCTCCGCCAGGATGTTTTCTCATATACGGTGGTGTCTGTGTTACAATCAAAATCTTGTTTATGTCTTGATCATCAATTTCATAATCGGAATCGCTGTCTGACCAATCCGTGAATTTATTCTTCCGACCTTGAATTTGTTCCATCTCTTCATCAAATAAAAAATCAAGTTCTTCTTGTTCTTGTTCCTCTGGAGGTGGGGGTGGCTGTTGTTGATCTGATGTCTGATCAGGTACAGGAGCACTTTCCTATGTTAAAAAAGATAATGCATTTTATATTGGAATTGGATAGTGATTATCCAAAGGGGAGACAAACAGAACACGACAGAACACTTTCAATAAACAAATCCACAAGAACTAGAAATATGGCACACACTGGCAGATGTTTACTAAGTAAATTACTCTTCTAAATAATCCTGCCATGAGCTTTTGGAACAATTCTCCACGAACATTAAATTTTTAGATGATCAACAAGTACAACTGTCCAGAAGTCAGAAAAAAAAACCAACCAAGCAGCATTTCCTTTTCATTTTAGTGAGTTTTTTGATCAGAGTTTTAAAAATGCACTTAGTCTGGCAGAGGAAGAAGTACGCACGTTAACTGTATTGCATTATCAAGCATCACATACATTAAGACATGAAAAATATTATATTACAGTACACACTGCAAGAAGGCAGGTTGTGCATTTGTTAATTCAAATGTAGCAAAGGTTTTTGATTTTACCTTTAGTTTAACTTTGGATGCACGATGCCTCTTCTTCACTTCTATCCAAGGCTCAGAGTCCAAATCAGGCAAACTGGTAGACAAGCCTTTGGACATCGTCTGAAAATTACTCGTTTCAGTGTCTTCCTTGGGACTCAGCGGGCTTCCCATTCTTGGAGAACTTGGCGCAGACTCTACCAGTGGAACACAGTAGTTCATTCCAGGTTTTGGTTTTGTTTTGTTCTTTCGGCATTTCTTAATTTGTCTGTCTTGGAACTGCATCTACCATTTTTTTTCCCTCTCTAATTAAATTTAACACCGATCAGCAGAATTTCTTTTCATTTTCATGAGATAGCTTATCACTCACACTCAATATTTTAAGGAAAGATCGACCCTAGCAACTTACACAGAAAGTTTCTAACAGTCTGTGAGAAATAATGTATCATTTAGAAAACAAGAGCACCATCCTCTAGCTCAATGGATGGCTGCCTAACTCAGTTCTTGATCCTTCCCATTTAATTCCAGCCAACATTTTAGTAAAAGATTTCCTTGCCAAGGGTTGCCAGCAAACAAAGCCATCTCCCTATTAACAACATGAATGAGATCCCCATCCAAAACCAGCAGGCACCAGATAAAGAGGTACCTTTCAGCTGCTACCAGAATGAAGAAGATTTTGACTAAAGATTACTATTCCCACTTCTTCTATTACTACTAAAGGACCATAGTCCATCATACTAAATTCTGGAGAATGGTCACAGCCATAATACATAAGAGACATTTTTATCTACTTCCCATCAGCCTTGCCAGCCACGTGACGTGGCAACTGCAAGGCTGACAGGCACGTCAGCTGAATACACAGTTACCAAACGTGCAACTTCTATTATGAAATCAGTATCAAGAGGCAACTTTCTAAGCTAGGCAATCAGTCCTAAACTTATGTTTCTATTAATTAACTACTTTACCAGTATGTGAGCCGAAAATTTGGCCTGGTATGAATTCTGGACAATTGATGAGCTGAGAAAAGTCGGTCGGTGGCAGACTGCACGGCGGAGGACCTGGAATTGGCCACTTTTCTGGATCAACTCTTTTTCTTATCCTCTGATCCACAGTTTCAACTTCTGTACTGTCCTTTAGGGCCTGCGTGACAAGCGTATTGTAACTTCAAAACTTTTACATATCCAGCACCACCCAGAACCCCACAGATTTGACCATTTATAAAATTTGACCATTCATAAAATCCTTGTCATTGTAAACCTAAATTTTTCGTAACTTTATAGGACTCACTTTAAACAGCAGTAATAGATTAAAGAAGCAACTTTCTACAAATGTATTTCTTAATTATTTTACCTCCAAAATGAGTGCAGCATTTGTAGTCAGAGCTTGCATCCGACGGAAGCTGGCGATCAACGAAACAGGCAGAAATCCTTGTTGGTCCATCTTTCTCCTCAGAAAGAAATCTCTTTCCAAATTTTCTGTGCTGAAGTAATACTCACTGCAGAAAGAAACACACAAATATGAGCCTATTATAGGTGAAAGAAAATCCTAAAATAGAAACTTTAGAGATTCTTTGCTTAAGTCTTCCATTAAAAACAGCATTCTTTGTCATCAGCAAAGTTATTCTTTCAACAGTGCACCAGCAGAAGCAAGACTTAGAGAACAGCACACGTGCTCGACGTGTTACGCAAGTCTTATGATGCAGTACAGCACACGGGTACAAACCAAAGCCTTGTCATGTTTGCATACATTAAACGCATAAGGAAAAAACTACGCTCTAATTTTCTTTCACCCATCCCCTCCCTTATTACTTACATGAACAGAAGGAAACAACATTCTCTTAGCCTCCACAGAGATGAAGGACAAGTACTGCTTACAGTCAGGGCATAAGTTATTTCCCACACAGCAGTACCAGTGCACCTTCATCCTGAACTGCACCTTTTCTTTTCCCCGCCTCCAGTACATTAGAAGGTTTAAGTATCCTATCTGAGTGTTGAGGCACATATGTGTACTCTGAATCATTACTTCGAGCGTGCTTGTGGGAAGATGAGAAAACAAAAATAGTGATGTTGTATTTGTCATGAAACTGTACCAAAAGGCACAACAGTTCATGGAGAAAGTGAAGTCTAAAATAAGAGACGACGTTTAGTGGAGAAAGAGGGACAAGGCCCGTTTCAGACTTCTGACAACACCACAGAACAAGAGCGACAAACGACAAAGAATCAGCAGAAAGACACATCTTCTCAAACAACGAAGCTGCTCTATGAAATGACCAGTTTTATACTTAGTGAAGAGAAAAAGGAAGGAATTAAAATCATGATGTGTCACACCAAGCAAGGGAATGAGAAAACATCCTTTGAAAAAGAACAGAAAAAACCCAATTTAATCACTATGACTAAAATCTAGCTCTTCCACAGAGTTTACACATTATACCATGATTTTACACCCAAGGAATACTACTCCTCATCAGGTTCAGGAAAACGTAGGTAGTGAAATATTTAATGGACAGCAATTAAAATTTCTATGACACAAAAAAGAGAGGTAACGGAAAAATAAATCAAGAGAATATTAAAACGCTGAGGAAAAAACAAACACATGCAAATGTAAATAAGGATAATTTTAATTTCAACAAAGTATAAAATACTAAGTGTCTCCACTGAAGTTGGGATCGAGGTCAAAGTTACCAAGAGGAGAGGACTCTGGTGCCATCACTGACCCAAGGAGAAACTTGATACCATTCCTTCCTCTAATTTTTGATAGCTGAAGAAATGGGAAGCAAAACCTCTCTATATGAAACACTGAGTTCCAAGACAGAACGAATATAAAGTCTCAAAGCTGGACAACAAGACACACGACAAATGAAAACACCGCCATTAGGTCAGGGAGTAAGACTGTCAGAGAACTCAGCTCTTAGAGAGCTAAGGAAGCTGATGAGTGAAGCAGCTGTGCACAAAGAGCAGGTTTCTTTCAAGAATCCCCTATTTACTGTTCTGAACCGCTACGTTCCATTGCCCCTCCCAATCTAGAAGATAAGCAAGCACAAAAGCCATACATCAACATTTTACTGTTACCTTTACAGTCATACGGTAAAGGTAAAATCTTCTAACGATTCACCTAGTTAAAAATTCCACAAGCTGAAATGTACAATGACTGAACTTGACTCAAACTGCCTCACTTCACGTCCATCATTCTAGAAAAAGGAATGTGAAAGACCATTAATGATAAATGAAGACAACGCACAAGTTCGCTCCACGTTGATGGACAAACCTAAACACACACACCTCCTCCAGCTTTGCTTTTCTCTTCCGTTTCCCTCAGAGTGCCTTTGCTTACTTGAATTAACGCAGAGTTGGATGCATGTCTGAACTTTTACTTACTTATTACAAAAAGAGGACTTTTAAATAGAGTTCTACTGCATGTTGTGGACTGAGGAGCTACTAAGCTCTCAAACTTTTCAGGCTGACAGCTTCAGCCTGTAGTTAAAAATGTTAAAGGCACTTTTGCATGTAATAAAATATTTTCTAGTACATCAAGCTGGTTCTTTAGACAAGCATAAACTGCCTAATAGCACTGTATTTCTTACTGTAATTACACATCAACTCAGTTGGACACAGACTTTAAGAATGTTCTCTATTAAGCAGGTTTTAAACTATTTTAAAATTCATCAGTTCACTAGGATTCAAAGCAATCTCACTTCTCTAATATATCCTGATTTATTTTTTACTCCATAAGGAACTCTGAGGCCAACAGTTCTGTGTAGCTTTATTTGGTATATACTTCCTTCTTTGGCAATAGTCACTTGAATATTTTATAACTAAATTCTGAAAGGCAGACACAAGCATCCCCACGTAGAAGCTAATAATAGGTAAATGATGAATAAAGTCTGTTTCCCAGTTTTTAATGTGCAAAAGAAGCGAATAGATAAAATGCCACCTTGTTTTCTTTTCCCCCTGAAGGGGCATAAAAACAGTGAAGTTATGTTCTGAACCTGCTCAGAAATCACCCTCTCTCTCACAGAAAGCAAACTCCCTACTCAAACTGCCTTAGGAGTTCATATTCGACAAGCAACCAATGGCTCCGGTTAACCTGCCAGGCCAAGTCTTCTACTGACACCTACCAATCTCTTGTTGCTAAAATAAAATACAAATACAACCAGAAGTCAGATGTGACCAACGCTGTAACTGACATTTTTCTCAGCAGAGGGGGACATCATCATGTCCTACCTTAGAAGGTCTGGATTCTACACTGCATGCCCAGAAATCTGGCCAACAGTGGAGTGTCTGTGCTCCTCCCTCACTTGTCTGAGGACAGTGCAGGCCGATTATCCTGACATGGGGGTACATGTCCACTGTCAGGTCTCATATGGGCCTGGCAGCAAAAGTAACAAAAAAGACTGCAATAGAAGTTTTGAAGTTGATAGCCACGTGCCAGATACTCTCTGCACTTAAAGAGGCTTTTTTCTTCCTTTTTGCGTCAACTGTAACAAAAGAAGCGAGAATACAATAAGCAAGTTGCTTTATGGAATACATGGGCAATCAAAAACCACCACAAAGGCATCGCAGAGAAATGCCACTGCAAGTACAGAAGATGAAATGACTGCCAGTGGTGGAAACTGTCTCTTTAAAATGAACTAGAGGTTTCCAGGCCCTTTTTGACTTGTCTCCTGGTGATAATCAGTCTTCCAGATGGTTTCTCATTGCCTAATGGTGTACACGAGAAAGTAAACATTTCAGATTATTGAAAAATCAAGTATCATTGCAAAACTACTCTCTTTCAGTTAAATGTTTCAGACTAAATGCTCTGAAAACATCAAACTAACAAGACTTCTCCAAGTGAAATTGAGAGCAAACAGGGGAAACATCTAGCTACATCACCCAAGAAGAGCTTTATAGGCAAAAAGACCAACAGTAGTCAAAAGCACAAGCTCAAGAGACATCCGTATCTTGGGTACATGACGACATAAAGAGGACTATGTACCATAAATAAAGCAGGTATGTGAGTTAGAGCCAGACTACAACACAAGATGCAGAACAGCTTCCGTAAAACTTCTCCCCATCGCTCAAGTTTTTCCATTCCACTAGTGAAAAAATTCAAACTGACACTGGTACGGTCAAAAAGCTAAAATGAAGTGCCTTAATCTCTCTCTTTACATGGATAATTAGGATTAAACATTGCTTGAAATTAGTTCTTTTACCTTAACTAGATCTCTGAAAATATTTGCACATTAAACCGTCTACTTACATTTGATGTTTTATGTATTCTTTGAGAAGTGCTTCATCCACAGAATACATCTGCACTCCCGTTCCATCAGGATAGTAATACATCACACTAGCATTAAGCTCAGGCCGAAACATGTGGTCAGTTCCTTCACCGTACAGTTCTTGATAACCAACGGAATATTCGAAGTTCACTTCAAAATAAAGGAGAACATAAAAGAAAGATGATGAAAAAAATCTTAAGCCCAGCACACAGGTATTTGAAGGCACAACACATGCTGCTATTTTACTGTTAGTTGTCAGCATCTGACTTTAAAAGACTCAAGCTATTTAATCATATTAAGTTACAGGATATCTTTTTTTGAGACAACTCTTAGTTCATGTGCAAACAGTAACATTGTAAACAGTTTTAAAATTTTTACTGAGCATCTACTGCTTTGCATACTTCTGGGGTTTCCTCTGCCTCGTCCTCTTCCTCTGCCTCTACCTCTTCCTCTGCCCCGGGAGAACCCTCGAACACTGTCACCCTCGCTTCTCACGCTGCACACTTCATCATGATCATCTCTCTTTTCTCTATCACGACGCCAATCTTGAAGAGAAAAATAAAAATAAAACAACGAATAACACTTGCAATCATAATTAAATATCACAGTATAATTAAGTAGTCTCCAATTTATTCCTAATCACAAAACACTGCACTGAAAAGTGAGCCTCCCTGGTTTCTGGATGCTCAGAAAGGCTGAAGGAAATGACACTGCAGAACACACGATTCGCGCCAGAAACGTGTAACCTAAGAGTCCTCAGCTTGCGCCCAGGCAATCCCCTGACTCGGCCAAGCCACGCTGGCTGAAGCAGAAGGTCAGATCTGAAAGCTGCAAGGGTGACAGGGAAAGGTTTGCCTGGCTGGGCCCAAGGGCGAGTCGGGCAGAAGCTGTCAGCGATAAAGGAGAGCAAACGGGGCCAGCTGGCAGCCAACAGCCCATGTCAAACGCTTCTGAAGCAACTGGATGCTTCGGTGCCAGCTCAGGGATCACAACACCTGCGATCGGCTCGGGACGGGAAAGAACGCTCACGCAGTTCTCCCTCCAGGCACGATAACACAGTCTCCTCCTGTGGACAACTCCCAGTACCTAGATACCTTACATACCAACAGGGCGTTAGACTTCATTTGCCATACATAGAAGGACTCAGATATTGAAAATTACTTACTTCTTGCCTCATTCCGTCGGTTGTTATGAGGTGTTAACTTGTTTGTTTCCAGCAGAAATCGTGAGCTTGTTCGAGAGCCCGGTCTTTCTTGACTGTCTGATCTTACATCATCCAAGTGAAGTGGCACCCATTTCTGCCTGTTACCTTGAAAAGTTAACATATTAAGTCTTAATTATAGTACTACTTGAGGTTTCAGCTCCCAAAAAATATTTCATAGAATTCTTCTTGTGTGGTAGCAGGTAATTTTGAAGTTTAAAAAGTGGAAGAAGCTTGACATCGAAATTTTAAGATATGATGAACAACTAGACAATAATAAATACAATAAGCAGTAATTTCTCAAATTGAAGGGTAGTCTTCCCTAGGCTTTAAATATAAGAAACGAAGGTGAGCTTGTTTATTTAATGAATTTCTAGATATAAGCTCTGTTACTAAGAATTTATAGCTACTTAAATGTTAAAAATATACAGCAAGTTCACTACTACATCATTTCACAACTTGCATATGAAACTTAGAGGTAAGAAATAATGTATCAAGTTAACCACTAAAATAATTTCAATCACAAACAATAAAAAAACTTCCTGAGAATTTAGCTGTGGTACTGTAGTTCTGTTTTGACATATTCAAATTAAGTTCATTCACGTGCATCAAAAAATGTTAGCAAAGATGCACACTTCACTGCAGGCTGGCCTAAAATATCCACTAACCATTTACCTAACGATAATATTTGCTGTTCTGTACTTGATTTCTAACTGTGGGCTTCATAGCTTTGTAGCCTAGAAATACAAGGAAATATATAGAATGCATTATCCTCACCGAGGGGTATTAAAAAAAAACAACCAACCAACCACATTGTACTTGAGGAATGTTTTGCTTTAGATTTCCACTTACACTGAAAAAATTAAAAGCAATAAAGGATTGGGTTTTAAATATACACACAGGATCTGCAGAAATACCAGCAGGGAAGCAAGGAAACAAAACAGCTGACAGCAGCACCATCCTAAAACTCTCTGTTTCTTCAGCCTACTCCATTCTACTGATCAAATGAGATATACGTTTGCTTCCTATTTTTTATGTAACAGATCGGATCAAAAGGAAATTAAAAACCTGATTTAGTTTTCATACGATCACTTCAAGGTGTAAGCTAATGGTAAAACACAAAAATTAAAGTGTTAGTATACATAGTACCCCACACCCATATGTATGAAGTTAACATGGCACTATCTATTGAGGGAAATAAAGATAGAAGAGACTAATGGTTTGTAGAGCCATGCTGTAATTTTCCAGAACTTGGCAGAGCTCCACAGACCATCAGTAGGACAACAAGCTGCTTCTCTTCCAGAATTTCAGAATTTATGGCTGAATAAAACACTCCAACACCTGAGAAAGGAAGCCTGTTTCAAGCTTCCTCTCAGAAAGCAGTATAGCCTGTTATCACCTAGAAAATGCAAAACATGGAAGCTTCAGCAAGTCATTCAACCGGAATGAATGTGACTGTATCAATGGTGGCTTATTACATTATCCATAGTGCCCAGACCAACCTTTTTTCCTTTGGTTATTAGTTGGAGCTTCGTCTTCGCTAGTATTATCTCCTGGACCATCTGGCTTTGCCTCCAGGTTGCCCTTGATTCCATTATTGCTTTTTTGATCGGATTTCTCCTCCTTCTCTCTTCTATTTGTTGGCTTCTTACTGTGACTTGCGGTCTTACACTGCAACAGATATTGGTAATTATTTCTGACAGTACAGCTGCTGATAGTAAAAAGCATAAATTTCCTTTACCTTTTAAAATTCCTTTATTAATACTTGTTCTCAACCTCTTTAGCAGCATGAGTTTTAAGAACTATGCTGTTTTGCAAAGTCTCTTTTTGTATAGTTCTATTTTCTGCTAACTTGGCAAGACTATAAAAAGAATTTTTAGAATAGGAAAGCTTTGGTTTTTTTAAACTGAAGATACAGCACTGTAGAACGCATGACAGTCATGTTTCAGTACCTCAGAACTGAACGTTACAGCAAAGAAAGAAATATTACTCACCAGTACCTACTGTTCAAACTGACTATCTTTTAAATGCTGTGCTTACAGAATATTATTCCCATGACACTGTACAATCTCAACAGCGCACCAAAGGTTTAAATAAAATATAAGGAGCCACAGGTCTTAACTCCGACAATTCTGTTCCACTACATAACACCAATCCAAGATCAGAGGATGTGGAGGGGTATCATTACAGTTTTATTTATTCCCACATTAGAATATGGTATTTACCAGGAGCTGTGCGCCTTTGAGGAGCACCAGCATCCTGTAGATCATCTCTTCTTGGAAATCCCACAGAAAAACAGGTTTCAAAGCAGACAAAAAGAACATAATTTTTATGACGAGTAGAACACAAGGCGGGCAGCACGTCACAACCCCAAAGGCCTTGTCAGATGTGTATAAACTTTCCAATGAGTACAAAAAGAAAATACAAGTTTTAAAACGGTGAACTAAATACAGCAGATTTTTACCTATTTTTCCGTGGCACACAACTAATGATAAATGGAGTGTATTTGTGTGGGCTTTCGAAAGGTTCAGAAATTCCAGTACCAGTGCAGACAGTTAAGCACGGACCAATAACCTGAATTATTGACAAAATTCTTGTTGAAACCCTGCAACACCCAAAGCACGTTCTGGGAGGAATGGTGGGAAGCAGAGAAGTCAATATGGTTTTTAAAAAAAAAAACACTGAAGATAACAGAGAATACTTACTTCATTGTTCGCTATTTCACTTGGTGTTGGCCAGTTTGTGATATCATCAAAATCTCCGGTCTGCAAAGATGACAAAGGGGTTAGGCTACTTCCTAGATTTAGGCCTTTTTACTACATGGAAGTTGTCAGTCATGACTCAGATGGCCAGCCTACTCTTTTGAGCAGAAGTGTTTTAAGTACCAATTTTTAAAAACCGAGAAATACAACAGAAAACAAACACACAACTCTTGAAAACAGATTATGATTAATTGTAGAAACAATTAATCATTGTAGCTACATCCAAACCAAGGTTCAATACACCTTAGCTTGTAATTAGCCTGTCTAAAGAATGTCTTCATGAAAAACATTTTATATGGGCACAGCAAAAAAAAACCAAAACAAAATCACATAGCAAGCAAGCAAAATTTTCTACATTCTATTGTAAAATAAACCAAGAAGTCTTAAGACTTTTAAGCACACCTAAGACAACTGTCAGAATAAACACTGTCTTACACATAGCTTCCTATGTGATTTAAAGGCACCTACTGCAGAGGTATTAAATCAACCTAAAAAGGGATGGCTCTACAAAATTTCAGAAACTCGATTTTTCGATAAAAGGATTCTGTGTCTCCTGTTGTCATAACGATAATTATGTAACGGCACATAAAGCACACATAACACACAGTATGCAAAAACAATTTCCAAAATCAATCCAGCATCACTTGTGCTCAAACGATGTTTCTTTGCAGCCCTTTCACATTTTTATATAATCCCACTGATTTTCCCAACAAAAGTGCCTTTCCTTATCCCTCACACATACACCAATTTAGCATCCCTTCTGACTTTAAGTTTATTACATTGAATTTTTACAGCCAGAAATACTCCTTGGAAATTATTTCATTTTCCTAAATGCCAGGTTAGGTAAACTGGGACTTGTAACACAATTAAATCAGTAATTCATAGCTAAAAGTCCTTCTGGCAAATACAAACCTTGCTGCTTTTCCTTGTCCTGGGTTTTGCCGCTTTTATAACTTTAGTGGAATTTTGTAGTTCTGAAAGGGAAGAAAAATATGTTCAGGCGAATAATCAGACTGCACTTGAAAAGAGTCAGGAAGGTATGCTTTAACAACTCTGCTTAGCTGTCTATCATAATACACCAAAGTCTTTTTGAGGCCTTGGTACTGAAGCCAGTGAACATTTCCATGAAGTAATTAACAGCACACGACACTGAAAAACTCACGCTTATAATGAGCGTAAATAATCTGGAAAACCAGGTGCACAAGAGAACGTGTAACACAGCATTTAAGCACTTGTTCAGCTATAAGGTCAAGACTACCTCAAAATGCTGGTAATTTAACCTAAGTAGCAGCAAAGAATATGAGCCCCTGAAACACATTTCAGAAGTTATCCTACTAGAAGCTACATTTTTATAAGACAGAATTAATTTATGAAATCTATCATTATGCAAGCATAAAAAAATAGACGCAATTACATAGTCACAAATTCCCAGTAATTTCCCTTTTATAAGCAATTACTCAAATGCCAAATAAAATTTACCCATATTGCTCATAATCAAGCCAAAGCAATTAAAAAAAGAAAAACAGGAAAAAAAAAAAAACAGGAAAGGCGAAGAGAAAACATGACTAGCAAAAACTACATTAAGATGAATACAGTGTAATGCCCAAACTCCACAATGGATGTTTATGATAAATATGAGCATTTGCAATGAAGCTTAACACTTAGACATTTTCAGAATCTTCTTGAGTCAAGACCTAAACTACATAACAATGATCCCATCTGATCTCCCGAGCAAGAGTCCATTATGCTTTTAACAGTAACCTCTGCCAGGAATTAATACAATGCTTGGAAATAACTCGCTTAAATACAGCAACATCATTGGGCCTAATGATCTAGGAACAATAACTTCCAATGGAGGGGGGGAAAAGTTTATTTACACTTAGTAGGTCTTTTAATACACATGCAATTATTCTTGGGCATAAGAATTCAATTTCCTTATTCAGTGCGACTTCTACCTATGCATGTCGATTGTGTCCTACTTTTTGAATTGAGAATTTCAGGGGAAAATCCTACTAGTATCGGGCAATTTTTCTTTGAGATTAGAACTGAGACAGAGGAAAACACCTCTTAACTTCTCCTGCTAAGCCCTGGTTCTGTTCTCCCAATGAGTATTTTCTCATAAGGAAGTGGTTACAACCTTTGCTTGAAACCTCTTATTCAGTCTTGAAACACTGAACATGACTGAAATCACTAGTGAATTATTATTTCATACAGGGATAACATCACCTCCTCAACCCTTATCTCTGTCACATCCAGCAACTAATCTTCCTTATCGCAGCCTCACACTGGGAACCCCACCCTCGCGCCCCAGCGACTCTCAAAACTCTTTCTGTCTGTTTCCTGGAATATACTCTGAACACTACAGGCATAAACTAATGTACACTGCATATTCCACTGTAAATAACATTAATATTGCTATATACAACTTGCCCGTCACACAAGAGGTGAGGTCAGTGAATCCTGACTGGGCTGTGACCTTTGCCGCACCATTTTACCAGCAGCTTTCTTCCCTCTCCTACAGATTCACTTTTTAAAACAAGTACAAACCACGCACCCCGAAACTGCCCCATTCTTGCTCTTCAACCCAAAATGACTTTAGGCTGAGAGCTTTCAGAAACACGGAGTGACAGTGTAATCCCAATTTTTACTTGTCATTCAACACTAAACTAATTGCCCTTCACAAAACAAGCCAGACAGCTGTAGAGGTGGAGTAGCAAACAAATTTGTAATCTTCTCCAGCACAACTGCCAATTATCTGTACAGGTAAACTGACTGGCCACAGCATTTGTCCTCCAGTAGTCTGTAAACAGGCATCCCTTTCGCTGTCCAATTACCTTACTGAAGCCCTTTTTCCATCTCACAGCACTTGGACTTCAATTGCTGCTGGAGGACTGCTCTGCCAGAACTTCTACTCTGTGTGTCACCAGGGTGTAGCAAGGGATTCTAAAATAAAAGACTCCAAGTCGCTGCGCTATCTTAGTCATGAGATATTATTCCAGGCGGCAGGAGAGGCTATCTGAACCGAGTAGAATGAGCTCCAACTTGTTTTAAGGAATCTCCCTTATCTGTGTGTAGTAATAAGACTTGGAAGTTGCATTTGCACACTAAATTAAAAGAAAATTAGTATTAGGCAACACACCGCTTAGTTTATACTGCCCTTTCTGAACTCAAAGGCCCAAGACTTCATGACACTCTGTACATCCCCACCCCCAAAAAAAAAGTCCAACTTTCTTGTCCTCCCAAAAGAGCAATGCTCAAAACCCAAGTTTAATTAATTTGTCATGACAGGCTTTCTGGAGCTTGTCGGGCAGGAGTTGGATTTTAGCATTAAGCACAAAAGGGAAGACCAAAGGAAATCGGAAAAAAAAAAAAAAAAAAAAAAGGAGTGGGAGAAAAGTACAAAATGGATCACTTAAATGTTTTACACAGGTCACACCTATTTACCTTGTCATAAACAGGCCCAGAGCCACTCTTAAGGCAAAACTTAGTCTAGAGGTAAAAACTCTAGGCTTAATGTTACCCCAGTGTTTGGTTTCCATGTCACAGAACAGTGCTGAATATCCAGAAACAGCATCTTCAGTACATGGCTCCAGCAGAAGCCAACAAAATCTTGCAAACAAACTACTTCACGTATCGTTAATTCCAGTTTAACTGTTATTAAAATGGTTCACTCAGTCATATGCTACAAGGTAACACTGTTTAGTAACAGCATGCTGCATTGATGAAAGACCTGTTACTCAATTACTTAACTGAAGGAGTGGGGAAAAAAATAAAATCAAAGATGAGGAAGTTTAACTGACAAGGATTATCTTTCATACACTGAACTCCATCCAGAAAAGATGCCATCCACGTGAAAACAGAAATGAGCCTTCAAAGCCATTTTTATTATGGCTTGTCCAAGTTTCTCACTACACCACATCCTAACACGAGATACCTTCTGCAGAAAGACACGGACGTACGAACATGCCAAGTGCAGTACATCAGCTTAGATGGGATGACAGTTCTGAAAAATGAAAGATGAATTTTGGAACCACCAAAACAGCAGCAATCCTCTGAGACAACAGCAACAGCAAAGGAAAAGCAGACTGTGCAGAGAGGAGAAGCAAAGTTTGTACATTAAGATGTATGACCCAACTATCACCGATTCAAAGACAAATGGTGTTTCCAGCAGTAGTACTTCAAAACCGATGGTTTGAAGTGTTACTGACAATTCCTTCTGAAAGCAACACCTATTAATAAAAAAACACGTTCTAATTTTGATTCAAACAAGCTTTTACTGTAAGGATTTCTAGACAGTATTTAGGTTTTGTCTTTACTTGAACTGCACGTGTGTTTCCTTCAGTGAAGTAACTGCCTCAGGTAAACACCAGAAATGCTTCAGAAGGCAAACGGATTCACCCAGCAGAACAGCTCTTGAAAACTTCAGTGGAACACGTTTGTTGAACTTGCACAGTGCTTTCCTTCCAGTATTCAGTTGGAAACCTCACAGTGTAATTCATTTCTAAACAAGGTAAACTACACTTAAATCCACTGTTTTAACAGTCACTTGTGGAAGTCTCACAACCGTGACAAAAAAAAAAATCTCTTAGAGTGTATCATAATTTAAATCTAGAGAATGGGTTTAGATCAAAGACTCTGCGAAATAAAACCCAGTAATTATGCTAACATTCTATCCTACAATAGTACTAGCATTTTATAGCAAACCTACATTAGATTGACCTTCTTCACATTATTTGAATGACTAACCAAGGCAGTGAGTTATGACACCTGCATCCTTCCACCTATTCACATTCAAAACCACTTCGTTTTTCAGTTCAACAAGCAATAGGGAAAAAAATCCCCAGCAGATGACTGATTAATCATGATACTGCTTATTTTCCTTGTATTTAATTTCTCGTATCATTTTATTTTTCGATTCTTCATAGAAAGCTGCAGCCTGTGACTCAATTTCTACAAAAGCTTTCATGGTCTAAAGGCAACACGTGCTAGAGCACAGCAAGCCAGTACCGTGTCTTAGACTCCAGGCAGGAGGATGGATTTCTCTCTCAACAGGTCCCCAGTTTATGAAGCAAAGAAAAATAAAAAAAAAAACAAACAACAGCAAACAGCTTACCATACAAAATTACATATGCTGTTATATGCAGCTAAAATATGAACAGCAGGTTTGGAAAGATAATGTTTTTCATCCCTTTGGGGTTGGGGCAATTGTCAACACTGCACCGACTGATAACTCTTAATTTTTAAAAGCTGCTGTTAAAACACTTAGTGAATTGGTAAGACCTAACAATAATATCTGCCTTAGATACACTGAACAAGTTAGATAATCACATCATTTACCATTCACTCATCAAAAGTTTGCCTATTCCAAGTAACATGGTATACCTTTACTAAACTCTACTTTTATGACCGATTTTGCTAACAGGCTAAAGCAAAGTATTTTATACAATAGCACTACTGTGAACTGGCTCTCTCAAAATACCGATCAGACAAAAGGTGTTCTTTGATCTCCAGAAATAAATACGATAAAGACAAACTGAGTAAATAAAGACTGAAGTGTGTGGTTATTTTAATTAACTACATCATTCAAGCACACTATGAAGCAAACCCACTTAAACCACCTAGGCAGCACAGGTATTTTGCTTCATACTTTTATAAATTTCAAAAATGACTTCTGGATAATTATCCAGTGAATCATTAGAGACCTATACAAATCACATTGTGATTCAGATTCCCTTTTGCAAACTTACAAGAAGGGCAGCACTTGAGTTTTCACCAAACGAATACGTGAGAGAACTTGTGTATTAAAATTATTTCGACAACTCCATCCTGTGCAAATAATTTATATGGAGGAAGGGTAACCAGCCGCTTACGTGAGAGCCCAGCTATGAGGGGTAGCTGAGTTAAAACAAGACTCAGAGGAAAGACAAGGACTATGTGGCTAACGTTGGATTGTTCCACAGCTTCCATGTGGTCATATCTTGTTGGCCCAACTTAAAAAAAAAAAAGCTTATCCTGTTACCTTGCAAAAAAAAAATATCTGCAAGATTATATGGGCCTTATTGCTTGCAACCGTTCCTCTCCTCTTACTCACAGAGCTTCAGCTTGAAGAACTGAAGACTCACTGGCTGGGGGCTACAAAGGAAAGCAAAGGGAGGAGGACGCACCGTGAAGTCCTTGTCATCATCCGACAGTCCATGCTAAAGCTAATTCCCTGCGTTCATGATCACCGGGATCAGACAGAAGCCTATTAATTTCACCAGCAATTATATGCTGCTACAAGTTTTTCTCCATGACTTAAATGCAGATTAGGATGTAAAAGTAGCTTTACAATTCTGAAATTATGCAGTTTAAAAGGGAAGTTTAATAAAAGGCTTAGTCAGAAACAGCAAACTGTGCTAACATACCTATGGAAGGTGTTTGGTTTACTATAACACGATTGAAACCTACTAGAATACATGAGACAAAAATACAATAGGTCATAGTAACAAGACTTGGACCAGATCCTTTCACCCAGAGTTTCAAGTCTTTGATTTACTTTTTTTTTCCTTCCGGTGTCAGGTGACATTAACAGTTTCCTTGAGTAACAAGAGTCAGGTTTGCCTCTTACAAACTACTACCATGCTAAATTGAAAGTCAAAAGATGACAGACCAGTGGCAATTTTCACAAGTGTGTAACTATCACTGAACCTACTGTACGTGCGTGTCTCAGGAAACTTTCAACAAATTAAGCCAGGATCAACAAGTCGAACAGGATTCAGTCACTACTTTGATGTGAAGTTCTTTTACATTTTATTATCCTCTTTACGGATAGTTTTACATTCCGTCCCCGTAGTATTTCTGCTCATCTACTTATTATTTGACATGACTAATTTCCACACTACTACGTTTGTAAGGATCTAGTGTGTCTGATTTTGCTTTGCCAACGTGCAATTAGTTACTTCAAAACACAACCCTTCTTGCAGATGGAGGCACATGGCAATTCCTTCCTTCAAACACCCAGGAAGCACCAGCTGCATTGTCTTCTGCAAGGGAAAGAGCAGGGGCTCCGTCATGGTGCTTCTGGTAGCGGCCAAACCTAAACACACACCTTGCTGTGTGCTCTTCACCAATGCCCTTACCAGCAGCAGCCACTCCCACATATTTCCTCAATTATATATTTGCACCAAAAAAGATATTCTGGCGCAGCTACTAAGTTTAATATTAATTTGATAAATGGTAAGCGCATCTTCGATGCAGAACAACAATAAACTTCTCCAAAACCACCAAATGAAGTACATGATGTGCACAGTGCATGAACTCACTGCCACCTTTCTTCTCCTCCCTTCAACGACTACTGGTGTGCTTTATCTTAAGTGGAAAAGTAAACTTTACAGAAGGCGAAGCACGAGGTGCTAACGCAACAAAAGAAGCTTTCCCAATCCTTCTGATGAGCTATTATTATTACTGCCACAGCAAGACAAATGAGTGACAAGTCCTCTTTCATGCATGGACAAGACCACAAGCTGCTGCCCAGCAAGCTGGATTGTAGGAGCTACACATAAATAGGTATTTACGAGTGCGTCAGTACACACAAACAAAGCACTGGAGATGATAAAGATGACTACACATGTTGCCAAAAGGTTTGATCTTCAGCTAAGTAGAGATTTTGTGGTCTGGAGAAGTCCTCTGTTTGCATGACCTGTACATCTGAAACTACAAATTATATATTTCTCTTTGTGGAGGAAGTACATATTTAATTCAAGGATAAAAGTGACTGTGAGATCACAAAAAGGTTTGTCAGGTGCCTTCAGGAGCAAGTGCTGAGATTGAAATTGTCGGGAAACACAAGTTGAAATACGTATTTTGAGGTCAGCAGTTTACTCCCAGCCAAGAACAATAATCCAAGAAGCTGCTAACTTCTAGGAACTCTTTGCTAGCCTAAGCATAAAGCTCAGTAATTTCAAGGCAGGTCTTTGACAACCAACTTTGTAAAGCCACCTACCTGTTTAATGTGTACAGAGCCTATAAAGAAGTTTTATCTTACGTGTAGTTATTAAAGGCCAGAAAATAATGCCGCGGCTACTCTCACTCTGTCTCTTTCCACATTAACAGCCTGAATCCCAAGAGCAAGCCAACTGACTACTTTCGCTAACGTTTAAAGCCTCCACGATCCAAACCTTCTGGAAAGCAAAACCCAAGTAACGGACCGTACAGAAAGGCCTCACTATATAATTAGACAAAAAAGACCTGCGGTAAACCAAACGGGATTTAGCAATATTTCTGAAGAAAAGCAAAGCGAGACGAGTAACCTACCAGCCCTGTCTGCCAGCCCCAGAGCCCGGCGCCACACGGGGCTCCCCGGGAGCCCGCAGCCGGCCCAGCGGCTCCCGAACCGCGTCTCCCCCGTTCCTCCCCGCCCCGATCCCAGCCCCGAGCCGGGCGAAGGCGGCGGCCGGACCCACCTCCCCCTCGCTCGCCTCCCTCCTCTGCCCATGTATGTCAAAACGCGGAGCGCCCGGCTCGGCTCCCGGGGAACCGCACCGCCGGCCGACCCGCACCCGGGCCCTGCTCCGGGAAACGCGGGCAAACACGCGCGTTTCGGCTTAGTTTTTTAAGGAAAAAAACAAACCAGAACAAACAAATACACAACTCCTCCCTCTCCTATCCCAACCTAAACCAAAAAAGCACCTCCAACAAACCAAAACCAAAACCAGGCGACCGCCACCGCACGCCGGCCAGTCCGCGGCCCGCCGCACCCCCCCGCCCCAACGGCCCCGGCCCGGCCGCCGCACCTGGGTCCTCCGGGCCGAGCTGTCCGTCGGCCGCGGGCGGGGAAGGGCTGTCCGGCGGGGGTCTGCGCCTCGTCCACGGGTTCTCCTTGGGCGGCGGGGCTTCCACCGCCGGCCCTCGCCGGCCGCCCTCCTCCGCGGCCTCCTCCCCGCCGGGCTCCGCCTGCCGGGCTTCCTCCGATTGCCGAGACCGGCCGATCGCCGAACCGCCGCCCTCAGCCCCCCAGCCCCGCCGTTCGGCGGGCGCCGCCGACACCTGCGCCGCGGACATGCCCTGCCGCCCGCCGCGAGGGGCCGCCAGCCGGGGCGGCCGCGGGGAAGCCAAGGCGGAGGAACCGCCTCCTCCCCTCGCCGCCGCCCCGCCCCGCCGAGCCGGGAGATTCCCCCTGTCAGATCCCCCCCGGCTGGGCCGGGACGCCGCTCGCTCCTCTCTGCTCCCCTCAGCGGCTCATCCGGCCGGCGGGAAGGCGAGAAGCGAGGGGGAGAGGCCCGGCCCGACCCGCCGCCGGAGGGAGAGAAGGAGCGAGACGCTACCGGCGCCGCTGGGCCCGGCGCTGCCCGCGTGCAGGGGGGTGCGCGGGCGGCGGCCGCAGCCGGAGGCAGGCGGCGGGGCGGGGCCGGGCGGGGCGGGGCGGGCCTTGGCAGTTGGGAAGGCGGGGAGGGGGGGGCGCGCTCCCGTGCGTTATGACCTCACGGCGGACGGGCTCGTGCAGGGCGGCGCGAGCACACCGCCAGCCCCGTGGCCGCACGGGACAGCGGCTCCGCTGCAACCCGGGCTCCCAGCGCCCGTCGTTGCGCTGCCCGCGTAAGGAACGCACCGAGCGTAGCGCCGGTGGGAAACTGCCGGGTCTGAAGCACGTTCAATAGTAACAGAGGCGGCTCTGACCTCGCGTTAATTAAAAAAGGGAAAAAAAATAAAAATCCCCCCCCATGGGTGCCCCCGCGGGCCGTCACCCATATGGACACACAGGCACGGATACAGCAACTCGGCACTCGGTGGGGCTGCCCGAAAAAACCTGTTCTAATAAACACATCCCACCAAAGCCAGGGCATGGCTCCGTTTTAAAAAACCTAATTAGAACCAGTGATTATTTTTTTAATATCAAGCCTTCTTTGAAGCTATCGGCCGGTGCAGGAGGCTGAAGTGAAATGAAGGCGCAGGCAGCCCAAGAGGGAGCGGCTGCCACCCTCCCGCTCGGTGACAGACACACCCACCGGGAGATGGCCTAAACCAGCCTCAAGTCACACTTACTGGGCATCTTGTTTTTAAAAGTCTTCCCCAGACTCGTACAACGGGGATCTCAAAATACAGGAGGAGGGTGAACACGTTTTGCCGAAGGTTAGGGGGCTCCTGTGGCGCAGCACTCCCAGGAGCACAGCCCAGAGAGTGTGTCCAGCAGGCACACGAGAACGTACTTGGGTCCAAGTAGAGACGGGATCGCGCGTGATTCGCCATCACACCACGCGTCCTCCACCTTTCTTCTTTCTGCCAAAACAATCACCTTGCAGTGGCGCATGTGCCCTTGCACCACGCTTGCTGTCAGGTCACACCCAGTCTCTGCCACTGCGTGATCCCAGACGCACTGTGGCCACAGACTGAGGAAAGGCAGGGAAATGGGAAATTAATCACCCCTTTCCCTCTTTGCCATCTCCTACTGCTCCCATAATTCTCCTTGATTACACATTAAGACACCCTTTCCTCTACCTTTTCTTGCATTCAGCCTCTTGGCCCCGTTTTACTCCCTTTTTTATAAAAGGTCTTTCAAAGAAATGCCAACATCTCTTTAATGAACTTCAGCAAATTCTTCCATAGGCTTTTCTAAAGCTAGTCAAATATTTTTTAAGTAGTGTCAAAAGCAACCAAATTTCCAGTGTTTTGCAGCAGCAAAATGTGTTCTGTTTCGGGTCACCTTATTCTCTGCTTTAATGAGACAGTCTGCAGTTTTACCCCTTCATCAGAAAAGAACCCACGAAACCCACCAAAACCCCACCACAGCTCACACTCCTTCAGGCACCGAGGCATTTTTAGGATTATTCCAGAACTGTGGGCATATCACCAGCTCAAAAGAATCTTCTACACCACCAAGCACTTCATCTGTCCCAACCTATAGAAGTAGCTCACACACATCTCCCTCCGGAGCAGAGCGCCGTTCCGTCAGGTGTGAGGAGATGAGATCCCCTCGTAGAGACCCAGGTCTACCTCGAAGAAGAAAGCCCCTCAGGGGCTTGCTGCTTTCTTAGATATTTGGAAATTAAAGACCTTTTGTGGTAAAGGCTTTGAAATAAAACATCTACCACAATTGTTACAATACTACAAGCAAACCACATATATACTTAAATGCACGTTGCTCTAACTGCAGATTAAAGCTCCAAACAACAAGGCAGAAATTTCATAAGTAGAAAAAATCCTATTATTGCTTCTAAGCACTTTTTGTACAGAAAGTGACACACATATCCTTCCTTCCTTTTAAATTTACACCAAGAAAAAAATGTAGACTGATTAAAATTAAAGCAAATCTTTGAATTCTAAGAGGCATTTTTCCTTGCAACTCGCAACTCTTGTTTTTGAAAAGGGTGAAAGCATTCTTAGGGCATAATTTTGACTGGGGGCAAGAAAGGTAATATCTGTACATGTTCACATCTACATTCCTGGAAACAGGTGTATCAGTCACGCTACCTCTCCAAACCAATTTTCGTATCTTTTATTTAGTTAAGCAGAGGTCCGAGGGATATGGAAGTACAGAGGCCCTACCTAAGTCACTGGTAAGCGGGGGATCAACCTCCCGTTTCCTCTTTCTCTCGCACAAATGTTAGGAAACGAGGAAGCAGATGTGTAGCCCAGCCAGGACTTCGGGAGCACTGCAGTGCCTCGGGAACCTGAATAGACCAGGAAAAAAGCAAGAAACTGATTAAGAGTTAACAATGCAGGGGCAAAAAAAAACCTCAAACCCCACAAAAACAGTAAAGGTGACATGGCAGCTTGAGAAGTCTGTTTTGCCAACTTTGTGGCAGTAGAAGGCTTATCAGATACTTTATTGGATGGGCTGGGCCTGAAGAGTGTATAAAAAGCTTTTAGAGTTGCATAAGACTCATCCTTCACTCTTGGTTGCCTTTGCATCATCGCTCTTGTTACCTTCTAGCAGGGCAAGTCAGACTTCCTTGGGAAAACTCACAGGACATTTTCCTTTAAGAGCACAGTATTTAAAATACTCACATTTGAAAAAGAGGCTGATATACAGTACATGAAACCCAGAGAATAACCATCATTATGAGCTACTTAACATGTTAAAGATGAAGTTTTATCTTGTATGCAAGCATCCAATCGTACCAGGAAACACTGCAAACTACAGAACTGCACAACATAGAAACATTTTACTCCTGTAATAGTTTTTCAGGAGAAATTACGTGCCTACAGACTATTGTGAACCTCCTTTCAATACTGTGGAACTTATCACTACGGCCAAGCTGACAGAGAACCTGACAGTTTAAGATAAAGAAACTTCCCTGCCCAACCAACCGTAATTAAGATCAACATTTTGAAAAAAAAGCCACACAAGACAGAATTAATAAAAAAATAGAATAAAAAATAACTGCCTAAAAATGTTAGCAGCTACCAAGCAAAAGCAGCATTCTGAGGATCCAAGGATTTTCACTTTCTAATCTATTATTGAAGAGTATCTCTATACATGCATACGACATTCCAGAAAGAAAAAGCAGTAAAACTCCATTCCTTCTTGTAATGGTACCTTTATGCAGACTTTTTAGACTAATACAACACGAGTGATCTATCCTTGCTAAAAAAAAAAAAAAAGAATTTGCTGAGTGATTGCTTTCGAGGGGGGTGGTTTTTGGACTTTAGAAAAATATTACAAAGATCTCCATTCGACAATGGTAAGACACATTCTGCTCTGGGTGGTGACCTGCACCTAGGTGCCAGGAGAGAAACATGTAAATGATATGCTAAAAAAAAATTTACCTGGGTTACTCATGGAAAATACACCAGACCTAACCTCTTGCTCTGGCCTGAGAGTTTCCTTTCAAATACAGACAAAACGCTCTACCTGCTCCCTTTGTCCTCCTCACGTTTTGTCGCTCTTAGTATTCACACTCCAAGGTGTTACCACGGCTTTCACTTTTCAGGCAGCAGAACCAAACACCACGAGAAAATTGCTCAAATGTTGCTTGCTGGGTGCAATTGGCAGGCTTCAGCCAGAATGACTGCTCCAGTTCCACGTAAGCCACAATTTTTCCAAGACTTTTTTTTTTTTGTTTTGCATACAAACATCATCAAGACTCAAAGATGCACCCGCCAGTAACATTTACAGCTGTCCCTTCCAAGCTGCCTTTCAGCGAGCATGTGATATTCCCAGTCATGTTACAGGCGAGGAAACTGCCTCCTCTTTTCCTGGCAGCAGCCCCCCAAAACCCTATCACCACCTTGCTGCCTTGCAAGAGAAACCATCAATACTTTTTCCAGTTACTGCTGGACAGTCCTACCACATGTTCTCAGTTTATGGTACAACACACTTTTGCTTGCAACATGGCAGCAAGCTGGAAGAAGTTGTATAGATTTTGGACCCTCTATAAAGCAGAAGGGATTTTGAACAAGTTCTGGAAATTCTAGCACAATGAAGCCACTGTAAAGTGTAAAACTGTATCACAACAGTATCTTAATTAAACGATACAAGCCTATTTTTTAACCAGGTTCTGCATGTAGAAAAAAATGAAAGCAGTATCACTAGCAGGAATAAAAAGGATTACAGGATGACTGTGAGATGCATTTTTGATTCCTGTTAATGGGGAAGGAAAAAAAAAATCTCACACCTAACTCTTTTTTAGGATTTTTATTGAAAAACATTAAAACCAAAACCTGATGGAGGCCAGTTTTACAATAAATTTAAGACACACAGAATGGTTTACCTGCTATTTGGATTTCGTGCAGGAACCTTATTCCAATATTCTTCTCATGCAATTGCTAGATTAAAATCACATTCTCATTTAACATCAAAATGGATTATTAACAATGCTTTCTTAGGATTTAAACTTAAAATCTGGTTTAAAAAGTCAGTTTTCCAAAGGTTAAAAACATTTACACAGCAAGATTCCCCCCTTCACAGACCAGCTAATAGCCTCCCATGTCTGATAACTGGAAGAAACAGACCACAGAGATAATTTCTCCTTTTTGTTCCTCTAACCCGAGAAACTTCTTAAATGCCTCTTTCTGGGCTTTCATCTTTGGCAACATGACTTCAGTTACACAGCGAGGTGTGATTCCTCATTCCCATCAGAAACCAGTCTTTCACTGCTCATCCCAAAAGACGTTCTCACCAACAGGAGTTACATTAGCATCAATCTGCTTCTGTGAGTAGCAGGCCCCTTTGGCAAGTTAAACCTTGTTAGTAAAATCATCAGAACACTAACCTCAGGATGTCAAGTTCCCACCAGCTGTATAAATCCTAGTATTGTGCGCTTTGAAAATATTTACTTTGGCATGTTATACTTTGTAGCGTGGAGAAGTTGATTTTTTTGCGCTGAGTCCCCTGCCTTACAAAATCTGGCTTTTCTCTCTTCCATTTATTCAAGCCCTTTGCCTTGCCACCAGCCATCTCCCTTCCTCACCGCTGCAACAGAAACAGGGCGTAAAGCACACAAGTACATTTAAAATGTGAGATCGAAAAAAGCTGGCGAACAGCAGACAACAGGCTTGTAAAACACTCTTAGTAAAACGTAAACCCCATGAATCTTTTAGTATAGTATTCAAGCCTTGAATTTTTTGTAATTTGAACGTAGATTTGATTTCAAACCTTCCAACGTTCAGTGTTTTACTCTTTTTTAACATGCTAGTCACTTCACATTTGTTCTCAAAGTATATAAAACCAATACTCTCTATAATTATGAAAATCCACTTGAAACAGGCAATTTAACTTCCAACAGAATTATAATTCCTTTTGCATTTTCAATAAATTTCCCACAGAATTATAACTCCTTTTGTATTTTCAATAAATTTGCATGCTAAATAATTTTGGGTTATTACAAACTGTTACATTTCAGTTTTACTGAAATTGATCTGAAGTTCAAGTGGAACATGATTCCTTCTCCGATACTAGTCCTGTGTGCCAGACTAAAATTCAAGAGAATATATTTATATAAACTGAGCCTTGTTTGCTTCTTACCTATTAAAAACCATTATGCTAATCACGGAGATTAGCGAAGTGCTTGATTTGAAAGGTGTAGAAGTCACGCATCTTGAGAAATGGCTGGATATTTCTGTTTCTGTATAACTCTGGTCATTACTAACAGTAATATTGCAGTTTTCAGTTTTCAGCTTCCTTGCAAAGTAGCTTTGAAAGAATGTCACAGGAGACTATTGCAAAGTACGATGCAGACATACATACATACATACATATACGCACATACAGCTTATGTGTGACAATTTTTTATTCTACCGTAATTTGTTGATCGCAAAAGAGGAAACAGCAGACTTTGGGTTTTCTTAAATGCATTCAGTCCTGATTTTTAAATTCTCTATCCAATTAAAAAAATACCATGTGTAAAACTAAGGAGATAGCCTGTTTTGACAACTTTTAGTCTCACGTGTATTTTCAATATTACACCGTGAAACTGTATTTTGCACATCAGTGCTGAGTGCACTTGAAAAAGGACCTCTGTTGAAATATTTCCAGCAGGTCTTTATAGCACCATATAATCTTAATTTAACTGCTTAGAATCAGACTCTTTTGTGCCACTGCTTCTACAGAAAAATGACCACACTTTTATTTCCTCTAGTATTTTAAAAAAATAAAAAAAGCTAGAAGAACAAGTTTATGCTGTCCAATTGAATGCATGTAAATATTATTTACTAGATACTTCACTTTCACTTCAGTTTTGTGAAATTGCTCAAGGAATTATTACATTATTTTTCTGGAACAATTTCTTCCGGAAAAATCTCATGGACTTATGGAATGGAAGCGTCTCTCACTCTTCACTGAATTTGGAAGTCTGTTTTCGCGAGATGTGATGCTGCCCCTGCTATTACAGCTTATTTTCAATGCATAATAGAGGAAGTCAGTGACAAACAAAAGAGGCTGAGCGCTCGCAAAGCCACTGTACAGCACAGTGGGAGTAGCAATGGGACAAGGAAGCAAGAAGAAACCAAGGTACCCGGACCAAACTAGAAATACACCAAACGCAAGACATCATTTTAGCCCTACAGTAGATTTTACATTCTTCCAATACTTGGCTTAGTTTGTTTTGAACAGATAGACAATTCAGATTTTATTCAGAATTCAAGGAATACACAATGTGATTAAACACAAAGTACATGAACTGTTCAGACACTAACAAACGCTGCCACCTTTTTTTTCACAGGTAAAGCTGGATCAAGTGTGTCAGAATGGCATCTGCTTGGAATCAAAGTAATGCTGGTACTTTACCATTGTCACCTACAACAGTCAAAGTCAGTGACCATCTACTCAGTGTTGCAAGAGGCTAATTTTCCAAATGAGAGTTCCGGTAAGCAGAAGGACAAACGAGATCAGTTTCAACACATTATGAAGACTTTTAAACTGCATATTTCTGAAGAAAGCGGTCAAATGCATCGTAAATCGCTTGTCTAAAACAAAGAAAAAAAAGATCATTTGTGTAATTTGGGAAAGGGCAGATATAAGCAGTATATTTACAAAGCCATCACATTTTCAAAACAGCATTCAATTAAAATGGAATATTAGGTAGTCTTTTCTCCTTCACTTATTTCTGGGATCTTTCACTTCAGTCTCATACCATGTTTCAGGAATGACTGTGGCTGCTCACCAACTTACAAAAGAGTGCAAATGTTAATGGCTTAGGAGTCTTCTACTCAAAGGAAATGAGTCATAGACATGCTAAATTTATAATTTTTGAGCAACTGTCATAAAATAAGGCTGGAATCTTAAATAGCAATAAGCTGGTGATTAGCATACCTTGACCTGGTATATTGCTATTCCTTTTTCTTGTTGCTTACACTTCCTAAGTGGGATGTACAGTCTTTCTAATCTCCCATAATTTGAAATTAACAGCACAGGTATTTAACTTTTAAAAACTAAGGAACTACAATTATCTTACTGATTTATATAACTGTCTTCAAGAAGTCAACGTCTAATATTACTAAGGCAAGAATTCACGCAAGTACTACACGTTTGCAGTCAAGTCTGTATTTTAATTCTCATCTCCAGTTTACTCAGAAGAAAACATCTGCAGAAAGACAACAGCTGCGCAATACAACACGAGTGGTCAGTGCTTAAAAAATATTTTCTAGTGTCCAGTGAACTAAAAACTTTTTTAGGAAAACAAGAGGAGAAGGATCACTCTCTTGCCATTAGCTTACTGAACGATCTGAGCTATACTGCATCTCATCTTTGCTTATAAAATGGAAATGCTGGCATTCCCTATAAATTATCTCATATCTGATAACTTGTTCTTCAAAGCAGTATTTGGTATTTGGTGCTTTAGAGTTATTACAGACTTGCCTTTAAAAGAGAAATTACGCGTCTCAAAATTACGGTTTAAGTTCTCAATTCTTTCCAAACTTTTCTGTTCACCTTACCTAAAGAGTCCTTGTTTGAAGAGGTAGGCACTGACATGACCTCCATCCAGATACCTGACTTCACATCCGGGCCAGATTTCCTGAAGACTGCGCACTCCAGTTCGAGGAATATACGCATCCTCCTTAGCTTGCACAACTATGATTAGACTTGGGTCAACTGGAACTAAAGAAAAACAAATCAAAATTTAATTCATCTAATGTAAGAAATAACATCGTCATCTGTTACTTCCGTTGTAAAAATGCCATTTCTGAAAAACCAAAATTTTTCTAAGCTTTAATACAATGATGTTTTCTAAGGTCTCTAGCAGAGTTTATCTCTTTTTTGATATTACAGTAGTAAGGTGATCAGTAGAAACACAAACTAATAATCCACTTTCCCTCCCTTAAAGCAGAAAACTTCACAAGTGTTTGAGGAATGACAGGACATTTAGTTTGTCAACAAAACTCTACAACATTCAGGCCAGTTCTCCGAGACCTTTCTTTCAGAGACAAGAACCAGGAGAAATCTGAATAGATGCTTCATATAATTCTTTTCCTCAGATGAGAGGTCAGACAAAGCACAGTGTAGATTCACCATCTTTTCCGTTTCCCATGTTTTAGTTACAACATAAAAATCCCAACATATTGTTACATATATTTATTATTCATAACCAGAATTGCACCAATCATTTAACTGACTAACAGGAATAACACCAAAAGGATGTTGAACGCAGAACAGTTCTCTCTTCACAACAAGTATATGTGGTATGGGCAGAGCGACCAGCCAAAATGTTTGACAGCAAGCTGTCACCAAAAAAATTGGACCCTCGTTTTTCATATATACTAGATCACGTATAAAGGATAGGTAATGCTAAGACAGATTCTAGTCTTCCATTCAATTTTTCATGAAATTAGAATGTCAGGCAGATTTTCTGAAGCTCCTCTCTAGACACACTCCAGGGCTACCCTGACAGGGCCTGTACTGTCTCGCAGAGCTTGAACAGACCTGGGAGACAACTGACAGGAAGGGCTACATCCCTTTGACAAGTGCATTAGGATCACAGATCCTCCTAAGTTTCAAGAAAGGTCGTTGCTTCAACTAAGGGATATCTGGGTAAGCGCCTACATAACCAAGGGTGTCTGGCCTGAAAATAAAGTTTGCAGGTTTCTTCAGGCTACTGAAACAACTTTTAAAGCTTTAAGGAAAGAGCTTCACTGGTATTTCTTACAAAACATCCCTGGTTAGCAGGGATTTGGAACACCGTCCAAGCTAAGAAACCTATGCTAGTGTAGACATGTTTGCATTATTTTTATCAACATTTACCAGTGGAGTACTGAACAACATGCTTAGAAAATGAGGTGGCACATAAAACTCTGTCAGAAACCTGTCTGAAGTCAAGGGATCTTCTAGGACATGTCGAGAGTCCTCAGCAGGTACATGCACAGTGGAACCATTTCATCTGAACAGGCTGCCACAAAAGTGACTCCAAGCTCCCGCTCCAGAGAGAATGAAGAAAACACCTTTCTTTCTATGTTTTTTATTCAGTTTTCCAAACTGCACATTAAAACAAATAAATACATACCTGAGAAGTTAGCAACATGGGTACATTCATCCATTACACCTTTCATGAACCTTAAGGACTCTCTCTGTAAAGTGTCACTCCTTCTTCTTCCATTTACCCTGTGACCTTGTTGGCTGTTTAAGTTTTTATTGCTATTGCTACTGGTTGAAAATGTTTGATTTATGCACTGCATTTTAGCAGCATCTTGCATTAAGAGTCTTTCTGACGAGGCACTTAGAGTACTTTTATTTGTGGTAAAGCTGTGAACAGCTTCTTTAGGTACCGTCTTGTCTGAGGAATTGAAGTCAAATATTCTGGAAGTCACATCCACATCCTCCAGACAGTCCACACTGTCAGGGAAGTTTTTAACAAAGTCTTGTCCCATCTTGAAAGAATCCGTCTAAACAAAGACAACAGGTCATTTATTACGGGTTCCTGCTTTAAATCAGTTGGTTAATTGCATTTTTAAGATCAACTCTATATACGAAAAAACCACCAAAAAAATTGTACAAACAGCACTGCTCACAGTACTTGTTAGCTTCAGCCAGCACGTCACTCAATTAAATCCTCACCATCACAACCTCTTGATACTTTAAATCTACATTTCATCAGCCTTAAAATTGCAGAAAGTAGTTATATGCTGTTGGTTATGATAAAAACATTTGTCTGTGTTTAATTCTGTACTAAACTCTGAATTTAAAATTGTAAATATTGAAGCTTACATTTGAGGGCAAATAACTCTAAAAGCTATGCATGTCTTGGATTTTTTTTCCACTCTCAGAAGTGTAGTAATGTCTTTCTGGCAAAGTATTAAAAACCTAACACTTAAACAGCAATTTGTTACAGACATGAAGAAAGACAGGCCATAGAAATAAATATACGTGAGCAGGGTTACGGTTAGCTTTAGGGCTGAAAAATCTTCTGTCTGAACATCCTGAAATGTTTCTTCTTTCCATTTTAGAATCATTAAATAATTTAGAGTGGAAAAGACCTTTAAGATCAAGTCCAATCACTAACCTAACACTGCCAAGTCCACAACTAAACCAAGTTCCTAAACACCACATCTACACGTCTTTTAGTTACATCCAGGGACAATGACTAAACCACTGCCCAGGGCAGCCTGTTCCAACGCCTCACAACCCTCTCAGTGAAGAATTTTTCCTAATACTCAATCTAAACCTTCCCTGGTGCAACCTGAGCCCATCTCCTCTTGTCCTATTGCTTGTTACTTGGTAGAACAGACTGATCCTCACCTCACTACAACCTCCTTTCAGGTAGCTGTAGAGAGTGACAACATCTCCCTTCAGCCTCCTTTTCTCCAGGCTAAACAACCCCAGCTCCCTCAGCTGCTCCTCATCAGACATGTGCTCTAGACCTCTCACCAGCTTGGTCGCCCTTCTCTGGACATGCTCCAGCACCTCAATGTCAAGGGGCCCAAAAATGAAAACAGGATTCAAGGTGCAGCCTCACCAGTGTCCAGTACAGAGGGACAATCAGTTCCCTGGTCCTGCTGGCCACGCTGTTTCCGACCCAGGCCACACTGCTGGCCCACACTCAGTTGGCTGCCAACTAACACCCATGGGTCCTCGAGTGCGTTTTACTTAAAAATGGCAAGTGCCTCTGTAACTATCTCCAGTCCAGCTCCTCTTCTCCTTTCATAAGATACTTGAAAAAGGAGTGTCACAAAGCAAAGAATCTTAGGAAAAAAGTTATTTATCAGAATTGGCTTGTAACTTATGTGCCATTCTCAAAAAGCTATTGCTCCAATCCAGAAGAGTAGTGAGGTAACAAAATTCCCCTTGGGAAGAGTCTTTCAACTCTAGTCAAAAAGAACCAAGAAGAAAGCAAAAAAAATACGCAGACAGTAAATTATATCTTGTGAGGAAAAAGAAGCTAATTACAGAACTTTTTCCTCATGCTTATCTCAACTGCCTGTGCAATAAAAGTCTAAAGCTGAGGGAGGGGTAGCACTCTAAAACTACAGAAGTAACTTAATGTTGCTATGTATTACAAATATTCTACAGAGTTCAATATTTGGAGAAAATTGCTTCAAAGAGCAGTAAATGAAGTCTTTATATTAACATACCAGGCTGCCGGTTTCACAGACTACAAAGCCAGTTAGTACAAAATATTATCTAGAGTTTTAATGTTCTGATGGAATTCATTTTATGTTGCAGATTACACTACGTATTGTCACAGAAAAATCTTGTGGGAAGGGCTATACTTAACACACATTATGCAACCAAATATTAGTTTCTGTTTTTCAGAAGGTTTTCCTTCAAAGATTAAATTCATCAAAAGCATTAGGAAACAACAGGCAAACATGTTTTAGCTAAGAATTGGTTACTTTGACTGGAAGTAAAAAAAAAATTACATTATTTGTTAAATTTTCACATATAAATCGTAGAAAATAAGGAAAATAAACTATACTTACACCACAGTATTCAAGCATTTGAATGATTTCCTCTTCATAGACAGTTTGCGTAAAATACTGTTTCTCTAGCTCTCTCCAGTTCACTGCCTTGCTCAAGACACCCTGAGATGATAAACACAAGCACCCAGTACGCAAGTTAAACCCAGAGATCATTTCAAAATACCAACATTCAAAGAAAACTGATCTGTTCCTCTATGTGACTTGATTTTTCCAGTAGACTCTTGCCCAAGTTTCCAGATAAATCTTAGAATTATTGGAATCAAAGTAGAAACACTTTTGGTAATGTATGACACGAAAAGCCACCTCTCTCTCTCTCAAAAAAAAGGCCCCGAAAAAAGGCAGAAAACATCCCCACTCAGGGTTTACCCACATCTAGACTGGGACAAACCATTGAGCAGTGTCATTCACCTCCTGCAGGAGCAGCAGTGAGAACAGGTACCCCTCGTGGTAGCAGCAGCATTATCACCCAACTGTTTAAGCCAGGCTTTGAGAAGAAGAAAACATGTTTTCACGGCTTGCTTCCTCACTTTCCCGCGTTCAGACCAGGACTTTAATCACTCTCGCCCCAGCCCCTGAAGCAGCACAAAACTGCATTCCTTAAGTGTCACATAATCTGAGCAGGAAGGGTGAGTTTTGCCACTAGTCACTAATAGAGGCTGAAGGGTGATGAAACACCCTAACTGAAAAGGTGAATGTGGCCAACCCAAACCTTTCAACTTAGCTATCTGATCACATTCCAGGATATTAACAAAAAATATGTTAATTACCGTAGTAAAGACTGCAGACGCTGTTGACCAGGAAAGACACGGAATCAATGGCAATGGTTTAGGCCAGTTTGTCACTGCCAGCGAAGCCATCTACAATCAAAGGAGCTGATTACATATTTGAATATTGAATTCACAACATAGTAAAAAGAACTTGCTCACCTTCAATTAACTTTTTATACAGTATCGAACAGATATGCAGTACAAAAGCAGTTAAGGTCTGTGGCAGTGGGATATACTTTCACCTATTTAAAAGATACATTCTATTCTTCAGTGATTTCCCTAACAATAAACATTACTCTGGAAAGGATTGATTTCAAGGCTGAATGGGGTTTTGTATATACGAATTCCCAATGGAATACTTATTCTGAAATTTTAGTTCTTTAAAACCATAAAAAAAACACGGCTCTTGCAAGCTTGTTTTACAGCAATATGAAGGCAATCTATTAGAAAGACTATTTAAAATTCAATACTTATAAAAATTTGTATACTGGAAATAAAATGTGGAGAAGCAATACAGCATGTTAAGTGGACTCTTTTCCTGTCTTTTAAAGGCTAAACGATTACTTTTCCATCAGTTCTTAAAACATGCTTTTATTCCAGAAAAAAAAAACAAACCCAAAACCAGAGCAAAGCAGCTCAATGTGCCTAAATTCCCTGTATGGTATGCCACTGACAAGTTTTATTTTATTGCTCTCAACAGAACAGTGTAAACCCCTTTAGCCCATGCTGTACCAGATACTCTAATACGTGAATTTATACAACTATAATTCTATTCTAATTATTTTTATTAATAGCAAGTTGCAAGAACATCATATATCTATGCTCTGATAGCCAAAAAGTCTGACTTCTTTCTTCTTAGTTTCAGTTCTCCCCATCAATAGAACTGAATTAATCCTGCCTACTTTCTGTTGTAAAACACATTCTAAGATGATCAACATGAAACATCATTTACTTCCCTGGTTTTAAATTGTAACATAAGTCCTGTAAAGTTGGAACTAGACAAAAATTTGTTTCCTGGAGTAAGAAAAAGATTTTCAAAGGAGTTTCCAAACTCACTCTCTCAGATCTCGCCTCCTTCTATACCCATGCTGTACATGACCATCGGTATAGGATACGGTACTTGGTTACTCCCATAGGAATTTGCACAGCAATTAAAAATATCCTGCACGGTTAGTGGTGCAGAGACCAGCCTGAGAATTCCAGTCCAACTTACAATTAAGCCAGGGAAGACATGCTTAGCACCAAAGCTGTTGTTTCAGCAGCGTGATGTAAATCAAAGGTGCTTTGTATATTTACAAATTTTAGAGTTATAAAATTGTGCTTTGGGGGAAAAGGACTTTCCTCTCAGTAGACACTACAATACCCAACATTATTTACTTAGCTCCTAACAACAAACAAATAAGGATCCACAAAACAGAGCGATGTTGTTTTAATAAGCTTTACACCTACGTCTCACAGTCTAATGATTATCTGTAGAGACATCAGCAGTAATATTTTAACTGTGTGTTGGTCTTTCAAGCACCTTACTGATACCCTACTCGTTTAGTTCGAATATGCACAGTGTCGTGCACGAAATGTTATCCACCTGACCACAGAAATCTTCTCTAATCAATACCAATGATTGGGGAAAAGAGGATGAGTTGAGAATAGAACCGACACCAAAAGCCCGCTCAATTACAGCATGCCTGTAAAGAGGCAGCATTTCGCGCAATTCGTTCAAACACAAAACTTTAAGAGAGAACAGTGGAGGAAAAGAGGGAGAAGTAGCAACTGATCAGCATAGACCCTCTTCCAGAAAACATTTCTCCTCCTCTTTCCTCGTGGAAAAAACCATAATTATGTCAGAAGCTTATTATATTCTTATTAAGCCTGTCAGGAGATGGTTGACAAAGAGCTCTATGATTTGTCAGTACTTATTAAGGATTACACTAATTCAGCACCACAGAACATGAGAATTGCCAACAATTTGTTTCTCATGACTCTAAATGTTTATTTTAAAGTGCTTCTGAGAGGAACACTATAAAACAAATTACTTCCGTATGCTAAATGATCAAATGAGAAGTTAAAACAAAAATTACTGAAGAGGAAATATAAAAGCTTACATGTCCTCCCATGGATATTCCAGTCATCCCTAGCGGTCCATAGCCTTCTCTCTCTAGCCAGTGCAAAAGAGCTGCCGACTCTAGAACAAGAGCTCCTCCCATCACAAACAGGTCCGAGACATTTTTTAAACATGATCGTCTTTTCTCCCCAGAAAAGGAAAATACAGGATTTATTTTCCAAGATCAGATTCTGACAGTTCTCATCATTCCATACATACTTTTTTTATACAAAGACTCATCACAATCCCAGAGAATTTTGGAGCTGAACTCCTGTTGATCCAACAGGAGAAAAAGCAAGCCCAGATTCTCTGGCATGTGTACATTTTCATCTAAATAAGGACTAGAAATAAACACCTGCTAAGCTTCTAATGTAATATCACTGACAGCCTGGGCTTCTACAAACAAGTATTACCAACATTAGAATTCTTTTAGTAGTAAACTTCTGTCCTGTAGAGTTATAATGGATCTTTTAGAAATTAAACCAAAGCGATACAGTCCTCACGATACACGATCTCATCTGCAGAAACAATTTTTTTTTTTTTTTTTTTTTTTTATTTACCTGTTTTACATCATTGAAAAATTGCACACAACATTTGAAGAGCAATCAGAATGTCAGCTTTGGAAGCACTCATCTCTGTCACTGTAAGACTGAAATTGTGAAGTGGGAAGTTTGTCACGGTACTGAGAAATTCATGTAGTGTACTGCAAAGCATTAAAACACAAAATAAACAAAAAAGCTATTCAGCTGAACCATCAGAGGGACTCTAAAAAGTGGGGGGAAATGTAGTTGCCAGAGCAATTAATACACCTCTAATTTAGGGATGGGACTGGGTGTTTTCAGTACCACACAGTCAGGTTACAAAAGGCTGCTGGCCTCTTCTGCCAGCACACAAGCACATCTGAGACACGCTGAGGCACAAAGACAAAGCTCCCTGAGGGAGCCGCAGGAGAAACTCACATCACTTTCGCAGAGCGGTATTTGTAGGCTCATGTAATTCTTTCCTACAGCTTTGTTTTGAGATTCCTCAGACCTCTCCAACCACTATATTTATTAAATGCTGGTACTACCGTATTAACTAACACCACTGCTAGGGCTTTGTAGCCTTGTACCAGAAAGTGACAATGACTCCTTAGGGCACTACAGTGAGCTCTCCCATTTCAAAGAATCCTTCTCTACATTCATACACAGAGCTGTCATGATAAACAACTGAGAACAGAGTTAGAAATATTGTTGCCAAAATATTTTATTTATTCTTCTCCACCAGATCCTCCATAACTGGGAAAAAAACCCTAGTGGACATATCCCAGCACATGCTCTCTTCTCTAACTTTAATACCATCTTACACTTTGAAATGAAATAATAAATATATATCGGTTTAGGCAGTTTTTCCATTAAAAACCAATTTTACAACAATCAGTAGGTAAATGTAATTCACTTTCCTTTAAAAAGTGGTTCTTAGAGCAAAATGAGCAAAACTCAGCATCTGCTTTAAGAAAACCTAGAAGCTATTTTTAATTAAGATTTTATCCTTAAAAGTTTTTTTTTTTTCCAGCTTTCAGCTTTAGGAAATTCAAAAGCTGAACCTAAATAAAACCTAGAAAATCTAAAACACTGTATTGTGAGACAGCAGTCCTGGTAAAGTCCTAGTAGAACGGGCAGGTTTAAAAATAAATCAACTTCTACGCACCCTCTACTCACATTAAATGTCTAAGGCAGGATTAAAAAGGATTAAAACACCCACTCATATCTGGACTTTAAGCAATAGTGGTAGACTAAAACCACAGCTTTGTCTCAGATACAGATCGTGTTGAATTCTGCTTACACTCTAGTCATTTGTAAAACTTGAAAAGCAAGAAACCAGGACTGCCTAATTAGGCTTTCAAATTCACATTTAAGAAACCAACTGAGGGAGCCAAGTCTTGTAAAATACTGAATATTGCAGTTTCCACTGACTGACAGTCTCCTTCGAATATCTTGGAAAGTGAAATCATAGCAACTCTAACAGGAAAGTATGCTATGTGAACAGGGATTTTTCACAGTTGACTGAAATACAATTGCATCACTTGTACCCGCACAGTTGTAAATCGTGAAAGTAAGTTGATACTTGCATTCACACTCATCTCACTCTACACTGCAAGTTCATCTTGTGCAAAATTTCCTGATCTCTGTGATCTCAACACAAAAAGTGACAAATAGCCTAGCAAAGGGTAGATAATTACACATTAGCAGGTTACAAGAGGTCCATGATTAAGATTCTTTTTTCTTAATAAGCTATCAAAGTTTATACTACGTTGAGCTTGTTAGGGGAAAAAAAAAGTATTTAGAAAAGACAGTATTCAGGAATATAATGGCAATACTTACAATTGATCCTTAGGTTTTCTAGAGCCATGTAGAAGACTCAAGTTAAAGAAAGTAAAAAATTTCTATATAACAATTGGCAATTAAAATAAAGTAAAATAAAATAATCATATACTTAAATATCACGCTGATTAACTACAATTTGGAAATTAAATTTCAAATGTTTAGCTGGAACTAAATGACGTTAAATGTAGTCGGATGTAGTTTGCAATGTAACACTTGACTTTTGTCAGGTATATCGGAAAGAAAAGAGCGTAACCAGAGATCCTACTCAATAAAACAAGGTAACAGCACTGTAGAAATTACTGATGAGTTGATGACGGGACTTTTTCTAAAAAATACCTCTCAAATAGCAGTAGTAAGTTTCTCAAAAGTACCTGAGGTATTAAAGGGTTGCATTCGAGAAGGGACGGCAGGAGAGGCAACTTTTGATTCTGTCACTAATACACTCAGAAGTGACACCGCAGGATGTAGAATGATGCAGTTTTCACTTTGTCGTGGCTAAAGGAATCATACTTTGATCAGTACACAGATTCAAATCGGAACTTTAACCATAATGACAACAGTAAGAAGGTGTAGAAGACATTATCAAAAAAATAAAAATCAGAAAAGCAATACCTGCTGTAAAAGAAGCATTATATGAACTGTGTTCCGCATTGTTTCATGTAATGGTCATACATTCCGCTTGGCTTCTATTCACTGAGAAGTACATTGAACATGAAACCACAAAGGAGATACTACACCAGCGTGATAAGTCTTCTACCTTCCGGAGAGAACATTGAGAATACATATCTTGTTTTCCACAAAAGGATATAATAAGGATTTTCTAGCAGTAAGGAAGCCATACAGGCTTCTTTAATCATTGGGCGTGCCATTAATGTGCGTCTCCTCCAGAAGTGCTAAAGATAGGAAGTACAAACATGTATTAAGATAAAATCTGATTATTTAACTCCTTGATAACAAACAAATTTACGTACTCACATGATCCCCAGTGCCTGCCAAATGGATGCACACAGGTCTGTGCTTGCCATTCCATCTTCTGGGTATGATGAACTGAAATCTGTGAGAAACAAAGATCTATTTTAGCAAAGTAAGCATATCTATTTACTGCTGCGCCAGTGAATTTAATTTAAAAAAGAAAAAGACAGAATAAATTATTTTCTTAACTCATGCAGGCAAGCTGCCAGCAATGCAGCAGTATCATTTTTCATGAACACATCCAGCAAAGAATGGAATCCAAAAGTAGGACTGAATAAATGCCAAACAAGAAAAGGAGCCAAGCTGAAAGATCATGTTCCTAAAACAGATCGCTACTTCATCATCACAATTTAAATTTTGCAGAGTAGAGAAATGGAACTTCAGATGAAGAGCAGCCTAAACAAGTCCAACTAGCTCTCCTAGTCAGCATTGCTATTTTTCTGCTGAGAGCACAAGAGCTGGAATTGAAGATTAAGATGAGCAATCGATTTAAATTTAAAAAAAATAAATCAAAAACCCAACATACAACCCATGAAACTATTCTATACACTCAACATCAATCACTTAATGTCTTCTGCTGTTACTCAAGGTATCTACAGTGTAACTATCAAAAGAAAAAATAAAAAAAAGCCTTCTGAGCCACTAGTATTTTCCCCACAAGATGGAGCACTGTTACAACAGCAGCATTAATGCTTCGAAAAGTAATGTTCACACAATGTACAATGACCTTAAGGAAAATTTGTAAAGCATTTCAGAACTGTATCAACACTCTCCAGTGTAACAACATAATTTGACTACAAACTGTTAGAGAACACAGGTAAGGAAACTAGCAGCATACTTTATTTTTCAGTATGGTACTAATTAGTCAAATAATCGTAAGAGTTGCTTCCTCTAACCAATGGAGAGGTGGAAGAGAACTGGTATTGTGACTGCCAAACTTCTGGCATTCCTTAGTGTTACATGTTTACGTATACAGAAAAACATCAACCGCTAATAATGGTTAAATTGACAATGCCAGTATCAACTCGAGCTGACAAACTTTTTTATTTAAAGTTATTAAACAAAGTTTGGGAAAAAAATCCATCATGAAAGTTTAGCTTGAAACTAAAAGCACACAGAAATTACTCTCCCTTTTGAAATCCACTCCTCAACCCCATAGCAGTGTTAATGTGAAACCTGCAAAAATGCCATTAGGTATCTTCTGATGATTAAGGATCATGAAGCTTTCCAATGAGGCTGGTTTTTTTTTTGACTTGACACATAAGAAAGGGACCCAATTCTCTTGCAAGGATTACGTGAACTTAATCCTTCAGTACACATAGAATATTTTGTATACATTTGTATATATTGTCTACAATGTAGACGGAAGGCTGGAACAGATCCTTCAAATGTAATACAACATACTTATTTCATATAGCTTCTCCAGCTACATACAAATGAAACTACTTTTGTCCTGGCTACAGTACTCTTCATTTCCAGCATCCTGCTCATTTGGGAAACAAACAGAAAACTTTAAAAACCCCAGGCTATTACACAGCATTCTGCATTGATTTCTACACTCAAAAAAATTAAAAAAACTCCCCTAGCAAAGTACATGACTTGCTAGGGGACTTTATTTACACAGAAACTACCACATAAATAAGATATATTTTCACTTTTGAGATCAAAATATATTTACACACATTAGTACAAAACCAGTTTGAATTATTTGACAGATAAAACTACTTATAGACCATTCTGATTTGTCTGCATTACTAGTTTCAGAAAGGAAATAGTACTTGGTTTTTCTTACCTTGCTACAAGAGATTCCAAGGGCAGGACACCTGGGACATAATGGATCAATGGGGAAATGAAGTGCCCCTCAAGGATTTTACAATCAGATTGCTCCTCAACCTACAGAGAGGATGGGATGACAGTAGCATGTTTCATATCAGTGCTTTGAAAGCCAATCACTTAAAGTAGGAGAATTTGTTATAGGATAACAAATATTCTATTTCAAATAAAGGGATACACGTTATCAATGCAGTCAAAACATCTGTTTCCAACTTTGCTTTTATTAAATGACTAATTGAAGGAATCAAGGAATGATGTGTAATGCTTGTCTCACTTTAAATAAATTCCACAATGCATACTAACTTTTGAGCATTTTTCGAGCAATAAGACCTGGCAACCCACCACCCCAACCATTGTATTGCTGGGGAAAAAATAAAACAGTATCTGCACAGCCATTGCTTTATTTTCTCAGTTTTGTTCCACACTCTGCTAGTAGCCAATATGAAGGCTCATTTCCCTATCCCTTCCAACCCCATATAATATTTCTGGCATTGCCTCCTAATTCTATCCAGAGGCCAGTAAAAAAAATCCAAACCCAAACCAAAAAAGTAAACTGTAAAATATTTAGCTTGCCACAGCACTGACCACGAGTGCACTTCTTTGACTTTAGGACTACTCTTCATATCTGACTCCCCATTCCTGATTCCCCTTCTAGATTGAGAAGTCTTCAGGATAAAGACTACTTTTATCTGTGCACTACGCTTGGAAGCACAGGGCCTCCTTTCTCCGATCAGGAGCATTTGAGAACTCACACTACATATATTTCTATTGCCTCTTAAGGCCTTACTTCCTCTTCCCTCGTGAATAAATTCTGATGTCCTTTTCTTAATATAGAGCAACTGGGAACACCAGTAAAGTCAGTTAAAGCCTCCTGATAGAAAACTGGTGATCAGCAGAAGCTGACTGAACCTTGTTAGAGGTGCATTCAGCACCGCATTTCCATGCATTCCCTAACTCAAGCCCCCAGGTGCCAATCCCAGCAGCAAGTGATGCTGTGGTAACTGCAGACATCATAATTTGTGTAACAGCAAGATTCAATTTTTCTATCCTATAAAAGCAGCCTAGTAAGTATAAAGTTGATTTCACCTTCATACACCATCATGAAAATAAATTTACTTAAGCTGCATCTTGCTTTTAAGTACCTTGTCAATGAACACTGGGTAATCTTTTGAAACCAGCGTCTGGCATTTTTCCCTGTTTCCAATAATCTTTCTGAATTCAAATATTCTGTTGAAAGGAAACAAGTAGAGAAGATTCAACTTTTAATCTAAAAAAAAGAGAAGACATATACATATATATCTAAAATTTCAGAAGCTTAAGTAAGCCACAAAGAAAATAAAAGTAATGAATCCAGCTTTACACTTACAGATTAATCAGGCTATCATAGCGTATGTATATAAGAACGTTAAGTTTTGGAGTTTTCTAAAAAAAAAGATAAACTGCTTGCAGTTGCACAGTTCTTAAATATATTTTATACTTGGTAAGTTGGAAACATCAATTTTCAGCCATATTAAGACATAGCAGCCTCCCACACTTACACATCCTCATAGCTACATGGGGCAATACGGAAGGAACAGGTGAAAAACAGGTTGGACCACCAACATCAAAGCATAATTGCCAATGATTTTTAGTCTACGTGGAAGCGAATTACCAGCAGCACTTTGGGAAGTTCATGAATGACACAAACTGTAGGGTGAGGCTGACAGTCAGAAGGTAGGGTTATCACTCAGAGTGACCTGGATAAGCTGGAGGAACAGGTCAACAAACATCCTGAAGCTCAACAATAAAACTGCAAAATCTTGCAGCAAGGGCTGAAGAGCCCCATTCAACAACACAGACTGGGAACTTCCCAGTCAGCTAAGAGCTCAGCAGGAAAAGGCATGGAGGTTCTGGTGGACAGCAAACAGAACACGAGTTCGCAGCGCATCTGTCCTCACAGCTAGGAAGACCAATGGCCTACCCTCCGCACTTAGCAGGGCAGCCAGCTGGTCAAGGTAGGGGGGTTTGCATTGCCTGAGGAACAGAGGGCTAAAGGGTCAACCCACTTGTTTCCTTCTGCTACTTAGATGGGCTGCAGAGTCTTACAGGGAACACGCAACAAGACTCTTGTGAGAAGTATATGGTAGGAAGACAACAGGCAATGGCCGTGTGTCAAAACTTAAGAAACTCCTACTACAACACAGTGAAAGATTTTTTTTATAGTGGTTAAGCACCAGAGAAGATTGTCCAGGGAAACTATGAATAAACACCATCCTCAAGCAACTTTCAACACTCAAGTGACTTGAACCAACTAGGAAGTCAGCTTGGTTTGGATTGTATTTGGCTTGCATTTGGCTTGCATTTGGACTAGATGCCTTCAATACAGCCCTCTCAACCTTGCATACTCTATGTTAAGAATAACTTGCTCATTCTTACGTTTGTAGATACAAACAACACTACCTGTACAACTACAAGAGCAGAACTAGGCTGAAAGAACAGGAAAAACAGTATAAGAGGAATGATCTGTTCTCCTTCCCAACACTGGAGAAAACCAAACCAATAGGACAGAAAGAAAATCCAGTTTACCCTCATACCAAAAATAGCTCCACTGTATAGCCTTTAGCTTTTCTTATGCAGAACAGCAAAAACATTAAGTACTTCTGAGAGAAGAAAGGTAAAGGTATTAGGTATGAGGATGGAGGGTAAGCTAAATGAAGATATCATTTGCTTGACACTAAATTCTCTAAAAAGACCGTATTTATATATTTCCTCTGTGGGTAGGATCCTGAAGGCTAAATCATGCTTGTGTTACAGCATTTCAGTTCTTGATAATGAGCTTTGGATAAAGCATTAGGATATCAACAGTCACCACGTCAAGGGTGTGCAAGACTTCAGACCACATCTACATAGGGTAGTCTGTAATTAATCAGTCAATCTCAATTAAGAAAAAGAGTAATTTCTTCTAATGGAGCTTTACAGTGATCAGTTAAAAAAAAAAAAAAAGCCAAACACTGACACTGTTTCTAGTGCACACATTAGGGCATAATACTCCCTCCTCTCAATAGACAGTGTGCAGAATCAGGAGGAGGCAGTATTCTTCATCCAGGTGAAGCCAGGCTGCTGTGAACAGCTCCTCATCTTATTCCGTTTCACAGCAATACACAGAAAAAATTGCTCTTGCACTTTTCAGACTTTAAACACTCAAATGGATGAGGTGCCAAGTCACTTGAATCAGCTAAGAAGTTAGCTTTGTTTCAAACAGGGTTTTGGACTAGATGCCTTTCGATGCGAGATGTTGCATTTGGACTTACAAGCAAAAAATAACCTCCCGCTAACTCGACTGCTGTCCGTAGTGAACAAATTTTATTTCAGTTTTTTTCTTTATTGATTTCCAAATACATAAGAATTAGGTTATTAAGTACGGATTTATCATTTCCTATTTAAACACTTTATGATGCAGAATATATATATAGTCACTTAATTTGTAAACTGAACAAATGCAAGTGCTCAACTTGCACATTTTACTCTTAATAACTATAAAAAAAATACCAGCAAATATTTAAAAATTAAGAGGTACTACCATTTTTTTTTCTCCTTATTTTCAAGACATCTAAAAAGAATGCATTTACTAAGGGCTACAAGAGAAACTTCTGACCACACATGACACTTTTAAAGCTCGTTATTATTCAGAAGTTACAGAAAGCTTCCAAGATCATCCTGAATGCTAAACAGAATAATTCATCTGCAAAAAATCAGCAAGTTCTGTTTTCAGAAATCACTTTTAGAGATGCTGCCTGAAGTATGTTATCACATTGGACACAATACATTTTCCCATACAGAGCCCCTTGAAACAAACACATTTAGCAAATCCCTTTAAGACTTGCTATAAATCCAGTTCCTCCCTTGTTATTTCCCTCAACAAAACGATTTTTAACACGTTTGCAGGGGTTTTTTATATACAGGACAGTAAAATCATTGGTACTTCAATGGCTTATTTTTTCTTTTAGTACTGTTTATGCTGTTACTTTTTAAGAAGTCACCTTTTCAGATCTTCTGGCTTTCCCCATCCTCTGATGAAAAGTTTAGTGAGGAGAAGCTTTCTGTACAAGACATCTAATTTACTTACACCCATTAGCGGCAAACTGACATCTAGAAAAAAGAACAGGTAAAAAAACCAGTTTGTTAAAAGAGTTAATTTGAGCAGCAAGTTCATTGGTATCTGTATTTATGAAAATACAAATGATTTTATTGCAAGGAAAATAATCTTGATCTTCAGGTCAATTATTGGTATTTTAAACAAAATATAAGAAGCAGTTAATAAAAACTCTAGCTTTCTTAAGAAAATGGAATTTAGGGGTAGGAATTGAACATGTCTAATGCAGTGAGAAATTTATTACATAACTGATGACAAGCCAAACAAAGTGGCACGTAAGGTCACAGAAATACATCTTCAAGCAGTCCTAACCGTATTTTACTTTAACTTAAAAACAAAGACTGGCACTGACCCTTATCCTGTCAATCGAGTTCTGACTACAAAAACTTTTCAGTCAATATGTGTTTTGATAAATACATTGCAGCTGGAAGATGGAAACAAAAAGTCGTTTTTAACAACAAGAAGACTAGATCTCTAGCCACATGTAACTACTTACTTTAAAAAAAAAATAAAGAAGCTCCAGTCACTGATGCAGAGAAAGCTTATTTTTGTGAGCTTGTCTTCATCAGTTTATCTTCATCAACTTATATCCTAACTCTTACTTGGACCATTTCTTTCCAATTTTTGCCAGTTCTCAAACTCTTCAGGAAGTAAGTCGTACCATCAAAGTTCTTACCACCATCCTTTCTCTCTTGTGCAAACACATTAGCTCAAATACTCAAAGCCAACAAGTTTTTCAGCAAGCTGAATATTATTTTCAAAGCAATACTTACTGAAGTGAACAGGAAGCCCCTGCTGTGCTCTTCCAATGAGGAAAGAAGGAAAAAGAGAACAGAGAACTAAAATCTGGTTTCTTGGTCAGCAGGATACAGGTTATTCAATTAAAACAAATAAGTCCAAGGTCTGTGTACACCTACAAAAACAACAGACTTAATAATCAAAGACTTGGTTAGTATGTTACTTTCAACTACTTTCTAGTATTACCAGGTCGTTCCATAATAAATGGTCTAAAGAACTTGATCATACTCTAAAATAGTTGTGGTGGGTTGACACTGGCAGCACTGGCTTCCAGCAGCAACTTCTCACACAAGCCACCCCTACAGAGCCCCCCCTCTACCAATATCTTACCATGCAAATGCAATCCAAGAGTTCAATTTAATTATTTTTTTTTTAAATTTATTTTAGTCCTAAATTAATTTATTCTACCATACTTCAATGCCATCATTCTTAGAATAAGCTTGTCTGAACACAACCATTTCAAACTGTGGTCACATAAAAAAGAAATTTAGAAAGTGCTTTAAAACCTAGAGCAAGTTACCATGAAAAAAAGAAATTATAGAGAACCTGAGGTACTAGAATACTGGGACAAGCATCCTAGAAAGCCACAATGGTTCTACATTCAGTCACTACAGGTCAGAAATAAATTCCTAAAATCACCACAAAGTCAAAGCAAGGACCTTACATTTTAACACTGTAGAAAGTGTTAGTTACTACTCCACCAGTTCGCAACAGCTGCCTGTGTAATCTTATTATTCTGATCCATATCTGCTTGGTCTAACAGAATCACAACACGAATACAAGTTTCTTCCTTGCCCACTCTGGAGACATCCATTTAGCTCACGTGCTGCTGGGGTGTCACACGGAAAATGTTTGCGGCCTCTGCAAGGTCCTTCCTCTGCCTTTTGGAGCAGTGGGACAGTTGGGTATTTTCCTAGTGCTAGACAAGAACTGGGTGACGCAGACAGACAGCAATACAGAGTGAACCTTATACAGGGCTGGGAGGACAGTTCAGAGTGAGTCCACACAAGAGGAACTCTATGCTGTCAAAAGTATACCAAACCTAGATTTGCAGTTCTATCCATACACTGCTTACGAGTAATCGTGAAAGAAATTTTAATGAATGTTTTTATGCTTAACAAAGCAGCCTGCTGTGTTTTGTTTGATCGTTGGTTTCGGTGTTTTGTTGTGTGGTTTTGGGGTTTTTTTACCCTCTCTGAAATTAAAGCCAAGTCAAAGAGAAAACTGCAGGACGTTGATTTTACTGTGAGTTTGAATGCTGGCCTGATGCACTCTCTGCTGCACCCAGGGAATGCCAAAACAAGTTTCCAGACAAGAACATGATATTTAAATACAACATCGATTGAGGTGAAAGGGTTGTCTCATTCTGTATTCTACTCTATTGATTGGATAAAGACCCTAAAGTTAAATTCAGGCCATTCCAATTAATCAGATTCAAGATTAAACCACTCCTAGAAAGAGTACAGAAAACATGAACATCAAAAAATATTCCAAGCCCAGGAAGTATGTTGTAGAGAGCTTCTCAGAAATATTAATGCAATGAACTCCCACCTTCTTCATCTTAGTAACAAAACAGTAGGACATGCTCCAGTCACTGCCTAACGTCTACACGGAAAGACAATTACAAATACTTTCATTATCAGAAAAGGCAAATTCAGCTGCTCGAGGCTGAAGTTTTATAACTTAACTGCAGATATAAATAGCGCATTTTAGCAGTCAGAGCTTGGATTTAAGAATCAGCAGAGCTTGGTTTGGAATGTGACTGGATTTCTACCTCTTGCTACCACACATCCCATCATGATCCCTTTGTAATGCAGGTCAGCCAGAAAGAGAACCCAATAAAGCCATCTGCTGTACAGTTACACAGCCCAAGAAACAGTACCTGGGTTACAAATATCCAATGAGCCTACTGCTAACACAAGCTTTACATAATTGTTAGTTATGAACAGAAAGTGTAACAGACACAGGGGCACATTAAGTGACCCACTACAGTTAAAACCAGTATTGTAAGGAAAACAAGGAAACCTGGAGACAAATTGTAACTATGGTCTTTCTCTAGGAAGAGAGGTTTTCTTTGCTTCCAGAACCTTTATACCACATACTAATCAGACACTCTCGGTGTGTATGCTTATTGCACACAAACAGACAGAAAAATGTATCCAAAAATCCAGCACATAAAAGGTTAGTTATTCCTTCTTGCACAGGACATGTAGTGTCCGCTACTCTAAAAATACAGCTGAAAAGTAAATAAAGACTGTATTAAATGCCCAGACTGCTGCTACTATACATGCATATGAATCAGCTCCCACTAAGAAGTGAACCTCCTAAATCCAAAAAGATGTATCTATTTTATACATACATAGATATCTACACTTCCTGGCCCTGTTGTTTTTTAAAATAAAAACTGATGTCAGGTCATGCTGGTTTTTTTTTTTCTCGTTCTTTTCCCTCCAGCTGAAGGAGGACAGCTTACAAAAAGATAAAACACACCAAGCAGTCCCGGCGAGCAGTCGGAAACAAGCCCCACGACACCCTCAGACACAGCGGAGCCTGCGGGTAAACAAAGGGGCCTACCCCACAAGCCTCGCACCGACCGCCGAGCCACTGCCCACCTTCCCAATTCCTTCTCCCGCCCGCTCCGCACTTCGATATCAGCGGATGGCGAGCCTATCCCCGATGTTTACAGGTCCGAAGTGCAGGGTTCAACAGGCGGTGCCCCGCTGGCCCGGGGAAACCCCCCTGAGGCCACCGAGCCCTCGGCCCGCCCCGAGCGAGACCCGGGCGCTCCCCTGAGCGGCGGCGGGAAAAGGCGCGAGGCGCCCAACGGCCCCTCAGCGCCCTGAGGCGCTGGAGGGACACGGACACCCGCGCCTCCTCAGCCCGCCGCGCCTCCACTTCGGTGGCCGCCCCTCTCCAGGACCAGCGACGGGCAGCCCGCCGCGGGGAGAGGCGGCCTCAGCCGGCGGCGACGTCCCCCACGGCCGCGCACAGGGAAGCAGCCCAGCGGGGCACAGCCCGCGCTCAGGTGAGGGCCGCGCGGAGACCAACCGTCGCTTCTTGTGCCGGCGGGCAGACACCCCCCCCCCCCCTTCCCGTCCCCTCCGGTCCGCCCCGCGAAGGTCACTCACCCGTCGCCGCGGGGTTGCCGGTGCTAAGGCACCACATGGGCGGGCGCGAAGGGCGGGGAGGGAGGCGAGGGAAGGGCGTGGCCAGGCTCTCGCGCGGGCAACGGCACGTACGCAGGCGCTGAGCGGGAGGCGGGCGGGAGGGCCGCCTGGCCCCGCCCCGCGCACGTGACCGGCGCTCCCCGCCCACCCGCCGCTGTGGGGACGGGGCCCGCCCACCCGCCCGCGCGCGGGCGTGCGCTCGCGCTCCCTCTAGCGGCGGCGAAGGGCGAGCGGGAGGGGCCGAGGGTGGATCCTGTCACTTACGGGGACTCGGAAGCGGCCGCGACTGGGCTATGGCGGCCTCGGTCTGCGGTCCCGGGGTGGCTGCTGAGGGATGGGAACCTCTGCTGAGTCAAGGAGAGACGGCGGCGGCGGAGGAGGAGAGCAGGTAGGGGCTTGTTCCTTCCTTTCCGAGGCGCTGAGGAGACGGGCGCCGCCTGTCCCTGCCCGCTCCCGGGGCGGGGGGACTGCCCGCGTCCCTGGGACACCTCCCGCGGCTGACGGGTCCCTCTGAACCGCTGCGTGGGGGCTTTATCCGACGCGGAAAGCCCAAGCTTGAGGGAAAGTGCCCACCTGGGGAGCTGGAGGTGGGGCCACGGACCTTCCCCAAGCCTGGGTCGCCTGGATCGGCGCCGCCGCCCTTCCCTCGGCCTCTGCGCCCTCACGGGGTCTCGGGCCGGCGGCGGCTCCTCGGGCTGTGCCGGCCGCCGCCTCTGACAGGGCTGGTTCTGTCTGTCAAAAAACCCACAACAACAGCGAAGGGGGTCGCTTGGGAAGTTTCTAAAAGAGCATTAAAGTCGGTTGTCGTGGTGCTGAAGTCTAGGTGTTTAGTAGGACTTACGGTGTGTGGGCAGGAGCTGGTCGCTTGGTTTTTAGGTTCTGCCGGGGTAAGGATATGCTGTAACAGTGACCCTCGAAGCGTGCTGCTTCATTTAACTCAAATCATGAAAATAACCGAACACAACATACGCATGGCATAGGCGGGAGTTTGACTGGCTTTTGACATGGCATTTGACTGGCTTTTCCCTGGGCGTGATGGGCAATAACATCACGAAATACATTTAGAAACGTGGTTTATGCGGTTAAAGTTTCATTCAACCAAGATGCTTCAATGATGTAAACATTTCTGAAGAAATAAACATACGAATCGTGCTGCAGAATAGCTTTATTAGCTTTAGAATTGTGTGTATGCCTTAAATCTGTGTATGACCCCCATGGTTTAAGTGAGCGTGACTTTGTACAGTCATGGAACATGCCTTTGGCTGGTTCTGGTCAGCTGTCCTGGCCGTGCTCCCCTCCAGCTTCTTGTGCACCTGCGTGCTGGCAGATCATGGGGAACTGAAAAAATCATAGCATAGGATAAGCAGCAACTAAAGCATTAATGTGTTAACAACATTAATCTCACATTAAATGCAAAACACGGCACTAAACCAGGTACTAGGAAGAAAATATAACTCTATCCCAGCCAAAACCAGGAAAGGCCTATATAAACTATGTTTATAAGCTTTGTTCAGGTGTATATAACCTGGCTCTGCATCCTTTGGACAGAGATTATTATGTTTAGATTACTTCAAAACACAAAAATATAAGAACTATGAAATGGTCTTGGTTCTAAAAAAGTACATGGGTCTCAGAAGTGCTTATGGATTTTAGAAGAATAACTCGCTGCTCACAAGTTTGTAACTTCTATTTTAAATTATTTTGCAGCCTTCACAATCATCAGCAATATCTATTATTCACATTTTTTACATTATATAGTTATTTTCTCATTATAAGAATAGACTAGCCATACATTGTAGTCTAATCAATAGTTGTTCAGGTTTGGGGTATTTTTGCTTTAGAGTCACAGTTCTGAGAAGATGTCTGAGGTTTATGGTTTAATATGCACTTCTTAAAGACTTTATGTGATACCTGTGATGGTCCAAAGTACATACAAAGAGACTACAGAATTGAAGATCTCTCTAGATAAAGATTTCTCTGTGTAACACTTGAATGCAAAGGTTTGTGACAGCATTTCTGCTAGTTTTTTTTTTTATTTGTCAGTCAAATATTTTTCAGTGAAAAATCATCTTTCTTCTAAAATAATTTTGTATTCTTTGCTGTATGGAAGTCCATTCCTGCATAACAATTTACACAATTATATTGAGAGGTTTGTGAAAATACTTTCAGTGTCCTGTGGAAAAAACTAGAGAAGAATCTGATAGCTATTTCTTTCTCTCTTGACTTTTGGTTCAAAACCAGAGATGTTGTGGAAACACAAGACCATTATAAGAGTAGGTGGCGATCCATCTGGATTATGTATCTCACCATGTTTCTCAGTAGTGTAGGTGAGTAAACACAGGTGGGTTTCAATATTATTTCCTTAATGAATACATTTTTGGTTTGTGAATTACAGAGGTTTCTGGAGTTCGACTGCATAGCTCCTTTAATGCTACTGTTCTTTTATAATGTGGAAAGGTGCATTTTCTGATTTTTCAAAAGAGAGGCTATGACTAGCAAATCAATCAAAAGTTGTATTTAATAGTGTAAGTTAACTAATACTGTTTTGAGACTAAATGACATATTACGTAAATTTTTGTTTTATGGCTTTGTAGTAATTCAGGGTTAAAGGTAGTAGCAGGGAAAGTTTATTGCTCAGAACCAAAGAAAGCGAAGGTCGCACTGTTATTGTCCAAAGTGAAACTTCTAGAGAATGGAAATAGAAATAATGCTAAGTACTTAACATAGATTCTCACAAAGATCTTCCATCTTATCTATTTCAAAATGTGTATGAGAGCTTGTGTTCTCCTACGGGATTTTGCGTCTCTGCTGCAGAACAAATTACTGTTTCATTCCTAAATGACTGCCCCTGGAAACAAGACTCCTGTTGATTTTGACTTCTCGTGATTTTTTGTGGGTCTAGAAATTTTCTTGAAAATCACAGGATACTTAAGTGGTTTTCTAAAATATCTTTGATAAATTAATATGAATACATCAGAATATCAAGAACTTCTTTTTACTCTGGGGACCTTGCTGTCTTTTTGTAGGAAGGAAAAATCCCGTGCAGTTTGCTTGATGCATTAGCATTCTTTCCATAAGGGTTTTTTGTTTAGTGTGTACACACCTATAAAATGTCCTCTTAAAAATATTTCCTCCCATTAGGAGGAATTATCACTCCTTAAACAAGTATATAATATGTAGTTTTTTGATGTGACAGACTGATGCACAGTTTTAAACTGTAATAAACTTAGAAGCAGGGGAATGAACATATAACAACTGTTTCAGTAAAGGGAATTACTGATAAGCATGGCAAATAAAGTATCTTCAGTTATGTTTTTTACTGCGTTGCAGGTTTCTCAATTGTAATTATGTCTGTGTGGCCATATCTCCAAAAGGTTTGTAAATTTTTTTTTAAATTAATAAGAACAGAAAACTGCTCAGAAAATATGTAACACAAAACATGGCATTTTGTTTAGGGAAAGAAAAAGTAAAGAGCAGAGTGTAGTTGTAAGAGACTTATTTTGCCATCCTCTTGGACGGCTTTCATTATTTCCTGTAAAATCTGGTAGTTCATTTCCTAAATTGATACAGGTACATTATAATCCAGAAATGTTTGATTTTCCAATATAATTTCACTGTTTTCTTGCACGGTAAATCAGTAGAATGCATTTGTAGTGTTAAAATGTAATGCACAAGGTTTGTCTATGTTTTGGAAAAAAACCCAGAAGCTAATGGTAGAAATTGCTCTGTAAATATCAGATTGTTGCATTTAGACCTTTTTGATAGTCTTAACAGAATTGCTTGTGTTTCTGGACAGTGTTTTTTTACTTATTTTTTTATTTCCATTTGTTGCAATCTTGTTAAAAGTGGCATTAAAAAAGGTATCTAAAACTTTACTGTAATCTGTCTAAGGATTTTATTCCTCCTGGAACTGTAAAAGACAGTTTCCAATGCAAATTTGGGAGAGCATATTCCGGGCAGAGGTAACCCCAGAGGCATAGTTAAAATTGAGGTGGGTGCTGAATTCCTGGCAAAGAAAAGAAAATATATCATCAGCTGTGTAAATCCTGACAAATTCAGGCATGTGCCAAGACGACTTCAGTGATTCCTTGCTCCTGGCATGTAAACCGTGTACTGTACTGCTTAAGTCATGCCTGTAGCCTACAACATCAGCAGTGCTGTATGAAAACTCTTCGAGTTTGCCACAAGTGAGCCATTTCCAGTCTCAGAAGCAAAGCGCTTTTGATTTGTTTGGTGCATTGTTGGAGGCAGTTACACAAGGTTTATTGCCCCAGACAAAGTACTATGTGAAAACAACTGCTTCTGAGACCCAGAGTTCTGTATTTATATTAAACACCGCACAACGCCATGGAGATTCACTAACTTGTTTAGCGGTAGCTGAGGCTTGACAGGGCGTTGCGTAGTGCCCTGTGCCCTCAGAATTACAGAGCAGTCTTACGTATTCCAGGTACCATTTCTAAAATGGTTTTGTTGATGTTATAAAATATTGTAACACTTTACCCGTAGAACTGATTAAGTTGTTCCTGCAGATTGATCCTACAGCAGATGCGAGTTTCTTGGGCTGGATTATAGCTTCATATAGCATTGGCCAAATGGTTGCCTCTCCTCTGTTCGGCTTGTGGTCGAATTACAGGCCAAGGAGAGAACCTCTCGTCATTTCAACTGCGATTTCGGTAGCTGCGAATTGTCTTTATGCCTATGTCCACATACCTCATTCGCACAAGAAGTACTACATGCTGACTGCACGTGCACTTGTGGGATTTGGAGCAGGTAACCACAGCAGAATTTACACTTCTGAAAATTATTGAAGTCTATGTGTTGTGTAAGATAGTGAACATGATATTTTAATATGAGATTTACCATTATGTGAATGATAATTTATTAATTAACAAAACAAAGAGTTGACCAATACTAGTTTATTAAATTGCATAATTGTGCAGTTGTGTATAAATAGTAGAATGGGTGCTGGATTCAATTTTCTTGCAAAATAAGAACCTGTTCCTCCCCGTTTCCCCCAATAAATCTGAGTAATTTTAGAATATGTCATGGTATTTACATGAATAATTTCTCAGTTTTTTTTTTTTTTTCCAGGAAATGTGGCTGTAGTTCGATCATATATTGCAGGTGCCACTTCTCTTACAGAAAGAACAAGTGCCATGGCCAATACCAGTGCCTGCCAAGCAATTGGCTTCATATTAGGACCAGGTACAGCATATCTTCTTTTCTCACTTCTCTAGTACTTTTTAGGATTAAATTGGGCACTGGAAGCTGAAATTCTCCACAGCTGCGTGTTGGGGATTATAAGGTGCAGTTTGTCAGTGGTATTAATACATGGGATCCACTCACATGTACTTGTGTACACCAATATAAATGAAATACTCTAGTCTAAAGAAATTCTGGTTGTTTGTAGTTCAAAAATAGCTGGTTTGGATTGATGGCTGCAGGAAAATCAAGATCCAAAATGCTTTTTCTACCAGTATCCACTAAGTTGTCTATGCCCAGTTGCATTTTGTTCATGGAGAAAGGAATTTAACATTATTATGCTTGGGCAAACATTTCCACCTTTCCAAAATGACTGAAAATTTCGCCTTTTCCTCATGTGTTGTAGAAAATAACATCCAACAGATCTTTCTGATCTCGTAGTGGTGATCACAACATCTCCACATTGGCAAAGATTTTAAGACATAGCACAAGTATTACAGAGACCTAAGGGAAGGAAGAGCTCAAGGGATGTTTGTTAGATCAGGCATAGCTGTGGCTCTGTCTGCTTCATGGGAGAAATGCATTAGACTTGCCTTGTGTTCTAAACAGAGACCAAGTAGTTTTCTGGTTAGTCAAGATCCCATGAGTATCTATGAGTTTATCTAGAGTAGGATTCTCAAAAAGTAAAAAGCTTGATAGGTGTAATACTTGAATTTTACATAGCAGTTAGAAAAACTTTGCTTATCCGGTTTTATATGTATATTCTATATGAGTTCCAATATTTTCTTCATGATTCTCAAGATTTTCTTAATGCATTTATCTTTTTAAGTTTTTCAGACATGTTTTACACTTATTGGAGAAGAAGGAATAACGTGGAAGTTAATTCGTCTTCAGCTGAACATGTATACAGCACCAGTTTTATTTGGAGCTCTCCTAGGAGTTATTAATATTATTCTCATCTTTGCCATATTCAGGTGATCAAGTCGAAAGTCTATCTTATTTTAGTGAGTGGCCTGTAACAAGTAATAGGCTGCTCAGAAAGATGAGTAATAAGCCTGAAATCTGAAGCCCTACAATTATAAGATGTTAGTTGTTTTTCAGGGTTTTTACCTTCTTTAATACATACCTTTTTCATTATGCTCATAAGTTATCCATAGTCATGTTACGGCTAGAATGTAAATTGATGGAAAAAGTTAGAGCTGTTAGAGTATTAGCTTAGGTTTAATATATTTTAAACATTGTTGGTTTCTGCCTGTGTTTTTTGTCTGGAGAGAAATAAGGTTGAGCGGTGGATGTGGTCTACCTTGACTTCACTAAAGCATTTGACACAGTCCCCGACAGCATCCTTGCTGCTAAACTGAGGAAGTGTGGTCTAGACTCTCGGGTAGTGAGGTGGACTGCGAACTGGCTAAGGGGAAGAAGCCAAAGAGTTGTGGTCAATGGGGCGGAGTCTGGTTGGAGACCTGTATCCAGTGGAGTGCCTCAAGGGTCGGTACTGGGACCAGTATTATTCAATATATTCATCGATGACTTGGATGAGGGACTAGAGAGTACTATCAGCAAGTTTGCTGATGACACCAAGCTGGGAGGAGTGGCTGACACACCAGAAGGCTGTGCTGCCATCCAGCGAGACCTGGACAGGCTGGAGCGTTGGGCGGGGAAAAATTTAATGAAATACAACAAGGGTAAATGTAGGGTCTTGCATCTGGGTAGGAACAACCCCAGGTTCCAGTATAAGTTGGGGAATGACTTATTAGAGAGCAGCACAGGGGAAAGGGACCTGGGAGTCTTGGTGGACAGCAGGATGACCATGAGCCAGCACTGTGCCCTTGTGGCCAGGAAAGCCAATGGCATCCTGGGGTGTATTAGAAGGGGGGTGGTTAGTAGGTCGAGAGAGGTTCTCCTTCCCCGCTACTCTGCCCTGGTGAGACCCCATCTGGAATACTGTGTCCAGTTCTGGGCCCCTCAGTTCAAGAAAGACAGGGAAGTGCTGGAGAGAGTCCAGCACAGGGCAACTAGGATGATGAAGGGAGTGGAGCATCTCCCTTCTGAGAAAAGACTGAAGGAGCTGGGGCTCTTTAGTTTGGAGAAGAGGAGGCTGAGGGGTGACCTCATTAATGTTTACAAATATATCAAGGGTGAGTGTCACGAGGATGGAGCCAGGCTCTTCTCGGTGACAACCACTGATAGGACAAGGGGTAATGGGCTGAAACTGGAACATAAGAGGTTCCGCTTAAACTCGAGAAGAAACTTCTTCTCAGTGAGGGTGACGGAGCCCTGGCACAGGCTGCCCAGAGAGGCTGTGGAGTCTCCTTCTCTGGAGACATTCAAGACCTGCCTGGACACGTTCCTGTGTGGCATAGTCTAGGCATTCCTGCTCTGGCAGGGGGATTGGACTTGATGATCTTTCGAGGTCCCTTCCAATCCCTAACATTCTATGATTCTATGCTTCTATGAAGGTTCTTTTGTCTGTAGGGTTCTCACTGTCTGTGTCCTTCATTTAAGAAACCATGTATGAATTAAAACATTTATTAATTTTTAGAGAGCATCAAGTGGATGACCTGGGACGGCCATTCAAAAGCATAAATTTTGAAGGAGAAGGTATCTATCTTTTCTGGAAAATTTATTCTGTGATGATGATTTTGAAGTTCTGTTGTTATAAACAAGCATTTAGAATAATTTTAAAGTCTGATGCACTGGGATCTTGAAGTGGAAAATAGACTACATCTCTTTCTAACAAGTCTAGAAATCACTTCATGCCATGTTTTGTCCATAGTGCTGTCTGGCAGCAAAGGAAAAAAAAAAAAAAGAATAGCAATTATATGGATCCTTCCAGATTTTCACCCTGACCGTCTCTTCCAGGATTAAGTGAATAGGGACATCCAAAAAATCTCCCTTCTACTCTGCAGCCATACTTGTCTTTTTTTCTGTACCACGCTGAGTAATATTATTATTGCACACCTGCTTTCACATACAGTATCTTATTAAAAGGTGTATGTTGTATGGTGAGATTTAAGAACAGTAATTGCCACGTAACAGTGCAACAGCTTATCCTCACTATATACCCTTTTTGTACTCAAGTTCAAATTTTTTGAAGTGTGAGTATCCTTTTCACTGGAAGAATAAAAAGTATCTGAAAGATGGTCTTAAACCTCCTTTAAAATCTGTGAAAGTTATCAGTTTCAGTATTGTATTAGTTTTCTGTATAAAGGGGGAGCTCTGTGTGTGCATGACACGTGGGTGCTTCGTGTATGAGAACACTTCACCCAGGTTAAAGGAACAAAGTCTCTGTGGTGATGCAGAGAATCCTGCCGTTGTGTCCTTCTGACTTTACGAGAGGAGCAGAAGGTATTTTGGTTTCCATTGTCAAGATTTTTCAAGAAATTTGCTTATTTTGCTGTCACTCAGGACTTGTCAGGCCCAGCATTACAGTGGGACAACAGGTGGTATAACCAATTTGGAAATAAATTTCCCTCATTGTCAGAGGAATTGAAATGTCAACTATTCCGTTTTGTATTAAAAACATTACACTTGGATTGTCAAAATATAATTGCCTAGCTGCCAGCCGACCTGCATGTTAAATAGTTAACAGAGTAAGGAAATAATTACTGTTTGTAATTTGTGGTGGTGTAAAAAAAAAAGCTCAGTTTGCAGTTTAGATGATTCTTTTGCTGTGTTACAGAAAGTGCTGTTCTGGATCGGGATGCAGAAGGAACCATTGACCATGTTGCTGTGGTTGCAATAAACGTCCTTTTCTTTGTCATCCTGTTTGTGTTTGCTGTCTTTGAAACGTAAGTTTGTCTATTTTCTCTCAAAATACTTAAACGTGGCATGTAGTTAGACTGGATGTGAACAGAGGCTTTTCTGTTGCACACATTTTCTTAACCATACTCTTCAGAAATAGAAGTCCAAAACCACATACCATCACATGGGTGTGTACTGATAGGGAGTAAGGAATTAAAGGTCAGTAAAAACTAAAAATGTCAGCATAAGGTTTGTAGTACGTGAAACACATTAATGTAAGATGGACGACTGAATGGATGCAAACCCATATCCTCAACTTTTTAACTGTTTTTAAAAAACAGTAACTTCACTTGAGCTACTTAGAATCTTGAGAGAAAACTGTCTTCAGATGAGCACGTTTTTCTATACTTTGTTTCAATTTTGTGTAATTTCTTTGTATGATTATGATTAGCTCCAAAAGCTCCAGTGATGCTCTTAGTAGTGATTATTTCAGTAATGAAAACAGTTGTTTCAGTTAATGCAATTGTGTTCTTAAATACACTATTTTATGTGAACTTTTTTTTACCTAAAGAGGTATCTTATTCATTCCCAAATTTTCTGTGTATAAGAGGAGAAGTAAATAATAACAACATTACCTCAGACTGAAGTACTTCCTTTTATTAGTTTATAAAATACTTTGGGGATGTAAGATTTATTTTGTGAGTTGAGCTCTAACGTAGGTAGAATTTAACAATATGTCTCTGTCTTAATTGCATTATTTTTAGAAAACTGAGTTCCTAGAGACAGGTTGTTTGCTAAAACTGTAACGATATTAAATGTTAATTATTTTATAGTCACAGGCCTGATTTTTTTTCTTTATTATTATTGCTTAGCTTTAAATCCATCATCCTTTCATGAAATAGATTAATAATGTGTCAGAGTATGGCTGGTGGAATGCAGTTGTGAATTTTGTCTGGTGGATTTATTTTTAGTAAATGGTGCATAACAGAATTTGTTTATAACTAGCCTCTGTTTTCTGATAGGTCTGTCAGGAGGAAAGGCTTCTATAGCACTGCGTTTGATGTTTGGAACAATTTGTGTATGGAAACAGCTGTATAGAAGAAGGCTTTTTTAAATCAATGTCGCTTTGTTCTGTCAATTCAGTATAGCTACTCCGTTGACGATGGACATGTATTCCTGGACCAGGAAAGAAGCTGTTTTCTATAATGGAATAATCCTCAGTGCGGTTGGCATTGAATCGGTTATTGTTTTCATGGTGGTTAAAACATTGGCTAAAAAGTAAGTTTTTGGAGTTTATCAGAATGTTGTTACTTACGTTAGCTAAGCCCATCTGCATTACTTATATCTTTTACTTGTTAATGAATTTGGGTTTATTATGACAATGAAGTACTTCCAGCTGTGATGCTGTGGTTGTTCTATATTCTGTTAACCCCCTTCCTTGTCAGTCTTCTGCCCCTGAGTCACAAGAGGAACAAGTTTTAAATTACTTTGATTTTGCAATTTTGTTGCAGATGTTTTGGTCAGTGTCGTGGGTTGACCCTGGCCGGCCGCCAGGTACCCACACAGCCGCTCACTCACTCCCCCTTCACTGCTGAACAGGGGAGAAAATATTTTCAAGGGTTCAGGGTTTTGAGATAAGGACAGGGAGATCACCCTCATTTACCGTCCCAGGCAAAACAGACTCAGTTTTGGGGAAATTAGGTACATTTATTAAAAGAACTAATCAGAGAGGAGTAGTGAGAAGTAGGAAAAAGCAAACAAATCTTAAACAGAGCACCTTCCCCCCATCCCTCCCTTCTTCCCGGGCTTAACATCAATCCCGGTTTCTCCACCTCCTCCCCCCGAGCGGCGCAGGGGGACAGGGAATGGGGGCTGCGGTCAGTTCATCCGATGTTGGTCCCACCGCTTCTTCACTCCGGGGGAGGACTCTTCACTCTTCCCCAGGGCCGTTGTGGGGTCCCTCTCACGGGAGACAAGCTTCACGCTCTCTTCTCCGCGTGAGTCGTCCCACGAAGGGCAATTCATCACAAACTGCCCAACGGGAGACACCTCACGAGGGGCAGCCCACCCCTCGTGAGTCTGAGGCGCAGTCCTTCAGGGGAAACTGCTCCAGCGTGAGCCACCCACAACGTCCCAAAAGTCCCACCGGCCAACCTGCTCCAGCGTGGGCATTCCCTCTTCCACGGGCTACAGGTTCTGGCAGCAACTTGCTCTGACGTGGGCTCCCCACGGGCTACAGTCCCCTTTCAGGCATCCACCCACACGGCGTGGAGTCCTCGGTGGACATCTACGCGGTGATCCTCACGGTGGACTTCTGCACCTCGCCCATGGGCTGCAGGGGGACAACCCGCTTCACCATGGTCTTCACCACCGACCCGGGGGACTCCTTCTGCTCCAGAGCCTGGAGCTCATCCTCCCCCCCTCCTTCTTCACTGACCTTGGTGTCTGCACAGATTCTCACTCCTCCATCTCTGTTCCAGCTGTCATGGCGCAGTTCTTTTTCCCGTTCTTAAATATGTTTTTCACAGAGGCGTTCCTCTGCGATCACCTTACTGATAGGCTCAGCCTTGGCCAGCGGCGGGTCCCTCTTTGGAGCCGGCTGGCATTGGCTCTATCAATCTCGGGGAGCTTCTAGCAGCTTCTTACAGAAGCCACCCTGCAGCTCCCCCGCCGCCGAAATCTGGCCAGGCCAAACCAAAACAGTCAGGCATCTTTTCAACAAACTAATGGGTTGTCTCATTAGCACTTTCATAAATTTTACTTGAATTAAATTATATATTTAATTGTATTCTTATTGTTTCATAGGACTGGTGAGCGTGCCATACTCCATGGAGGCTTAGTGATTGTCTTGGTTGGATTCTTTATCTTACTGCCTTGGGGGAAAACACTACCAAATATCCAGTGGCAAGGTATAATTCAAGTTGAACTGAACTATTATTGTAATGTTTTACTGAAAGCTTTTTACTGTATTTTTTTTTCTTAACGACATGCATAACTTGCTTCTACAGAAATAAAGAATAACTCCATTCCCAGAACCGTTTCCACGGAAATGTTAATGCCTTTCTGGGGTCTGCAAGAGATGCAGCCTCCATCTAACCACACTGTGGAACCCGTGGGCTGCCCTGTCTCACAGTCCTGGTGCCTTAATACTCCGATGATCTATCTGGCCCAGTATATCAGCTCGGACATCCTCATAGGATTGGGCTATCCCGTGTGTAACGTCATGTCCTACACTTTATACTCAAAAATTCTAGGACCTAAGCCTCAGGTAAGCATGATGCTTGTTTCATTTGCTCTCCTGGGCTTGAACCCTCTTCATTAGAATGAGGGATCCAGCTAAAATTTCTTTTGTCCTCAGCCGACGTACAGTGCGGTTCAACCAGGGCAGAAGTTTCCAAGAAGTCTTAATCTTTTTTAAAATCCAAGGCAAATCCCTAGAGGGATTAGAAAGCAAGGCCTGTACTGTAAATTTATGGCAAATGTTACACTGTGAAAATTTCAGAACAACTAAACCTGAAGCTTGTGACTTTGACAGCTGTTCTGGAAGACTCATTTTTCTAGCAACCTTATATACTTGGAATATCAGTACAGAATAATTTTCCTCTTACTAAGTATATTAGATAAAGAACACAAAAGCTATGATACCTCCAGTTACTGGTATTTTGCAGTAGTGAAACACATACCAAGCTGATACTACTGCTTAACAAAGAAATCTTCATTTTTCACCTCTTATTGTATTCTTTTTTTCCATTTTGCTCTGAGAGTCTAAATGCTTTAAGCCAGAACAGCTTTTTATTAGAAAGCTATGGAGTATGGAGCTCATTGGAGCCTTTGAATTAATGCTTACAGAAGCTGAGCAGTGCTCTTGGAAACAAAGGACTCGGTATATTAATGAAGAAAGATAAGCACTTGTTTAAACACTTCTATATTTTCTAATTAGGATAATTGGTGGGAATTATTGGCTAGCCAAATAATTCCTGTATCACTAACATAAGCTTTTGGTCTTCTGTAGGGAGTCTACATGGGATGGTTAACGGCCTCTGGAAGTGGAGCACGAATACTTGGGCCTGTTTTTGTGAGCCAAATATACACTCACCTTGGACCACGCTGGGCTTTTAGCTTAATCTGTGCAATAGTTGTAGTCTCTCTCTTACTCTTGGAAATAGTATACAAGAGACTCATTGCATTTTCTGTCAGATATGGAAGGATGCAAGAAGAGACTTGTTAAATATGTATTTAAAAAAAAAATAATGAAAACCAACCAGAAATAATACTTAGTTTATGACTACTTTTTAATGAGGAGCACCTAACTGCTGAGCTTGTTGGCTGTATGCTAAGAACTGTAGATGGGTACTTAACAAATTGACTGAACACGTAACTTGCTCACATCCTAAGAGGGTTGTACCTGCTGCCACAGAGCTTTTGTATTCTGCTTTTGTAGCAGCAGAGGAAGAGGTCTGAGTGAGCTCTATGAATACAACGGCAAACTTGAAGTGGGTAGAGTTTAAATGATGCACCTGTGCACTGAATGCAGCTGCGAAGGTCACAGGTTACGTGCATCCTTTCCAGAAAGAGATGAAAGAAATATTTATCTTGATTCTGTGAATCTTTTATAACTACAGGATTAGTTGAGCTGGCACACTTTGTATGTAAACATCACTACTTAAGTGAACCTCCCCGTGTTTGTTAGCTTGTAAGCACTGATTGATACAAAATATCTCGCTCTGCAAGTTGTGTACAGAACGTCTTTTACAGGATTTCAGATGAAATGTGGCAGAATTGTGGAGGAAGGTAGGTGGCTGCTTCACAAGCAACTGATGGGGGATTTGGGTAAATTTTGTTTCGAGGTACTGAAAATCACAGCTTCAGTGACTGTGACGTGAACTACACTGAACCATGGGTGGAATTTTTCTTTACTGTTTTGCTGAATGCCTTTGTGTAGCAAGAAAGAGAACCTGCACGGAGCTGAAATATGCACAGCTCTTAACTTTACTACAAGAAGGAAGTACTAAACATGATAGTTTACACTTTGTTGTTTGTGAGAATTAATATACTGTGCTGAGCACCCAGTGTTTTAATGTCAAGTAAAAAGGAGGAAGCTGGCTCCTTGAGTTTTACTATTCTCTGTAGACTTATTTTTATTTTGATAATACAGTATGAGAAACAGGAATTTACAATGTTTGAATCATTAAGTGTTGATTTGAAAAAGTGAAATAATATTTTTCCTTAATAATGGAGCCTAAGCTCATGTATACGGGTTAGTTTTATCTGTTTCAATACTACTGAGGAAAGTAATCTGGAATAACTCCAGTGTGAGAGTTCTAGCTGCTGCTTACTGTGTCTCCTATGTGCTGCTTACTGAATTTAATAAATGTAATTAAGTATTCCTCTGTTCAAACACTAAAAGACTACTGAATTAAAAGATTATTTTTTTCAATACTGACTAAAAGGAATAAGGAAGTTTTATTTTCTTTCGAGCTGTGCTGTTGCAGAATCACAAAATGTTATGAGAAAGGACTTTGCTTTTATATGCTAATTCACAATAAATGGTACCAGAAATAGTATGTTTTGGTGTTGAAAACAGACTGCAAAATGAAGGGCTTAGAGTTACAGTAACTGAAAGTTACTTTAGTCATAAGAAATCGGTGTTATTTCAAATGCAACAAATGCGAGTTTGCAAAATGGTTAAGATAATTAGGATTTCATGTCCTGCAGCTCAGTTGGTGCTGAATGTTAGGGCCAAGTATAGACACAGGGATTTTATTACTGTTGTTTGTTATGCTAGCTGACTTCCAACTTAAGAGTAAAATGTTTGGGTACCAGGAAGGATTATTTTACCTGTAACTTAGTTAAAGGGTTAAGTATAAAGCTAGATTCACATCTGGGCTGCAGTGAATACCTGCAGAATACAAAATATCCCTAACACAGATTAGCCCGTGCACATTAATATGTTTATATAGTGATGATACTAAGAGAGCAAAGTTTGCAATTCTTAGGCCACAAGAGCTGTTTTTGTGTTTCGAGGTCAGCTGTTGTTTTAAGCTGCGGCTGGCTTGTTACTGCTTACCATCCTCTCATTCTCACAAAAAGATGTTATTCCACAGGTAGGTCTTGTTTTTTCTTATTATTGTGGTTGTCAGTGTAATGTAACTTCACTTAAGTCACACTGTTCCTTAGCAGCAGATTCTTGTTTCTAAGCATTTGTGTCTTTTTTTCTGGTTTCGATCACTTAGGTTTCCTTCAACTATTTCCAGGTTCAGCTTGCACATCAAACTGGATTATATTTCATCCGAAGTAAAGAGTATTGTTGATAACGCAAGTTTTTGACATGCAGTGCTGCGTTATCAAGGTCGACTTGCTGCTTTAAAAGTCAGTTGATTTAAGATGAAATTACTAAAAGAAAATGTTCTTTTGATGCTTTATGCAAGAGCATATTTGTATCTACAGCTGTATTCAAAACACCTTAAAGTCTGCACAAACTTGAAGTCTGTACAGACTTGAAGCAAAAGGCTTAAAAAAAAAAAAAAGCAGCTCCTAATATATGTCTATTTCAAACTGAACTTAATACTTCTGAGGAGAGGGCTCTCACACCATAACTTGAACATGAAACAAATAAATACATCTGGACAATTACCACTGCATTTATTCTTTTTTTTTGGTATAAAATGCTTGTGCAGGGTAGGTAAAGAAGTTGCTACAAAAAGTAAAAACCATTATAAAACATATACATATTTACATATATTATTTGCAAGACTTAAAAATATAAGTTATTTACAAATGCAAACACTTCAACAGCACACATGCATTTTTCTTGATTGTTAGCACTGAGTAAGCAGTGGGGAAAGAAAAAAAATAAAATTAACAGATGCAAATTATTTCCAGAAAGTTGATGCTATCTAGAACTAAGTTGCTCAAAGTTTTGCTTGAGCAAGCTGATCCAAACATTTTGGGGAAAAACATGTTTTGTATGTTACTTTACAAGAAATTTGCTACACAAAGAGACCAACCCTTCCTTTCCTATTTTTTTTTAACCAGCTTTTGGGAGAACTTCTGATAAACTTAGTAAGATCAGTCACTTCACTCGAAAGCCAGTGAGTGAGTTTATTAAGCTCTTGTGTCCTGACACTTGCTTTGCTTTAATCAGTGGGGACCAGCTGGATTGGTAAACATCACAAGAATAGAAGACAGACAGTGCAGCTTCTCTTTGATGTACTCTGGTAACTTATCATTTTCTCCATACCTAGAAAGGCAAAGAGACACAGAAATATTTAGATGCTTCAAATAATACATTTTATTTCAGGACATAATTTCAAAACTGCCCTGTAAGTAAACAAACAACTAAGTTAAATTTTTAAGTACATCTAGACACTTGAACTGGAGCTTGACAGCTTAAATAGAGGCCCCACACCCTGTACGTATTTACCTAAACACAGCCTTTCAGGTAAAGACAAAGATCTAAACAATGTTTAAAGATGCAATAATAACTAGACAGACAGTGTTGTCTCTAACTTTGCAGAGGAAACATGTTAATGAGCATCTGTATTGGTGTAACAAGTGCCTAGTGTCTAGAAGATGGACCAAACTTCACCTGAGCACTTCAGGTCTATGAATCAATGTTCATGTGCTACCTCCTTAATCTAGCTATGTCTTGGGTTAAATTATAAAAAAAAAAAATAAAATATCAAAACCTTGCTTTACTCCCCCTCTCTCTATTAAATACTACACATAAATAGTGGCTATACTCCTGGCTTTTTTTATTCATCTGTTAACCAGAATTCAGTGAAAGCTAGAGGTGTTTCTCTACTGTTTTCATGGTAGTAACAACTCACCTGGTTGTCTGTCCTTCTGGAGATGTGTAAGTGATGGAAGAAACACCTGCTTGGGCTACCAGTTGGGATCCATCATTAAACTGAACCCAGACTGCTCCACTGGTCAGCTAATGAGAGAAGTGGCATTACAGTTTGAGGACATCAGATAGAGAATTACATACCTACATACCTACATGTGTTCTAATAATTCAATCTGGAAGTTTTTCAGCATCGCTGAATTGTCTTAGGTCAGTCTTATCAATATAAAGATGGAACATATACCGACTTCAGAATAAGTAGTCTCACGCAGTCGCAAGAATCTGAATACTCAGCTTTAGTCATCCTTTACCATGAGACTTAAGAACTACCTTTAGCTTAACCACTCCAGAACAATATTTAAATAGGACCAAACATAAAATACAAGGCCCATTTGTGAAAATTCACAGCTATATATACCTTTGGAAGTATTTCTTGAAGTTTGCTGTTAGGATAGGCTAGAATCTGGATAGCAAAAAAGCATTTACATCTAAAGCTGGTCCCAACAAAAAACAGAGGAAAAATTTCTCAGTAAGCAGTTTCTCCTGTTGCATAGACAGATGGATTCTTCTTGTAAACATGCGTCTGTTAAAACCACTTCATTGTGACACCTTCAGTGTCACAGCTACCTCAGTGAACAGACAAAAGTTTAGCAGCTTCCATTTCTTACTAGAGTCAAATTTAAAGGATACAAGACAGTGAAATAGGCAATAATCACCACCATAGGAAAATTGTGATAACTGAAATAATGAATGATTGCTTTAGTTTCTTCTACTTAAGTAAATACCATGGCTAACTACCTAAGACCCTGACTTGGAAGGATCTTTCCACATAGCCATTTTGAGATTTAAACTGTAGCAGAGCACACAGAACGTAACCCTCACAAATCAAGTTTAAAGTTGATGACTTAAAAATATCTCAAGTTTGACTGGAAGAGGGAGCAGATTTCCCTCCTTTATCAATATGTATTTCTCACCTGAGAAGCCCAACCAACATTTTTCACAAAGACAGATTTTAGAAGTTGCGCTGAATTGGGACTGCACTCCGTTTGGTGAACAGAGGAGCACGTAGTTTCAGCAGGGTTAGTCATAAATGTAGACTTCTCATACGACAGCACCTAAAACCCAGGAACACACAGTATTAGCAGCCTTAGTGTTAATCAGACTGGTTGTGTACCAACTATAGTGGCCAACTACCACCTGTTTTAATCTCTGTATACACAGATTAAGCCTATATGCCTCATTAAACAGCATTACATTATAAAAATGCACAGAATTTCCTATGTATCAGTATTAGAACCGGTTTCTTGCCATTTAACTGTAGTAACAAAGGAACTGTTTTCCCTAAGCAGACTTATTCTACCTAAACCCCACTTTTCCTTATTTGACTGTCAGAAACCCCTGCACATCTTGAGTAACAATGTTAGATTTGGTTCCAGAAATGTTCAGCACAGGTTATATCATCAAATAGTCCTCATTCAGATGACCATTTGGCCAGTATTTTAAAAAAACATGGACATAAAAATTAACTGGAAACTAGAACATTAAACAATAGAACGAGTTCTATAGCACATGCAGAGTCTGCTACAGATTTAGAGAGAGAAAAAAGATAAATTAAGAGTAACAGAGGATCGAACATTGGAAGCCTTTAGGGTAACACCACCACTACTATCTAGGAGGAACATGTCTGCTTCTACAGGAGTTCTACTCAGATACCTCCTCCCACAGTGAGAGAGATGACAGAGATGAGGTGATGTGCTTAGCAGTGTTTAAAATTCAGGGTTCAGTGAAAAGATGCAAGTCAGGGATGCCTCTGAAACAGGAGAGCTTGGTCAGGAAAGAGATCAGGATCCAGATACTTACAGGAACCTGAGAGAAACAACAAGCTGTACCTCATGACATACAAATCTAGGTCCAGTATAGAGAAGCTGACAAAAGTAGTCAGGAGTAATATGGAAAGGCAACTGGCTATTGCACTATTTTGCTAAGAAATACATACTTCAGAAGAGAAAGCAAACAGTGAAAGTCTTACAAAGACCTGAGTTTTATTTCTGAAGCCTCACATGAAAACTCCAGTGATGGATAACCTTAAGTCGGTGTAAAAATCAACACTAGTACTGAAACCTTAAGGAATTTTTGTTGTCAGGTTCATACCAGTCAAGCAAAAATTCTGCACTAAAGGACTTGTGCGCCGTGGTTAAAGAATAGAGATGCAGACCCACATAAACTCATCCAACTTAAGACAAACTCACTGTGTCAAAACCTCAATATAATTTAGTCAGTTGGGGAAGCTCTTATCAGGGCTATGATGAAGCAACTGAAGCTTGCTGGGTCTTTTAAACTAACTAGATACAATTGCACACCAAGCCATGTTGGCTACACATGTATTTACACTTGTTTATACATGAACATTTGATTATTTCAGAACAATTGCCTTAAGTGCTACCATTTTTTTGTGACTACAGGCCTTAGGTCACATCAGAACTCTCCAAAACAAGCTCAAGACCGTGCCCAGTAACTTGAGGAAGCAATTTGCAGACCTAAGAGTAGTCTCCACTGTATGTTCTTGTGTACTTACAGACAGAGGACAGTTTGGAGTTGCAACCTGAGCAGAACTGGCAGCTGCGTTTCTATCCAGTGCTGTAACTTCTTTAGAAGAGTTTGTCTTGTCCAGCAGTGGAGGTGCTACAGCCTGAGGCGATTCAGTGTTTCCAGGTTTTCTAGAGAAACAAGACAAATTGGGACAAGTCTCTACAAAAGAGACTAAAGAAACTAGTGAGGAGAGGTAGCTTTTTGGTCAGTTTGCCATGGACTGCACGAAGCACTTGATGGCACTCATCTTCGGCAAATTGTTACCTTGGTTTAGCTTAAATCTACACATGTATATGTCCCCTTATCAAAGAGTCCAAAATAAGGAGCTCACACATGCAATCAAGTTAGTATTTATCTTGCTAATGACCATGAGCCAGCGTTAAGAAACGCCGGCTTCTACAAATGTGAGCTGCATAAGGCTGCTTAGTGGGGATATTCAAACACAGAAGTATTTTCCAAGTGAAAAATCCTACCTTCCAACGATTATTGGAAAAAATGGAATACTTCCACTCTTCTTTTCTTCTTCCAAGACAGCAGATTCCAGTGCAAGGCATATACGATGTCCCTGGAATTGCAAGGAACTTGTTAAAGTTCATAATTTGAGAACAGCGTAACTATTTTATACATGTTTAGTGTGGCAAGTGAGCCTACACAAGGAAGTGCTTTTTTCCAGTGGTACTGAATATTGGTAACAGCTGCACTTAGGCACTACAGCAGTGCTTGCACAACTTGAGCACATCTGGAACTGGGGCCTTAATAACCCTCCCCTTTAAGCAGGACAAGACTGGGGACTAGGCGACCCCTGAATTCTATTCCAGAAAAATAATAGAACATAAGGAAGACTATGAAGGAAATCTGTACTTCACTTGTACCATTTCCTCAGTTCATGGACAAAAAATTGCTCCTGTGACTGCTCAGTGGGTGACATGAAGAGATGAAAAGCACAGGTGGCAGGCAGACCAGTTAAACACCTAGCAGGTTTTTGTGGTTTTTTTTGTGGAGTAGGTTTTTTCATGGGTGGTTTGATTTTTTTTTTTTTAGACTTCTGTAAAGCAGCCTCATCTGTTCTGCTTAATCCTTTCACCAGATGGCAAACCAGTTTTACACACCAGTAACAAATTCCTCTAACAGTCCTTGTTGTGAGGCATTGTTACTCTTCGGTTTACCCTGTTATCGGCTCTTCCAAAAAACACTTGAATATCCCTCCTTATTAGTGTAGTTAAAAAAAAAAAAGCAACATCAGAAACACTGAGTTTCCAGAAAGTTGCTTTGCACTGAAAAAGGTGTATATAAAACAGTTTACCTCATTTGCATGATCCATGTAAACCTGTATTTCCTTCTTTAAATCTGCTTTGCTTTCTCCTTTCAAAGTGAAGGATTTCCCTGATTTTTCAATTACACGAGTTACACCAGCTGTCTTGTGTATCTTTGCTCCTGTAAAAAAAAAATAGTAAAAATTTCTAGCATGAATCATACAAAATACCCAAATCTCTAAAATAGATTGCTGCCATTACATTCTGCTCTACTAAAGTGTATGTCACTGACTTAAATACTACAAGAGTAAAACCACTCCTGCACGAACCCTACATCTAGGCAAAACAAAAAGCTACTTAAAATCAGCCTGTGATGTTAACAGAATGCCCTCTATGGCAAAAGATACTTAAATGGGCTAAAAAATGCATTTATTATGTTAAGAACTACTTTCCTAAACATGAATCTGAGCCAAAATTAACACCTCTAACATGACTGCCAAAAATTTATTATTTGAATGGGCTTTTTTTTTTTTTAGAAGATGTTCATTCTTTCAATAGCAATTCCACACTCAATCACAGAGGTGGTCTTCCCCCCACCCTCAATTCTATCAGGGTATATTTGTGCATGTGGCAAACCAAACTCTAGTTCACTGCAGTCTACCATGAGAAGACAATCACGGGTGCAGTCTGGCTGACGAGGGGTAGAGTTGGCAAAGGCAGCCAAAGGCTTTCTCCCGTAAGTGTTCATCGTAGCACTGTTACAGCTAACGATGGAGAGCTTGGAGCAGGAACAAGCCTTTCACCAAGCAGGTTAACTATCCAATACAGGCACAAAGCAGAGCTCTTGAATTAAAACAAGGCCTAATTTCAAATAATGCTTTTGCATCCTGTACTCCATGAAGAAGTTATCAGTAAGTAACTACTAAATAATAAATTGATCTGCAAATGCTAGGAAAAAAAGCAGAGTGACAAAAAAATGTTTTCAGTAGATTCTTCAACCTGAAGCATTTACTGTTTGGCAATATTTTAGTGCAGCTTTAATCAAGTAACTATTTGCCTAACTGCAAGTATGCATACCTACCATCATAGAAACAAATTTCAACATCTGCAGTCGGTGAATTTTCCATCAACATGCACTTGGCATATCTTGTGTAGAATGTGACTTTGGGGGTTTTTGTCCTTACCAACTGCACAAACTTGGCTGCATACTGGTATTTTTTCCAGTACTTTTCTAAAATAGAATAATGTAAAATTTTTTTTGAGATAAACCACAGTAATTTAACATGTATTTACTAGCTCAAGGTTGCAAGTAATATTTAAGTACTTTACAGAATTAAGTTCAAAAAAAATGGACTTATTTCCACAAATTTGTAGACAACTGTGCATCTTAAATAGCTTTACTTGAATAGCTTCAATTAACAGGGTTCAGACCCTAAACAAAATAGTCAAGTGCTGCATATGGTTTCAGGTAAAACTTGTCTTTGATCCCTAATAAGACACAGACTTGTTTAATAAAGAACTTAGAGTTAGCTTGTATTTGTTTTTCATCCTTTTGCATTAAACACTCTGTCAAGACTTGGAAAAGTACTTTTCCCCTTCCCTCCACATTATGAGTATGAGGAAGCACTACGTAAAGTTGCTGCTTAAAAAAAGACTTGATAATTTTATTTCCATTCTTGTTTAAACAGCTTCCAATATGAACAAGGAGCAGAGTATGAGAACTTTAGTTTTGGTACTCTAAAGGGGTGACTCCTTATCACTTCCATACAAAATTAATTAAAACCTGTGGGTTAATACTTTCTTATTAAATTTCAAAACATAGTTTCCAGTTCAACTGTAGTTTGAGTCTGATTCTGAGATAAGTTTTATCTTCACAATTATGTGAAAAGTAGTGTCTAAAAGGTAAAAAGCCTTGACCAAGATTCACTTAAAAATTACATTAAACATCTTAATTTTAAACTACATTTCAGGTTACCTGGCAAATTGTCCAAGTTATATATACAGATGTCTTCAGGAGGAGCAGGAGGTCTGTCATCAAGAAGGAAACCTCTTCCTTCATTTGGATGATAAACTGCAATCTATAAAAAGGGAAAAAAAAAAAAAAGAGTGTGTACAGTTGCAACTTGCTACAGTACTCCCTACTTTTAACAGGTATGGAAATAAGTCACAGTTTAATTACCTTAATTTACCATTGCTACTGCTAAATTACTTAAAGAAATAGAGCATTAGTTTTTCAACAATACTTGACCATTTCCAAAAGCCAAGTGCAATTTTGCTATGGAATAATTGCTTGCTACCTATATTTGTATGGCTGTACTATGGAGGGGAAAAAAGTTCAGACCTGTGTATATGTACATATTGCATTTTCAAACAAATAATCACTTAAATGAAAACTAAAAAAAAAACAGCTCTGAAAGAACGTAATATTCTAATGCCTTCATACAACAGTGAAGAAATGGAAAACATACTCACCACATTTCCGTCACAAGATATTCTGAGAACTTCCTTCACAAGTTCTTGTGAATGGTGCTCCTTTAGAAACTCCATACACACTTCCCCAGTATCTAGAATACTCACCTAAAATATATTTAATATACAAGTTAAACAAGAAGATCTTGGCTTTCTGACAAGATATCACTTATTTCCACAAATGCTTCAAAAAAATGCTTTTCTTGCTCGAACGCACTGCAAACGTACAAATGCTTCTTACAGTAACTTCTGCTACTAGTGCTATTACAACAGAACACCAACATGACTGAAGCTTTTAAGGCTGTTCAGTAGGGTGGGGCTTCTTAAATTACAAATCAAACAAAGAGAGGCCAGCTTGATTATGCTTTAAAATAATAAAATAAAATGAGGGGTCAGGGTGACAGTATGAGCAAGATTAAGATAAAAAAAAAAAAAGACGAAAGGATGATGCCAGGAACAAACCAATCAGAAAATTTAAGTGATCAATAAGGATTAAAGGAAATTGGTTTTGCTTTTCCACCCGCAAGGCAGAGAAGCAGCAGCACTATAGGAAAAAAGATTCAAGCTTTTACTTGAGAGCAAGACTATTCTGATTTCTAATCAAATTTGATTTCTAATCCATTTAATATGTAAGAGTGTTTGACACAATACCTTAAATGCAACCTACAGCCAAGCAGTACAGAGGTTCAGAACTGCAGGAGGTATATATGCACTTAATATTTGTTACGCCTACCTACAGTTTCTTGGCTTGTAAGCTAAAAGCAGTGCCATGTCACTATCTGCAGAAGTGACCACAAGTATTCCACATATATGAAACATAAGATGTATCTTACTAATATAGCTTCAAATGAAATTACCACAAGTTACATTTTCTAAAAACAAATGCTTCAAGCTTAACACTTGTTTCTCTTTTAAGAAGTGATACATACCACTGCATTTTTTGTTTTTTGCCTGATTGGTTTTAGCCTCTGAGCGTTGAGAGGGGACACTATACTTCGCAGTGCAGGTTTCTGAGGTGCTTGTGGTTCTTTGCCCCGTGTTTGGCTTTGTTCTGAAGTTGACCAATGGCCGCATGTAGAAGATGGCTGAAACTTCTCAGACTGGCCAAGAACTCCAGGCACGTATTCCTTCGGGTTTCCCAGGTTTACATAGTGCGGAGAGTCAACAGACGCATCATTATTCCTTAGATCTTTTAAGGTGTTCCAGGCATTTCTTGATGCATCTTGCTGCACATCCAGATGATATCGAAAACCTCCGTGTGCATTACTGTTGCCAGTTAGGTCTGCAGGTGGTCTTGGCAGAACTGAAAACATGATAAAGGTACATTGTAGATTGAAAGAGTGGCCGTCAGAAGGAAAAAAAAAAAGCTATTATGTTTTTAAAAGCTTGTAAATAAATTTAATCTTAGAAGGCTTAGAAGTGGATAAGGGGATTTCTTTAAGCTCAGTCCAAATCATTAGGCTATGACTTTAATACCAATATTAACAAAATACCAGTGCTACTTAAACTGTTACTGGATTTCTGTTAGGTCTTTCAGCCTTAACACATACCAAATCATTTTGCAAAATGATTTATAAACAAAATAGTAAGATTTCAAATAGATACTTAAACAAGAACTAGTTTAATTTATTGAAGCACTTTACTTGCCATTCAGATAACCACTAGTACCAAGTTTCATTGAAGTTTCAGCTCACCTAGTGCTTTTGCATACTCAAGATGTTAAATGCATGCTCCAAACACCTTACTTTATTTCCAGTTGTTTGTTAAAAGACAATAACCTATTTTTATATTCCAAGTCCCTGCAACTGTTTGGCCAGTTTTGACAGTTAAGCCCTTGATCCACTTTCGCCTCACCCACACAATTAACATGCTCCTCCTGCCATGTTGCAGAACAGTTGAGAAGGGATCAGAAATTAAATAGGTTTATTGTGACCATATGTCGTGATTCCAATTCCTTATAGACAGGAAGCGAAGGAGTCGAGCAATACCAAAACAAAAAAGGCCAGAAGGTATTAGTGAACCTAGTTTTAGGATTAAATTACATTATTTGTAAATGATGTAACACAATGCATGACCAAGAACACCTTCCCTTCTGTGTCCTTTGTCCTTTCCTCCACCCCTCCTTCTGCATCCTCATTATATTTCTCATGTACAGAAGCCCCCTTTTCTCTTAAGGCACATTTGCACAACTAAATAAGCAGAGGTTTAGAGTCCCCTGCCAATCTTTTGTTGCGTATCTATACTTAGACATTTCAGGTCACAACCAAATAATTAAGGCAGGTTCTAGAATTGTGTTTTCGCCTCTTACATTTTTTTTTGGTAAAATACTAAACAAGAATGACCTCATTTTATAAACCTAAGTATTCAATCTACAATTTCTTGACTCTTAGAAAGCCAGTTTCATACAGTTGGTTACACCACTGCAACAGCTTAAGAGGAACACAAACTACAAAACCTTCTGAAATTAATTCCTACTTCAAACTACAAAGTTACAACTTAGTCCAAGAGAAAACAAACTAATGTTTTCAATGGGATATTTCTTGCTTAAGAAGGATTCTACAGATCAGTGATGCCGGAAATTACTTTGTCTCTTTCGATATCCATGTCAATTTTTTTGCAGTGACAAGTCAGCTTGGAGTCTCCCATGCTTCTCATTCAGGGAAAGAGTCTGTCTACAGTAGCCTCTGCTAACATCTAAACACTCTTATTTTAGATGCCATCCTTATGTTCTGGCATCACAGTTACTTGGCTATACAGATGCTCTGACACAAGTTTAAAGAAAGACAATACAGAAAAAGCCACAGAAACTGTTACAAGTCACTACTCCAAAATAATACAACGGATGATCAACGCACCATTTGTTTGCATGCTGCCAAGCCACTGCTGCATGGTTTCAGCCTGGGACTTCTGCTCTAGCAAACCAACCTGGGGCTTCATTGGGTAGAGATAATTTGAGCTGCAAAATAAGAGTAACACATGTAATCAAGACTATATCAAAAATATTTGCAAAACAAAAGACAACGCTTCTGGAGCATTTAAGAAATGCAGTGGCATTTCGCAGCTCTGGACAGCACAGAACGTTGTTTTTTTTAATGAGTGAAGGATTAAAAGAAATAAAAATAGTGGTTCCAATTGGAAAAGTACTTACTACTTCTTAACACATTCAGCATGTCTTTATGAAGTTATGGAGAATACAAGTAAGCATTATGTTAACACATGCATAAATGATTTCTTCATTGATTCAAACATTTCTCAAACTATAAAGAAGCACATGCCCACTGAACTTGCTAAAGAGAGGCTTATGTTAAACACTTAAGAACAGTCAAGAAAAACCTCATATTCCACTTACTTGTTCTACAGGGCAAAGTGCTCATTTGCATTTTCCCTAAATGGATCCGTGGAAGAAAGATGGAAATGCAAGAGCTAAGATATACAATAGTCCTTACATGAAAAGAGAAAAGCATTGATCTTCTGCTGGTGGAAAACATAAAGCTAACATCTGAGCACAAAACTAAGACATGGTAGGCAAAGACAAGACCTCCATCATCCCAATATCATTTGTACATTTTACACCTCCATCTGCTGGGCATGTCCATCAACATATGAAAAGCCAGGATTCTCACCCAGAAACTACAACCAAAAGCAAAACTAAGTTTCAGACAGTTATCTTGGAGTGTTACTTTCCTTTCTGGTATGCCAGTTTTACAGTCCATCACCTTATCTAGTACTTAATTTGGTTGGTTTTGTTTTGTGGTTTTTGTTTGCTTGTTGGTTGCTTTCTTTTCCCTTTCATCTTGTCTAAAGATAACAGGAAAATAAAATAATCAAGCCCAGAGCAGCAAGTAAAAATGCTGGTAATAACACTCTGGGTGCCTTCTGCCCTAGAAGGCTCTCTACAATTACTGTAGGGAAAATAAATACTCAGCTTGCTGCACATGGAAAGAAGTCAGGAATAGAGTAGTACGAGTATAAATAAAAGCTACAACCCAGCCAGGTGATGCGCTGCATCCATGAGCTTTTAAGACAAGGACACTAAGTAGATAAACTTCTACACAGCAACATCATCAACTATTCCCCTCTCCCACTTGGTATTCAAGCTACGTGAAATTCTCTGTCCTTTCAGCACTTAGTGCAGCTTAGTTACAGGACAAACCATGCATTTCACATGAGGCAGCTTTAAATTTCATCTTAATAAAACACAATTCTTACTGTGGTTGATCTTTTACAGGCGGAGATCTCTGCCCTTCAAAAGAACCAGAACCACTAGAAGTCTTCTCCTTGAATATTTCTCCTATATCACCATAGCTGTTCACTGGTGAGAAGCACTCTGTGTTTTCCCTTGTTCCTACTTTAGGCTTAGAAAGCAGTTCCATGGAGTGACATCTCTCAACAATACTGGCTATGCCTTGAGTCTGGCTATGGGATGCACCAGACCTATCCGAAGAGTGGGCTCTGCGGAGGTAGCGCGAATGCGGTCTCTCTTCAGCAAGTTGCATGGTTCTTCCTCTACCCGTCGGGCCAATTTCTTTTCCCTGAATTCCCCATTGATGCAAAGAATCACTTCCATCTACAGATGAAGCGGTACTGGAATTCTTGGTTTTAGGAAAAAAAGTAATTTTATTTGGGAGTGGCTGTCCAACTAACAGCTTCTTCTTTTCCTTCAAGCAACCACTCGTACTGATGCTGGAAGAGCCTGTGAAGGTCGTAGAGATGGTAGCGTTTCCACTGTCCATGGAATCTTCTGAAGTTCCTGAATCTTTACTCCGTGCAGAGCTACACCTGGACATAAAAGGATGATCCAACACTGAGGAAAGGCTCAAACGATCAGCTGGGTTTTTACGAAGTAACCTATGTATAAGGTCTTGCGCTTCTCTTGAGAGAAACGCCGGCATTTCATAATCTGCCAGCACGACTTTATTCAGCGTGTTCTTGACTGTGTCAGTGTCGAAAGGTGGTTTTCCGATGAGAAGAGTGTAAAACATACAGCCCAAAGACCACACATCAGATTCGAGTCCATGTGGACTCCTTGTGGCTATCTCTGGAGAAATGTAATTTGGAGTTCCACACATGGTGTAATGCTTTTCATGAGGCATTTTCAGCTGAGTTGCTAGTCCAAAATCAGCAATCTTGACATTCATGTTACTGGTGAGTAAGATATTAGAAAGGGTGAGGTCCCGGTGCAGTATTCCATGAGAATGAAGATACAGCATACCTGTGATAATTTGATGCAAGAAGTGTCGCACTGTTGAAACACAAAACCAGGTGTTTTAGTCATGTAGTACAAATCATAGCTGTGAAAATAACTTCTTCAAGTCTGCTATTGGGTTTTATTTTTAATTAACGAGGATGTTACAAGGATGTTTAATTCTCATGCTAATGAGATGAATTAGTTGTCTGCTTTTTGCTGCAAGCAATATGGCTTGACTATATGCTAAGATAGTTGATTAAAGAGTGTTCTGTAATGCAGTAATCAGATGGCTTCTTCACTGAAAGGAGAATGAAAGCAAGATTGGAAATATTTTCAGTTGGCCTAAACTTTTTAAATTCAGATTCTTAAGAACTTAAGTTACTTCCAACTTTCAGAAACAGCAAATGCACAAAATCAAGTGGCTTCACTATGTGTAGGTTATAGAATATAAGAGAAAATTTCTATTATACTTGTTTTATCACAAGTGATATGATATTGGGATAGTATTTCTGTTTCATTACATTAGAAATAGAGGGAATACTCAAGAGTTTTATCTTACAGCCAGAATAACAATACCTCATGCAGGCTGAAACAGGATCAATTACAATCATGTTGCAATTGCAGCAATTTTAAGAAAAATTGTTTCTAGAGGAAACAACTTTCAATCATCTTTCTTCACTTAGCAGAGGACCAAGACCACTCATCAAAGCAAGAGTCTTCTTTATTCAGGTGAGTGGTTTCTCAGCTTTTAGAACTAAGGTACCACCAGATGAACTACTTAGCTGGAGCAGATCTGATTTAAACAGATGATGACCATATACCAGTACCCCTTCAAATCAGTCCCGTGGTCTGGGTTCCAAAAAAAATAATTCATCTATATATATAGAAAGATTAGATTAGAAACTGATAAAGCTGCAAGTAAACCGCAAGAACTGTGCAAGAGACCACCAGCGTGGTAAGTCTGGAAGCAGCAGAGGCAATAACCACTGAATCCCAATCAGCTGAAAACACAACAGCTTGTTTGCCTGTGCCCTCCAACACTACATACATCAGCTTGCTTGGCTGTCTATATTTTATTATTTGATTTTAATTTTAATAGCGCTGCTCCAGTTAGGCTGTCAGTAGTCTGTGCTCTTACCGAAATCTTCTCCCAACTGTAAGGAAATGAAACATTGTTGAATTCTTAAGCAAAATTTCTCTTTTTTTCCACAGCTTATCTCAAAACCCTGTTCAAAGGAGTAATGTGGCCAATTTAAAAAATTTTAGTACTATTCTGACAATGAACTGTTATTGAAGGATAATAGTTTCAGTGCTTTCCCTAAAAAAAAAAAAGGTTTTAAAACCATAGCAGAGTATCTCCTCAGCCGCCAGTCCTTCAGAAATTCTGGACCGAGTGTCAGATTGGATATTTCCTTGTTAACTCAACCCTTCAGCAACACAATTACCTGCATTATCTTCATTTCCACACACAGCTTGGAACACAAGAAATAATTCCAACACCACCACAACCTAATGTCTGGAAGGCTTTCTAACTCGCAACGCATAGTCCAGTACTACTGAGGTGAAGATGTACAACACAAAGAAAAATCTGTGGATGTGAACTTGCCAGGTTTCCCCTGTGAGACTTCCCAGTCTTGACCTATGCTTCAACATAATTATATGTACAAAGGTAAGCTCTACCTTCCAAGATCACTGTTTATTTTTTTTAAACCCAAATAACACAAACTATTGTAAAATTGTATGAAGAGGAATAAAAGCAGAAATGTAATATACATACAATCTGTTTATCTGTAGATTGTCACTTATCACAGCTTTGTAAATTATAGAAGCTGGTTCAGTTTTAAATATACTTTCACTAGAACACTGAGTAAACCAAAACATTACTGCAAAGAGCTATACATTAAAAAGAAATTCTCACCTTCCTCTTCTGAAAAGGGTTTCTTCCTGTTCTTGATGTATCTGCTCATTTCACCATTGTGACACATCTCAAGTATCAAGTACACATAGTTGCTATCTTCAAAATAGTTATAAAGCTAGAAGTGAAAAGCATCCAAAAATTAAAATACATTTTGTAGACTATACAGCAAGTCACATGGACAGTCCTCACTACAAAACATGATTCTTACCTCAAGTATAGATGGATGCTTTAGCTGACAATGTATTTTCACCTCGTTTTGAACCCTCTGTACCATTCCAACTTTGTGCATGGCTTTTTTATCGATCTGTAAAGAGATCACAGAATACTTCTCAAGCACTACAACCTTGATTAGACGGAGGTTAGTTGCAAGTGAACTCGACATTTTAGGTGTTCAATGCATGTTTGCCTGAAAAGTTCTTAATATAAAGAAATTCCAAATAGTTTAACAGACGATATGCTTTTAATCAACAACTATCATGGATAAACAGAAGAATATGCAACTGTCTGAAAACACACAAGCGTTAAAACTTTCATTATAAACACGAGCTAAAAGGTTTTCTGAAATACCTAGGCAGAGAAACTTAATTCTGATTTTACCAGCCAGATATGCTACATATAGTTAATACTAAAGAAGTGAGCAAATCAGAATATTGTATATGAGTGAATCTGGCAAGACACCTGTGACGTGCTAGTTTCCTTCACAAATTTTACTCTGGCAGTGCAGAGAATTTTTCCAGGACCTCTCCAGCGACAGAGATTCTAAATAAAGTTTTTGCAGTCACAGATTTCTGAATTAGAATTTTAGAGCTGACTGTCTACCCAACACTTACGCATTGGAGCTTAAGTTCTTTTAATAGCTACGTAAGCATTTTTATTATCAATAGAGTCTCTTTGGTTGCACTGCATCTTCCAGGATCAAATCCTAATCTAAGTGTCAGTTAGGTACAAACAAACAATCCAGGCATGAATGCCCAACCACAGAACCCCAACCTGCCGCAGCTTGCCCTCTCGGAAGACCGAGACTCCCTTGGCTGGCTGCCTTACCATTTTGATAGCCACTTCCAGGCCGGTTTTCAGGGATACTGCTCTGTAGACCCCGGCGAAGGAGCCCTTCCCCAGGAGGTTCCCCACCTTGAAATCCTGCAACACAACAAATCCCCACCGTCAGCCCCAGCCCGGGCTTCGCAACCTGTTTCCCGACCCACAGCCCCGCCGCCAAGAGACGGAAGAAGGGGAACCCACAATCCCCGCCGGCACCGGTGCAAACCCCGGCGGTACCTGGACGGAGCCCTCCGCGGCGCGGGGGCGATCCCCGGCGAGGCCGAGCAGAAAGGTCCGCGGCATCGTCCTCCCCTCACGGCCACCGCCTGGCACTGCCGCCGCCCGGGGCGGCGCGGCCCGGCCCCGCCACCTTCCCGCCGCCTCTCCCGCCGGGGCGCAGACGCCCGCCCCCGGCTCCCGCTGCTATGGCAGCGCCTCAGCGGCCGCCGCCACCCGCCCCAACAACACGCAGCGCCTGGCGCTTCCCACCAGCATCTCCCGCACGTAAACACGAGCCACCGCGGCGGGGGGGGGGAGCTCCCCGCGCAGGGTGCGGGGCCGCGGCTCTCTCGCCGGCGGGCATCGCCCCATGCGGGGTCCCCGCCGCGGATGGGCCCGGGGCGATGGGGCGGGCCGGCTGAGCCCCTGCGGCCCCAGTGGGGAAACCTGCCCCGCCCCGCGATCGTGGGGGAATGGGGCGAAGCGCGGTGGGGCCTGGGAGGAGCCGCGCTGGGCGCCCCGCCGGCCGCCTCCTCCCCCAAAACAAAGCCGCCCGCCCGAGAGACGAGCCCTGGGCCCGGCCTCTCCCCGCCACCGGCCCCGCGCCCCCAGCAAATGGCGGGGCGGCCCGGGCCAGGCCCGCCGGAAGGGGCTGAGCTCCCCGCACCTCTATTTTCTCGCCGATACAGGTCGCCATGGCGCCGGCCGCTCTCTCCCCGGGTCCCGCTAGTGGTTCTCCTCAGGACTTCGGCCGCCGCCGCTGCCGCTCCCCATCACGGCGCCCTCGGCCGCCCGCCTCGGCTCAGGGCGGCTCGTTCGCGGGCCCGGCGGCCGCTCCCCTCCCCCGGCGCCTCCATTTTGAAAAATCGCGCCGTTACCTCCCCCCGCCTCCCCGCTCCGCCCACGTCCCGCCCGAGGCGGACGCTGCGTGTGACGCAACCGCGTCACGCAGAGGCGCTGGTGGGCGGGCCGGGCCGTGGGTGTTGCGCATGCGCCGGGCGTCGCGCGGCCGTTCCCTGAGCAGCCGTTAGGGCGCAGCCGCGGTTGCGGTTCAGCCGTGTCGGAAGGCGTTGGCGGGAGAGCGGCCGCTGAGCTCGGGGGCTGAGAAATTAACCGCCTGTGACAGCCCTGCGTCCTGCCAGGTAGTTCTCCTCACATATCTCTCTCAGCAGTCTTCACGCTGGCTGCAGCCTAGGGAGGCCGGGCTGCTTGGCGCTGCCGTGCTTGAGCGGCCGTCTGCGTGGAAGCCCTCAGGCCTGGAAGATGGGCTCAAGCGAGGTGGCAGGGTCCTGACGGAACGTGAGCTTTTCTGATAAAAAGGGTCAGTGCTGCCCTCACGTGGGAATCTCCCTCGCACTCTATAGGGAGGTTTTTGTTATTCCCTGGTAATTATTTTTAAACAGCTGTGTGAAATTCTGGGATGAACTGTCCAGAGTGTAAGGGCTTCCCTTCACCTTAGTGCCCTACGTGTTAAGCACAAAACGCAGTCCTGTCTGGCTTTTTTTCATTCATTGGGGATACGTAAGGAAGATGTGGGGTGTTGGTCTTAGCTGTAGAGGCTAGAAACTGCAATGGGCTTAGGTTCCAGGCTGCCAGTTGGATCTGGCTGGTTGCCTAGCCTGTCCCTGTAGGGTACCCACAGGGAGAAGCAGCTGCCTCCACCTGGCGCCCCGAAGAACCTGCAGCTGCACAGGAGTCAAAAAACAACCCAGCAAACCCAAGGTGCCTAGAGCTAGATGAGAGCAAGAGCTGGCAGTCGGGGTTTATGGCCAAATCCCCCTCTCTCAGGTGTTCAGTCCACTGCAGGAAGTGGACTTTAAATCATCAGTTCCTAAGTTTTTCTTCAAGGTGTACCTCAAAAAGCTTAGGCCAGTGAGGTTTTGCCATCTGATGGTAGTACTGTGTGTAGTAGACTGCTGGTGCACATGCTGAGCAACTGCAAAGCCTGGAGTTCAATTCACTTTTCTGCCTGAAGAACCTATTGGAGCATCCTCTGATTTTGGGGCTCTAGTGCTAAACTAAGTAACATACTGGGATAGTAGCATAGCCTCAACATAAACGCAGTGCAAGATGGTTACTAGTGTTATTTCTTATACCTACGTCTTGGATTCTGTACTGTTTTATATGAAATGTAGAAGGTTTTGAATGCAGACTTAAATATTTATCAACATTAATTAGGACAAAAAGGAAGTATTTTTTTTACTGACACGCTACTAAACGTTTGGACTTGATGATCTTAGAGGCCTTTTCCAACGTTTATGATTCTGTGATTAAAGTGCTGTAATTGAAACTGCTTTTAATAGAAGAGCTGGTGCTTCTGAGAATGCACTATGTTTTGTGATGTTCGTCATCAGGTTGTATTTCTCTTATAAAATGTGGGCATGGTATTTTGACCAGCATATGTTAAGAGGCATAGTATAGATTGCCCTTTCTTAGCAGATAGACCGTTTTCTTACTAATGGAAAGTATGTGTATGCTCTAAAAGATGGTTAAAGTTGATTGGAACAGAAGGGGGAGCTGTCAGCACACCAGGCAGAGAAGGGGCTCTGTAGGGGTGCATTTTAAGACCAGAAAAGAATTCTTACTGCTCTTAACAGGAGTTAATGAAGTATTCTGTTCCCATGATCTGGTAGTAGAAAAATGGTACTGTAATGATCTCGCACGGTGAAACATTTAGCAGTAAGAACTCTTTCAGAGACAATCTTTTCTATTAAGGGACCAGGTCAGCATTCTCTTATTTTTTTAAAATCTTATTTCCTCATCATAAATGACTGCTTCCCTTAAAGCAGCAGGTTTTGTCAGCTTTTTATGATGTCCTTTAAGAGGCATATCCCTTTACTTTAATTGTCTGTACCATCACCCCTCCAAAGACCTTGTTTTTCTGGCCCTCACTTTTATAGCATTTGTAACTGGAATCACAACATGTTTCTTTCTTGTAAATGTGATAAAATGTTGCTCTATGACCATTAAAAATGTCATTATTTATTTAAATTTGGTTATTATTCTTGCTGTGAGGTTCTGCTCACATTTTGGTTTCTTTTACTTTGAGAAAAATGCTTTAAATGGATCTGAAACTGTTCAGTCATTCCACAACTATTCTACCACCTTCAGCTGCACGTGTTGCTTTTGCAACCAAATTCTCTTGGGGCTTTTAAGTTTTTTCAAAGTTATTGCAACTCCTATTTATGTTAGTCTGTTCCACTGACAGCAGTGGTTATTGTTGTAATTACTGTTAGAAGGTAGTGCAGCTTTTCATTGAATTATCTTCTGCCACAAGGTGTGATGAGTATTAAGTACAGGCAGAACTGAGAGACAAAGGCAGAGCAGCTGGTTTAATCCGTTTGTGGGATTCCTTGTTACATTGTTTTATTTTCTGAAAATGCTATTTCCAACTATTTTTTTCTGCTGAAATATTTCTGAACTGTGAGTCAGGTTGGAGTTATAAAAAAACATGAGTGAAGAAAATTAGGAGTGAACCTCATTCCATCACGTGTGCTTAGCGTGCTCTTCTTGACATAAATATTTCTTTAACCTGAGGTACTAATGCGTTATTGGGCAGAGCCCTGAGCAATATGCCTGTTGGCAGACCTCCAAACCTACATCTTAATAACAAACTCATCCTTTCTGAGCCCCGTTAGTTTGCATTGAGTTTACTCAGGCCTGCCATTGTCTTGTCTATCTTCTCTCGTGCTGGTGGTGATGCTTTTCCAGCTGAGTGGCAAGCCATTTTAAGAAGCTGAAATAGCTAAAAATGGGTTTTCTTTCAGCAGGGTTGGGTTTTGCTCAGTGCCCTGAATTATGTCAGTATGTGATTGTGCCGGTGCAGTGGAAGGGGCAGGACTGCTTTAAAAGGGGAGCAGAAGGGAAGGTGGGACAACAGCAGCTCTCCCTTGCATGGGCTGATGTTGACATGGAATTCCACCTGGAGGTATAAAGCAGTGCGATGTGGCTAAGCGGAGGGAAGAACACCCTAGTCTACAGCTCTTCATGTCTAATGTGAAACAGGAATCATAGGATGGTTTGGGTTGGAAGGCACCTTAAAGATCGCCTAGTTCCAACCCCTGCGCCACTGGAGCAGGTTGCTCAAAGCCCCATCCAGCCTGGCCTTGAGCACGTTCAGAGAGGGGGCTTCCACAACTACTTTGAGCAACCTGTCCCAGTGCTTCACCACCCTCACAGAAAAGAAATTCTTCCTAATACCTAATCTAAATCTAGCTGCTTTCAAGTTGAAACCAGCATCTCTCATCCTATCACTACACACTGTCCCTCCTCAGCTTTCCTGTAGCCCACTTTAAGTATTTGAAGACCACTATAAGGTCTCCTCAGAGCAGTCTCTTTTCCAGGCTAGACAATCTCAAGTATTCCCTAATAGCATACTTATAAATAACATTTATGACCTCCTCAAGTCTTTATCACTATAAACAGGCAGAGCTCTTCTACTCTCCTGTCATGTGTTATGTTCTGTGTTCCTGGGGGCAATCAGAAGTTTTTCTCTGCACTTCCTAGTGAGTGAAGTAATGTTTTTCTCAGCCTGAGTTGTTAGGACTGTTGCTGGTATTAAGTTAATACTTAGGGATACTATTTTTCCTTCTTCTAAAAATACTACTTCTGATACTTCAGAATATCACATTTTACTTTTTCAGTCCTTTTACAGTGGCAGTTTATAGGTGTCATGAGATCAGCTATTACATTCAAATGCTTCCTTCTTTGTCATTCTGCAAATTTAGAAATGGCTTCTAATAGCGTAGGTATTTTTAATTAATCTACAGATGCATGAACCTTCACTGTGTATTACTGATTTTCATTTAATCTCATGTTATTAATATTCTGAGGGTCGTATGATTCATCTGTGATACCCAGCTGTCTGTTATTTATTATGGTTTCTAATTCTATTTTATAATTAAAGCTTCTTTTTGCATGCCTCATGTTTTTATAACAGAGCCATTGATAGTCTTTTCGATTTTTGATATTTTATCCCTTTGATGAAAAACAATTTTAAGCCTTCTCCTTATTTAGGTTCCAAAATCTTTATATCAAAGTATGGCATTTTTTTGAAATGAGACATGAGCAATACTTCTGTGATTATTTTCCATAAATAAGTTATTATGGTGGTTTTGCTGGCTGCCAGGCCAAATTTCAAGTCGTGTCACCTCTCTCTGGCTCACTATATATATAGCAAGGACTTTGATCAACCTTCAGCCTCCTTTGATCTGCTGAATTTTCTCATGCTGACACTGTACTCTGTAATTGTCATTCTAATCATACAGGAACACTTTAGATCTATCTAAATCTGATTCTCTCCCTTGTGCACTATCTACCCCAGTGGACTATCGGAATCCCATTTTGGAATCCCCTAATTATCTGATCCTTTTTTATTTATAGTAGTTCTTCCATCAATGACAAGTTGTACAGATTCAACAACAAAATTAATTGGGTTAGGATTTCTGCATTAATTATGAATGCAGAATTATTAAATTATTAAATGGTATTTGGGATCCAAAGTTTATACCGATCTTTTTCCAGACATATGTTACTGCAAAATATGCTCAAACCAAGAGAGAAAGAAAGGAATCTTTCTGCTGCAGCTGCCATAAGCAGACATACTCAAACTACATTGTTTTCTACAATGGAAGAAGAGTAGTACTGGTAGTGTGTTTGCCCGAGAGGCAAACAGAGCTCTGCAGTTCCATCTCCAGGGAGCTCATTTCCGTATTAAACATGTCAAATGACAGTGACTCTGTCTTGCCTTTAGCTAGGTTGTCTCAGTAGTTAATTACACCCACTTGAAATGTATGCATGCATTCTAGAGCGATTTTACCTAACTTTGGCTTCAAGCCATTTAGCTTTGTGTTTCTTTCCTGCTAAAATACGAGTCACTACTGTCATCCTGCTTTAACAAAGATGTCAGGTCCAATGCTTTTCAAAAGTCTAAGGATATGATGTTGTATTTGATTTGTAACAAGACTTCTTACTGGATCAAGGGGTACACCTCCAGTGTTTGGCACCATTTCTGTGATGTTGTGGGACTGGTGTTTATGGTGCTAATACCCTTTAACTCTTACATCTTCTGTTTTGGTCTGCACTGATATTAGACTAATTGAGCCATATATCAGGTCAGTCCATTAGCCTTTTAAAAGTATTCTTACAATATTAATTTTTAGTAATTAGCTGAGGTTCCCCAAGTTTCAGCATGCCATTAATAATCTCTGTATTTGAAAGAATGGTGGAGAGGTGAAGTCATTTAGATTATGACCTCTGATTATTTTTTCCTGCCCATTTTATTTCTTCAGAAAAGTCACACTTTGTTCTTTATTTTGCTCCACTTTAAATCTAGAGCCAAAACACCTGCTCAGTTTCATTTAAATAAATGAAAACTGTAGAGTCTTCCGGACAGGTATTTCCCGAGACAGATACACTACTTGCAATTTGTAATAAGTGACTTTTTTTTTTTTTTTAATAAATCTGGGTTGTGATTTGAGTTAACCTAATAACTGTCCAGTTTTGCGTGAATATGTACAGGTCAATTTTGTTTCATGATGTCTCACTTCCCAGACTAAGAAAAGCGTATCAGTAGAACAATTAGGAACTGTAGGTGATCTCTTTTTTCATAGAAGTGTTGCACTCCACAATACTGAGTGATACTCTACTGAAACTGTTCCTATCACTGTATTTATTTATTTAGTACCAAGCATTACTGAGTAAGATTACTTTAAGTCTGTAGCTTTTCTGGTATGATAGAGAGATGATCAAGCTGACGCCTCGCATTTAGTGGAGATTTGCTTGCTATTAACAGTATTCTGCCAAATGTTATTCTCTTACCCGAGAAGTCACACGTGGTTTGGAAAATGACTCAGTCGTATCCTCCCTCATCCTCTGAAGACCTGGGAAGATGGATTTTGATGAAAGCTCATTTAGACGACATGGCAAAGTTTGAGTCCTTTGTTACTGCAGATTTATTTTTTTCTGTGTTTGGTTAATGTCTCTCACTTATGACTGCTTTAATATGCAAGAATGCTAGAAATAATATGTTCAGCTCAGGGAAGAAGGAAAGGAAATAAACCACATAATGCATCACTCTCTTAATTCACTCTTTTAAGACAATTAAGGTGTGGCACAGGAAGGTGTTGAAAGGATCTCTGTCCGGTTCTGCTTTGATGTATTAAATTCATATTCTAAATATTAGAATAAATTATGCTTTAACTTCACAGGCATATGCACAAGAGATTGCTGTGACCTGCCAGGGAGTGAGCTCATCGGCAGCATGCTTGTGCAGGGAGTGTATTTCAGCAGCACTGCAAGCTGCTGAAGCAAAAAAGGGCAAGCCAAGCACCAGTGCTTGTCCTACCGGTCTGCCTGTGTGTGTTAGCAACATGATAAAGTAAATTCAATTCTGCAAGACTTCTTTGCTGGAAATCAAGTCCAACAACTGTCAAGAAGAACAACAACTTATTTTTTGAAAGTTTGTAATTATACAGTCACAAAACTTTTGTGATGTGTTTCCTGGCCCAATACCACTGAAATGCATGTTTTTGGTCTTTTATTTGTCATGACTGCCCTGTGAATAAAGAGCCCATTCCAGTTACTGTGTCAGTGACACCACACAGGCAGTTTTCTCCCATATTCTTCATTATGAATGGTAGCACTAGAAAAATAGGGCAGGGAGTGACTTCACTTTTACTCATCCAGACCGTAGAATTGAATAAAATCCAGCTTATGTTTGCAATGTATTGTGTTGTGTATTTTTAATTAATTTATTTCATTCAAGGGAAAGCATGTGATTATGGAGTCTTGCACACCTCTTTCTCTTTTACCAAAGAGAATTATGTGTTTCTACAAAGAATAGCAAAATTTATCAGATTAAAATTTTCTGTGTCGTGCTGCCCAACCACACAACTGTTTTCAGAGTTAACCTTTCAGTGAGAGACCCGAGCTTTGCCTTCAGAGATTAGAAACGTTGCTCTTGTTGTTTAGAATCATCCGACTGATGAAAAATTGAGTGTTGAAAAGCTAAGTTTATGTCTGTAACAATTCATTACTGGGTGCTTCTTTCAGCCTGGGGTTGCTGGTGAAAAATGAGCTCCCGAAATACAACAGACAGTATTTAGGGAGGAGACGTTGCTTTATCCTGCACGGGGTGCTCGGTGGAAAGTTCCGCAAATCAAGCACACCACTGTGAGCAAAGGCACTGATATTTATAGTACAAAAGCAACATAAACTCCGTCTAACTAGTGCGTAAACTGCTCCTATCAAATGCCTATGCATAAAGTTACGTTAGGCTGTCACAGCAATCTCTTGGGCCTCATTGCCCACGCTCTGGAATATTTGTTGGTCTGCGGGGGTCTCTGGTGTTTGTTTCAGGTACTACCCCAGACCCATTTCACTGAAAGGGTGAACTGCTACAAAGAGGTTTGTTCTTGATAAGGAAAAGATTCCTCAGTTGGCTGCCATGCGGTGACAGCTCGGGATAATCCTGACAAGCTATGACTGCTACTATAGCTATTAGAATTATGACCAGAGTTTGGACAAGACTGGCTAACCATCCTGTCAGAGATCATCCTCCAAGTTTCTGCAGAATCTTGCTTATCCAATTGTTTTCTGTTGTTTCCCTTAATTCTCTACTCCCTCTGGCTACCTCTCAGATGTGATCTATTTGATTATTAAGGTCCTCCGTTACATTTAGAAGGTGGAGAAACACATAGTTACACTTGTGCAATTTTCCAAATCCTTGGACCAATTTTAGGGTAAAGTTGTCTTCTAATGAGGTAGCCAAGCCTATAAAAACACTAAATAAAATCAGAACTTTGGTCTCCAGATTACAAAAAGCAGAATGCCTAAGATAAAGATAAGATTCTTTAACCTAAGGTTACATTAGGCTGTCACAGCAATGTCTTGGGCCTCATTGCCCACGTTGTGGAATATTCGTTGGTCTGCGGGGGTCTCTGGTGTTTGTTTCGGGTACTACCCCAGTTGTCTGCCATCCAGTAACAACTCGGGATAATCCTCTCTCTTTAAAAGAGAGTCTGTAAGTCTTCCACAGGACATAAGATTGAGCAAGATCAAAAGGGCATCAGCATTTCAACAGTTTGATCATTAATTTTGGAATGTACTTGCCCGATGTTTGCTGTTTACGGTGGCCTGCAGTCTTCACATTGGGCTGCTTGTGTTAAATATAGTAATAATTGCAATAAATACATCTCACAGATGAGCATAAAAAGGTTTTGCTGCTTATATGCTTTTTCTTAAAAGTCATTATGCCAAAATTTGTGAGAACAAAACCTCTGTATCTTGATTATACTGAAGTTAGAAGCAAATTTTATTGAAGTTTTGGCTCTGACTGTGCTTGCTTAGGACCCTATGACGTGTTTCTTATGATTATTGTCCATGCCTTCAGTGCCTGTAAATTTATTTCATTTTCTAAATTATAAACTCTCCAAAAAATATGATGTTCTCCTATGACTTAGAAGATAATCTGGGGGAAAAAAAACTCAAACCAAACAAAAAAAACCCCGTAATTTTTGGCTAATGCAAGGGCTGCTTTACCTTAGGCTTTATGTATGCTTACTTCAGCCTGTCAAAATGCCTTGAGAGGAATACTGCAGCATTAAATTATTGCAAATGCATTTTATTCAGGTAAAAGGCTTCGGTCTACAATTTCATTCTCTTTCCATCTTGAGTATCTCAATAGCCAAATGTGAAACTAGCCTCCCGTTCACATGCAGGTGTAATTTTAGCTGATTGCATTCAGCTCTGTGCATCTTTTCATCTTGTGTTTCTTTAACTTTTGCCGTGACAGCTGAGTGACTCTGTACGCGGGAGGTGCAACTGCACAGATACGCTTGTGGGCTGAAGCGTATGCTCAGTGTGGTTCAGGATCTGAGGATTTGCTAGTCGGTTGTTTTTATCCTTGCCCAATGCCAGCAGCATTTCCCCCACCTCCAGACACACTGCCTAACATATTAGTTTATTTAGATCTTCACTGGAGGTTTCTTTGGTCTTATTGAATATGCAGTTGCCAGCAGTGGGTGTAACTGCCTGTGTTGACAGCTAGTTTTATTTGCAAACATGGACTGCTCCTTTAGGCACAGTTCCTTTGTTAACGATGTTCCCAAGTCATACAGGATTTTGCAAGTTGTGAGAGTAACTACTGTATTATGTCTTATTTTAATCTTTTTCTAATTAGCATTTGTCCTCATACATGTTGTCAGAACGCAGATCTTTGCACTTCCCTGTACACTGAACTTACGTAACCAGATGAAGTTTGCATCTGTTCCATAGAATACAAAAAGACCACTGCACAGAAAATAACTGGATTTTGAACTGCACTTTAATACCTTCACACAAGAAAACAGGATCATAGTAAGCAATGCCTTTGATAATAAATGGACTATTCATATCTGAACAGTCCTTCAAAGTTAAAAAAAAATACGTCTTACTGAGTATAGATATTCTTTTAAGACATGGGTAAAAAGAGTTAATCTGCCTTTGTAGAACATACTGTTTATTCTGCTCTTCTGTCAAAAGAGAATGAATGGATTTACCCGTCTTTATGCTCCACGCTAGCAGTGAAGCTAACTAAATTGTAGGAGAAAACAGATGTGCCTGCGGTGCAGCATAGCATAATTAGGTGTATTTACTTGCATTATGAACATTTATGATCATCCACTAAGCCATGAAGTATTACTTTCTGTCACATGAAGCATAGAAGTTCGCTGAGTGCATACACACTTTGAAGTGACCATCGCTGTACTGCTGGGATCCCAACCAACCTGTGTAACTGCGGAGGCTTGCACAGCTGTTAACAGCCTCATCTTCCTTTAAAAACCCAAGGGCTTAGCAAAACATAAAAGGTGCTTTCTGTCAGTTTTAGCAATAGAACTGATTATTAACTAAATGAATGTGGTTATTTTCCACCATCTCGACTGATAATATATTTGAAGTGCCTGCTTAAACCATGCAATTCCTCTGAAGCAAAGGGCAGCGCTTTCGAAGGGCAGAAACTAGTGAACTATTCTCAGCTCTGAACATAAGCAGCTGTAATAGCACTGAAATTAGAGAAATTGTATTGCTTTGTACAAAACTTCAATTTAATTCCCAGGTTGGAGTTTAAAATTTTCGAAAATTGTTAAGTTGCATTTCTTCTGTGACGCTTCCAGCTCATTAGTAAACAGCCTTACTCATAGTGAGGGAAAAATAAGAATAATGGGTTTTTTCACCAGTAAAATTCCATACTGCCAGTTTGGGGTTTTTTCCTGCGTGTTGCAATCTTAGGAATCTTACATCTAATGGCTTCACATATGCACCATTTCTCTTACAACGATGTGTACCTAGTTTTTAGTAAAGCCTGAGGCTGGGCCTGTGTTTCAGGATTAATACACCGGTATTGAGCTTTGTGCTGGTGTGGCTGCACTAGTACTTGACCAAGGCAGTTTAAAACAGGCAGGGGTGCCCTTACAATGTGACTAAGTTTAAGGGTACATGAAGCAGTATGTAGGTTTAGCTGTGAAATGCCTTTCTTAAACAAAAGCCTATGCTCAGCTTTAATTATTGTTCTTAGTTCTCCTCCCTGATATTCTCTCCTACCATTAAGAGACCAGACTGGTTTTCCTGGAGAATTTTCCATAGCGTGTTTACACCCACGACACTTTATTGCTTAAGTCTAAGAAACAATAAGTACAATCTCTGTTTTCCTTTTCAGTAGCCCAAGATTTTTTTTTTTTGAAACTTTCTCCACTTCAGATTTCACACATGGCTGCTCAGGAGCATGACATTTCTCTCTTAAGCATGCTCAGAGAAAATATGTAAATTTCAGAGGATTTTTTTTATTTAAATCTGTGTCTTTAAGAAACAAGTCCAACTTGGTCAGCCATTTGGTTTATTCACCTGTAAAACTGACAGTGTTTTATCTTTAGCTGAGGAGTGTGGGTGGAGGGGAGTTACTTGTAATGTAAAGAAAAAATAGTGCAAAGAAATAATGTTTCTGAAATACTAATTATTAAATGCATTTTGGTTCGAGTAAAACCTTACGTCTGTCACAAAGCTTTGGACAGTTCAACTTTGAATTCTCCTATAAAGTTCCTGGCCCTGCAGCAGTGTCCCCAAGTCTATCTTACCAAGTCTATCTTACCCGAATACTATGTTGCTTATGTAAATGCTGTCAAAGTCAGGTGGCTGTTCTGTTTTTGCTAATTGTGTTGGGCTACAATCCCAGCATTTGTTAGTCCAGTGGTATTACACAGCAGAATTTCACCATTTATGCTGGCGGAAGTTTTTTTCCCCTCAGATCTTTTGTGTGCCTTAGTGACATTACTGTATTTGTAGCTTCGTAAGGTGTAGTTGAGTTCTGTCTCCTTAGATATTAAGTGTGAGATTAGTCACTGGTTTACCACTAGAGCCAGTTTGACATCATGCCTCTATTGGTATGGAAACAATTAGGTCATTAGTATGTTTTGCTAATTTAGCTGATGCCTTGGTCATAGGTATCTGCAGTATTTGTTGCTCTATGGAAACAGTTCTCTAAATAAAACCATTTTTTTTTTTCATAACAATAAGTAAAGGAGTAACTGCCTACACGTCTGGAGGTGGTGAAGTGCCTGGACAGTTTCATCTGGCTACCTTTAACTTCTTTTCACATTCACCTGGTTTTGCTAAGTGACCTAAAACTGAAAAATTTTCCTCTTTTGGCATGTAGCAGTGGATGGCGAGCATCCCTGCACAGCTAGTGAATACTGGAGTATAAACTGGCTGACTTAGTAGGTCTGAGATGCTCAGACAACAAAGTATTTGAAGGGCAGTATTTTCCCCTGCACTGACTATTTTTAAGCACATGGAGTCTAGTTTTAGATCGTACATATTTAGGTATGCACATACATATGTGTATGCATACAAGTATATACATGTATACACATTTTTTAAAAGGACAGACCTTGCCTGTGTAATTAATCATATTGTTGGAATATTTTATTGGGCTTTATTGAGATTCAAGTCTGCAAAACCTAGAAGGAATGCAGACTTCGTGAAACTTTAAGTGTACATAGAAAGAAATATAAACATATTCAGTCATTTTCTAATACATTTGTTATGCAGATATTCTACAGCCATGGCGGGATTCCTGCTGCACTGCTAAGTCACAGAAGAACTCCTGGAGTAAGCCCATGGCCCACTGCTTTACTGCTGTACTTCAGCATCTTCTGGAAGCCAACAATGCCCAAAGCCACCAACCTCCCCATGAGGTTCAAGATGCAGGAAAACTACATTGAACTTGTGTGTTGCACTAAATCGCTTGAAATGTGGCAGTTTGTGGTCATCCAAATGCACAAATGTGACTGCCCGTGTGAAAATGACAGAAGCTGCCCCGAGGCAAAGCAGTACTATGGCGGGGCTGCAAAGAAGGGTCACAGCACCCACGGGTAGTTCACTTGGTGCTGTTAGTAGAAGAGTCTGCAGCTGACTGGGACAGAGAAGTGCAGGAGGAACCACACCTGACTAAGCAACCAGGACGGGGTGAGCCACCAGAAATAACCAATTCTTGCATGTGGTCTTTTGGACTAACACACATTGTATCAATCCATAACATCAGACAAAACTATATTTAAGAACACTGATGTAAAAATGAGGTCTTGGGTGGTCACTTATGGTTCAAGTAGCTGTTTATATATTTATTATAATTATACACAACCTCGACAATCTATATTGCCATTCAAAAATAAATTGAAATATTGTCAATTTGCACATGATCTGTCACTAATAAGAATCCCATTTACATACATAGTAAACATTTTGCATACTTAAAACACTGCTTTAAATTCTAACACTCCCATCTCTTCCCTCCCCCCCATCCTGTGGAGATATGTTTAGACTATGTAGATGAACTTTACCAACTATGCAACATTCAGGGACTACCACCTTTTTTTATTAATTTAACAATTTCACCACTTCATAGAGGTGGCCGGTGGGTATAGGTCTAAATTGCATTTTTGTTTAAAATGATTCTTCACAGATCACATTACAGCGATTCCTGCTTTTCATTGCTTGATGTGTTTCCTTCTGACGAGGAAGATGGAAAACAGAGTTTAATATCTGCATCAGGTAAGTCACATGAGCGTACTCCCAGTTCAATATTCTACAGTGTTAACAGTTACATTTAGCTGTCTTTATTGTCATTTACATATGCAATAAGCAGTTGAAGTCTTCAAATTTCAACTCTCAAGAATTGGAGAATTCAGCTAAGTCTGCCGCCACCACACATTTTCTTTAGCTACCATGAGTTTGTATTTATATTCCAAATGTTATCTTAGGAATTGAAAATAAAATTTACAAGGCATTAACTGCCTTTTGTTAAGCAATATGTTTTTACTGCCTCTTTTCACAAGAGAGATTCTGTCTTCTGGTGCCTAAAAGGCTAGGAAATTTAGCATAACAAAAAAAGTGTGAGAGGCAACATGATACTCTTCCATCCAGTTGAAGAAAACTCACAACTCGGGTAGCTAATGTAAGTAGTCTTAGAGTGTATGGACACTATACTGACCCACAACTGAAGTTTGGGCATCTGGACTTCAGTTTAGAAAGGCTCACAGAGGAAAGCACACTCAAGTATTAAAATGTGGCAACATGAAAATAGGTCCTATTTTGAGGAATGAGCTTCATCATGACACTAATCTATAGGAACTGAATTTAGGTTTTTTCCTATAGCAGTTGGCTAGATGTTTTGAACCAGCAAATGCAGTGTATTTATAAAATGGGTTCATGTTTTTAAAAGCTGGTGTCAATTAACTGAAAGGCATGGATAACCAGAGCATTAAAAAGTTTCAAGATCCCAAGGTTTGTTAAAGCTGTAAAGTTCTCACACTAGTGCCAAAAAACAGTTAAGAAGGAAAGTCTTCCTGCCAGCTCCTTGCCAGTTTCCTGAAATTATGCTCAAATATAATCCTTCCAGGGAAAGCCCCCATTTAAACATGGTGTATTTGAGTATCTTTAGTTAACAGGAAGAATCCATAGCTGAGATTGAAATTCAGCACACGGAGATGTTTCAAAAACAAACCAAACCAACCAACCAACCCCAACATTAAATAATTTCAAACACCAAAGGTATAAAAGAATCTTTATCAACAGACTGGATGCTCAGCAGATTTCACCTTTAAGTGGAAGAGCCAAACCTTTATACTGCACACCACAGCAGTGGCAGGTAGCCTCTGGCTGCCCACAACACACGGACAACGCTCTGGGTACAGGCTTGTGCTGTGTGGAGCTTCAGGAGTCGCACAGCAGGAACTGCAGTTCCCCTCCATTGCTGTCACACTGAGAGACCGCAAGACAAGGGCACCTTCCCCCTAATTCCTCCAAGTTGTTCTGTGAAGGAGGAGTCAGGATCCAACTGCCTAAGGTAAGTTTTGCAAGCATGCCCCAAAGGCAGTATTGAAATCTTCAAAGAAGGACACTGCCAGAAGCAAAGAAGGAAGAGGATTCTTCATTCAAATTCAGACAAAACAAGGCAGGCAGCTGTCCTGGGTTACTTTATCATGTAGCACTCTTGTCAGTTTAAAGAAAGAAGAGTATAAAAGTTTAAGTTAAAGGGGTGGTTAAACATCTGTTTATCTTACATCTGAATGAAGTTCAAAGAAAATCTTGAAGTTAAAACTACTGTGGTAAAAGATGTGGAAAGGAAGCCTTGAATCAGTTGTAGAAGAGCTAGTCGCAACTTGGTATATAGTAAAGCAAATTTTAAAGCCATTTCTTGAGCAAGTCCATTAGTAGTCAAGCCAGAAGAAAATCGGCCCTCTTTAACAGAAAGAATAAAGATGTTACTGGTAAAATAAATATTTTACATAAAGTTGTAGACTGTGGTTAACAAAAGTTTGGTTTTTTTTTTTTTTAAACCAAAAAAGCCCCAAAAACCACAACCCAAAAACTCTACTGCCTTTGCAAATATAGTGTTGCTTCCTGTTTTTCTTTTTGTGGGATGGAAGGGACATTTTCATCAAATACTAGAAATGTATCTTGTCCTCAGTGGAAAGTCTCAAATAAGACACACCAAATATCTGCCTCTAAAATACAAAAAAAACCCAGAAATGCAGCATAGCATTCTACTCTCAGTTCCCTAACAAAACTTGTTATTTTGATGTTCCAAGATACTCATGTTCGCACTGTCAGGGTAGCCACAGGGTAACTCGCTTGTGGAGTGTGAAACACAAAACCTCATCTTCAAGTTGTGCACGGCTTTCTGTACTTGAGAACCTTAAATACGCGCCCTGGTACCACCTCCTTTGTAACAGAAAACAGATTACATGTTAACAAGTCATGTGTTCATGTGTTAATACAAAACTCACTGAGGAAGGAACAATTTTGCCCTCCCAGATCGGATTCTTAACATGCACATCAGCGACCAGTCACTATCGACAGTCTGTGGGTAGCACTCCTCTTCACCGGAGATCTAGAGACAGAGCAGATGCACAGCAAAAAAAAACCCATTCTAGGAAGAAAACCTTAGTACAATTGCTTCTTAACCATGTCTGCTTTTAAGCTTGTTTATTCCAGCCTTTATGCATAAGAATTGCCTCAAACATCTGTAATGTAGTATTAAGTGTCTGATGACCGTGAGTAGATGACTTTCACACACTGCCTTTTAGCTCCCAGAGAGCTTACACTGGAGACTGCCACAGAGCTCTTGTGCCAGGTACTGGGAAGTCTGCTAGGCAAAATAATGTGGAGATGGGCTTTAGGAAGCCAATACTTAAGAACGCTGCTCATTACACACTGCTGTGGTAAAGCCATGAAGATATTCATGAATAAGTTAAAGCCTACAGGACAAAGCTAGTTCAGCCATGAACTACTAGCTTAAACTTCAGACAACTGACACTGAAGTACAGTCACCACCTCAGTGCCAAGAATGTGCGACTGCACTGGCACAACTCAAGACTGAGGTTGCAGAGCAGCTACAGCTGTCGTCAAGGTCACTCATTCTTTGTTTCAAGGGCTTTCACGTAAACTCAGGGTGACAATCCATGACTGCGTAGAAGAGGAACAGTACTACGTGTATCTGCATCTCAGTTACTTGACATGAAGTCATGAAGATGTAATTCCAGCACCTGAACCAGTTTAGCAGATTTATATACAGCTGTAAACAGTGCTTCCTTTTTCTGTGAAGAGAGTTCAGAGTAGAGTTCACCTCTACCAACTCTAGCTTGGGTCCTGGACTACTCTTCTAGCATGGACAGTGATGAACATGAAGGGCACAGCTGGAGGTAAAACAGCGGCCAATGCCAGAAACAAGAGCAGGACCCTTCACTTGTTTACAACAGCAATAAGCTTGTAACAGCAGAGCTGCGGCAGGAATGCCCGATTAACACCTCAGCATTTACATATATTTCTGCAATGGAGTTAACTAAGCTCCATCTCTTCTGCTGGCCTAAGAAACCACTTTTCAGAGCTGGAGTAGCCCATTCCTATTCTGGTAATAGAATATTTGTTCAAAGTCAAAAGTGACTTGCTCTAGCTAGTGCTACAGTACCTCAGTGACTGACAGAAGCATTCAGAATGTATGAAAGTACTTGGACCTTGACAATGTCTAACATGTATCAAGTAAATGACCAAACGTAATTGTTAAGCTATGCAAGTTCATCAAGTAGATTCCATCTTTGGGGTAATAACATCCAGTTTGTGAAGTCTTTTAAATTTTTGACCAGAAGGTTTACGTGCTGACTACCAAAGCTCAAATAAACTGTCACCATTTTTTTCAAGTTAGCAACAAAGAGCATTTAAGCAATACCAGATTGCTAATATCCCCAGCTTGCGCAGCACAGTTTCTGTTGTTTCTCCTCCCCAGCATAAGAGATTATCAAAATGTAGATTTCCTTCTACTAAGTAACATGTGGAAATAGTAACATGTGCAATAAGACATTTTCAAGGGAAAGCGATGTAACAGTCCTTGTATATCCTACCCCTGCATACTATTATCATTAGCATCGTCCTATCATTAAGCCCAGTACGTTATGTACAGCGATGTGCACTGAGACCATTTGCTTAGTTTCAGCACATGGCTGAGCCTTCATGCTAGCATGTTTTAACTACTGCTGTCAGTGGTATGGGAATCTAAAAAAATGTTTTAAGCTTGTATTATTACTCAGTTTATATGAAAAAGACAGTACAATTCTCATGGTACATCAACAAGATGGACTAGTAAGCCAGCTAACGTCTATTTTAATATTTAAATTATAACAATACAATAACTAGAAAAGGTCAGTGCTTCAAGTGACAAGTTTGCCACTTCAATTCCAATAGTTTTCCAAAATAAAGATGCAATTAGATCTACACTTGAGCATCAGTAGTGCAATACAGTATCCTTTCCTGAATAAAGGAGCTGAGGTTTATCCACAATAAAAGCTTTAAATAAGGTAGATTGTTGCCATTTATATATCAATTCTGTATGTTTGATATAAAATATATTGGGAAAGCTTCAACTGACTTATACAATCTACATTTGGCTAAAGCTCCACGTAAGCAGCATCAGTGGAAATGAACATCAGAGGTGTACTTAATAGAAAACACTTTCAAAACTACTCAGCAACAAATGACAGAAGATTGGCTAAGAATAACTGAACATCTGAGGTGTGTACCAGACAAAAAGAATGGACCCTGTGGTTACTTGCACTATTTTAAGTAAAAGAAATGCAAGATTTAGTCCACTTCCATTTCTCCCGGCAGTTTGTTCTGCTGAGAATTGTCCTTCGCTGGTTCAGGTTTTGTTTCAGTACCGCTCTGTCCGTTCACTGGTCCATTGTGTTCACCATTAGCTTTCGACTGGCCGTCGTTGGGAGGTTCTATCTTCGGTTTGGGCTTGTATATAATGGGATTACAGAAGCTATCCAATTCCTAGTTGTAACACAAGTGAGAGAGTAGGTTCATTTGGTGGCACAGTAACTCCTTTCAATTACAATGTCTCAAATTCATCTCAGGTTCATGATGACCTGTAACTTTATTTCCAAGGACTAGACTTTTCAATTTCATGAAGTCTATAAACTTAAAACCTTAGCTTAAGAGGTTCTGACCTGTTAAAAGCCTATATGGTAACCCATTTTCTAGCAAGCCCAGTGCTGTAACTCAGGCTATTTTAAAAAGGCTTATTCAGAGGTACTGCAGTAAATCAAGAGCCAGAGTAGAACATCGATAGAACTGTTACTCGCTCTGTATGGATCGTTTCATAGCTTTAAAAGTCTCTGCAGGTGTAATATTCCAGCTCAACACAGAGACCAAAACCTTGGTAAAGAAAAACTTGTTAGACTGCAACATGTACCACGGCATTTTTTTTTACCTTAGATTTTGACAGTATTTCTGCCACTTTGACAACTGGATCCTGAGTTAGACTTAGTTTATTCTGGGCATTCATTTTGCTGTTCAACCAATTCATAGCCTCATTAATGTATTTTTCAACTTTTTCCATCTCAGCAGGATCTAGGTGATCATACTTTTCATCCTAAGAAGAGAGAAGTTCATATCAATTAATGTACATGCCTCACTGAATTAAGAATTTCATGAACACATAATAAATAGTCTTAAAAAGTGTTTAGTGTGACAAATGACTGTAGAGTAAGAGAGACAGGACATTACTTTCAGACATTTGTGCACATCGCCAAAGCACAGGCTAGTACTCAACTGCAGTTTAACTAACCCCAACACGTAGTCCTGTAAGTTACAGAAACACTGGTAGCAACCATAACTTGAGATACTCATTTCAACTGGTACAAATCACCATCAACTGTGACTATGTTTAATTCATGTTCTCATGAAAAAGCAATCCAGACCAGTTTTAAAAGTTTACAAGAGCAGAGGCACCACAGCAATTTTCAAGCAGTTTAACAGGTTATCACACTAGATTTCTTTTCAAACAACTCCACAGCCAGACTCAGACACCCATAATAATTCCCTCAATAATTTGCTTCTACCTTATTTTTGTATGCTTCTACTGCTTTCATAAGGAGCTGAATCTTCTTTCCCAGCTCATTTAAAACTTTCGGTCTCTCTTCATGTTCCATATATCTTTCCTGAATAGGTTGTCCAAATTTCTGGAAACATAAGCACAAAGATCTTGACAAAATACAATTTTACTTTAGCCTGCTCTAAGAATAAAATATGGCATTGGAAAGAAGGCTGTCATTAACTCCTTTTCTCACCCATTCAAGAGCTTCATCTTGGCACTTTGCTTTAGCGCACAAAGAAACCCTACCAAAATCCAAAAGTTTAAACAGAGGAGTAGTGCCTGTTTTTATTAGGTTTAGTATTTTGCATTTATTTTCAGCAAAAAGAGCATTTAGAACAAAGCATTTGGAAGAGAAACAAGACAGGATTTACATGGATGGTTTAATTGTGAAGTACTCTGTCTGAAAACCTTCACTTTTATCCATTGTCTGCTTTTCCTTCTCTCGAATACTGGTATCCAGGCAAGGCGGCAGTTGCTAGGATCTACACTACTATTTCCATCAGTTATCCTGCACCCGAAGGAAATCTAACTTGAGGGAAAACAGTGGGAGCCTGAGAGCTAGGGACATACTTAAAAGGTATTACAAACAGAGTAGTCATTCATCAGAATTTATGTCTTGCCAGAAGATGATTAAAATCTGACGTATTTCATGTTTTTTTGTCATTACTAATCAAATGATACAGTGAAAGGTTCTGTTAAAGCACTCTTCAGGCTTTATCACTAGATATTAGATCAACAATACAGTTTTATGATACAGGTATAGAAGACCACTGAAAACAGCAAAACCAGAGCATCTATTCTGGAGTGTAATTATGAGTACCTGTGAGAGCAGTTTAACTACTCAAAGGCCTCTTTCAGTTTCTAACAAGACTGACAGAAAATATCCAGAGCCATTAATTCTATTGTCACTAGTAACAATCTGCTGCATTTTGACTGTTTTCAAATTAGGAGCACAACCAGCATTGAAACAAACATAAAAAAAAAAACAAAACAGTTCTAGTTTTAGGTATCATGTTCATTTCGTAACTAAACTACATCCAGATGTAACCCGAATGTCTATACTTAAAGTTCACGGATTTACACAACTCACGTATGGGTATGCACACACACATCCTCATAAAAAACCCCAACAAATAGTGCTTATGTAGCCATTCGTGCTTATATAAATATCCCCACCACCAAACACACGTGATTTTTCTATAAAGTAACTTAAAACCTTACTCTTAACTCCTGAAGCTTATCCATGTATACTTGTTTTGGCTGGTCCTCTCCATCTTCATAAAGCCAGTTTTCTGTGTCCTCCAACATCAAGGTCAGCTTGTTGGAATCCTGTGAAGCAAGTTAGGGACACTCTAGTTCAAAAGACAATGCGACAAATGAGACTTCTTCCACCAGAACACAAAGAAGCCACCCTACCCAAAAAATGACTCGTCAGTTTCAAGTATTCTAAGTGATAGTGAAGGAAAACAGTAATGAACAGTCTTCAAAACTTTACCGAATGCTAAGAGAGACATGGCAGCCCTACTAATATGACTTGCAGGTCAAGTTTATGGGACTGACACAGCTTCAGGATTGACTTCGTAAGAAATCACATCCATCTCTTCAGCTTTCTTGCATATTATCTCTACATGGCAAGTTCTGCTTCACAGATTCTCTGATAGCAGGATGAAAGAACAGACAAATTTGGATAACCATATATAGCTGAAGTTCTTTTAATTGGACTCTACTGGCTGTTTATAAAGATTTTTATCTTTAATTATTTAAAAATAAATGTCTAAGAGATGGTTTTAAAATTGGCATGAGAAAGGCAGCCTCACACCCTTCAGTTTATATTGGAAGGGCACCTGTACTGCGCTGCTGGGTTGATGACCAGGTAATCCAGAGGGCAGATCTTAAATGTGCTGCAGGACATTTCTTCTTTGAACAACTGCTTGCCTGTGTACGAGCCACTTGGATTTTGATGGCTGTCAGACAGAAATGGTTATAGGACAAGCGTTCATGAAATCCTACTTTTGCAGAAGCCCAGTGTACAGCTTTCCTCATCAGCTTTTATGTGGATTTCAACAGCGTGCTACGTTCAAAATACTTTCAAGTGGGGAAAGAATCATGTGTCTAATGAAATTAGACAATTACAAAGGTACAAGCGCTCTATTTCCTATCCACTCATGCCATCTAGCTCACGGTGGTCTGTCCTGCTTTCCTACCCTCATCATAGGATTTCTTTTCTGCCTGCATCCAGAATCCCTCCTTGCCACTCAGAAATTTCCAAGACAATACAAAACTCTGCATGGTTGCATGTCAACGGCCATGTAAGTGTAGTTAGAACTTGTGTGTAGTTAGTCTATTTCATATCCCAAGTCCGAGAGACCCCTGGCAGCCTCCACATAACCTACTCAAGACTTAAAAATACAAAGGAATTTTTTCCAAAAGTTGAAACACATAAACAAGTCTTACTTCTTCAGTGATGAACTTCTCAAAGACTCCACATAGTTTGTCTCTGAAGTCATATACGTATTCTTCAACAGCATTCTTAGCATCATTTCTTTCTTTCTCAAGCTTGTCTTGCATCATCATCTTCCCCTAGGGGAGAAAAGCTTATTTAAAACTAAAAGCCTATCAAGTGCCAAGCTGAATAATTAGTCTCTTGAAGCTGTATCAGAGAAGTTCGCAGAAGGCTGCTAATCAACAATTACTGATTAATATCTTCACCTTCGCCTAAGTCCACTTCACTGCAGGCAGAACTGAAACTGGGGGGAAAATGAGTTCATATTTGGAAGCTGTCTGGCAAGTGCTTCAGTGTAAATGCTTCAGTTATGGTCTGACCACCACAGATAGGACTAGAATTTAAGACACGTCTTGACCCTCATTTGGAAGTCACTAGGAATCATTCTGCCCTACAAAAATGATTTCATATTTTATTCTTCAGGCTTACCATGTTTCAGACAGGAGATTATGCTGGTAGGATCTTCAAGAACTCTCTAAAAAGCACATTTGCTACATACGGTTATCCCTTCCTGCTGATGTAGGACGTGAAGGGCAAAAATGTGATATAGCTCAAGACACAGCTTCTGTAAAGCACCCGAACACCTGCAAATGCTATTCCTGACAGGTATCTGGTCAGTCACTAACAATTAAGATTCCTGTGCAGCCTTCACTGGCAATCCTAAGCATTTCCTGCATGAAAACGGAATTGATACTTTGGGTAACAACAGGCTAATACATCAATCTCAGACATTAGCTCAGTGGGTTGAGTGTGGTGCTTGAAACACCAAGGTCGCGGGTTCGATTCCCGTTCGGTTCTCACGCGTGTTGCCTGACCTGGTCGAGAGGTGGCGTCCCTGCTCACAACAGGGAGGTTGGATTAAAATGATCTCTGAGGTCCCTTCCAGCCCAGGCCATTCTATGATTCTATGATCAGGGTAGTTAAGTCTAGTGAAACTGAATAATTTCACCAGAAAGAAACAACCAAAACAAAACTCCTTCCAATTAAGGACAAATCCCCAAAGAACTGTAAATTAGACAACACGTTTATGGTTGCAAATATATTCTGGATAATTATTTGCAGTGACATTAGTTTATGCTGCTTACCTCATTTTCTATATAGCAATTAATAAGATCTTGTCCCAGTTGTCTGTAGAGGCTTGCCTGTATAGGTAGGTCAATACTCTTAACTTTCGCTTTAGCCTTTGGCTGGGCTGGATGATCTTGCTTGTCTCCAGAAGCAGCCTATAACAAGATTTCCACTATTAAGAATCTTCCAAGAATAGAAATGTTACATTTATGCTCAAAAAATAGAGACAAAAGTAACTCGTGAAATAGCTACATATTAATCATATGTAAATGAAGCACCTAATTATTCCTCTGCTATTCAGAATAGTTTGGAATCAAACCAGTGAAATTTACTTTCTTCAAATATAATCAAGAGCTGTTGAGAAAACTTGTTCAAAAGCTAAAGGCACTGCATATTCTTCTCCATGATTCTCTAGATTCCATCTTCACTATAAAACTATATTAAATATCAGAAACTTACTTCAAAGCCCTAACTGTACCAAGGTAGGATTCCTGGCTTAACCATTTCAGTACAGCTGTACTCCTCAATACAAACCCATGTTATGCAACTAGTATGATTTATGACTTGGAGAATGCTGGGGGAAAAAAAAAGTCTAAAGGGAAGCAACATTACATTTCCTTATCAGTACTGAATACGAACTTTTGTTTCAGTTCCTGCATTTTCAGTTTCCTCATCTGCTTGGTTCTGTTGCTCAGCGTGACTTTTCTGAATACCTTCATCTTGATCAACCTGCATTTTATCCTAGAAAAAGAGTTACACAGCTGAATGCAAAGGTTTGCCGTACCGTTTAAGACTGATGTCAATTACAGTAGATCACAGACAATATATGGACTGAAGAATTTTTGGTTCACCATGTTTCAACATTTTTAGATAGTACTGCTATTTGTATCTTCTCAAATTAGATGAAAATTCTGTTCTGCCTGTCCCCTTGGAAATAATTATGATGTTGCCATTTGTCCCCATTACTAAATTACACTAAGCCTTGTAAATACTCCATTTGAAATTAGAAATAAATACTTACAAAATGTCTGCACAGAACATTCTAGAAACACAAGACTGACACAGGGAATAATAGATTCTCTATGGAACAGCCAGAACTTTGACCTCATACCGTTTTTCACATAAACCTCAAAGTTTGTAATCTGAAGCAGAACTAATTTAATCATCACCATAATTGTTACCTGTATGTGTCTCACAGGACTATAAAAACTAGTTTCTGTAGTAGCCTCTTGGAGCATATGACCAACTGTCTTCGCTCCTTATCACTCCAAATTAATAAGTTCCACTTAAATTTATCTGTAGTTCACCTATGCCTTATTCTCAATTTAAGGATCTTAAAGACATGTTAATTACCAGTGCTGATCGCTTAATTTAGTTCAAGTAATACAATTGTCTGTCATCACTACAAAGAATTTTGTAAAATAGTAATGGCTAAGTCTACAGTTTGCAGGATGACTCCTATATTGGGACATCCAGAGCACCAATAACTCACGAGCTGTAGCCGAGGTCTGAAAGGTCTAAGATTACTTCCATTACAAGGAATTGAGATGCTCGGGTTCACAAACTACATATGCACGTAAAATAGTTTGCTGCTGGTTCTACAAAATATAAGAAAAAGTTATTTGAGGATTTCAAATGCGAGCACAGGGGCGTCTGTTGTAGTTTACCTATGTTCATTGGTTCAGCAAGTTTTTAATGGTAACAGCTGAAAACAAGAAGGCTGCTTTTACCAAGTTCAAGTTTTGTCATTTCAAAGTGGAGAAAAAAAAAAGAAGTCATTTACTGTTCTCACTGTTCACACAGAAAAAGACAACAACCAGAAGGAACTCTGGCCTACACAGAGTTAGCCTACACGGAAAAGCTAGAAAGGGGAAAATAACACATACATACACCACAGACCTCCTCCTCAGAGTCGAGGGTATCATCCTCAATAATGAGAGGTAATTGCTGACAAGCACCATTGTAAAACAGAAAATGCGTTAGGTGAATGGAAGTACTACAAACTGCGAGCCTGAGGACACAACTGGTTACTCTTGTACTGAACACAGCGTACTCCTTTTAGTAACCTCCACATGCAGCACATCTATTACACCAAACGTCCCTTTCAATCTTTCTTTCACTTGTATACGAACATCAGATGCCGATCACTTGTCCCCAAGGAACTGCATGATGTTTGGCATTTCAAATATGCTCCAATTCCTGGGAAGCACTACAGTATTTAACAAGTTGCTTATATCAATTATGTAATGCTAATTGTGTAACCACTTGCTCCAATTCCTGTAGAATGTTCTTACTACAGTGGGAAAACCTGTTAAGAATAATTTTTAAACGACAACAATGGGAAAAGCATTCACCCCTTCCTTCAAATAAAGCTGCCAAGTGTTTGCTGTCCAGCCTCACTCCCCAGGGAAAGGCTCCCTCAGTACGCGTGACAGCCTGTGAGACGGGTCACTTCGCTGAGCACTCTGTAATCTCAGAAAGGCAGCAGGAGTGCGAAGCAGCAGCTTGCCCACTGCTTTATCCTCTTTTTCTCTACACCGTCATCTCTCTCCCCTGTGAGCTGTGACATAACCAAAATCCCAAGCTATGGAAGGGCACAAGCAAAAAAATGAAAGGCTGCTGAGGCCACCGCCTGCACGCCCTTCCCAGCTGCAAAGCGCTCCCTGGCACCCAGCCCTCAACTCCGCGGTGTCAAATGCAATAGCTGCACCTCGCGACTCTCAGTGATCTACTTTCAGTCTGCAGTGCATTATCAAGAAAGCTGATCCTCCTTGTACTGGAATGAGAGAATGTAATTTTGTTAATTTCTCAGTTTTAATGACAAAGCCATTGCACATTTATTATTAGTAATTTTTCCCTATGGGCTTATAAGCCAGTTTTTAAGAACTACTGGGACTGAAATACAAGAACAAGTGCCCCTAGTGAATGAATGTTTATGATGAACAAGTTTTCCTTATGTAAAAAAAAATACATTTTTTATTCAATGAAAATGCAGGGCTTGAGGAAAAACAAATCTTCAGAATCCATTTGTCAACAGATTTCATTACATATGCTGCCATTTGATGCCAACACTAGATAATGCTAAGACTAGCAGAGAGAAGATAAAGAACAATGAAAAAACGGCTTTGTTCTTTAGAATCTGGTTTTACGTTATTTTTGGGTTTCTTAGGGCCACATGTCACCAGTACTTTAATAATAAACATGAAGAAATGTGTTATGTAACTGAAGAAATAATTTAAGGGTGGAGAACTACTAATTGCAAGAGCTATACGCTATCATTTCATCTCTAATTATTGGCTCTCTCGTCAGAATTACAAGGAGTGTAGATATTTGCAAGTTTACATACCAGCTCATCATCTCTGCCTTGGTTTTTACTTGATGATTCAGTGTCCATAGGTGTATCATTATGATCTCCCTCTACGTTCTGCTTCTCTATTATAGAAGCATTAGCCACGCTGAAAAGGCCATGAATATTGACGCGCACTTTAACCTTCACTTTGGAATTGTCGCCATCGTGTTGGGGACCAACATTTTGAATAGTGAAACGCCCTTGAAAAGAAACAAAGATGGTTTTAATTTTGATCAAAAAAAAAAGAGGAGAAAAAGAACTAAAATCTATTCCTTGAAGGGTGTTAATTTAAATAATGACTTCATGTAACTTAACTATCTGGAAACTTCCTACTTAGTTGTCAATTCTGCAGCTAGATAAACTAAAGCCTGGCTCCCCGATTATTATCGCTTAACTAATAATTAATAAGATCTCAGCTAATTAGGAGTTCTACTTCTCTATTGCCTTCTCTAACCATCACACTAGAAAAACTACTCTGATTCATCTCAACCAGTTTTCTTGATCCCCATAACTCAAACTCTGCACTGACAAAATGCCAGAGAGATAAAAGATTCTATTTTAATATAGCACCATGAACACACTACGCATTTTGGAGAATGAACAGTGCTTATCAAAGGGCTTCTGGAAGCAGTGAGGTTGCTAATTACTTTGTGACTTGCTGGAAATTTCACTGTGAAAGATGCAGATCGTGTACATGAAGGAGAATGTTCTCTCCTGCAGACAACAGACTTCTTGCACAGATAGATAAATAGGTAGCACTGAGTTTGTACTTGATTCATAAATCAGTAAATAAAATGGTGAAATAGTTTAAAGATCCTGAGGAGTCTACTAATAACTGCAAATAAGGTACTATTAGCTACCAGGAAACCTATTCGTATCGGCTAATACTTGAGACTCTACTACTGATGCTTAAGTTCAGGAAATGCCCATCTTTTATGTTCTAAGATTAACAAAAAGAGACATGGCAGATACCTGTCTAGCGCTAACAGCTCCTTTCATACCATTTCTTAAAACAAAAATCAGGCGATTGGGTACATAAAGATCCTTATCCTTTTAATAAAGCTTGAAAGAACCAGACAATAGAGCACTAAAGCTCTTTCTACCTACTTTTTTAAAGCGTTCAGAAGCAGCAGTGACATAGACACACAGAATGAAGAAAGGAAATTTTTTTTAGGAGCCACCACAAGCTGTTGATACTGTTCGATCACTGCACCTAAACCAAGAGACGATCGTACGAAGCCTTTCTTAAGAACCTAGGCTCTTCTGTAACTTCAGAAATATGCAAGTAACAGGAGAACCACTTTTCCCATTAGCAACAGGAGTTGTGTATGGGGTTTTTATTCACACGGCCTTACCTATTCTGGAATCAGGATAAGGCACTTCGTGCGGATGGGTATAGTAAGCTTCCAGGTCAAAAGGTTCTTTCTTGTGAAAAGTAATTACTTTTGAGAATGGAGCAGCATGGTTCTTACTGAAGACTTCACACTCCCTGAAGCAGTAAAATATTAAGGAAGGTCAAACTACTGAGCATAACATAATGGATAATCAAATTCTAGGTATGTTAATGATCAGCAGCCATGCTAACCAAGCAGCTAAATAATTTCAAGTCAGTTTATGACAAGAGTTGCAGATTGAAGGCCTGCAGGTCTCAAAGCTGGACTACACATTCTTTCACACTTCTTAAAAATTAAGAAACTTGACAGCAACATTTTTTAATTAAATATATTTCCATTTATTAAGCAGTAATCTGAAATCAAGAGGTATAATGTAATGAAAGTAAATGAGAAGTGCTCAAGTGGGTGACCTGTTCAAAGTCTACGCAATAGTTCAACATTTTTGTTTATATACACAAGCAGACTTTTTAGTAGGCATCACACAACTTACCCTGTTCCTTCTTCATAAGATGATTTCCATCTTAACGTCACAGAATAAGGAACAACATCTGTGATGGAAAATTCACGCACTTTAAAAGCTGGGGAAAGAATTGCACACTAGAAAACAAAGACCAAAATTTTATTGTATCCATGTAGTCAAATAGCAAGCACAATAAAGTGCAAAAAGGCTACAATTGTACAGATCACACAAAGGTCCTGCTTATCACAGAATTTTTAACCAAAACTTCCTATGCTTAGTTTAAAGTTAATCAAACTGAAAGAAAACTCAAGTAATAGTAGCAGATGCTACTCTCCCAGTGATTGTCAGTAAAGATACCCAGCAAAGCTTCCAAATAACTAGAGAGATGTGGAACAGTGTAATTTGGGTGATCAAATTCAACAGGTCTCTAACAAGACCTAACATGACACAGCAGCAAATTAACAAATATAATACAGTAATTTATGACACAGTCACTGTCATCAACTGTTCAAAGAACAAGTAAGACTCTACACCTTATTTCAGCTATAGTAGCATTTGCTTACGGTTAGTTTTACTGCATTAGTACACGATGTTAAAGAAGCAATACTGAAGTTTAATTTCAGTAACTATACCTGCAAGGCACAGCCTCTTGCAACAGCTTCATCAGCATTTAGCGTGGTGCTTATCTCTTTACAGAAAAAGTTAGAGATCTGTTCCTTGACTGCTGGAATTCTAGTAGCCCCACCTACTATTTCTATACTGTAGATATCTTCACGCTGAAGTTCTAGAAAAGAGAGTGCATGGCCTTTAGTTATCATCAAGATATCCAAGAGCTCTATCTGGACAACCAAAAAATAGATCTGGAAGAATACTTATTACCTAGACACTGTGACAAGCACTGAATATACTCAACAGCCCACAAGATGTTTAAAACTAGATTTATCATGATCTCTCCTACTCCAACTCTTGGGCCCTCCTGCAGGCTACAAAGTTTTGCTGCAAATTTTGCAGAAGCCAAGCATCAATGAGGGCAGCTGTTATTTAAAACGCATTGTCTGTGTGTATTCCCCTTCAGGTGTGCATAAACTCAAAAGTGTGAAATTGGGTTTTCTTTGGCAGCCCAGCACACCGGACAATACCTCACCCCTCCCAGACAAGAACAAAAATGAAACCTGAATACACCTCATTTTATGCCTGGTTTAATGCTGGCTGCTAATATAGAAAAGCAAAACCCTTAACTAAAATGATATAATAAATACTAGACTGTGCTTGTAGGGTATCTTTTTGATTCTGAATTCAAGGTATGTGTATGAAATGATCCCAAACAACTGTCAGTCCTTGAATAGTTCTGCTCAGCAGTTATTCAGGTTGTCTCTTCCTGTCTACCCAAGACACAAGATAAAAATTTCCCCCTTTCTTTTAGTTAAAGATGCCAGAATTAGGAGTAAAACCTTTTCATGTGAAAGTCTACTTCTCTCCTTGACACTACATTAGGCAAAAAAAAAAAAAAATTAAAAGAAAAAAATTGTTATTAGCACATGCTTCAGGTATTTTATTTCAGTTATATACTGCTAGATTCTCAGGTCAGTGAGGACATAGATGTATTACATATGGAACAGGTTGGCCAGACAGCTGCATTAAAGAAGAATAGTTTTCTCCATCGTGGCTTTGGTTTGGTTGCTTCGTGTTGCTAAAATAAGGAATCTTTCAGAGCGCCAACCTTTTCCATTGCACAGGGTGAATGAGGGTCAATGAACTAAGGCTGGAGAGTGATATGTGCACTAAATGAGGCAGGAACGGGATCATGCATACATGACAAGCATATGAATGGAACTTACATTTAACTTTTCAGTATTTAGCTTTGCAATTCTAATAATACAAAAATATATTAAAAAGATAATCATTAAAGAGATCTAGGATAAATGGATTACTAGTTACTTTGTTGAACCAAAAGTAGTACCTGAATTAACTCCTACTTACTAGCTTGATCCATGGCTGCTCTTAGAGGAGGTTCCACTCTGGACAGAAGGCCGGCACACAGTTGCTCAAACTGAGCTCTGCAGGAACAGGGAAAGTGCTTTGCATTACAAGACACCTTCGAGAGCACACTCCACCACACTTCAGTGACAGTAAGGCACAGTACCTGTTCATCTTACTGGAGACATCAAGATCGTTCATGAAGCACTCAATATTGAGTGGAAGGTCAGAAGCGTTTGCACTCATAAGCTTCTTGAGTTTTTCACATTCCTGGTACAATCGTAGCAGAGCTCGAGGATTCTCTTTTACATTCAATTTGTATTTTGTCCTAAACTCTTCAGAAAAGTAGTCTACCAAAGCCTCATCAAAATTCCTGCCGCCTACAAAAGGGTCAAAGGTAGTAGCCAAGACCTGCACAGAAGTGAAAGAATGAAGACTGAAAGTTACCAGACAATGTTTGTTTACATAGAGGGATGGCTTTCATGCAGACACTAGTGTTCTAAGTGAACACCTTTAAGAACAGATTCGACATGGGAAAACGACTGGCGGTTTTTCTCGCCTCCTTCTATGCAGATGCCAGATAGAAAAACTTAAAAAGATGGCTCCTTAATTATTTAGTTCCCACCTTTCCCAAATAAAATACTGTCCCACCTGCCATGCTATTTTCTATCATGCTGCAGCAGCCTGTATCCAGTTTATTAGCTCACTAAAGCAAAAGCACACTAGGATAGCTGTTTTGTCACACTTCTACAAGTTCTGTGTCCTTTACAACAGAAAAACTCCCTATCACCTTCCACATGACTTCAGATGGCAACATTTGGCTACTAAAAAGACAAGTTTACAAAAACATTCAGCCTTCAGGAGCTCATGGACAACAATCTCCAAACCAGGAAATAAAGACTGTTCAATTTTATTTCACATCCTACTGAACTTAGATTCTGAACCATCAAGGATGTAGCGGGGGCCGGGGGGAATCATCATGGAGCAATTCAGGGAGTTCAACGATTTCCCGTAAGTCAGCTGCAGAACTACAACGCTTACGAGACTACCAGAATATACAAATATTTCAGTGATAAAACATGGCACAAAACCTGTGCAGTATGCTTAATTGTCAAGCCCTTTTTAAAACACACTTTGGGACATTTCATTTCTGAAATAGCCAAAAATAAAAAAAAATCAAGAGAAAGTTCGTATTCAGCATTTCCAAAATATTTGCTACCAGTATTTTTTTTGTTGGGTTTTCTTTGTTTTGTTTTAGTATCAGCAGAACAGTATTTTGAGTATTGTCCATTTCAATACTTCAGGAATACGGGACTTTACTGTAGGACTTAAAAGATTACCTTCAGTTTTCCCTTGTTAAAAGCACAGATTGAAACCTGATACGCAGAATGCCCCATATCTACAAACACCACGTTTCTTGGCTTTTCTTCCAAGGCTGGCAGATCTTGCTTGTATATTCCATAGGCTAACGCAACTGAAAAACACCAACCCACAGAAGGTAAGAGAAAGCTGTATACAACTATTAAGCATGCATTAGAAGGACTACCAAAAAAAAAACCCACTACTTATGTTTACTTTTTCAAAGCACCTCCTTTACTTTGCTCAAATGGAACATAAGGGTCAAAAGGGTGAGAAGTTTTAAACTGTTACAAGTTGCCACACTATTTTCTTATTGTTTGCTTTGGAGCATTACTAGTAAATTACCTCAATGTCATTCATCTAATTGACATTTAAGTATTCTGTATAACCTAACACCTCTCTCCAACAACAACTGCACACTGTGCAGCTTCAAAGCACTAACTCAAAGTCAGTAGCATATGCACCATCATAAATTTAAATTTTTAGGTCCAGGATGTATCAGATTATTTATCTTTGGTTCTGCTTAAGAAGTACTGTTCATATATAGAACAGCTCGGCACAAAGAAAGTCCACCTGTTCAAAAACATTTTTCACTGACAAGGTAGGAAACAGATGTCAAGTGAAGCTTGAACACTACTAAAGTGTTAAAGCTTTGTTTCAGTTCAGCTGGTAGCCAAGTTAACACTGTAATTTGTCCAACCACACAGATTAAGTCTCATGCCTACACTTCTCCTTTCAAATGCCTTACTTACAGTACTTTTTAGGTCACCTTTGCAAAATTCAAGCATGCTCAAGAGATAAAATGCATCTAAGATTTCAATACCAGCACTCATTTGCAAAGCTGGCTGATAAAACTTTCTAAGAGCAAAGAGAATTTAAATCAAGAAAAAAACCACACAGAAAACCACTGTTATAAAGGCCTCCAACTCTAGTTCCCATCAAGTAAAACATACTTCTATACCCTACCCTAGAACTCACCAACATCAGAGGAGGGCAGTAAACAAATTACTTTATAGAAACAACAGCTGTGCCAATGCTACAGCTGACAGGATTGCCACAAGTTTAAACTGTTATCCCACAGACTTACACTAGACTTGAATATTTTGAGAAATCATACTGTTCAAGTTGTTTCTAAATATGATCAGCAAGTGTGCTTTCAGAACAAGATCCATAAAAAAGCAGTTTGTGTAGAAGGAGCTTTTAAAGCATACATATTAAGTAGTTAAATATGAAAAATCTTTGGATTACACATTTTAAAATTTCCCTTTAACGTATTTCACTTCAAATTAATACTATCTTATGACAAAAAAGTATGTCTCTAATACTTCCATGAGATTTATTTTATTCCAGCACACTCTTCTTCCAGTAAGCTGAAAATCAGAAGACTCAACTACACACCTAAGTCAAATATATTTAATCTTTCAGACAAAGGCAGGTTACATCTGATCATACTGTACTATACCATTATTTAATATAACAATTGAGAATTTAGGTCACGTACACACCCCAGCTGCATCAGTAAGATTTTGCAGCTAACTCTGGCCTTCTCAATGCAGCTGCTACAGCTCCATGGCACAGCAGAGAGCTAAGCTCAGACACCAGTTTTATTTGAGAAGCAGAGCGACTTTTTTCAAGTGGCACTGTAGTCAAGTGAGCAAAATGCAAACTCTCGTCATGTCTCGTAATTGCTGAACAACACCCCACCAAAACAGCTGCTGTGTTTCCAGTTCCTGAGCTGGATTGGGCAGTACTAGCCTGGATTGCTTTTTTCCCAAGCTCCTGATTGTGTAACAGGAGTATGTCACCACTCTCACAGATTCAATAGCTTGAATAGGTGTTAAAAAAACCCACAGACCCACCCAAAAAGCAAACAAAAAACACACCTTAACAACACTAACAAAAAAAAAAGCTGCTACCCTTTACCTGCTGTAGTTTCATTCATCAGCTTCAGACAATTCAATCCTGCAATCTGTGCAGCTGCCATTACAGACCTTCTCTCAGCATCAGTGAAGAAACTGGGTACCTGTTTCCAGAAAATAGTTACACAGGATATGAAATATGGACCTTTAAATTTAGACAAGTCAGACTTACCCATTAAGCAACCCTATATATTTCAATACCACAAGAAACTGTTATAAGCAAACCTCAGATTAATAAAGCAGTATGAATAAAACAGCTATGTAATTCATTTTACTGCATATTTCAATTAAATTTTCAAAATACAACAAAAATGAAGCAACAGGCCGCATTGTTTTAAACCAAGCAACAAAAAACCGCAGAAAATATTCTCTCAGATTCTTCTCACGAGTCTTTGATCTTAAAATCATTACCAGTTTCTGAAAACATTTGTGCAGCACAAAGTCAACACAATAAATATTCATATCTAGCACCAAATGAGGTCACTGCAGAAGCACTCCGGTGGTGCTGGACCTAATCCTGGTGCTGCACTAACGTTTGTTACAACTGAACCTCCATCCAGATTTCCATTACCACGTCTACCACAGCACCAGCTCACAGTGCGCTACGACATTCAGTTCCACCAAAAATAGCTGAAGCACAATCAGAGCCTATTTAGAAACTGGCTGCAGTCAGCTGGCGGATCTTCAGCTTCAGTCAAACTTAAGACTGGGAACTACCTTCATAGCGTATTTTGTTAGCCACCACTGTGGTGTATTACCAAGGATTCTTGTTTGTGTGGGAGGTATTCTCTATGTGTCTTTGTATACTGTAAGGAAGCAAGGAAAAAGATCAAAGCAGATTTCTAACAGCTGAAGGATCCAGCTTTCCAGTTTCTATGTGTCTGACAGAGAGCGGATAAGCACAATACTTCATGCCCAGACTTCTCACCAAAGCAAGAGCAGAAGTGAGGCAGTAAACAAAGACAACGTGGAAAGGAGACATTCAGGACATTCTATCAGGCACAAAACCTCATCTTCAAACTCTCAACCCCCTATTCCCCTGCCCTGCGTGAGAACACACTGGCTAAAAAAAAGGCAACACAAGTAAGCCAGCCAAATAAAGAGCTTTTGAAACAAATGGAGGTAGTTTGGGCTTCTCAAATTGCCAGCAGGACCCTAGTAGAGCCATAAAGTTCAGGCAGGGGTCAGCTACTCTACAACCCAATAGCATTTAACTATCTAAAAATGAAGAAGTTTAACGTGAATTTGGGAAGGTTCTTCAGCGCTGAGGAGGATAAGTTTACGTGTAAGGCTGTTCCCACTGGTAACAAAGTACAGTAGTCAGGATTACTCTATCTAGCGCTTGTGGTTAGCCAGTCTGGATCAGCTTGAGAAGTATTCTCTTTCCGAAAACACGCTTTTGATTGAACAAAATTGCCATCTTCTCACACATGATTACAAAAGCATTCTCATTTGGAGAAACCTATAATAAAGGCCTGTTTTGGGGGGATGTGATTCCTCTCCACTCCTAGCAGCTCTTGCAAGCGCGCCATGGCATAAACAATACTAGCTTAAAGTTAGCTGCAGAAAGAATTGCAAAAAGGAGATTACGATTACAACTTACTGAAATCACACAGTCTGCCACCGGTTTCTTCAATGCACTTTCTGAAGTCTCTTTAAGTTTGGCCAATAACATTCCCGTAATCTGTTCAATTGCGAAGTGTCTCTCCTCATCTAGGTATCTCACCTGAAACCGAGAATTGCAGTTCTGTAATAAGCCATCTCAACTTCTCTCAAAGATGTGCAATTCAGACATTTTCTGTAATTTTGAGCATTAAGACCCAACTTTAACACCAGACTCTGGACAGAAGTAACTCTCCACATCAATTGATGCTATGGATTTGTACTGCCTACAGCAGATCACAGCAGTTCAGTCCAGCTGAAAATTGTTTTGTGGGAAACTTCTACCATGACAGTTTATTACACAGTCCATTTTACTGAAGGTCAATGAAAACAAACTTAACCTTTTTTGGGATGAGAGCTATTAACATTTTGTAGCATACCTCTATGGGAGACAATGCAACACCTTTTGTAACCCTGCTTGGTTACTAGAAGACATGAGCATGTAATACAAAGGAAGCACTCCAGATTTTCCTGGACATTTGAACAAGTGAATGAATTGCAAGGATAAATGAGAAATACAACAAAGCCACGCTAATGCAGGTTCTGTGAAAAATAAAAGGTGTTACTGTACTGGTTATCACCTGATACCTCTTTTCAAAACGAGTAAGAAAATATTTAAAGTTTTCTTAAGGAAAACTTAACTCAGTTCAAATAGGAAATTAAGGGATAAAGGTCCAAAGTGCTCATCTTTACCATTAAAATTCTGCATAGATCTCTAACTCACCTTTACTCCTACGGAGCCATTCGACATCTTCTGAAGTTCATAGGGAAGTTTGGCCCTTTCAGCTTGTATGTAAGGATCTTCAAATGCTCTTCCATGCAGTTTTTTAAAACCATGTAAAGTATTTTTTACATTTGTGACAATCTGTTGGCAAAAGATATTTTATTTTTAATTGCCCATGACATGCAGATTATAGAAGACCATCCAGAAAAAAAATATTTTTATCTTGGACTTAATGCATATGCTGAAGATAAAGCTCCACACATTTACTGGAAAGCAAAGAGTAGAGGGAGGGCAGGAAGCATCTAGGATTTCCATTGAAGAATCTCAATTTTATTTGCTTCTTTAATATCCATTTTCTTGCTGCCATAAATTTTCACTGTAATTTTTATTTTAGAGGTTTTTTCTGATGCAGTATAAAATATTACAGATCATATTACGTATTGTTGCAATGGCTGTCTGCAAGAACAAAAGAAGTTATTACCTACACTAACCTTAAATGAAGTTTCAACAAATTAACACATTTGACTTCATTTCAAATTCTCCACTAATTCAGGTCCCATCTGGACATAAAGCTTCCTCACATGTACTCTCTCATCAGTGCTTCAACCTAACTATTGAAGGACAGACTTTTAGGTAAAGAAAGCATCAGAACAACAAATCCCAACAAACGTAATATTTAAGCTATCAAAAGAAATTACTTCAGAGTAATCTTCTCCAAGATAAAACTAGTCTAGTTTGTGTGTCTAAATAGCAAACCTTCATAGCTGGGAAGAGGATTAACAGGACACCTTCTCACCAGCTAAGTTCAGGGATACTCTGATAAATAGTGTAAAGTTTCTGAGAAAGTGATACACCCTCTGCATACACCGACTGCTCACAGCACTGCCAGTGGGCTCCGTTACCTTCATATCCGCCAGGCAAATTCCCAGTTACCCACACTCCATCCTACGGGGAAGGAAGTTCCATGCTAAGGGGAAGAAAGTTCTCAGCATGCAAACAAAGAGGGTATGACCTGATTTTTAATTTGTGCATTGCTATTTCATTTGTAGATGGCTATTAAGATTTTTTACATATTTTCCTAGCAAAGAAAGGTTTTCCTAGCTTGCACATGAATTTACAGAGGATTAGAGAATTTTTACTGCTAAGTTCCAAATCGAGACAGTAAATTACTAAGATGCATTCATTACACATCAGCAACATCAGTATCTATACCAAACTTCTGTTGTTCAACTTCAGTTTCATCTTTTCTAAAACGTAAGCAGGGTATTCCTCCCTGTTGCTCTCAATAGAGCTTTAATGATGAACTCTATTCTTGCTGTCATGAGTAAGCAAGAAAAAAAATCCTCTTTTACTGGGGAATAAACAAGGTTTTCTGTCTCTTTCCATTTTTTACTTTGAATAACAAAACAATGCACAAAGTGTTTCAACTTTAATACAGGAAATGCATACTTCAAGCAGTAACTATTACTGTGAAATGTACACAGCGTAAAAAATTTACTTTAAAATAGAAAAATACCAAATTTATTCATTACTTCCCGTAGTTCAACAGGAGACAAGTCAGATAAGTAATATGAGAGTTTTTGATCCATTTACCTGGCTCTTTGCTGCATTCCCAATGGCCCGGGTCTTGGATCCTAAAGATATACATGCTCTAAATAAAAACAGAAAAAAAATCAACAATTAAGTTTCACAAGAAAGCATCATAAAATATTTCCACAGTACTTGAAAAACACCCACAAAAACTCAAGTAGCAGAACATGGATGTGGTATTTAACACCATTATTGCATGAAGCACCAGATCCTGCAGTGGAATTCTAGTTATTGGTTCCTTGCAATTTAGTTTAGAAATGGCAAATAACCACAATTGTTTTCATTATCATTGCATTTAAAGAATTCTTTAAAAGCTTGAGTGTTCTACAGATCTTATCATGAAGGTACGGAAATAAGTCACTTCTGAGTCACTGCTTATGACCAAAGAAGCCTGTGGCATTTCATTAAAACACCCTGAAATTCACCAGCCAGGTTTTTAACTCACCACCCCTGAAGTCTGATAGTAGCACCTTCACACTGTAAGAGCCATTAGCAACAAGAATCATAAGACAGCAACAAAAATAAACCAACAAAACAACAGTCCACAAGCTATGCACAGAACAAAAGAAGCACCTAAGCCCAAGGGAGCTAAATAGCTCCGTTCTACAAGCTGTTGAGCTGACTGAGGACTACCAGGCAGACTCTGGTGAAACCAGCAGAACGGGAGATGTCTGGGAGCAGCTCCCAGCCCCCTGTAAGGCCCTGGGAAGCTCTGGAGCAGCCCGTGGCCCCTTGCTGCTTTCCAGGTTACCCCCCGAGCACCTCTCAGCCTCACCTCTGGCTCTAGCAAAGGCTGCCCCAGGCCCCCAACAACCATGTGCCCACCTCACTACTTTGCTTTGCAGATTTAAAATAGAACCCCAAAAGGAAAATAATCTGGCTAAACCCATTCAGTACTGAAGAACAGATACAACCTAGCTGTCAGACGGCTCAAATTTAAATTGTTTAACGACTGCAAAAAGGTCACTACAGTAGATTGCTTCCTGCCTCCTCTCCATCATCACTACATGGAGGGAACTGTATGTAATTTGATCGTATTATCTAGCAACCTCTTCTGCTAGAACACCACACTGAGCACACGAAACCTTCTCCAGACTTAACTGCTGCAAACAGACAATTCACTGCCCTACATTTTCAAATAGGTAGTTCAGCTTTCACAAACAGCTTTTACAATTTCCCATGTCCTTTAACACTATCATTTCTAATTATAGTTTGTAACAAATGCAAAAAGTCAGATAAAAGAACAATTTATAAAGGGCACAAATGGTTTACAAGACATTTATTTTATGGGAAACAACATGCTTATGCTACCGTATCACACCTTTTTAGTGTAGGATTTTGACTGTTGGCAGACAGCATTAATTGCAAATACCCCTATGCAGAGCATGGGCATGGAGTCAGAAGCTCCTTAGCCCACTGGAGTTCTGGCCGCTGTTTATTTCAATTACTACCTCAAGTGGATGGATGGTTTCTTCCTCCCTGGCTGGGAAGGAGAGATGTCAAAGAATAGAACATGCTCTCTTTGGCTCCAAACACTTCAGCCGTATCCAAGACAGCCCTTTAGGAAGCACATTTACCATAAGGTCACAAGTGCAACAACTGAACTGTCTCCACCACCACCACCTTCAGCCTGCTCTACAGTGAGCTTCTGAACAGTACCCAGCACCTTCTAAAGGCAGCAACTCTCATCACCAGAAGGACTTCTCAGTCCTCTCCATGCATTGTTTTGATGAAGATGCTACCTCATCACTTTAATTACAGTTTGTGATGACACTAATTAGACATGGTCTGGAAAAAGTTAGTAAAAAAATTACGAGCTATTAACTATCAACTGTTTCTCCACAAAACCACAGCGGTGAGGCACAGCACCTGAAAGGGCCATCTGCCAGGAGTTTAATACATCCGGCGCACTAGAAGCAGGTACAACAGATTTGCTGGAGTTACCAAGTCAGAAAAAGCCAAATGTCATTTAACACCCAAAGAGATGCTAAGGCCAAAAGCCTTAAAAGTACAAGTTCTACTGAAATGGATGGCTTAATGGCAGAATCTTTTTCCTTTCTTTCTCTAATACCTGTGCTAAAGCTTCAAAGGCAATTACCCATTTTGCAAACTGTCACAATCCCACACCTTGGATTATAGGGCATAAGTTCTATGCAAACAACATTAATATAGGATCACCTGAATGTTTTAACAACTGGGACACTGGATTTATGACCCAAGAGCTCTATATTAAACTGTGATAATACGTATCTTCCGTAAGTCTACACTAATTTTGTCTGTAGCACTGAAGTATGCTTACACTAACGCCACCTGAACCAGCTCCAAAACTGGAAGCTGGCTGCACTAATTAGCCTTGCCCAGAAAGAGCAATTAGCCCTGTAGAGCAGAGCCAGGACTGTCCTATCTTTAGGACCTAACCCAGTATCTTTACACAGCCTTAATAACAACACGCTGCACATGAAAGTGTACTAGTTTGTCCAGAGCTAGTTCATGTATTTTTTTATACTGTGCTACACAAATAAAACAAACATTACCATTTAATATTTCTGGGAATAAATGGCACATATTTGAGACATATCCAATCAACGTTAACTATTAGCTAACTTGAAGCATCTAAATTATATAAGTGCCTGCATAGGAACATATAAATAAAGAGATCATTTACTGTCTTGCTATGTATAATAAGCAAAAAAAGTTTCCTGTTGGAAGTAAAGCGTAGTATGACAAACTTCCATAACAGTAATAAACCTGTTACATCTCTGTTTATGTTTTTGGTTTGCCTGAAGACAACAGCATTAGAAATGAAGTTCCTCTTGTTCTATATATTGTATTTTGGAGGAAGAGAAGAAAAAGACCAAGAAAAATGTCACTTCAAAATATCTGCATGCTCCAGATGCTACCTTGCAAACTATGCTTTAAACCCCCTGCATAATCACTTCACAGAGGTCTGTACAGTTAATACAAACACTAATGTGCATTAAACACAAGGAAACCTACATGCCATTTACCTGGAAAGAACACACTCCAAGAAAAGCTAAGAACTAGAAGTACTCTTCATCATAAGGGGGAAGGAAACTGCAGCTGCCTGAGGACTCTCTGGGCAACAACTTCAGGGGGTTCCTTGCACAGAATTTTAAAGGTCCCAGAATTTCAGTTTTCATAAAATGTGCACAAGGATAATACCTTCTTGAGAGCTAATGCGAGAAGTATACTCTTCTAAAAAATTAAAAGCATTTTAAAGAGTATGCCCATTAATACAGAAAATACACATTTTAGCACTCACCTTCCTGGTGCTTTTAAAAAAACTTTTTGGAAAGCCAAACACAACCTACGTTTCCCCGAGATCAAAAAGGCAGCTCAAGTTACTATGGCCTCACATCACAGAGACAGTTTCCTGCTGTCGCCTCTAAATCGCTTTTACAAGAGAAAGCACCATCCAAATCCCGACTTTGACGAGTACTACACGAATTCCCACATCCTCCTCGAAAAGCATGCAGAGATGGAGCTCTACAGATCCTAGACGTATCCCATAGAAACAGAAGAGAAAAATCTCCACCTACTCTTGCGTATCCCATCATCACGGACGTTGCCCACTGCCCCCCCCCCCCCCCCCCCCCTTCTTTCTCGCAAGACCTCGGTATTTCACGGCCAGCAGATGCGGCGCGGAGCAAGTACGAACAGGTTTAAGGAGAGGGAACTCACCGCGCCACTGCCCCGTTTCCCCGGTGAATCAACGTCCTCCTCCTCCCCCCCAGCCTCACCAGTTGTTAATGAAAACGCTTCAAGCTCTGGCAACCGCTCCGGAGTTGGGGAGAACACAAGCACTTCGCGGAGACGTTCGCCGCGCCAAACCAAAGCGTTACAAGGACAGGAAAAAAATAAAACCTATTGTGCCTTAAGACGCGCGGCACATGCACCACAGGGCGGTATTTCAAGGACACGGAAGAGTCGAAAGATCGGGGCGGGGGGGGGCGCGGGCAGGTGTTTCTCGGACAGCCTCCCGCCCAACATCAGCGTTTCCGCGCCCGCTTAACGGCGTTTCCCACGTTACGGAGAAAGGGGCACTCGCCCGCTAAGAGAGGCCGCGCACGGCTCCGGAACGACCGCCAGGCCTCTACACCGACGGGGTCTCGGCGCCGGCAGCTCTCCCGCGGTGGGGAGCCGGAAAAGCCACTGGCGCCGGGGGGTGAGGCGGGGAGGGGAGCGACCACGGCGCGGACAAGGCCCTGCGGGGACACACGCGACTCCGCCCGCCCCAGGCAGCTCCGCACGCCGGAGAAGCGACGCGCGGGGAGGCGGGGGTAAAATGAAGAGGGTGGATGGACGCGCCGGTGCGGCAGCGAGGGGGAAGAAACGCCGAGGTGGCCGAACGGCCCGGGAACGCCGGTACTCACGGGGTGCAGCGGTCACTGTACTCGTTGGCGATCGTCTCGATCCCGCCGCTCCGCGCCACCCCGATGTAGCAGTTGAGGAAGCCGAGGTCAATGCCCACCACGGACATGGCTGCGCCTGGCACTTCCCGCTCCCCGCCGACCCGCGACTACAGCGGCGACCGTCTGTGGCTGCCGGGACCCGTCTGCTCGCCCGTCTCTCCCCCACTGCGGAGCACGGGCCACCAACCGGCAGTTACTCCCCTCTGCGCAGGCGCGCTGTGCCGGCCGGCCGGGGATCCGCCAGGCGCCGGCTACGGCTTCGGCACTTTCCGGAAGGGCTCGGGCTGCGCTGGTTGCGGCCGGCGCGCGTTCGAGAAAGATCTGGAATGGGAGGGAGCAGCCGTTATCTAGAGCGACACCCCGCGCCGCCACGTCAGAGCCCCGCGCGGCCACGCACCCCCCCCCTTAAAGGAGCCGGCGGAGAAAAGCCGCGGCTGGGCGGGGGGTGGGCGGTGTCACCGCGTGGGGCCGCGCGCTGCCACCCGCCCTTTTAATGTTAGAGGCACTTGCACCGCAGTCTAATTGGATGCGATTAGAACAACCCCGTGCAAGTAGGGCTGGGCCGTCGTCAGGCCAATTAATAAAACCATCGTGAGTCACCCTGGGAGCTTCCAGCCAGCCGAGACCCTCGGGCCTGGAGGAGATGGACGGCGGGGGCAGCTTGGGCACCAGCCCCTGCGTGTGGGGATTAGCCTGGCGATGGGCAGCAAACATCTGTCACCGGTGTTGGTGTCCAAAAGAGAGGTGGGGATTGCTCCTGGCCCCAGAGACAGGCAGACTCCAGCCCTTCAAGTCCCATCTTGCTCCCTTCCACCGGCAACACCCACAGGAATCTGTCCCCAATTCACGCCTGCATGTTCCCAGCAGCACCCTCAGCGTTGTCCTTTTTCATTCCTAGAAAAAACATGTCTCCAAGAGACATCACTGCTGCAGTCACCCCCTTTTCCATGGGTATCACATAACATATGGAGGGCTGAAACCTGACAAAACACACCTACAGGCTGGAAAAGCTCCCCCGGCATCTCTTTGGTTCCAAAAACGACATCTCCATTTCACGCAGCCAGGTGACGTCTTTCTGACCCAGCATGTGACACTGTGCTGCACAATTTTGTTCCACTGGAGAGACTAAAAATAAGTGCTAAAGCACTAAACTAGATTCGCATCTCTTGTCAAAGAGTTTTGATTTTCTCCCCATTTGGTGCTTCAATGCTCTGCTTGACAACTAGAATCTTCCTAGACAAGATGACAGATGCCCTTTTCCTCTAAAATCTCCAGATATAAGACAAGCCAGTGTTAACAGTTATTTGCAAAACACCTACTATTTATTAGTGCAAGCAATTAAGTACCTCATCTTCCTTGCTAATATTAGGATCAGAAAGCCAAACCAGATGTAGCCCCATCTGCAGTAGCCAGGGAGACAAATCCCAATCCAGGTTTCTGCTCTGCCGTTTGAATCCCTGTTACAAAACCAGTTCTCTCTGATTCAAGGTATTGCAGCATTCTGCTTCTGCACAGCAGCACCTGAGGCTGACTGCTGCCTGAAAAGAAACCTTGGGCCAAGAGATGACATGCAAATACTCTTTTGTAGCTACACAACGTTACTAAACCAGGCCCAGAAGAAATTGTGCAACCTTGCAGCAGGGTGACAAGCCCTCACTGCAGAAGCGCTGGCAGGTCTCACACCTCAGCAGGATAAATGAGCCTGTACGCAGCTTCGTGCTGCCACTGCAGTGTTGTTTCTGGCAACCGAGGCAGCTGCAGTCAGGAACGCAGATGTGTGTAGACGTTTATGATAGTGAGAAGAAAGTGCCAATAGACTTCTAATTGCTTTAAGAGTAAGGCCGTTGGCAGTTGGGAAATTAGATAATAAGCAAGATAAACCAAACTCTTCAAGTACTTCACAAATAACTTTTTTTTGGTGTGTGTTTCAGTGTCATACTGGTTGCCCAGTCCAGGAGTACCAACAAAAATTAGTCAAGTCAGAGGAGCCACAAACTTGCCTGAGCGCATCCCCCCAATCATCTACTATCATGGTAGCAATCTCGGAATTGGCATTGTCCAAGTCCTTCCTGTTCTTGGCCTGTGGATCACATGTCAGTTTTAAGCAGCTGAAAAAAGAATGATTTGTACCAACTCAAGAAGCTAAGGCTTTTGCATGAAACTTAATGGTTTCAGAGAAGGGAACACTGCTAGCCTTAATTATTTGAAGCCAAACGTTTAAATAGAGGCCTCCCAAATCCCTTCTGTGGTCCGTAGTCACCAATATTCCACAAGGTTTGGCTTCTTTTTCCTTTTTCTTGTGAGAATTATCACCTCAGAAATAAGAGTCTCCTCATTTATGCACACTGTAAGATCTACCCTCAATACTGAGAAGGATCCTCAGCCTTTTTAAATTTCCTCAGGAAATAATGTATTAAGTGTTCTAAATCTCTGGATGCTTGAGTCTCTACATTTTTGGGCTATATCTTGGCTTCCAATGCTGCCAGCCCAACTACAGTCTTACCAATGTTGTTTGACAGACGGGACAGATGCCAAGTGACTACTTCTTAAAGCCAATTTAAAACAAAAACAAAATCTCCTTTGCTGAATTGACTTATGCTTTAAAATACCATGAAAACACATCAACAGGCTAGAAAGAGGTTTTCTTTTTACTGTGGTGCATGGAGAAGCTGTAGCAGGCTGATATGTACGTCTGCTTACAGTGGGCTCTGCTGACAGGCTACAGAAACTGCTGTTACCAAAACACATTCAGGTACATAGCGTAATTTAAAATTCAAGATGTGTAACATTTAGTTACTGAGAATTTTAACCCAGAGACAAGTATTTTCCTGGATTCATTTCTTGAATGATATGAACACAGTGGACTTCAATTCACTGAAAACAAGTTACTTAATTTAGTACATGCTTAGCCACAAAAAACATCAAAATAATTTCTTAAAAGTATTGTTTAACACACACACTAAAAATGCGCTATGCAGACCACAAGAATTCTTTCACAAACATTGTACAAACAGAATAGGTGTTCACTCACTGATCAGATCCTGAACTCTCCGAGACATCAAGATTAAAACAAGTCTGTAATTTCATTATAAAGAACTCAAACTAAGGCTCCACCTGTTCCACAAAGGATGTTAGAGAACGGTCCACGGAAGAAAGCATTAATTCCCTCTCGCTCGTATGTTTTCATAAAGCACTCAACGGTTTCTTTACAGTGATGTCCAGTCTCCCCACTCGGCACACAAACAAGCAGGACAAATTACTACTGCGCTGCGCTGAGAAAGAAACCGAGAGGCCTGGCAAAAGCTGCATTTCTTTAGTAAAGAACACTAAGGGACTTTTTCTTGCTGTTTCACTTGCTGCAAAGGAGTGATCTTTTAACTAATAAATATTTATCTGATGTAATGCTCTGTTAGCTGGTTCCAATAGCTAAATTTAGAATGGCTGTGATCCTTCTTCTTATGCTTCTTTTAAGCTTTACTGGGCAAGGAGAAGGCTTAGGAATTAATTGAGGTCACTCCAGTCCTAAGGGTGCTCTGAATTGCCTCAATGCTATTAAAACTTTCACAGCGCCAGTTTGTTGGTTTTTTTTTTCTTCCTTCTTTAGTACCATGGAAATATTTTTATACCAAGCAGCTTTCAGTTCATTAATAATCAAGAGAATCCTCTAAAAGATGTTACAAGTCTTGACTAGCACCATAATGTAAAAACAGTTTTCATGTGTACTCCACCTTGTTTCTGAGCACTCATTTGCTCAACAACACAAAACAAAGCAGAACAGAGGATTTTTTTAGTTCCAGACCTCAGCAGTATGTACACTAGTACTTACTGCAAGTGCTAAGAGGTGAAGGAAATAAAGGATGGCAGGAAGTGAATATTCACATCCACACGTAGGACTTGCTGTACAGGTCAGAGCTCGAAGACTGAATTCTCCCTTCAGCTTCTTCCAAGTGCAGTATGACTGAAAATCATGGCAACTCCTTTCAGTTTTGAAAGTCTCAACAAAAGGGTGAACACAGCCCAGAGGAATCTTGTGTAGCCCTTCTCAGCCCAGCAGAGCACTGGGGAAAGGCTCTTGCCCATCGTGGAACTCAGCATAACGACAGCAGCAAATCTCTCAGATACTCCAGGTAACACCACAGCTCTGATAAAGCTTTTTTTTTTGGTACATGTGCTTGGTAAACTGTCAAATATTTCCTATTTTGGAATGACAGTTGCTTCAGGACTGTTATTAGGAACTGACACTGGTTTTTGTCTTCACTAGCAAAAAAACCCCACCAAACAATCAAAACAAAAAAAACACTCTTTTTGAGGAGAGATTAATCCAAATCCCTCCCTGGGTGAAATTCAACTGGAAGACAAACTCAAGGTTTTTCTACTTAATGTCGAATATTTAACTGAAATTAGCTACATTTCAAGTCAAATCTACCTGAAATATCGGGGTGTGAGATCACTATTGATTTCCTGAACGTAATAAAAGCAGGAATTATGTTTGTGATTAATATTCCTATAAATCAATATAAATAAGCATAGCAACATAAAAAGCCTTTAAAAAATTTTGGTTTGAATCAACATGAATATATGCAAATGAAAGGATATTTAGTAATGATTATTACTGCTTAGCTGAGGGAAATCAACTTTACGGAAAGCAGTAACTGTACCGTGCTCTTTATTTCAGAATGTTATTCCATTTGGCAAATGCACTTTTAACTAAAGAAATAAAATGTGCTATACTTAATTCAGGGTTTTTTCTTGGATCAGGATAAGCATCATTATAAAAAAACAATAAAAATCATACTCAACAGCTTGATTTGTACCTGAAGCTTCTAAACTACATAAATGAACCAAGGTCAACACATGAAAGGTATTTATACGTCTACAACATGTATATCCTCTCATTATTGTCCTCTTTTGTGCTAGTAAACCCATTACTTCATTTGATATGATTATAATTTATGTTTTTAATAATCTTGATACTCCTCTCTATCCTAGTGGTAAGGTAATTAGCAGAAATACAGGCAGTTCTTTCATAAAGCCTCAACAAGCACGGGACAGCATTAGCTGTAGGCCTGCTACTGATTAAGCAGATAAAGCAGAATCTAAAACCAGTGAAATCATATTTACTCTGAGCGGAAGAAGTCAGTCGTGCTAATGGAGTTTGCCCACTGTAAACTTAAAGGATTTCTGCTATTTAGAGGAGCAGTATGCAGAATTATGTAAAAATCTAATTATTTCCTAGGAGTTTCTGAAAGCGTCTAGGGCAGTTATATGCCAACATTTATTCTGATTTTCTTCTGACTTTCTGGAATACTGTGAGAAATTAAGATACTCCTGAAACAAAATGTAGAGACACTTTTTTCAGAACTAATAACTCTATTATCAGATGGCAAAACTTCCTCAAGGATGCAGGGAAGAAGGTCCTCATTTTTCAAGAATACTTTTTTTTTTGTTTTCTTCATAGCAAGAATTTGTTAAATGTACTTCAGATGCTACTGAAATACATAGTAAATAGCTAGCAACAAGCTCCAACTTTAATTGCTAATAATACACTATCATACCCATCACATGCAGAGCAATAATTCTCATCTTGTACTGAGCTTTGAAGCTCATTCTACCTTGCGCCTGACGAACAGCTGTGTGCCACAAAGATTATTTTTATAACTGCATTAGCTGGGCTAATAAAGGATATTCTTTCACCCACAAACCTGTATTATTCCATTCTGAGTAGGAAAAAGAAAGCAGATGCTGTCTCTAATACAAGCTCTCACCAAGCCATGAACTGAACATACATTTACCAGACTCCCATAACACTATTATTTCATTTTTCTTCTTGTCTTTCTGGAGCTGTTTCTGTTGTTTTTTCTCAATAGAGTCTTGCCTGCTGTAAGTCTATATAGTAGTTTAATTAGCACATCAAACTTGAAAAATGTAGTAAGTAATTTTCAGAACTGAATTGCAAGCTAGACTGTACCTGCATTATCACACACCTCCTGACACTGTCAAAAGGATAAGACAGCATTCCTGAGCAAGTAGTCACAACTCAGCAATGAACAAGGAAAGAATAAATGGAGTTTGCTTCAGATTTGGCAGTAATATCTGCAAATGAAAACACAGAGGGAAGCTTGTACAAAATCTGTGAAAATGTATGTCAAATCCAGCAGGTATCAAGTATAACTTTAATCATTTGTTGTTAATCCTACTGCAGAATGACATGGCTTTTCAGTAATAATACTCTATTGATCACAAATAACTGTGAAAGCAAAAGCTGTAACTAATACCTTCATTAGTTCATAATAAATATTTAAAGTATCATGATGAAGACTTAAAAACATGTGCATTTTTGTTTGTAAAGCCTACCCTAATGGTGTCATAACATCTTGAAACAGGAGGCTTAGTATACATTGATGCCTTGTAGTGAAACACCGAAACCCTGCTACAGGCGAGGAAGTCCATCTGTCTTGGAAATTTCAGGCACCAAATTCCTGGAACTGCTGCTCAGCAGCACCTAATATAAATTTATGCACATGGTTACGCTTTGCAGAAGCCCTTCTCTTCAAAACCAACTACTCTGCGTGACTGAAACAAACATATCACTGTTTCATCCACTTGTGAACCAAGCATAATAGTATTTTTAACTTTGTAATTGTACAATGATCAATCTTTAAGTAATAGAAAGAATTCTAATACTATTGGCTTATTGGTCTACCTATAAAAGGAATTAAATGTAAACAACCTGAGGCACATCAGATAATACTGAAACTACTATTTAAGAGATTTTCACTACTTTTCCCACTACCAGCAGCTAAATGAGTTCATGTGAAGTCTAATGTGTCCATTACACACATGAATGTTGCTCCTGCTGCCCTGCCAGAAGCCAGCGTTGCCAAAAAACATTTCCAGAACTGAAACACCAAAATTGCTGTACGCAGTTATGAAAATACTGTATCATAATACCATAATACTAACCTTTGTTATTGATACTAAATGAAACTTTGAACCATGAATATTAAGATGTATCTAAACCATTGATAAGAAAGAAACACAGTCTTGGAGCAAGACTTCTACTGGTCCATTACAAAATTTCCACTTGTAAAGATTTCCTGCAGATATACCCAAAATCACTTCTTATTTGCTGGTTCATTAACAGGAATGCTGTACCTGTAATAGTCCAGAGTCCAGCATAGCTGAACAGCTCTAATATTTTTATTAGTCATACAGAAAGCTTTGCAATCTGCCTGAGCTCATGGGGCTGCCTGAACTGTTGCTACTTGTAGCAGGAAGCAGGAGAAGGGGCAGCTGCAATCTCAAGATGCTTGGCTGTGCCAGTATTACCTTCAATATCAAGTGTCTGGCATGTAAATACAGCCTGTCTTCTTTAACACAAGTTCCTTGGCACTTTACAGTCTAAAGGTTTTAGTAATTAGTGATTTATTTTTTAAAATAATCCAGCTAAGCAAAAACTTCCCCATTTCCCATGCTGCAGAAAACATGTAAGAAAGCATCCAAAATCCCTGAGCTTCAACAATGGATATGCTACTTGGCTAAATACTGTACTTCTGCAGAAATTAATCTTGAGTGCTATTTATGGCATGTTTCTAAAATTTGAGTCAAAAGCACATACACATGTAAGCCATCTGGAAACACTACCAGACAGAAATGGGGTTTTGGAGAACCATAAACACTGCTATTTCCATCATGCATGTTTTACTTTTTCCACTATAACAAAAGAAAGAAAAAAGCAACCTTAAACTCTTTACATACAAAGTGGCTGTAATTGAGAAAAGGACTGCTTCAGAATTTGCATTTAATGCAAGCTTAATCAAACTTCCATGACTGACAGCATACCTCCTGGTCAGCACCACCAGAAAAGCCTGTGGCAAGACAAGTTTTTGGCACTGCAGTAGAAAACTGTCAGCAAGAGAAAGCACAGAACATGGTTGGGTTGTTTTTTTTTCTAATTATCAAAAGCTAACAAAAGAAATCCTAAAACAGATAACTTAAATCATACACAAATAAAGCTGATTTTTCCAGCTATTTTCACATGAAACAAATGAGATCTAAAGTACTTAATTTCCATTCTGCTGATACGAATGACTTCTATGCAATTTGTCAAATGCCAATACCAACATTCTATGTTCCAAGACCCAAGATTTCTTGTAATTAATTCAGTGGGTGTAGACCTCTGTGTCTCCCAAGAATCTATCCAAGTTTAGGGACTTCTCACAAGTACACAGAGTTACAAGGTAAGGCAGCATAGCCCAAAAGTTGAATTGCCCTTTTCAGGTATAACCTAGAACTCTTGCTTTTCTGGTTCATCATAGAAAAATAAGTTCTTAAACCATACAAACTAATCATAAGTAGGTTTCTAGCTTTATATCTATCAATAAATAGGTTTTCATTGTGAAATATTACTTATGTACAGCAATAACATGGACTTCAAAAACCTGTCAATTTTTTGACACATATACTAATGACTATCAAGAAAAAGTAGCAAAAAATGAGAAACTTAATCCTGAAGGGGACAATCCAAGAAATTCACACATAAGAATAAAAGCAGCTGTAGTTTCACAAGTGAAATTATAAACTATGAGGTTTTTGAGTCTAGAGTAAAGTTAATGCAATCTTAACTGTGAGAACTTAATTAAGATTTTTGACAAAGCCCAGAAACAGGTATCAGAGTCCAAGATTTTTAATACCCATTTTAATACTTGGATCAGTTAACTCCAAAATAATTACATGTTCTGAACAAAACTGTGAAATTTCTGATCACAGTTATTTACACGCGCCTTACAAAGTTAGTATTTATTAAAGATCAAAACCCAGATTACATTACCTTCAACTAAAACTACACAGGCAGACATGCGCACGGTTCCTCTTGTTGTAAATTGTTTGTTACAAAATCTTACCAGTACACCGGCACCTGCCATGCTGAACCAAAGAATAGCACAGCTCTTTACCACATCTAGTTTGTTTATTAAGTAGAACTTGTATTCAAGAGATCATTCACCTGTTTTTCTTTATCCATTTTGGACATGAAAATGCATGTGCATTTATCCTTAAAAGCAAAGTTTAGACCCTGTGTTGGGAAACACTAATATTTCCCAAACTGCCACCCCAAAAGCTGAAAAATCCTGCAGAAAAAAAATGATTTTTAAAAAATATTTCCCAAGACTAAGGATATCCACATAAACTCCAGAATAGTAGAATTACTTCACAGAACCTGCATAGAAATTGTTTTCCTGAAGTAGCCAGCCTATGCATTTTCGCTCCCATAGGGGATGCTCAGACTCCACGTTAAAGCAACGACAAACGGTTTATACAGGTATCAGAAACATCGGAGCGCTTTTCTAACTATATATTTATTTATTTTAAGTACAGAAAGGATCCCTCTGGGCACTAAGATAAAGGAATAAGGAGCTAAATGGAGCTGAGGGGGCAGCACAGGAATAAATCTGTGGATTATAAGAAAAGGCATGTATGTAAGGAGATTCACAGACCTTGGACTGGCCATGTTAGATTTTGCTAAGCAGTGACAACAAAGTGATCTCTGTAAGGCATAACCGTGCTATTAATTCAAACGTTCATTTTCCCGTGTTGCGGTGGGTGAAGGCAGACTCTTGGAAAATAAAGTCAAAACTAGGTTTTGAATTCTTGGTTTGATCATACTCTCCTATACATGAACATGAGTATGACAGATGAACACTGCTTTTCTACAACTACCACAATGAAAACACTGAGTATTCTACACTGTCCACAAATAACAGCAAGCAGGATTTTCACTAGTACCAAATAAACAAAGAAAAGCCTGTGGGGATGCACCAAAAGGCAGGTGCTCCTCATCACCTCCTCCGCCCTTAACCGTAACTCCTTTCAAGGCCCGCAGCCCACAATGGAGCCAGCGCAGTTGCTTCAAAGAAATCTATAAAAGTTGTGGGTTTTTTTTAAACAAGGTTTGGTGGGGACAGGGAAGGGGCAGAAGGGGGTTCCGGCCTTGCTGCCCGGGGGTGTGCCCGGAGCAGCCTGCTGTGCCCTGGAGCTGCTGGGACAAGGCCTGCGCCCGCAGCACCAGCCTCACCCACTCAACAGGGGCTGCCGCCACCTTGGAGCCAGCACCGGCCATGGCTCAGAGAGGTCCTTGCCCTGTGGCGACACCACAACACACAGCTCTGCACCGGTTTTCAGTCTCAAGGTGCACAGGAGCTGAGCCACCTCCATCTCTCACTGTTCCTGCCATTTGTTTCTCCTCCATGGATCCCTTCCAGGGAGCAGCAGCTGCAGGCAGCAAGTGCCAGAGGCCTCAGGAACGCGCCAGAAGCTTCTGTCAGCTGTGGAAACCGACCCCTCTCCCCTAGCCAGAAGCTAGAAAATAAAAAAAAAAAACAGGTAAAACAAAGGAGAGTTCATCACATGGAATTAGACATTAGAAGTACCTCACATGACAGGTGACTCAATTTTAGTCATTTATTTATACCCATGCAGGTCAGAAGCACCAAATCCTTCTAGATTGCTGGTAACGCTTTGTTTCTCAACTGCTTTACCTCCCCTACATTTCCTGACTTTATGACTAACGAAGGCTTGAAACACAGTATTTGTTCAGTCAAATTGGTTTAATTGTTGATGTTGTTAAATTCTAACTTTTGTTTCTTGCAGTCCCTCAGCATTAGGAGTTCTAACCCTGGTACTCTATTTATTTGTTGTGCACCATGTAACTTTACTAATACTTTTTTTTAAATAAGTAGCAACTTAAAGGAAAAATTAATTGTTTTCTTAATACTACCATTTTAACTCCTTCAGTAGCTTCTCTGTATCTGTTTTGAACATGAACATGAATTTTGTACATGAACTCAGAGCTGTAATTGTCCTCAAAATTACAAAGCCACAAGACGCGTATCAAAGATAAATGGTAAAAGTTTGTGTTCTGTAGGAAATTAAATCGTATCATCCTTGGGGGCTCTTTTTAAACATACTCTTAACAATCTGCTAAATAGAGTCTCTGCTCAGTTGCCTAACCAAGTAACCACTAAAAATCTCCTCAAGTGTGGTATCAACACAATTAATGCAAAATTTGCTACATTTCATTGCTCAAATACACTGCTTTGAGTATCAAAATGGTACCATACTCAGTGCCCTTGATTCAGTTTAAGGTACCATTTCTTGTGAAGGAGTAAGTCAGTGTAAATAAGTAGTTGGTACTGAAGGAGTCCTACCTTCCTTCGTTTCATATTTTCTCCATACACGTTAAGACTTAAACTGTTTCTTCTGCTTTAACTCAGTTTTGTGTTTGGTCCAGCTGAAACTGAGTTGAACCCACTACACTGACAGCAGAGTAACCAAAACACAAGAACCTCCATAAAAGTTACGTGTCCTCTTATTAGCATTCAAACCATACAGCCTGGCCTTTACGAGTGCGACAAGAGAAACATCAGCAAAGTTTCCCTCTTCCATACAGACACACACGTACACCCATCAGCACACACTGAGGTTCTGTAAAAGCTGTAAACCTGCCACCAGCAGTGCAAAGACTGCTTACTTGTCTGCTCCTTCCATCTAGAACAAAATCTTATATTCAAACCCCACATATTTTAGACTTGTAAAAGGTGCTGTTCAGATGTCATCCATACTCTTAGGTGTTCTTATTTTTCAAATAGAATCTCTCTCACATCACTTGATTTACATCTGGAGAACAAATCAAAATCATTCTTGATGCAACTCAGTTTTCTATGTCTCAAACCAAAATACTGTCTCATCAGCTAGGAACCATCAGTTCTAGAGACAGCTGATTAACAAAACCTACAATCACATGGTTAAAATTCAGTCCTGAGACTTGTACTGCCTGGAATTAAAGCAACTTGAGTGTTTCAAGACAAAACGTCAATGCCTTCTGTGAGAGTAGGCAGTTACAAGCATTTAACTGACTATTTTAGAACTACTCTAAACCGTGTAATTTACTAGTGAAAACAAGATCTAAAAATCATGAGAGCCCATGGAACTGAATTTACTTTGCTCAAGACTTGAACTTTTTGATCCCATTGTTTCAAATGCAACTTGAGTCCTGCATTTTATGGAAAGCATTCATGAAAAGCAAGTAGAAACAGAAAGAAAAAAGTGCACTGCTGTCTCAAAACATGATGAAATGCTGTGCAGAAGACCACATCTAGATGTGTTGCCTGGGGGTAAAAGACCCCCTCAAAAATCTTAAATTTCAAACTTAAGTAGAAGCAGCTTTAGAGTCGATTACAAACATTTTAACAATTTCTAACAGAGCTGAAATTTGTAAAAGCATTCCAACTTTGTAAATATCTTGCCTTCTCTAGCCTTATACAGATATTACTGAACATTTTCAATAATATCCAGGTGTAAACTGCAGAAGACCCACCTAAATAAGTAATTGTTATTTAAACAAATGAGAAAAATATGTTAAGTAAAAAAATATAAAATAACACTTCACTGGTCTTTGCCAATATACATTTTATTATGAAATTAGAAATATAATATAAAATTAGCTGACTCCATGCATAGGTCTTAAAACAAATCATCAGCCCCCTGACCTCATCTTGTTTTGTGTCTTGAAAACCAGGTTTTAACAAAGATAGGTATTATTTATATTTAAAAAACATCAAGTCAAGTAAAACATCAACCCCACTACAGTGCAGGAGACAATACGGGCAAAAACAAGAAGCCATTTGTTTTATGTAGCTTAAGTACCATGAATTGGCTAAAATATTTTCTTGTCTTTTGATTAACACAATGTTAGTGAAAACATGGAATATTTCTTATGTCCTTAGAGGTAAGAACATTTTATTATTGGAATTTTTTTTTCCTCCATCAGCAGTGGGCAAATATTCAGACAACTTTGAGATTCATCAGCATATCATCGTACACTGCATATTATGCACCAAGCAGCAGTGAAAGTACAAGTTACGGGATGTTTTCATACAATCAAGTTAGCGTCAGGATAAATAATTCAACATCATATAAAAATAAGAACTTGGGTTCTCCGAAATGTTTAAGTATACAATTGGTGAGATAATTCTAATTATCGTGCAAAGTTCACCTGTGTCATTACCACAAGGTAATTTATTTCTAAAAGCATTTCAAAGCTATGCCGTGGGCAGGCACCGCAACTGAGTTAGTTTCTATCGATACTGAAATACTTGGAAGAGAGAACACCACCCTGCAGGGCTGGTTGAAGGTTCAGGAAGCTCATCTATGTAGCTAAGCCAAAGGACAGTTTAAAGGCCAGTTCAACAGCAGCTTCTGTGACCGACTCATGAAAACAGACGTAACACTCCTGAGGTTTTGGATGTTCGATGAGTCTCCTGGGGAAAAAAAAAAAAAGTTACCATAGGTGTTAGCTTTTCTCCTCAATCGTTTGACGTACCGTGGTTGTTGCGTAATACGGCTAGCAATTTTTTTGTGCATCTCCTACATTATCTTCTTTCAACGTATTTTAAAATGGAGTTATTCTCCACTCAGTTTTCTCAGGACTGTCTATGGAAACAATTCCTCATGTTTTCGGGATCTATTTGCATGGTACAGATGTGTTCGCAGTAATCCAAGTTTCTGGGCTACAAGCTGCAATTAAAGTACTTGCAAGCAAAACAGTATTCACATATTGACCAATTTTTATACTTAATTCATCTAGTTACGTACATTCCCACAGAGAGAGCTAAAATAGTAAAGCTGTTAATACCTGTGCGTAATTGTGCATAGCACTATAGCACAGCAAATAGCTCTGCAAATGCTGACTGCCCCCAATTTAACACGTGGTTTGATAATGCACAGATGGAAAAACTTTTTTGAAATGTATCAATAGCACCATAAAGATTTTTAGATTTTTAAATGAAAAGATGGTCATTTTTCCAACCCCAAAGAGGCACACATACTACCATTATGTACAACCATACTGGGAAACATCAGTTCAGGTTTTTTACCCCTCTTTAAACAGCCAAGTAGAACACAAACAGGCTGAACAAAAGCTCTGTTAAAGAATTTCTGCATTATTATTCCTGGCCAATATCATTAACTTCGGATGGTGGTCCCTCTGCTTCTATCAGAAAAAAAGTCCTCATGCCAGATTCCAAACCGTGTTTTGCTGTTCTCTGACTTGCTTACACAGCTCAATAGATGAACTAGTCAAAAATAACTTCAGGAAGTAATCAAGCATCACCATTTATCTTCCTTTCGCCCCTTGGCTAGGCTACATTTGTTATTCATACAGTGAAAGCATAGCTTCCATTTAAATGGGTGTTTGCATTTTTCTTCCTATTTATCTAGTAGGAATGCCTAATACAGAAGGTGAGCATAGAAAAGAAGAAAATATACTGTCCACTGACTACTAATATGACTGTTAAATGCAGCTGAAATGTGCATAGCACAAAACAGAGTACATGGGGGGAAAGAACATATGAGAAGTAGTGGCTACAGAACAGGGCTTACTGGCCTAGACATAAATGATTACATCATCTGATACTTTGTGAATTGTGAGGAAATGAAACATACTACTTGCTTATTATGCCTAATTTTAATTATTTGAAAAAATGTCTTGATTTTAGTATTTAATGTCTAGGGCAGTATGCTGTTCTGTCACACAAATAGGTATACAGCAGTAACGATATGCCTCCTTAACAAAATCACTTTAAGTTTAAATACCAGGACAAATCACAACCCATTTACAATAAGGGCAGAACTCAGAAAGCCAACTGAGGAGAGAAAACTCCCTTTCCAAAATACCTCAAGGACTAGTAGGTTAATTTGATATTCCCAATCAAAGCAAGTGTGGGGTATCAAGAGTCTGCAAAGGGTGCCAGCCTTGTGCCGTGAGCGTGCTGGCACAGCGCTCACCTCGCTTAACACACCCAAATCAAGCAGCAGGTGGAACATCACACTAATACCCCTTTTCCCAGATCCCAAGTTAAAGCTCCCTCAGTTCCTCAGCTCAGGTACTTCTTGATGTGTTAGAGTTAAATTCATTCTTCAAGAGTAGAGCGACCTACTCAGAACGGGAAACTCTAGGACAAATACATTCATTTGTCTTTCGACTCACCCCACAACCCAGTAACTCAGTGTCGGTGGTGGTTTCTTCTGATCAGTCCAGTTATCAGGAGAGCACTCAAACAAAACTCCATGTTCTCTTACCACTTCGAGGTCCTCACCCGCCTTACCAAACTCTGAAATCCCACTGCCTGCTTTCTTCTTCTCCTGTAAAAACAATTGGTGAAATGTTAGTATACAATGCAATATTTTTGCACAAATAGTAAATCTCTGACAAAACGATGTGAAATGAAATCTCTGACAAACCATGATGCTGTCAAAAAGCCAGACTAACTTACTTACATAAGGATTTTATCCTTATCTTTTTTACTTTTGCAACAACAGGCTTTTCCATTGTTACACAACTTGGAGGTAGACACATGCTTGCTTTTTCCAACTTTTCTTTTCCTTCTAGATGAACAGTATTTCTCTAATAGGTGATCTGAGATAATACAGCTTCTTGAAAAGTGTGTCACAACAGCTAAAGCTCACATCTTGCTTTCTCTGTGATCTCCCTAATTAAGAACTGCGATGGTAAAACTCTATTGAGTAAACTTGTCGAGACAGGAATTTCTTTTGCTAAATGCACAGTTGAAGCTCTTACAGCATTTCTGCTCTGACTCAGTACGAGTGCATTAGATACACAGACAATTATAGCATTTTTGTGTTTTGTTGGGCTTTTAGGAGTGTGTTTTGTACAGAGCTTTTGAATAGAAGCCTGTAAAACTTGCAGCTGTTTCTAACTCCTGGTACCTGCTGAAGATCAAACTGCATGTACAAAACCCACTTTACTCTTTCCTCTGTTGTGGTGGTCAACAGTCCTGTGACTCCAACCTAGCCAGGGTCACTTTCATCAGAAAAAGAGAGACAGGAAAAAAAAAAACAAAAAAAAAGAATAGGCACGGGGATGAACACAAGCAGAATTTTGAATGGCCTTGTCAGTAGTTTAGCTCTTGATCCACTGTAGTAAAACAAATTTATTACTCTTTTGTAAATACCTCTGTAATAACAAAAAAAGCCTTTTTTTTTTAATTTTGAGGCATGACAAGTGATATAGCATTATACAAACCCCAGTGGAAATCTCTTTGCAACAAACCTATCTTCAGAGAGTTGCTGAGTCAGGGCATCTCTGAATGTGCCAATGAAATTTCTGTTCCAAACAGTTACTTCCAAAGGTGAAAAAAATTTTTATTGAAAAAAAAAATTGATCTCAAGGAACTTTTGTCTGCCATACACAGAGGGAGAAACTGTATCTTGGCATCTGCCTACCATATTGAAGATCTGGAAGAGGAAAACATGGTCAAAGCATCACAGCTGTCTTAATTTCTCCAAAATGGTAACAAAGTCAAGTGCTCCTTAGTCTGAAATGCACTTGAAAAACAAGACAGTTAGTATTTGCCTGAGAAAATGCTTTGGATTTATTTCATAAAACATACTCTAAATTAGATCTAATTCATATAGTGGAAAAAAATTCACTACAGATTTAACCTTTGCTCTACCTTTCATTAGTACATAAAATTGTTTCCAATCCTGTTCTTGCTAATACTGCTCCTGAAAAAGACCTAAGAATACCTTAGTACTCAGTCTAATAACCTCCTCACTGAAACTAAAGGGTCATTATCACACAATTTTCTATCTGACATTAATTTGTATTTTAGCACATGTTACACTATGCTATTCATGCTGAATATACTCAAGAATAATGTATTAAATAGGGATTTGATGGTACTATGAAGGTCTATACTTACATATTCATTAAAACATCTTTACTTCTGATTTTATGTAAGAGTAAGAAAACGCTAAGATGAAGAAAATGAAGCCTGGGCTGCTTATTACATACAAATGCATGTATTTTCAGAGTTCATGACTAAAGAGCTTATTTTTGCTCAATTTAAAATTTATTCGCAATTTTTGCACACATTTCAAAGTTAAATTGTGAATTGTCAGTTTTTAAAAAGTGAGGTGAAATTAGCTATCAATCAGTTCACATTAATTCTGCCTTATTGGTGCAATTTTCTAAATCCTCAACTATAAAAATATTTATCTGGTGTCAAAGAATAAATCAATGTAATAGTACATTTCTATATTTGTCTTCTATTCTTGTGCACAATGAATAAGAAAAACTTTTATTCATTCTTTTACATTTTCCTCACATCGTAATGCAACCTGCCATTTTGGGCATTGCTTGTTGGAGTTAGCATGCAACAACTACCTCATATTTCTCTAGAAGGCCAACTTAGTTCTGCAACCGTGTTCATCATTTATTTCTGATTTTCAGAGCAGAATAAACCCTGCTGGTGCCTGCTGTCCTCAGAGCTGAAGAAGCCAGAAGAACATGTGCTAAGGTAGCTGTGGCCAAAACAGAAGTTTTGACTTCCAAGCGTGAGTTTTTCACTTTTTGTAACCTACATCTAATAGACGAAGGGTTTCTTTATTCATCTATTTTCAGTTTCAACTATAGACTGTCTACTTACCAGTTGTAACCAAAGGCAATTTGATAGTAAGAAATCATTGTGTATTCTCTCTGCCTGCTTTCGGGTTTCTTGTCTCCCAACAGAAGTGCCCAAAACACATGACTCGTTGCCCAAGTTCTATTCAGCCAAACCACAGTGTCACATGAAGTTCACAAAACAAATCACCAAATGAACCCATTTTTCTAACACTTAACAACTCCTACATGATTTAGAAGGCACATCACTCTAACTCAAAGTGAATTGTTCGGTACCTTCAAGACAACTGATATTTCTCTTGTCAAACTGTGTTCATTCAATTCCTACTGTTATTTCCCATTTCTCATTTCGTTTACTTGGTTTGTCACTTTATGATCTAAAACTAGCAACCAATATAAGGTATTCTTAGCTTGATAGTTAATTATTTCACTTCTCCAGAAGGACTAAACAGGTCGCAAAATCACCAGAGATGAAATGGTACCCCAGTTGTGTTAATGTAAATAAAAATTGACTGTGCAGTTACCAAACTGCTAGCAAAGTAAGGTGTGCATTGCACTGCAATGTCCAATCTGCAAGGGCTATCTCCTAAATTGATTCTATCATTTAGATTTCCACATTACTACTACTGTCTTACTCCAGACAGATCATTGGAAACGAGCAGAAATTCTTTATCAAACACAAGGCAGTGCAGTCACTGACTTGATATCTGTCCATTTTAGAAAGTCAAATGTAAATGCCAAGTACCCCCATAACACTCTGGCAGCTGGGATCAGGCTTCAGCCCAAGCCTAGAGTAAGGCTTGAATTGCTGTCTTTAGGAAAAGGAAATGGCGTGTTCGGGCATCCCAGCTAACCTAAAATGCAAGAGACCTGGCAGCATAACAAAAGGCAATCAATCGTTACAGCCAGTCATCTTTGTATCCATGTGAACAAACAACAGACATGAGTGGAAGACAAACAGGTAAGTAACCTTGGGTAACACGGAGACCAAAGACACTAAAATGAACTCTCTCACCACTACCAAAGGCCCTTTGCAGGGCATTCTTCAGACACACCGTCAGCACAGCAAGGCAAGACCACACAGTCACTGCTCAGATGAAACATGTTCTGTTCTTTGGCTGCCGATCTGAAATCCTCTCCCAGCGCCGAAATGGCTCAACCCACCCTGTTTTGCTACTTGCAGTTCTTGAACTCAGCGTGTGAAACTTGTCACTAAGTTACAAACAACAATCCTAATAGAAAACCGTAAGAAAATATTACACTGGAGACATGGAGTATTTATTTTGAGGGCATTTTTGGTGGCAAAGCACCATAACCGCATGCATACCTGTTGGATGGTCAAAAAGAGAACCTGCCCATAACAGTAGAAATATCAGTAGCTTTAAAAACAATGACACATATGCAAATGCGCCTGAAATAATTAAGTGAAAACAATATTGAAATACTTGAGCATGTAAATAGAGTAAGAGAAAACAAAGTTTCCATACTTGTTTCCTCATGGACTGCTGAAAAATGGCACGAATCGAAAGGCAACAACGATAGAAATTCTCGATTAACTGAGGGTGGATGGAGCCACCGAGCCGTGCTACTTCTTTGTGAGTTGGACTAATAAAGATGCCTTGCATCGTTTCCAGATATAGATAGTGGAAAAGAGTATTGTCAGGACCAGAAGTCAACCTTAAGAAAATAGAAGAATCCATTTAATATTAAAACAAATTGGAATAAATTGCAGTTACACAACACGTGCTTTTGTTTCTTAAGACAGAACTGTTTTTCTGCTAACCACAGAGTACAAAAATGAGCACAAACATTCCAAAGGTGCCCATTTCTACACCAAGGAAATCCTTAGAGGTTAAACAAAACACCAGAGCAGACTGTGCTGTCATAATCAACAAGTGGGAACTGGGAAGATCATGGCTTCTTTGTCCTTTGGACACCTACTCCGAGATATCCAGGAGGCACAAGATGTATGTGTAGTCCAAAAAAACCTTATTTGACTTTCCAATGTCACAGCTATGTGGGACATGTGCATACATTATACTGACATATTCTGAACCAACAGATACCTTCTCTTACCAAGCTCTCCATTTAAGAGCTTCACTTTTGGGAAACGTTGCATAGCAAAGTTTTGGTTAGAAGAAAAATTATATGGGAATTTCTGTGATCTCTGCACATTAAAAAAAATCCAAGTATGACCCTAAATACAAAATACTTAAAAAATGTATTTCTTACTTGACAGCATTAAGAAGGTCCGTATCTTGCTCTGACAGGTTCTTTTTGACATTTCCTAAATGAAATGGATTTGGTAGGGTATGTTTTTTTCTAGTGGCCTAAAAAACAAGCAGATAACGAATCAAAAACTAAGAACTGAACAGAATCAAACCAACAAAGCACTTAAAAGAAAATAATGCAGCATTTTTTTAAAAGTCTCAAACAGTGGCATCAACTCATAAAATTATTTTATAGCCTATTTTAGTTGAAAATGGATTAGAAGCAGTTGTACAACTGCATAGCAATGTGTTCTGATAACTTCTGTTTACACCATTATTATTTTGGGGATATTTTCCAAGTATTTCAGCTGTGCCCACTTCAGTGATGGGGGAAAAAAAGGCATTTACAAGCAGTGATAAAATAAATGTGCTGGCTCTGAGGCTCACCCAAAGCTTTCTAAGGCAACACAAGTACTTGAGTGAATTTGCAGAAGAATTAGCACCTCCCCCAAGCCCGCCAGAACATGATCAATTCTCTTAGTCTCTGTTCTCAGACCTGATCCACTACGGACTGGGGATTGCTGCTTTCCTCTTGCGCAGGACCCTCATTACCATGGTCGGGTCCCCCACTGCTTCTCGTAGGGCTCGGCTTGCGGGTCATTAAGGAAGAGTCGCCAAACAGACTCCTTCTGCTTGCCGGAGTGGTTACCGATTTGGAAGTATTTTGTAGCTTACTCATGATGGGTGAGGTGGTCGAGCTCTCTGCTTTGTCACGTGTGGCAGAAAAGAACCAGTCAGCACAAGACAAAGCTGGAACGGAAGGAGAATCTAGCCTTTCCTCTATGCCGGCGTTGATTCCTTCCAGTTGAAGTATAGTGGCTTTCACCTGATCTACGTATACACAGTCTGGTCCTGGATTGCCAACAGCTTTTGACGCACAGCCTCCCGCCTCCAGCAGCACACACAGCATCAAGTGCCTCTGTGAACACGGAGGCAGCAACATTAGCCTTTGCTTTCATGTACGGTCTCATCTGGTACTTGGGCAAGATGGAGCACTACGTTCACCACTACTTCCGCCTCTCCAGGACAGGTACTTAGTTTTCTAATCAAATCATGTCCAAGGAGACTTTCCTGTTATCATGGTATTTAAGTTAATCACTCAAAGGTAAAAGCTGACATTTATAAGCTCATTAGTCATTTGCTTAAAAAAATTCCACACTTAAAAAGCAAATTCATTTCTGAAGCAAACGGCATGAAACTAAAGATCATGAAAGTAAAAAAACATGCTCAAAGAGAAAAAGCATAAAAGAGAATTCATACTTAAACTTGCAAGCTTTACACATGTATAAAAAAGTTACTCCGCAAAATTCTATCCCATGAAACTGCTATAACACAAAATATTTCATAAAATCATTAAATAAAATCCATGGAAAGTGTTGATCTTACTGAAAATAAACAACCCAAGAGCAAAACAGAGCATCAGAGGACAGGCATACTGCAAATGTCAACTTACCAAGCCAACTATTAGTAAAAAGTATCTTGCTTCAGGTTCCGTGTATCCTGTAAAATGTGAGACTTCACACGGCTGGATATGATGATGGGGAAATACTTCCCGCCAGATCACCAACTGACCAATCTTCTGTTCTGCTGCCAAGGGTAACAGACAATAGTGCCGACAATATAAACCTATATCAATAAGATCCTCCTTGGGCAAGTGATTACCAATCAAGTAACCCTTAATTAAACACAGAAAAAGGGAGTATATTCAGTCAGAAATACAGCACCACCACTTAGCACTTAAGAGTACTTCTCACATACAGACATCCATGCTTCACATGCATCAGGATTGTAAGCTTTCTGGCCAGAGCCTGTCTTTTTAGAAGTGAGCTGCATGACAGATAACACTGAGCTTTTGCACCCCATCTGAAGAACAAAAAAATACTGCAATATAAACAAAACATCATACACAAGTTATCAGAAGTGAGCAGGGAAATGCATGGCTTCAGCAGTTGGCAAAACTGCTACAAAGTTAAGGTGCTTAAATTCTCATTTAATTCTTTCTACAAAAATACTGAGCTTGCCCTAGAATTAATAAAATTACCAAAGAGGAGACACAGTGCAACAGTATTTCTAGCACTAGGGGCATTACAGTTAAAGCACTGTCATGGTAGCTACCGTGCAGTTCCATCTGTTCTAGCATTTTTGTTTCTTAACACTGCAGCATAAAGAAAAACTGCACGATAACATCTTAAAGACATAAGTTTCCTTAAAGCAAAGGCTGTTATCTTTCTTTTTTACACTGTGGAATACACCATCTGCATTTAATAAATACACAAATTAACAAATGAGGCCAAAGTGAAATAAGCCGTCAATCCAATTTCTCAGGTCTCTGATTTAAACACAAAGATACATCACCCGTTAACTTCACTATAAATGGCAATGAACAAAACAATTCCTATTGGAGTATCATGCAGTCTCACTTGAATAGACTCAGTACTTCGTTATTAGTCCCTCCAATTCTTGGATCTTATGCCACAAAACTCCCGTAAGACAGTTTCAAACTAGGCTTTTGTTCTTACTGATCACTTCCTGACATTTTTCTGCTATGGTTACTAGAAGTACATGTTTAAAGCAACGATACATTTTTTTTTATATTTGTGAGGTTTTGAAAATGACTGCTCTGTGACTAGGTTAGATTTCCAGATGCATTTTCCTTAGCTTAAGACCTTAACCACTAGTATTACCTTATAGAAGAGACAAGAGCCCATAATCGTATATAATCTTCTCATGTCATAGTAATCTTCAGACTGTGAAAAAAACAGCATGGTGTAATTTTTAATTCAGAAAATTACTTTATTTACCAAATGCAAGTCAGTTCATTACAGTCAGCAGTAATCAATATCCTGTTTAATACTTTGATTTTTGACCACATCTTACTGTAAGCACAGCAGTTAATACTGAACAGTTAAGTGAAATACCATTTCCAGCCTCCATTATTGATTTCTATTGCTACAGTTTTCTCTATTTTCAGCTCAAAGTAACAGATTTTCCATTTAATTTTTATCTGCCCATAAACTCTTTGTTAGGATGTGCTATTGTCAGAGTTCCTGACAGCAAAGTAGCTGAAGCCTAACTATCAACACCAGAGGCCCTCCTAGAGTAAAACTTGCAAGTTAAAGGATTTTTTTCGTACTCAAAATATATCCATTCATGATCTTTTAATCCAAATGCCCAGTGCTCTTAAGGTAGTCAGTGTATTTTAAATCAAGCGAGTACAATCAATTTCTGTGCAAAACACAGAACTACAAACGATGAACATTGCTCTCTGGAAATAATCACCCAGGTTGTTCACTACAGTGAGTCTTCCCTTTCTTTTTTTCCTCTCCATTCTTTCACAACATGCACTACACTGTCTGCCTACCTTGTACTTTAGGTTTTCGAAATGGTTAATTATCTTTTGTAATTAAGAATAAGCATGTCCCAACTTGTTATGCTAACTATGTGATCAAGCAAGTGACCTTTATGCTCAATTATAACCTGTAAAGAACTTAAGTTTAAAATAACTGTTCTGGAACATGAGTTTAAGAAAGCTCTTGGACTGGAAAGTAAAATTGAAATTTCAATGTGTTTCAACCTCACTGTCCTATACAGTGCAGTCAAGAGCGTGCACAGCAAGAGAATCACTGTCTTCTCCCACAGTATTCAAAATAAGCAGGACTTGTAATTTCTTTCTGTCAACTGACAACTTAAGTTCTCAGTGCTCCACAGAAGTTCCCAGGTTTATTCACAATTGTTCGGGAATAAGATATCTAGACAAAAAGAGAAACGTAGCAACAATCATCCATGTTGAAGTCAAGAGTGTCCTTGCAGGCATCCCACAGACTTATATGACAGTAAATCATAGGTTGTCAGTGACTAATCTTTTAGGATTATAAAGAAGGTTATAACATTAACCAGGGAGAATTCAGGCTGAAAAGAAGGGGTCAAAGTGAGCTATCTTAAAACAAAAACAATATAGCATACCTTTGCTTTGACTCCCACTTAATAAAAAAAAAAAAAGGGGGGAGATTAGTTTGGAATTACTGCTTTTTTTAAACTAATGATTATGACACCAATGCAAAAAGATACTGTGCAAGATAAACAACAAAAATAAAAACATTTACCAGCTCTGCAAAGTCAGCTGCTTCCAGATCACTCAGTGCTGTGTCAATTTCCATCTGAAATGTTTGAATGGCACATTTTAATACAGATTTCCAACACATGAATTTACAGTAAGCACAGTTCTCTCTATCTTGGTACTCTTGGAATGAAGATTCACAGGTACAAAGCAAATAGACAAAAATTTGCCCATACTTTGAAGTACTAACATCAGGAAGACCCTATTTCACCAGATTAAAAAAAACAAAGTTAATTGTTCTGTATTTCTCTCCTCTCTGAAACTGTAAGATGTCTCTGATTGTGTGCCTGCTGAACCAACCATTTAGTATAAAGGAGATGTCACTCTTATTTTCTGTGTGCTTTAAACCATGAGGTCTGGAGACTGCCCCTTGAAGGCTAGAGGCGACTCTGAAATCTGGCAAGCTATTGTATCCAGCTGAGTTATTAGAGAAATCTTTTTGCACAATGGATTTAGTTTTTGTCTCTATGGAAATCACAAAAGCTTTCTCACACGTTACCTTTGTTCTACCAAAGCCGCTTTAAGCTTGCTCGTTTCTCTAACTGCGGGTTAATGCAAGTTTTACTGAAAATTCTTTCCTTTAAAGAACATGGTACTAGGCACTCAAGTTCATGACATAAATGTGCTACTTGCTGAAAAGAACCTAAATCCCATCATTATAAACTTCTAGGGCTGTATTAACAGCCTGCCTCTAATTGAAGTACAGCCAGTTTTTCCAACAGAGGAATGTCAGCGAGGCTGTTGGCAGTCAGCAACTAACCTCTCAGCTCTTCCTTAGTTAAAATGTAAAAAAAGCTGTAATGCTGTGTACTGTGATCCAGCTTTTATTTTTCTACTGCTTAAACCACAACTCGATTTCCAGTTGGGAGGTAACCAGACACAGTGAAATGGTGCAGAAACGCTGCACCTATATGCTATCAAAAGCATAATGCATAGATTTTGATTTTGCAACAGCCATTTATAACTCTCCTAAACTACATGTTACCCATGGGCTTCTATCTAAAAAAAAATACTTAAATGGTCAAAATTTACCATAAAACTATATACCAGGCACTACTTTCTCTATTTTATATGCTAGTTCTTAGAGATGTGTATGTATAAAAAAATATTTCATTCCTTGGTCATCATGTTCTCCTCCTATAAAACCTGCACACCTCTAAGTTCAGGCTTGATGGGGCTCAAAGCAACCTGATGTAGTTAATCATGTTCCTGCTCACCGCAGGGAAGCTGGACTAGATGACCTCTAACAGTCCCCTCCAGCCCAACACATTCTATGATTCTATGAAGACTCTGAATTCACAAAACCACACCCATAACAGCAACGTTTCCTTGGAATGACTGGGTACTCGCAAACTTCAATAAAGGATCCGGTATGTGGGTGGTCTGGGATGGGCAGAGCACTTGCATAAATTACACAATAGCAAAAGATACCTGCATCAATTTTCTGGCCTAGAGACATGTGAAAACGACATGACCTTGATTTCCGGAGGCAGCGTCAGCCAGCGCAAGCCCGGGAGACTGTTCAAGAACAAGGCACTGCAGGTGTCGTAGTGCTGAACGCTCGGGCTGGTACTGGACGTGAGCCTTGCAGGCTGAAGCACACGCTGGAAGAACAGGTTGAAAAAATGATCCAGGCGAGAAACATTTTCCACCTGGCAAAAAGCGCTGAACAAACATGAACTTCAAGTTAGAAAAACATTGAGAAACTTTTAGTTTGTTTATATAACCCTCGCTGCTACAGAGGTCTCTTTACAGCATGATGCTACACTTGTATTTTATTCTTTAACATGCGTTTTAAACACAAAAAAACCACTAGGCTAATATCCAGGCAGTACCTGTGAACAAAGAAGAAATTAAAGCAGTATAGTTTTATAGTAGGTGTCTTAGAGCAACTCAAAATGAGACAACGATCAGCTTCATCCTTTCAGAAAATCAGATTTTTCTGTTCCTTTCTCTATGGCACACACACTTGAACCCTGCACTGAGTGCAAGCTTATGAACAGCTTGCCTTGGCAATATTATTCAGGTTACAGTCAGATCGAACTTTTTATGGGTGATTTTCAAATGCAGAGAAAGACAATGACTCCGCCACACAAAGCTGAGAAATCTGGAGTGTTTCCCTTACTAAAAACATAACACTGATTCATATGTGCATCTTACAGACGCTACTTTCACACACAGGATAACATTTGGAGAGTGCTGCTGGCATCCACAGTGACTGAGATTACACGAATGATTTAACCTAATAAACAAAAACTTTCTTCTTAAACAATCCTTGTTACTTCAGAATCTTACTAGTGTTAAGACTGAAACAAAAATGCAAGATGAAAGGAATTCTGGGTTAGGCGCATATCTAAAGGAACACACAGGGAAATTCCATGTAAATATTTAAATTAATGCTACTACCTGTTCTTTTCAGGGAATATCAATGAAAAATTAGTGACTGAGAAGAAAATCCTTTTCCAAGAACTCACCTTTCTAAAGAACCATACATAAATGTCAAGGTCTTGACAACATCTTCAATCAGGTTCCTCAGCTGAGGAAGCGGCACGCTGAAAACCAAAAATTCAAACATACAGCAACATTTGTAACATCTTGACTATGAATAAACACAGGCAGGTTCTGGAGAGCTCTACTCTTAACCAGTAATACGGTGCAAACAAAAATTTTTCATTGGACTCTATGAGCGACTTCCCTTGAGGGACATGCTTGTACTGAGACAGCAATAAAGAAGGGTACAGAGGAAGTCCTCCTAGAAAACATATATTATAATTACTGCTGTGATTCAGTAGTCTCTACTGAGGACTTGACCAACCACTGTAAAAGACTGTCTTCTAGCCTACACATATTTCTGAGATCTTACGACACCTTATTCCCTTTAGAGGGAATGAAAAAGAAACTGTAACTGGATACACAATGTGAATAAAGTCAATCAAAATTGGAATCACAGTTATAGAACTAGTTAAAGTAAGAGGAGCACACTATAAATCATCCATTTCTTGCTTTTTTTGATACAAGAGTACGATTTGAGGACACAAGATAGCAAACAAAATAAAATTGCAAGGAAAACAACGTATTGTATGTAAAACTCACTTTTCTTCAGGAAGGCCAATTACAAGCAACTTATCAGATTCTTTCCAGTAAACAACTTGAACCAGTTTTCCACACATGAAAAGGGAGGAACTAGAAAAATGAAATCAGAAGTATTTCTGTTAAGACTATTTATTTATGAGACTACCACTACAAGACAGAAAAAATCATATGTATTATATGCAAAGTCTTTTGCTCATGTATAATCACATGCTTGCAGCTGGGCTAGGTAGCGATATTAATCACTGCAGAACTCAAAGACTTGGATTTCTATTCTAAACAGATCACTATATTAACAATGTTTTCAAGGATGAACAACCACTACTCAAGCCCAACAGTCATCTTCTGAACCATCTTTAAAGGTCTTCCTGCCTAGTTTTGTTAATACAATGGAGTTAAAAATGAATTCCATTTCACATCCCAGTAACCTAAGCGGAGGTACTAAAGAAGGTTCTGAACACAGCGGTCACTCCTGAAATAATTTTAAAAGACTCCACATTTTGAAAAGAAGCCCAACAGGTATCTGAATATATTACCTGAGTGATGAACATAAGCATGAACTCTCATGCTACCTCTTTGTATAGAAAATTCCTCTATGAGGCTCAGCAATGCCAGAAAGAGCCAGACAACTTGCATTTGAACCATCAACTAGATTAGAACATGAAACAGAATTAATCCCCATGTTCTAATTAGCAGTAAACCACACATTAGGCACCAGATTACTAGATTAAATGTAATGGGTGCTGCTAAAACCAAGGTCTGCAAATATATCCAACACTAAACTTGTAGCAAAATCCCACATTTTTTAATATCACATTGGAAATTTTGCAGAACCAGATAACACTGCTGTCAAATGTTAAAAGGTAGCTTTAGTTTAAAAAGAATCAAGGATTTGAGATATGGCTCAGTGATTAACTTGCTTCACTGCTTCTTACTGTAAAACTGATGATACTGAATAAAACAAGTGTGACTTCATCAGTTCAGAAACACTTCAGTATTTCCACAGGTCAAGAGAAAACTTATGTTGGACATAATCCAAAAGTGCTTTCCGAACAAACCATGTTATGTATTTGTAATGCAATTAACTACGAAGAAGTAAATACCCTCATCCCAGATACACAATACATACACGCAGACACAATAATCAGAATTTACTCTTTTGACAGAAAAAGCATCACAGGAGAGCTGGGGATTACCTGTTTTTTTTTTTGTTTGAAGAGATGAGCCAATCCACAGAGATCAGCAGAAGTGCTTTTATATTTTTAGAACTTGGAAGTGGAAAACTGAGAATCTTAACCAGAAAGGTGAATTTAGGCTATCATGGATTTCTGTATTCTTCTTCTGATGATACCATAGGTATAGATCGCCAAACAACAGACTGATTTGTCTTTCGAATGTTTGGAAAAATCGGACTTGCCCAAAAATGCTTCTATCTGGGAGAATTTCCATTAATCATGCATAAGCATTTAAGAGGAGTTAATTAGCAATGAGATGGGTTAACGTGGAATTGCATTAAAACACTTATGTGCAAAAGATAAAAGCCCTGCATTTGACACCTCCTGGTAAAGGAGTTGATCCACGTTCCTAGTGATCACTGAACCAGTAACATAAATCTTAGTAAAAAAACCCAACAATTAAATGATAAGAAACAAACAAAAAAGTAAACTAACCAGTATCATTTTTCTGGTAAGCAAAAATACTCAAAAGCACTTCAAGGAGTCCTTTTAGGGAAAAAATTTATCAGTGGAAACTCCCAGTTTTAACACATTAAACAGGCTTTTTGCCTTGTGAGAAATTCCTTATTACTGCCAATGCTGTTCACTACTGCTTGCACTCCCTACTCTTGGGCCTGAACTTCTCATTTCTGGCTTCTTTATTCCCACATCCAGTTCTTGTGTCTGACAGACAAGGCACTGATGTGCAGAAGAGAATCTTGCCCGAGATCCCCTCACACACTGATTCTCAGAGGGAATAAGTGTGAAACTGAAAACTGATACCTGCTATCTCACTTCGAATTATTTCCAATGGAAAATCATCACTATCTCCATCACCCCTACAGTGGTCCAAGAACTCAGGAGTCATTTTTATTACATTTCTTACTAGATGCCAGGTCTGTGGATACAAATTATTTCGGATGTTCCAACTTGAATATGAAAGAAAATAAAGGTAAAGGTAGTAGGCACTCATGAATTTAATGGAAATGCAATTTATCTTTTTTAAATAGCTAACAATTTGTTTGAAGCTGCTGTGGAATTTCTAGTCTGCCTCAGTGCAACGAAACAGAATCCTAGTTTAGATTAGGATATTTCTACAACAGATATAAAAAGTGATCTAGAATCCATTTCACTCAACTGAAAATACTAGTCCTTGCACCCCATGACAAAGAAATTCCCCCCAAATGAATAACTCACGTTGAAAAGTCTAACTTCAAGCACACTTGTTCTAGTTAAAAGGTGACCACCTAACACGTGGAGTCACTCTTGCTTTGTCCAGAAATTGATACAGGACTAATGTGTGCTTTTCGTTACATCTACGTGTAAAATAATTCAAGTAGTAATACATTACATTTCAAATACTTTTACCTGATAATCTGGGTACCAGTAATAGTTTCCAGTATGTCAGATAGTGTGAGAAACATTCCTCTCACACTTTTCAGTTTTTGGGATGCTTCTGATATGGGGTATTGATAAAGAATTTCTTGCTGTGAAGAAAGTCAGCTGTTAGTTAAGCAAAGCAAAAGCAACATCAACAACAAAAAAAAGACACCGCAAAACGTAAAAGAAACACAAAACAATCACCAACAAACAAAAATGCAGAAAACAAGATATCATTGTTTTCCTGACATTCTTTCAGCATGAAAGCATTAATCATATACTTCCACGTGGTAACAAAACAAGCGGTGGTCTGCGCAGGCCTACTGGAAAGCTTTAAAATGCTCATCAATGTTTCTGACAGTTTGAACTTTGGTACTTGATAGAAAAGTAGGACTTAGTTGGAATCATTATTACATGGACAAACAAAATGACAAACGGTATGACCACTGAGTTGAACAGGGTCAAGTACAGTGTTAAAAAAATCTGATTCCAAGAGACAGATATTTATAACGTTCTTTAAATACTTAAATTATGGTTTAAATCAACCATACAGCTTATTAAAAAGAACAATAAGAATATGAAAACACCACTCTTGTCAAGGGTTAGCAATTATGTAATCCTACCTGCTTTAAATGCACAGTACAAAATATAACTGGAGCACACACTCCAACAACAGGTAACATTAACCATTTTATCAGCACACCTCTGAACATCCGTGTCAGCATACTTTTAGGTCATCGTGAAAGTGACAGCAGACTATTTCTGACAACTATTTTTTATTTTCTAACTAGTTCTCTAAAATATTTTTAATATAAGTATCTTCAGAAAATGTTATATTACTTCAGCAACCACAAAAATATAGTAATAAGCAAACATACAACTCCCCCCCACTTACTGCCTTCTGCCAAACCACAACCAGCCAGAAACAATGAATGTACTATCAAGCCTACCCAATGCAAAAAGCAGAGTCAATTACCTTTCAGCACAAATTGAAGAAAGACATGATTAACTTGGCTATTTATGGCACTAAGCACATCCAGTCAGTGCCAATACCTGTTAGAAAATTTCCCTTCATCGAGATTAAAAGACTGCAAAGTGTCATTACAGAAGGACCTGGCAAACTCTTCATTCTTACTCAATTTAATTAGCTCTATTTTAAAATACTCATGAGTTACAAGGATTTTTTTTTTCAGTTAATCCCTCAGCTGGAAAAAACCTTGCCATTTTCTAATTGCAGCACTACAAATGGCTAGAAAGAGCCTTTTTTTTCTCCTCACCATGAACTGGGGCCTTTATAGAAAATCCATTTGAGAATTATCTGTACAGTTTCCCAGGAAAAGAAAAGACAACTAACAAAAGGTCATAGCTGTATCACACATATGTATTTATGAGTTAGCAAGGTTCAGCACATACCAATATAAAAGATCAGCTGTCTTCAAGTCATGGCACAAGTTCATGCGCCACTGACAATGGAATTAATAAACGACAAGTAGCTCATGTTTTCAAAAGTATAAACCCTCCCTCAACGCCCAACCTAGACAGACTGACTAACCTAAGGACTTACCTAACAGCTTCCCTTTGAGTTTTTTTTACCAATTTCTCAAACTGAGCTTAAATGCTGTTTAAAACAAGTAGTGCAGTTTTGACAATGCAAAAAATGGCTAAAAACAACTGCATGAAAATGGTGCCAGCCACATTAAAACCTATAATCTTCAAACAGTGCACTGATAATAAAAGCTACAAATTGCATCTTACATATGATCAAGAAAGAGACTGTAGATGGAAGACACCTATGAATTCCTAAAGACCAATTTAAAAATGACAGAAACGGGGAGAAACGCTACAGTAAGTATGAAGCAAGCTGTCTTAACGGCTACTCCGTAATACCTACTTTGCAAGTATGGTAAGCACATGCTTCCAGGATCGCTATCATCAAGAAGGCATGTGAACATTATTTCTTTTAAGACATGGTATCACCAAATCAGTTCTAACACAAAGATGGCCCAGCTGCATGCTGGTACAAATCGACATACATTACGATCCTAATATCTACCTTAAACTAAAACATGAAAAAGAACAGATAAAGCTTGCTCACTGAAACCATTACCAAATGGGACACCCCCCACATCCACGCACACATCCTAAATGATTTCAGGGGATGTGTTGGGCTGGAAGGGACCTTTAAGGTCATCTAGTCCAAGCCCTCTGCAGTGAGCAGGAACATATTGAACAACATGAGGTTGCTCATTTCACAGAATCACAGATGCACAGTACCTTCATTTAGAGTCAAGTAGATAAAGCTTACAAGTCCTAGAGCTCATTAATTTTATTTTTGGGTGCCAAGAGCTCAGATATGGAACAATTAGTTTCTAGTTCCAGTTGCCTTGGTTCACATAAATATGGTCTGCATACCACCCTCTTCAGATATGGGTTAAGCAGGTTAGTAAAGGATCATTTTATTTTTACGAGGCAATATGGCATAAGCGTATAATAACATCACTGCTAATATGACATACTACTGTGAACTTAATCAGGATAGGTGTTGCTTACTGTTCACCAAAAGGAAATCACAGGCAAAAGCCTCGAAGAAAGTGGCATTATTGCATTAGGACATGTTACAAAGAGCTTGATTACACCAGCAAAGCATCTCTCAACATTGGAGACCATTTGAGGCTGCATAACTGACAAGACTTGTCAGGAAACAATTATTCCATGGTATGAAGAGAGAACAAGTGCATTACATTCCCTCTTTTACCTCTGATCAACATTCAGGGTTAATTCTGTTTCCTGAGCAAGTGTAAAGAAACAAGGGGCAAAAAAGCCATACTCCATTCACTCTGAAGTGCAGGAATTGCAATTGGGCATTTGCATATCTATTCACCTACCAACAGAGAAGCCCTCAAATACATTCTTGATCTAATATTTAATAAAGTTTTATGTCAGTTACCAAGAAAACACTGCTCTTAAAGTCTACGGCAATTTTCCATAGCTGTTCTATCCACATAACACAGAGGTCTGGGACTACAAACTTAAAATTGAGGTAAAAAAAGAACCACTTGCAATACGCTTCAATAAAGCATCTTAAGTTTATTGAATTCTCAATTTAGATGAGCTCTTTCCATTTTTATCACAGGGAAATAAAGCAGAAAAATACTGCACTACCCTATGTTGTAACAGAAGGAGTCTCTGAGTGGGGAAAAAGAGCTCAGAATGGCCTTGCCTAGTTACAACACTATTAAAAAAAATTTTAAGCGACACTTAGTAAACTGTTGAAGGTACCTCCTATGAAAAAAAATGTAGTCTCTTGAACAGGATTGGAAAATACTGCCACCCAAAATTCAGAGTGTTAGCATGCTTCATTGTATATTACAGAAAGAAACATTACCTTAAAAATACTATGTTTAAAAGAGCATGACTTATATTGCAACATCAAGTACTCCAGAGTTACGAGGTACTAGATTTATGGCTGCCTAATACCTATTAATTATACACACATCTGTCCACCTCATCATCTGCACAAGACAGGCATCTTGCAGACAAAAAATTAAAACTTAAAGACGTCATGCTGCATCTGTACAAAAGGGTGAACTGAAGTTGCACAAGTAGCCATAAATCTGTCCTGTCCTAGCTTTCAAGCCCTTGACTCTGCAGACTTCCCGACATTTTTTACACATTTTATCATGGCATTTTCCAGGGTTCTCCTCCCCAGCCCCATCTCTAGAAAATAAACTTCATTATTTCTAATTGTAACCCTTATTCTCTGCTACACATCAGCAGAGCAACACAGACTTCTATCAGATTAAAAACCAGTATCAAAAAAAAGTAGACGTCTCAGAGAAGGGATGGAACACTGACTGGGTGCAAGGATGAATTCCAGGGAAGAGAAAGCAAAATGTCTTTGTTCTGCTCCCCACTCCATCACTGTCCTGCCATCCCAGTCCCTGCAGACTGACAAAACTTGTGCTTCAGTTCATGTCTGCACGTGACAAATAGTACAGCACTATGCTAAATCTAAGGAGAATTTACAGAAGGGAGAAGAGCCTATTTTCAAATGTCTCTTCCTAAGAAGTCCACTTGGTCCATCTGTCTTTTTCGGATCAGGCAAGAGGCCAAACTCAGCCTTGCACCCTGTGCTGGGTCTTCCTCCCAGCAGAGTGTTTGTAGCTATGGCTACATCTCAACAACATCTACACAAACTTACAATGGGTTATACGTACACTGGCTAACGATTTCTGAGGAACACAGAAAGCAAAGAGATGCGAAAGGAAGCTTTATGCGACAACAGAAAAGTACTTCAGTAGCTCAAAAATGTTGCCCAGGCAAGTATCATCAACTGATGGCAAACAGCAGAGATGTGAGAGTCCCCTAAGGAAAGGCACACAGCATTTCCAACCAGGAGCCAGACACCTTGCTTACCTACGCGGACTGCCAACAGCTCCCGCTGGGCAAAATAGTTTAGACTATGGAAACATCATAGTTGGAGTTTAAGTGAAATTGAAAGCATCACAGTGAGCATCTGAGAGACAATAACGAACATCTGAATTTGTCTCTGCTTTGTACGTTAACACCTCTAGCCTGCTCTTGACTTAAAGACATTGAGCAGCACTGAAGTGATTTGAAGTCCATTTAAGAGTTTGCGACCAGCAATGCTAACTTATTTGTCCCGGAATTTCAGGCTAGATTTCTGCCAAAGTGAACACGTTACAGACACCCCAAAAAGAAAAGCATGGGGGTTTATGCTTTTTCTTTTTAAAACCAAAAGGCATAGCAGTTGCTGTTGTCACCTTTCATCTTGAGTTCTATTGACTTAGCCACATACCTCATCCTTAGACGTTTCAGAATCCAGTTTCATCGTGAGGAACATAATAATATGAGGCACATCTTGTATCGCCTGTTGAAGGTCTGTACTATCTTCTCCCCACAAGAGCCGAACCAGATTATTCATATTGGACTGTGTACGTTTATACTTTGGCTGAGAAGTTACTTCAGGCTCAAATATTGACGTTTCAAATGTGAGTTTAACCTGTTAAGATAATGAATTATCATGAAATTGCAACAGTACTTCAATTACATTGTAGTATCAGATCAAATAGACACAGCAGGAGCCCTTGAAGAGATTAAGTTTTCTTAGCTTTACTGACAAAGATGTCAGCATTCAAAAATTGCTGCTGGTTCAAGAAAAGCAATTATCCATTCAGCATTACATAACCACCTATTTTTAAGGTCAAAGCCAGCTATTACATGCTCTCTGAACCATGTGAGTAAGCATGTGGTTTGGTGTATTTTCATACTTAATCTTACAGTTTTGAGAATGGAAAAATATACTTAGTGCTCTGGGGTGGTTTGAACACAAACCCTATTACTGTGCTTTTGAAACACAATATTTGACTCATTTCAAAATGTCAGCACTTTGATAAGCATACATCCTCAAGGCTCTTAAATACACGTTTGTTTTCTATTTTGGATGCACTGACAGGTATACTTGCACAGGAGAAAAACAATTTATATTAGGCTGCCTTAGTCTTCCTTTGTAACACTAAGTAGCAACTCTTTCCATCTCCCAACATCTCCACTGTTAGCTTTTCTTTTGTGTAAGCTCTCAAGTCAGCAAATGAGAGTTTTGCTGCATATCTCCTAATTGTACTACACTAGTAAGCATAAAAATTGCTTAAATCACTTTCCGCGCTATGTCCTCAAGCCAAAAGAAAAACTGGAGCACAAATAGAGAATTATCAAAAAATAACTGAAGTTAAGATGCTCAAGCTTACTCAGTCAAAAAAATAATCACGTTTACTATTCTTTATTTCCCAAATGAAGTAAAAAAAAACAGGCAATAGCATAAATTTGTATTTCCTGCCTCACAAGCAACACGGAACCCAAATTGTGTGGAAACGTTTCGCAATTTGCTTTACAGACATCCTTTCTATAAGCATCACCTTAAAAAAAAAAAAAGATTTATTATTTGTTCCAGCAGTGATGAAAGACTAATTTTGTTTGTGTGTGAATAAGCATTTCATCCTACACATGAAAGAAGGATATACGAGAGATAATTAGCTCTTTACTGAGCATAATAAACTGATTTATATTCCTGGATGATACCTTAGTTTTTATCATTGTTCCAAGGGACTTAAAGTATTTCTATTTGGACTGAGTAGGCACGCTCTCAGTTCCCTTTCATATGTTGTTACTTGAGATGGTTTGTCTACCTTTAAGTATCCTTCCCCCCTACTGACCGGGAAGTTCCAAACATCTCACCTAATCCTGCTTCTCTTCAAAGTCAGTGACAGTTCAGCCAAATGACAGATGCAACAAAAGAAGGTTTCTATTTTCCTAGTTGTAATAAATTGGAAAAGTCCAAGAAGAGGCAATTGATACATTTAGATATAGGTAACATTTTCATAATTGTGTGTGTATGCTCACGCTTCAAGAGGAGTGCCAGTAAGAAATAACGATGCTTTAAAACACCCACTGCCTGTCAAACTAGATCAGAGCGAAGTGCCATCATCAGTTCCTCCAGCTACAACATTACATCACCGGCTGCTGCATTCCCACTCCCCTCCCTCCCAACACTTGCCACCACACTTTTCCTGTTTTGACTGCTCTCAGCTTTTTTCTCTTTCTCTCTTCCCATTCTCTGGAAAAGCACTGCAAGCAATCCTCCTCTCTTCTCAGGTGCTACCGCTTTTTTTCCACTTTACCACTTGGACATAAACTCATCCCTTGCTCTCTCCTCATCTTTTCAGTTTCGAGCCACTACACTGCATATTAACAGGACTCGAGGAGCAGACACATCGAGCTAAGCAGCAGTGCCTTTTTAAGTCCAAGCAACTTCATCATTCACACTTGTACAGATGTATGTTTTGCTTTCGAGCATTCTGTGACCCAGTTCTCTGCCTTCGTCATGCCATCTGCATGTGATTCAGAAGATTCTCCTCACAGCCTGTTCAGCTTCTTGCACATTTCCTTAAGGCTCACTAGTTACTTCACTTACGCTAGATCTTGTCTGCGGACACAACTCAGGACACTAGGGCTACACTCTGTACACTAATGACGCACAGATGGAATTCTTGCTGCAGCCTATCAATTTAAAAATAATTCAAGCTCAGTTTCTCCCATCTTGGAGACAAAACCACGCAGTCCTCCAAGCAAGAGCACAAAACAAATTAGGTCAAACAGAACTTGAACTCCCCCTTCTCCCGTGGCGTTCTCGCTGCCTCCCACACCACTGTGGGCAATACCACACCCTTCCGGTGTGAAGTCACTGTATTTTTAGAAAGATCTCTCCACAATTTGACTCTTAATGTCCGTTGCACGTCTTGATTCTATCTTGCAGCTTGAAACATGACACTATCGGTTCCTCCCTGCTTGTGCCCACATTATCCTCTTTCTCCTGCCTTTAAACATACAGTTACTGTGAAAAAAAGACCAACTAGGCTGGAAAATGCTGGAATAAACAAGACAAAGAAAGCACATTTCTAAAAATACTTTTTTTTTTTTTGGTGGAGGAGATACAAATCTTCATCCTGAGCAGTGATTAAGTACAACTACTGAAGTACCCTTTTGTAAATATTGACTATGAACCCTTCCACAACTTGGATTCCATTTCTCCTAAAGAAAATCAGCCCAATGCACAGCAGAAAACAAAACCAGAAATGAAAGCAAGAACAGGAAAAGCTTAGAAAAAAATAAGTATTCCACTTCATAAATAGACAGCATGCACACATTCTCAATACTTAGAACAGTTCTCAAAGAATTTAATGAAACTGTGGGGTGGCAACAGCAGTGAGGTACCCAGATGGGGATTTTTCTGCTCAGAAAAACTATGACAGAGGTGGAACATGACAGAGCTCTCTGAAGTCATGGAATGATATGAAGAATAAGACATGGACAGTTAACTACTCCTCACAACACAGGAACCCACAGGGGTGTAATGCACTTAATTAGATGGCAGTCTGAAACCAAACAAAAATAAACACAACACAAGTCAGTTCTGTAAAACATGGCCGCAGGTTGCTGTGGAGGTCACCGGAATTTTAAGAACTAGATTCACGAAGAAGAAGGTACAAACATTGAAGTGATCCAACAAGTCCTTAACTAGTGACTGCTGGAAACTGGATAGCCTGATGGGAAGGCCACTACGCATTGAATTTGTCTCACAGCCTCTACTTAAAGATTTGTCAGCGCAATAAACAGAAAATGCAGCTGTTGTGCTGTTGCTCTGACCCAGGAAGGTGTGCTTTCTGCTCATCCGCAAGAAAGCCCTCTCTCTCAGAACCAGGATTTGTCAAGAGGCAGAGCTGGTGGCATTGCCTGCCATTTCCTGTCTTGAGTCTCTCTTTGCCACATGCTTATGGTTTGCACAATTGTAACTCAATTTCAGGCTGAAATTCCGATTCTGAACTTGTGCCTCAGGCTGATTTTTTTAAGTAAGTTTCAGGTAAGAGGGTTCTGTGACTTCTGAATCTAAGAGTAAGGAAAAGCATATTCTATTAGCATATCTTCCTGTCCCTATTCTGTATTCTCCATCTTCTGGCACTCAGAAAAAAACCATCTATTTTGATGACAGAAATACAGAATTGTATAGACTGCAGAATATGATCTTATCATACTACCTCAAGCACTAACTGAGGGTATGCTTTTGCCTGTCCAATTCAGTGACTGCTACTTTTAACTTCCAAATGAGATGTCCAAGGCTTTACTCAGAATCAGGGCCTTAATAGCTGATAGAACAGCAAATGGGTGCTTGTCTATCATTTAAAAAAAAAAAAAAAAGTCTCACACAGCATTTGGACTCCTGTTGCTCAATAAATACACCAAGCTAGCCCTTCTATGCCCAGAATCTAGCCTGCCTAAACTGAGGCAACAAAAACTAAAAACTGAAGATACAATAATGAGATATTATGCCCATGCTGCAACTGAAACAATGTATGTAGGTAGCTTTGAAATTATTTCCAGTAATTTTGAACACTGAAACCACAAGAGCAGTGACTTATGTAAAAGAATGATCACTGCAGTAAAACAGCTTTAAACTGATTCTTTTTTGATATTTTGCAATACACAATGAATGGCAACACCTTAAGAATTTTGCTTCTGAAATAGCTGTCTGGATTACTCCATCTTAGAAACAACGACCTTCTGTTTCTTCAGCAGGATGAACACAGGGTTGTATACCACAACAGAAAAAAAACAACCCAACTCTGTATTGAAATTCTCCACTGGTCTATTTCAGCACTCACTCCTCTGGCTTGACTCAAATTGCACAGTAAAAAAAAAAAAGGAATAATTGCATTTTAATAAAAGGTTTTGGAGAGCCAACATGACAAGCAGTTATATATTTCAAGTAATTGCCATCTACTTGACAGATTTACTGACAATGTAAACTTTAACATTGCATTAAAAGTAACTACTACACAAAGGGTTGCACAGCATTTTAGCAACAAATAATACGTATACTCTAATCTAGTAAGGATATAATTAAGTAAACCATAAAATCTTATTTTTTTAAATAATTCCGAATCTAATAACAGTTACAGCAACTCCATATTTGGTCAAAGCCAGGCAAGACAAGGTTTTTTTACCATGGAGCTCTGCCAATACCTGACCACAACCCTGGTAGCTTAGGCAAGCTTCATGCTGTCGAGTATCTTGGAAAGCTTCCTAAACTGACACACTCGTACTCCAGCCCACTGCAGCTGCAGATGTAGTTCTACAGGCATTTACACTATGTAATGTGCCAACAGAAGCATGTTTAACCAAATCTCTGCTTTTTATCTCGGGACAAGAAAACATGACTACTATTAACATGTCATATATTCTACCTGAGGTGAAACCACCAAGACGCTACAGGCACCGTAATTTTAACCTGCTCCATCTCAAATCTCTAAGCAGCAAACGTTAGCTTGTCTTTCTGTCCACCAGGAAGTGGATTTAAGCAGAATAACTCAAAACACTTCATTTTATGCTGCTGACATCTTAGGTCATTGATGTTCTCCTGGTTTAACTCTCAGGTAGCTAGTTGTTCATTGTTACTTAGTTCTTCGTTATAGCTCCAAAATTACTATTCAGCTAGAAAAAAAAATATATGCACTAAGTTTGGAGGGAAGAAACATTACTCATCAGTTCTTAGGGGATTTTTTTTTTGGTGTCAGTTTTATTACTGACTTGGATCAATCTTCACCACTGTTCAGTTCTGAAATATCTTAAAAGGATTTAAAATTTGTTAAATAATGGAGATTTTATCTTTCAATATGAAAGCAGTATCAATTTCTCCATTTAAATGCTCTTAAAAATCTTGAAGCAAATGACTTTTTAATTCAGGCTTCCTGTTACTCTCTCAAGGTTTTAAGTTTCGCAGTGATAAGAAATAATTCTTTTATTTAAGCATTTATATAGCAATTTTTGCCTTTTTGCCCAAAAAAGCCACTACTATTCTTCAGCTGACATGCTGACTTGCAGAGTAGACATTAATATCTTGTTTCATACATGTTATTGCCAGATTGCACATCTCCAGCTCTATTACCCAGCAGGAACAGGGCATAACAATATGACATAGCTCATCCTTGATTTGCTGAGATCCCGGCATCCAAACCAGCAGCTCTCAAAGCAACCATACTTGCCATCTCTGCCCAGAACTACAACTGTTTCTGGTTAAAAAATGGTGCAGGTCTCAAATGACCAGCTTGCCTCTAGTCAACAGGAAGTAATTAATTTTAATGCAAACAGTAACATCATAATGAAGTTGTTTTTTGAACAGGAAAGTTAATAAATCTTGACTTTGCACATATCTATTTATTAGTTCTCATAGTTAGACAAGACAGTACCTTCATTCTCACACCAGGCAAAGGAAAATTAGGTGTTATAACCCTACAAGTATGCCACTACCTCTGGCACATGTGCTTTCTGACTCGGGCTGAGGACAAATAGAACACGCAAGAGCTGAACTGGCATAATGCCCATTTAATGGGACATTGGCTTGAGTCACTTGCACCTATCTATTTTCACAAAACTTATCAGAATTAAACTCTGAAATTTCTACTCTTAAGTTTGACTCAAGTCAACCAACGTGTTCAAAAAGTATATGAGGATATGTATATAAGTTACATTTCCTAAGGAAAAAAATGCTAGAAACAATATTAATTTTTAGAGAGGACATTTGGGATAAATGTTGACTACTTTACCTGCATAGGACCTGGAATGCAAGACAAAACCCTCTCTATGTTTTCAGAATTCACATCAACATCATTTACAGCAACTAGAGCATCTCCTGGAGACAAAACAGACAAAAGCATGATAAAGTTAGGTTGTATTATATCACAATACAAAGCCAATCACTATTTTACTTTAACAGGTGATATGACATTCAAACAACCACTTTTTTTTGGTTACATTTAAGCAGACATTTCTAGATGCAACATTCACTATGTTTAGAAACATTAGTCTCAGTGTTCTTAAGTCTTTACTGCCACATTTTTATCATTTTACAGGAAAAAACTGTCCAAGTCTTTCCTCTCTATCCAGGCTTACATCACTCTTGCTACTCCATCAGAAAACACAACAACTTCACCAATCAAGTTACGCCCAAGAATCATTTCCTCCCAACCCCCTGAAGCCACCTCTGTTCACTTGCCAGTCCTTCCCTAGCGCTACCTCCACTGATGTCAACAGGACTGTTTGCACACGGAGTCCAAAACTCACTGCTCCTGGGGCAGCCGACAAGTTCTGGGCCATCACTTACACCAGAGGTCTCAAGCATTGGCTCAACCTAACTGTGGGAGAATCCCACCACCCTAGGCTCCTCTCTATGAAGCAGTCCTGGCAGTGTTCTTCAGCTTAGTTCACTAACTGGCAGAAAATAATCTTTTCTTTCTTGTTTCATCCCTACACCTGTGTAGGTGAGCAAGGGCTAGGTGTGATAAGCAGTCAGAGTAGAAATTGGAAGGCTCTGTATTCTCAAAAAGGGGCATTTCTAAAAAGCTCTCTAATAAGGCCAGTTAGGGTAAAATACCTAAGATAAGGCAACATATGTTTACGAAAATAACTATACAAATTGACTGCATGGGGCATCAGGATATGGGACTCGATAGTTCATTAGGTCTTTTTCAGAGCCAAGTGTTCAGAGTAACAAACAGGCGTGATTTTCTATTTGATTTTCTTCAGCATCACTTCCAGTTGTCTCTGCTTTCTGTCCTATCAAATGAAATAAAACCGATTAGTTGCCAGCTTCCATCTTCTGTCTACAGAATGAGAACTAATGAAATTAACTTCTTACTTCACACTGAAGGTGACTTGTTTCCAAGGTCATTTTTATGTGTTCCGAGTGTGAACTAGAAATACCAAGAGTTACTCTGGAAGAGCAAATGGAAAACCAAGCCTGATGGAGTTGCACAAAGACTCCCCTAAAATGTACCTCCACATCCTCTCTAATTTTCTTAATATTTAGATTTAAAATAGTGCCACATGTAATACTTAATAAATGATGGAAAAGAGAGTAAAACAAATTGAGGTACTCTATTTTCTTTCAAACCAGGTACTCTTGAGTGTTGCTTTCTAAGGAAATGAGGCTGCTGCCATTGTACTACGAACAGCTGTGATCCCATTATTAAGTTTCAGCCCAAGCTGGGCAGAGAATGTACAAGTCATGTTACATGCTACGAGTTCTCTTAATCGACTGCTGGCAGAGAAGACCCACTCTTCCCGTTCACAAAAAAGAATATTCTCTTAACTAGCTGTCGCTAAGGAACTCCACAATCCCCACAATATGCAAGCAATATTCCTCTTGAACACACTAGGTAACAACCAACTGCTCACTTATTTTACATTAAAAGAAAAATAATTCCTACTCTTTCTTAGAGCAAAAGCAGTAACAGTTTACCTTCTATTATACACACAAAAAATACTATTTCTTTGCATGAACTGTTCTTCCTATTTCAAGTAATAGAAGCTCTCTCTTTAACCACTGTGCTCCATAATGCACAGCACACTGGAGTTTTAGCCTATCAAATCTTCAACACAACAATAAGTCAGAGAGAGCAAAGTTGAAAGCTAAACAGCATTTAAAAGCAACTCTTTAAGTCCATGCCTGAGCCCCAGGATTTGAAAATTAGTAATCAAAAGCAGGGCATTCAGCCTACTCTAACATAACAAGCAGTTATAAACAGAATTACCAAGTTCTTTGTTGAACATGGTATTAGAGATAATTCACAAAAACAAGAGAAGGCATAAACTGCTCTTGCACCCATCTGGAACACTGTTCAAATAAAAAATAGTTTGTGCTGTGTTTGTTTTGCTAGAGATCTTAGCAATTCTGTTTTAAAGACAACAGTTGGGTCATCTAATCCCAGAGCTCCACTCAAAGGAGCTGCACACATTTTGTGCAGACACCTGCACCTTAGCACCACGGGAGTGTTCTTAAACCAGGGGGCAATATACAAAGACACTTGGAAAGGAGAAGATCCATCAGTATTTACATATTGTATACCTCAAGTGTTTTATTTATTCAACGCCTAACACACATACATAAAACTTCCAGCGCAGCAGTAAATATTTATTCCATTCAATTCACAAAAATGTAATCACGTACCATAAACGGAACAGCTCTCCAGAGGACACAGCCAAAGCAATCCTGAAAGGCTGCCTTCATTTTGCCAGCAAACACTGCATCACTACTTAACAACTGCAACTTGATGCACAACTAAGAAAACAGACATTTATCACTAGGACCTTTCCAGAATTTTGGGAAGGGTGGAGGATATTGCATTTTTTCCTTTTCTTTTTGCCAAACAGAACGGCATTTGAAGAGCAGAGACCATAAAGTAACAGGATCAAAGACCTGACTGGCATAATAGGAAAAAGTAAAATTACGAACACTGAGTACCTCAAAGCAGAACACGACCTCAAGAGCTACCCTGTGTGATAATGAATTCCAGCGAAAGACTTCATATATGCAAGTGTTCCTTCGTTAGAGTTCACATCTACACTTGTTTGAGAATTGTTTCCTCTCCTTGAGTAGTGTAAAAAGCTTAGAGAAAGTGACTCATTAGGCCTTCAGATATTAAGGCCATCATAAAAAATATAGAGAATTTATCAAGTTTAACCTAATGGTACTTCTAGTTTAATCAACGTAATTGAAATGAAATAAAAGAGTCATTGGTGCTTGCAACTGTTTAAGTTGATCTAACTTGATGGCTTGCAGAGTCAGGTCAAATTGCCCCAGCCTAAAACATTGCTGAACTTCTGATGTAGAGACACATTTCACTGGCGGAGAGAGAAAAGTTGTACAGACGATACTGCAAATACATTTTTCCATCATTCTTGTGCTCTATGAAAAAAACCCCTCCGATTTAAGTACCCCAAAAGTGAAGCCCTTAATCTTGCCAGAAGCAGACATTTGCATGAATTTCCCAGCATTTCTACAAGTAGATGTTCTTTGCCTTAAGCCAGGGGATGCTGACTGATACATGAACACCATTTCCATGCCATGATGGAAAGCGAACATTTTTGGCTGATTTGAGATGGTGTTCACACTGGAGAAGAACGAGGACACGATTTTCATGAAATCCCAGTATTTAGTTGCCTCTGTTCTTGGTAAATGACTTGTGGAAGTACTTACAAGTGTTCAGAAATGCCTTCCAAAAAAGGCAAAGTATGAAACACATTCACTGAAGACAGTCAGATCAATTACTTGCTTTATATGTTAGCAGGCTGCATTTACCCAAACTAATGCTGTTACGCTGCAAGAGGAGATTAAAAGAACATAAACGACATCCCAAGCTCCACAGTGAGAGCACAGCAGAGCTTACGCAAGCTCTATGCTTCGATCTTGTGTGCCCAGGATGTCTACTTGAGAGAGTCTTTTCAGCAAGTATGCCATATATGGTAATTCCTCACGAAAATCACAAACTCTCACAGTATTTTGGTCCTTTCAAGGACATTTTCTGACAGCACTCTTAATTTCATGGCCTGCAAATGACAAAAACAGCCTTTACTGATTGTTGGAAGATGACTCCAAGCCGCTTAATTTCTGTAAATGGATTACTGGATTAAACCACTAATCTATGCTACAGAAATCTAAGAAGTATACTTGGATTTCTAGCAATGATGGCCTTATTTGTCACAATTCGAAAATTCCAACAGCAGTATTTGTTTTTTACTATTAAGATGAGCAAAGATGACCAATTAAACATTTCTTAATGGAGCAAAACCAGACAGATAACCTTCCCACATGATATCAACAGAATTTCTTTATTAGAAACCCACAGAAAATCACTTCTCGGGAAATGGAGTCAAGATGTGAAGATTTCAACTGAAGTTTCCAACAGCAGATTGCATCTTTTGCATACTTGTTCCAAACCAGATTAATATAGCCTTGACTTTACTACTATCCAAGATCAATCCCTGTCCCTGGGCGGTTTTCATACTTGTCCGACAATCGAACCAATTGATCAGGTAACAATTCATACAAGACACTCAGATATTCAGTGAACAGAAGATAATTTCCAAGAGGGCAACAACAGTACATTACGCTAGAGAAAAGACATATTATGCATTTTCACTGTCATTGGAATTACTTTTCCATTTATACTGCTGTAAGGATGATGATCATAAGCATTTATGAGAAGGATCCCCTGCTGTGAATCAGAGCAGTTTCTATTTGATGAGAGAGAAAAAAAAAAAAACAAAAATCAAATTCTAGTAGCATTTCCTATCACAACCCTTATTTGCCTGGATCCAAAACGGAGTACGTAATAGAGGTTTTTATCTTTGACGATATGCTCAAAGATGAGACTTGGAAATTCTACAGAGCACGTCAATCTTCACATTTTTAATAATAAACTCAAGCAAGAAAAAAAGTTTTGCCAAAAGAGACACTTAAGATAAAAACAACTGTACTTCATCTTAAAAAACAAAGTCACAGCAAGAACTGTGAAAAAAAATAAAATCAATGAGGGGCTCTCCTCTTTTGAAAATTTAAGATGGATGCTGAACTGCTAAACATAAAATAGACGAACTTATAAACAACACATGGATCAAGTGGCATCTTCTTACAGTGACACAAAGCAGCAAGGTTTTTGTTGTCTCTTTTTTTACTTGCAAAACTGCTGTATTTACTTCCATATGGTCAACGCCTGCATTCTACTTGGTTAATCAAGTACAGCAACACGACTTACGACTTCCATATGCAATCTCAAAACCAAAGTACAGTGCACAAACAATTCACAGATGTTTTAAGTGTTGAGAAGGATAAAGCATACACACATGAGAAGAAACTGAGCAAGCCACTTGAGGAAAGTGACTATCTGCAGGGGGAAAAGCAGTTCCATCGACTTAAGAAGTGCTAAAGCAATATGTATTTCATAACTATTTAGAGTGAGAAATAAAAAAAAAAAGGAGAGTTTAGTGTCCTTCACAATTCAGTCTTAGTTGAAAATACTTACTGCTGACAACGAGCTCAAATTTTAACTAAGACGAGAGAATCGGGACACGCTACTGGGCATAAGCAGCAGGACTCTGCTAGCGGGGCGCTGCAGGAGTGAGCCCCATGGCAGGACATCATGAGGCGCATTGTGCTGCTGCTTCCAAAGGTGGTGTAAGCAACTCACCACATAGCCAAATATTGTCTAGCTAGGGGAGCCACTGCACCTCTGTCCAACCATATTTAGGAGAAAGCAGCAGTTACTAGAAGAGTTGTAAGCCCACAGAACACACCCATGCCTGAAGGGCTGTGGCCTGCAGAAGAGTGATACTGCAGCACAGGAAAACAAGAAAGAAGCAATGAACAGTTGGAGGACATCAAACAAAGGTTTCCACCATCATCTGCCACCCATTACTTCACCAAAGCAGCTGGGACATGCAGCCCTAACATACAGCGAACAGAAGGGTACATACGACTGTGAAAGGGGAGACGTGTTTGGTTGAAGCTGAGCTGGAAGAAAGCAACGAAAAAGGCATTTGCTTAATTGTTCTTAATTGTTTTGAGCCTTGTTTTGTTTTCATCTTCTCAGTACCTGAAACAGTGAATTCAAGTTTGATATTAACTGGCAGAAATTTCATTTCATTAACAACTCCCAGGGTCAAGACTGCTTGCCTGCAACGTGTGTTGCAAACTGCTCACCAGTAAGATGACAGTAGGTTATTTTAAAGCAGGTATCTCAAAAGGAAAATGTACTTAGTATTCACGTTACACAGACTAGTAAAAAAAAAATCTGCTAAAATACTAGAAAGCAAACAAACAAGAAAGTATCTATACATATTCTGGTCAAAGAAGAGGAACAAAGTTATCACCAAACAAGCCAGCAGGCTTTGTGCTATACTGACAAGGCAGTCCTCCTCTGTGATGGCTGAAAAAGCCGCTAACTTGCATGCAAATACAATTTTAAACTGACCACAGAAACATTCTTTACTGACTGCTTCCACAATTGACAATGAGATTCCTAAAACTTACTTTTAATAACAAACTTCTGCTGTATTTTTATTGAACTTTCTGTTCAACTTGAGATCCTGTGAGAATCTGAGAACACTACTGAATGACACTTGCTTCTAAAAGAGGGTTTGGGTGTGTGCCATAGCTAGTTCACCCTCTCGTGTGCAATGCACAAGCACTAAAACCAGACAGTTTGACTGGAAAAAAGTTTTCAGTGTCTATTCTTTATGCAGATAGCACTGAAACCTAAGCATCTAATTTATGCAAAGCATGCCTATTTCTAGACACCACATAAAATATAGAGTACTCACTGCTTACTACAGATATATAATCTCAAAGTATTTTTATATGAAAATTATACATTATTTACTGTTGGCACAGAATACAGCTCATTTTCCCAGTTAAGAGCTGAATAACTATAGTAAGCTTACAACAATTTCTTTCCAGTGTGCAAAACTAAGCCTATATTGGCTGATGATAGTCTAGGACATATTAGAGCTGCTCGACTCTTTAGATTCATTGGAAATGTTCTTCTATTTAACACAAAATAAAAACTCCAGGTTTTGTCCTCATTAGCTCTGGGATGCATTAAGTGCTGTCAATGAACTGTCACTGCCCTTTAGGTGGTCAGCTTGATCTCCTGGATCTGGCATTTTCCCACATCGTTCCGACTTCACGCCTGCCCTTACAAACATGCAGTTGTGGAAAAATGTGTGTCCCAAAATTAGCTCACAGGTTATAAATATTCACTCTTACAGTAATTAGATTAAATACCATTAAACAGATCAAGCTGAAGCTCCCTCTCTCCTCCCCACTTTGTGACTAATCAGTTCCTTCTCATTAAATCTGACAGCCAATTTTCCCTCTGGAGTGTTCTTGAGCATCCTTACCAACAACACATCCCAGAAAAATCAGCCAGTCTAAGCACAAATTGCCTTCTTACACAACACAACTCTGGAATTCTAAAAGCACTCATGCTGACTTTGTGCTACTACAGTATTAAGATCTTAATGATTTTCAAACCCCAGCACATCTTTGCTCCATCTCTCTATGAGGGACCAGCTTTAAGGGTAGTTAAACAACCTTCCACTCTTTACAGACATGGGGAGCTGTCTCGCGTATACTGCGTCTAGTGCTGGGGTCTTGTGAGTGGCAAGTGCTTCTAACAGCACACTCCAAGTGGGAAGATTTCTGCTCCTTTGCTACTGGCTACAGAAGCTCAATCCCCTTCCACTACTCACACTCGGGTGCTTCTCAAACCTCCTGTGACACAAGTTTAACTATGCCCGCAAAGACCAGACAAGTAGTTTTTCTTCTGGGTTAGTTTTCTGCCTGGTTATTTAGTTGCATCAGCTTATAAAAGCATCTAACAAGAGCCAAACCAACATACAGGAGAGCTGCTAAACTGGCTCGCTGCCTCCTCAAACTGCAGCCCTGCTATGTATTCGGAGACCTTCTGATCACCACTGCTGAACAAGCAGCTGTTGTACTTGCTCAACAGAACATCCTAACAAGGCCGTGCAGAACATTTGTAACAAATATATCTTAAATGGTATTTTCTCATCATTTGTATGGTACTAAATCTGTTTAAAGCATACATAGCAAAGCTTTTTAGTTAACAGGGATGAGATGGAAGACAATGAAAACAAAACACAGTATTTTGAAGACCATGGCTTACCTTGTGAGCAAATTCCACGTTAAATTAAAGGTGGGGTATTTGTTTCTCCAAGTCCAAACTGCTCACTCCCTGTACACTTGAAGGATAGTCATCTCCTTGCTATACTAACACCTTTTAATTCACATCACATGTTCTTAAAATCATGAATAGAGTAAAACTGAATAGCTAACAAAATATACAACCATGGAATGGTTAAGGTTGGAAGGGATCTTAAAGACAATCTAGTTTCCATCTCCCTGCCACGGGCAGGGACACCTCCCACTAGACCAGGTTGCTCAAATTCCTGTCCAAGCTGGCCTTGAACACTTTCAAGGATGGGGCATCCACAATCTCCTCGGGCCACCTGTTCCAGTGCTTCACCACCAGAAGGGTGAAGAATTTTTTCCTTATATCTAATCTAAATCTACCCCCTTGCATTTTTAAGACCAGACACAACGACATGTATTTAAAATAACCCAACAAGAACTGATAAAATAGTTGTTGTAAGTAATTGCTTATGTCTCGAAAATATTCAAGTCAGCTGCCTCAGGAAATGAAAAAAGTAAAAATTTTCATTTTAAAGGAACAGCACAGAAGCTAAGTACTCATTCAATTACTTACCAATCAAGATTTGACCCGTTTTCATTGCTGAACTACCTGGCACCAAGCCATGTACTACAAGCTTTTCTTCATTCATTTCTCTAATGACTTTATCTTTTGTGCCTTGTTTTTCTGCTCTTCTGCTGCTCCATGAAGACTGATGGACAATGCCTACTAAGGCCTCCAGCAACCTGTGCTGCTCATCTTCTCCAGCACTGTTCAGTTTCCTGGGGTTTACATAAACATACACATCCTTGTATTTTGGCTGAACCGTGACACCCATTTTCTGAGGAGACTGGTGTTTCAATATGGAAGTAGGGCCAGTGGAGTGCACATTAGAGGCTCCACTGCCTTTCTTTGCAGAATGCTTCAGTAAAAGATTCTTCTTTTTTAATATTTTGGTCAATTTCTTCAGTTCATACTTCCTTTCTTTTCCTGATGCCTCTTGAATAACTTCAGCTTCATTTTCACGAAACCTGACATGATTCACAGCCGGCATCTCTGGACAGCTGTTCTGAAGCAGAACTTCTTCTTCACTTTCACTCAACTCTAAATAAAATAATTCCCCATTTTTCTGCACACCATCCAACCATTCAGGCTCAAGGTCACTGGGAAAGCAAGAACAAAGATCAGTGAGAGCTCTGGTGAGGAGACTGTTATGCAAGTGACATATGATTAATTCAAGCAGGAAGACAACAGGAAGAGCGCAAGGAAAAAAATGTAAGACAAACAAAAACCAGTTTGCCTCCTGAATATTGAAAGCTCAACTGCTTCAAGTTCACCATGAGAATAAGAGCTCTACTCAGACAAATGATATCGCAAGGAAAGACTTGCCTCCCAGATGTCACAAGTTTATTCACATGCCTTAGAGGAAAACAGTCAGTGCAAAAACCCCCTTTTCTGAAAACAAAACAAAAAAATAACCCCAAACCATTTCATTCACAATGCACCTTTTAATTAGCAAGTACATTCACGGGCACAATGAAGCTTTCTGTTGAAGAAATTGTGATCCTCTCTCCCATGGCTTTCTCCCCTTACGCATTTTTGAGGATGACTGTGCTGCAAGTCTCACTTTGGAGAGGTGAACATTTTAAAGTTGCCTCAATATGACCAAAAAAAAACAGAGACAATACCTAGGTAACCCTTTTGAAGACAAATTGAAATCGGCGTACTCCAGCTCACACACAAAAAACACACAACAAAAGAGAGGCAACACTGCTACAGAAGAAGTGGTAGCAGCTGGAGCAGATCACTCGGGCACTAGCAACGAGCCGCTGCAAAGAAAAGGCCCAGCACTGACAGGACACATGAGCAGGAGCACCTTCCGCACAGCGCTCAGCATTTTTTGTCCTAATTTGGCAATGGCAACGTGTCAACCACGTCCAGTTTTGGACAGGACATTTTAAGAAAGATGCAAGAACTGGAATATGCCCAGAGCACAGAGACAAATATTAGAGTAGTTTATAAACACATTCTAAAGGGGAAAAGACTGCAGGAAATTGTACTCTTCTGGCTGAGGGAAAAAACCAAACCCAAACGATAGCTGAGAGGCAACAGGCCAAATGGTCCATTCCCCCATTCCAAGATGAGCCACAGAGAATTACTGTAGAACCAGGAGGATAGATATGGTCAAAGTAGGAGCATTCAGTGGTTTCATTTATCAAAATAGTTAAGCTAAATATTTAAAATAGCTTTTTGGTCATGCACAACCTACCAGTCAATGAATAAATAAAAACCAGTGTTAGCAGGATTAAGCAACATCTAGAATGTTCAGTATGGAATATTTTTCCAGAACTAACTAGCCCAGTTCTTTTTTCCTGACTACACGACAAACAGGTCTTTCTTTCTATGAATCTGAACCCACACTGATAAAAGTAAAATAAAAATTAGAATAGACACTTGGACCATAATTATTATAATTGTTTTAACTTGAACACACAGTCACTTTTTTTTATACTAGATCTAGTTAATTTTATTGACTAAAGAACAGAATTTTTTTTTTAATTAGTACTATTTAATTCAAGTAGATCATGAATTTGAATACACAGATGAACAACACAGTTGCCAAGTTCTGCTGAACAGAGAACATTACACAAGGGCACGGCAACACAGCACCTCTATGGGCTCAAAGAAAGGATCTGGCTGAACTAAGAAAAAAACGACATTACACACTGATAATGCAGACAAGAAGAAATATCAACTACTTCCTTAGCATTTATTATTTATTTTGACCAAGTTGATGGTTTTAAAAGACGAGCCATCACCTGTGATAATCTGGCTGTTCCTGATAGTCATGGGTGAGTCAGAATTTGCAGCTCTTACAAAGTTACACTCAAGATCTTGAGTATCTTACTTAAGAACATATCAGAATGATAACACCTAGAGTCTGTTAGAGACAGACTATTATGTGATCCAACATCTCTTAAAAGTTGGTAAGCAAGAAATAGCATAACAATTTGTCCTTGCTGTTTGTGTTTCTTGGTGGTTTTGTTAGTTTTTCTAAGAATTCCTCCTGCATTTCGGTACACTTAAACAAAATTTGAAAAAAAAAATAAGAAACATGAGAAGTTTACCAAGAAATAATGTATGGGTTAGTGGAACACCTTAGATGGATGATAGCCTTTCTATAACCTCTTGAAAAAAGGACTGTGCTCCCTGGAAAAGCTTTTGTTTGGGGTAAACAACAACATTTCAATTTGCACATCAGCTCATACACTTGCATTTCCCAGTTTTGTTTTCTACTTTTTCAGAGCCTACTATATGGACCAACCCAAAAAAGAAAAAAAAAAAAGAACTGTGGGTAGTGTTTACATTGAGTTCACTCAAACAGAAGCACTTGAGAGAGAAGGCTCTACAATTAAATGGCATCCACAATTTGCATAATTGAAGATCATCACCTTGAGTTTTCCTACACCTTGCCTATGCAAGGACAAAGCACACCTTCAGACTGAGGCATCGTTTGCAATACACTGAACTGCCATCCTCTTAACAGCTGTGGCTGCCTCGAGGTCTTCTGAGCCATCACAATTAGTGAGAGAGACAGCAAATGTTCAACTCGGTTGAAGTAGTCAAAACCGTAGAAAAAAATACCCCAACACACTACTTGCACGATGGCATACGTGAGCATTCACATCACAGCTCTATCTGAAAACAGGCCGTGCGCCACATCACAGAGCTCTGACAAGCAGCACTTCAGTCACTCGAGCTCCTTCTCTTGCAGGAATCTTGCTCCGTGTATCTTGACACTGTCAGAGCAGCTGTAGTATCAAGCAGCACAGTTTCAACTCTCTAAAGTTTATTCTGCAAGGCAGTAACTTAAAATTCAGAAAACCATCCCCAAGGTTCTCATTCAATTTGATCAAATATATCTAACTATCACATACACATCATCTATTGAGAAACAAATGTCATTATCTTCAAACAGAAGAAAACCATCTTTGCACCTGTTACAACACCAAACTATGCTATGCTTCCCCCTCCCTTTTCATTACAAGTCACATTGTAACCTCTTGTTTCGGTACTCAAAACACTGGACCATTAACGTCCAACAACTGGACCTAAAAGTTTCCCTTTCTGTTGATGGAGCAGTGGAAAAAAAGCATTTCAACTCATATAACAGTATTATGCACCATGTTCTGTGTCGAAAAACGTGGAACACACAGGAAGAACACCAATAAATATGTATGTTAGACAAAAAAAAACAGGAAAAAAAATCCACTCAACCACAGACCAAACGAAAAAAACCCAAACCACCACCACAGCTTCAGACACACATACGTGAAATGTTGAGTTCTGGCTTATAAACATAGGAGCAATCTAAGGGATGGGTGCATCCAACAGCTCTGCTCCTCACTGAGCCAGAGCTACGGAGCAATTGCAAAACGCTGGACTAGATGATCTTCTGAGGTCCCTTCCAACCCCTCACATCCTGGGATACGTAAACACACTTGAAAACTTGCCCATTTACATCTTCTCTATTGCATCACCTGATGAAACCAACACGCCACACAAAAGGCCTTGAAGCAGACCTTGAAATAGACATTTAAACTGTTCGGCAGGGCTGCTCCAACGCGGGGTAAGCTTTCACACGGATTAAAACCGAACTGATACAGGAAACCCCCCGCGGTCACACACGTGACGAGCAGGCGAAGCGACCTTCCGAGCGGCTTTCCCACCTCCTACACGCCAGGGGGGCTGCACCCCCGGCGCGGAGCCCTTTCTAACGCACGAACCGAGCCCCTCCGCCCCTTCCCTCGGGCGGGCGCAGGAGCCGCACCGAGCGCTGCCCGCGGCCGGAGCCCGCGCCGCCGCTCCCCACACCGCTTCTGCCAGAGAAACGCGCCCTTTCGCGGCGATCTGCGCGGGCAGAGCCCCCGGCCCACCTCCCCCTTCCCCGGGGCCGGGGCTTTCCCCCTTACTCGGAGCTCTCGTACAGCGAGGACGCACACGAACCGCTACCGGAGCCGCTCTCGCTGCCCGCACGCTCAGCGCCTTCTCCGCTCGGCGGCTCCATCCCTCCGACGGCGCCGCGCGCGGTCCCGCCATGCCCCCCGGACGCCATGATGCCCGCACTCCCGGCCTGCACGTGACCCGAGCCCTGCCCTTCCCATTGGCGGGCCCGGCCCGGCGCCATGGAAACGCGCCGAAGCCGGAACGGCGCGTCCCGCGGAGGGCGGCCGCGCGCCGAGCGTTAACGGTCGCGGCGCCGCCCGCGAGCCCCGCGCCCACAGGGAGCCCCGGCGCCGCCGCCACGGCCCGGCCTGCGCCAGCCCGCAGGTACGGTGCGGTGTTAGTGCAGCTTCTGCCTGAGAGGCCCGGGTGGCTGCCTCCTTGGGCCGGTGAGGCACGTCGTAGTGCTCACCCTCCCCGCTCACCTCCGCAAAACAAACAGCTGAGGCTCACCGGCCCCTGGAAAGTCTGCCAGTGGGTCACTATGGAACACGTGAGGGGGAACAGAGTATTTCCTCAGGGGTTTGCTGTCCCACCAGCAGCCCCGTAAAAGACACTGTTAATGAAACTCACGGTCCTGGGGTGAGCCTCAAGGCATTGCTTTAACATCAAAAACTGATTTGAAGAAACGTGAGGTAAGTAGTAATTGTGGAGTATTTCTGTGCGTTATGTTACGCTCCATTAAAATAATCCGAAAGCGTTGTGACAAGCTAAGGTAACTCTAGAAGGGTCCCTTCGGAGAGCCGGCCAAGACAATGACAAATCCCACCGATATGGCTACAAGTCGTCCTCTCTTTATTGCTCTGGACAGCTCAATATATCCAGTTAAGCAGCGTCCACACGCCTGCCCCTTAACAGAGTTGGTCACTTACAGGTTTACACGCGCCAGTGTTTTATTGGGTAGCGCCATTCCACTATGCAAGTGGCTCTCGCCCCCCCTTCTCCCCCCGGGGCCAGCACCTCCAGCCAAGCATCTCGCAAAGCTCTCACAAAACAGATAAAACCTCCTCCTCCCCGTGTTCCAAGGCAGCTTCAAGGACTGAGCCTTTGTTTAGGCCTAAGCTGGGTTGTCCACATCTTTAAAGTAACACCGCACCTCTGCTCCACAAGAAGTTCCTCTACAGGTAACCGCTTTTGAGGTTAGTCAGGAGAGCCGCGAGGTTAGGGACATGAGGCAAAGATGCGAGACAGACCCAGACAAGCTGAGATGATCTGGCTCCCTAACAAACAGCCAATGCAGCCTACAAATTCAAAAAAATAATCCGCAAAACACAATCAAAACCAAACCAAAACACCCCACTACTCGGTTTTCAGGACTGAAATTATTCACATCCATGGAAAATGAGACCCATGGCAACCAGGCAGACAAGTCCTTGTGTAGCGACGGCAGTAAACTCATCAGGACACGTATGGTGAATAAGGAAAGGGTTGGAGAATAATTGTTGGAACATTTTTAATGTATTCAGTTCGATCTCTGCTCATTGGGATATTTGTACAGCTTCAGCACTGAGGTTTTATAGTGCTGGAGCACTACAGAGGAGTCACAGAATTCTGGTATGAAATCCCTGTGCTTGAAACTGCTTTAGGGAAGTGTTTATTAGTAACTGTGATTTCAAGTGAATTAACAGGCAGGAGTGTTTTAGACTCATATGCATGTGTTTAAAGCTTCAGCTGGAGTATAGATACCTACATTAAATTTTGTGGTCCTTTGAAGTGCCTGGACAAGACACAATTTACAGCTAAATCACTGTTGCATGGATTTTGAAACTACAAACCTATCTAAAGGAAGACACAGAAACATTCTCTACCTAAGAAAAAAATGGACTCGTTCAGCTTAGCACAGGATGTGGTAGATAATTTAAGGGGTTTTTTCCTGAGTTGGCAACAACACTTCACACAAAGTATATAATCCATGCATGAGAGTCAATTCTTAAAAAAAAAAAAAATCAGATCAGATCTTTGATTGTTTCCAATTCTTGGAATGCAAGCTATACACCAACTTTCATTCTATCACTTCCAGAAGAACAGGTGGAAAAAATATTTTAAAAGTACTCCACTTCCCAAACAATTTACTTTGTGAAAACAAAATAGTCTACATATATAGCATTTCCCAAAGAGCCTAATCTAATGAGTTATGATTTTCTAAGAGGAATACTGCAGATGTAGGTGAGATTCACTGTCACACCCTCCCTAATTCTGCTTATATTTGTAAGCATTTTTCACACACCGAACGGCACACTGAAGTGTTTTTGTAAAGAAGTGATAGTCTATGCCAGATGCTCCTGTGTTAGTTACGTTCAGTTTCACTGAGTTGAAGACTTAGTTAATTGTTTCCAGCTGTCTGCTCAATAAGTGAGAAGTACAGGCTCTCTAAAATGGACACAGCAGTCTCACAGTACTTGCTGTTTCATAGGGATAACCATATCATGAAGGAAAGGATGACAGAAGATTTTGGTCCACTGAGAGAGGTAGTTTGCAGTCACCTAAATACTCTTCTGAAATGAATGCAGAATTTTTGCTGCTGTAGGAACAATTAAAGATTGCAAGACATAATATATCTCACACAGCAGGATTTTATTTTAGTGAAGACCCAGATTTTCCCACACAGTCCCTCTTTAGAATAAAGCCTCTCATTTCTCGTGCATAAATATTAGGAACACTTGAAATAATTTGTCTTCTGGCAGATCCCTTACACTTGCTCCAACAAGTAGTGAGTCTGATGCTTCTCACTAAAGAACTCATAAGCCAAAGCCAGGTTGCTGTTATTAACAAGTAGATGGTAAAAATTTGCCACAGGGCATCACTGGCATCAACACCACTGCTTACCCTTACTGAACAACTGGTTAACAAGCATTTAAAATGGATAATTAAAAGCGCTCTCTTCTGCCTTAAGGTTCTTCCGATTAGCTGTTCCTGCAAGGAACTAAACCCACGTGTGGAAATTCATTTCGGAACAACAGTTCCTTGTTACTTTTTTGGCTTAACCTCTTTCAAAAGCTATTGTGCTTTAAAAGTAAGTTTACCTTGATCTATTTAGAAGAAGACTCTACTTAGAGGACAACAGTGTATTGAACACACCAAAGAGATACACTGGTCCTTTTTAAGAAAGGAAGAAAAAAACTGGGCTGTAACTCTATTTTTTGGTGCTGCTGCATGGATACTTATCAAATCTTGCTCCAAGGGCTATCCAATTCAAACTACTAACTTTTTTTGCATTGTTACATGCTACATGCTGACAACCGATTTTTTTTCAATCCAATAACAAAGAAATGAGGCTGAACTTAATAGTCTCTCCCAGCAGACAGAGGGAAGAGCACAGGGAAATTTAGCATTAGTGTTTATGACTGCTCTAACTTCTTGTGTTTGGTTTTCCACAGTCAGGCCTGATCTCAGCAATTTTACTGTGACCTGTAATTCACTGATGACATACCAGATTGATTTCACTGATTTGCATTCGATAGGTGTGTTGAGCCTGAATCATGGATGCAGTCAAGCTCTTCTCAACACGGGGCTGAAAACTTGGGACAGTGTTGTGCTTCTGGTATGCTGGGGCAAACTAACCCCCCTCTGCTATGAGTGAATGCTTCCTGGTGTTTAGGAGTACACAGTTTATGCCTGTGAGGTGCCAGTGCACTACCCAGCAATTAGAGCTCTGATTTTTCAGCCATCTCTCCTGGGTCTGCATCTTCCTCCTGCTAAGTGCCAGCACGGGTGAGGAAGAGCACAGACTGTACTGCTGTATTATCCCAAGAGTGCTCCAAACCGGGAGAATTCTCTACCGACTGGATTTGCCAGCTTTCCAGCTCTTTTGTACAGCACAGGCAGTATAGGCAGGCCATAGTAATACCACAAGACAAATCTCACTGGATATACCTGGACTAGTGTTGAATCAATCTTCCTTAAATGGCTGTGTGTATTAACAGGATTTTATGTGTCCCTTTTCCGCTCCTTTCCATACTTCAAATTACAGCTGTTCATTATTGATAAAAAAATACTGCCTGAAGTGACTTATTGTTTAATTTTTCCCCTTTCTGTTTGTTTTCAATTTACATAATATTTCCAGGAAGGCTCTAACAGACATAACACGATATATTACAGATATAACAGGATACATTAAAAGCAGATAAAGCTGAGAAGATATCTTCATCTTTGTTTTACAGTTGTTTCTTGCTGATAACACCCACTTTACTTAAACATCTGAAAAGCTAAAAAGTGACGTTCCAGACTTTTCAGCTATTGATTCATATTGATTATTTATTTATGTATCCAGTGCACAGCATCAGTAAAAATGATAGAGAAATAAGTTTCTCTTTTGTCAGTGACAACAATACAGCCTTCTGCTACCCCACCATTCTTTACCTAAGAGACAAAAGGTACACTTCACGGGCATGCCTTAATAATTAAAATTTTGCGATTATAAGGTTTACATAAAACTACATGAGTGAGATTGCTATTACAAAAGCTTTTCTGACCTTATTATACTGACACCATCCCTAGCAAAGTGGCATGAACAGAATAATGATACTGGACTGTTATTTTAATTGAGCTATTTACATATAAACAGACTACATGGAGAATGAAGGCTACCTCTGTGACTAAAGGAACAGAAATTTTGTGGAAAAATGCTCCAGTGCTCACTAAATGAGGCTGTTCTTCCTGACTTACTAAGCTTTCTGTATCAACTCCCCTCTATGCAATTGGATCACAGAAAGTATTTAAGAACATAAAAATCACACAAGACAGCCATCAAGAATTCAGAAAGACTAGTTCAACCCATCTCATTCTTTTGGAAAACAAGTCTTACGGAGTTAAGAGTTCCCTCTGGCATGGAAAGCAGCTGTAATTTCAAATAAGAGCTTTCCTACTGCTTTTACTTCACTTTAAATCTACAGGCTCTTTTTTTAGGATCACCTGTGCTATGCTATGCATAACAGGCATGTCAAGCATGAAAGAAAACAATTATTTGCAGTCAGTCAACATGCAAATGTTGATGGATACTCATATGAGCAATACCACGGAGCACTGTGGTTTTCACTTAACTTTGAAATGGGACATTTTCTGTTAAGTCACTGACAAAGGTATGCACGGGGTTTCAGATATCAGAGGGTCCCCCCCGGTATGGGTGAATTTATTGCTTATAAAAGCGGCTCCTGAGTGCAGTGCAGGAACAGGCTGATTCCAGCGTGCCCTCCTTGCTGTACTCAAGTGTTTTCATCCTTGGTGTTCACAGGAATGGATTTTAAGTGAGCAGTCAGTTTGATGATTTAAGGAGGAGAGAAGCTGAGTTGATAGTTGTTAGTTTCTATAGCAAGACCTCATTGGTGTTGGCACTGAGAGAAAATGTACTTTTTATTTGCAGCAGCAAATAAACCAAGATATGTGAGAAAACATGTTAGGAAACATGCAACTTAGAGAACAACTGGAGATGAGCTTCTCCGATACTGCTGAATGGGATGATTTTGTAAACTTGAAAAGTTTAAGCTGCTCTCAGGCAGTGCATAGGAAATGGCACTGGGGGCAGCTTTGAAAGTCCTGCATTGGGCTATTGGGAAGGATCTTATTGTCGAGATTTCTTTGTGGGGGGATACTGTGGAGAATTGCACATTAGGGACGGTGAGGGCAGAGGAAAGAGCAGCTTCTCGTGCAGCACATCCCCTTAAGAAGTGCCCATCTTGGAACTGTGTGTGAGTTAAGATATTTTCTTTTCCCATCCTTTTAAAGGAGAGCTCAAAATACTTATGAAATTGATGGAACAGTTTGTCAACCCTTCTCCTTACACGTATAAGAAATCCGGAGGTAGCCCCCGTGCTCCCACGCAGCGCTGCACAGGCTGCAGGGCACCCTTCAACCGCGCATACGAGGAGCTCCCCTCACCCGCGGCTCCCACCGCTTCTCCCGGCGCGGGGAAACCCGAGGGCGAAGCGGCGCCCGGCGGGCAGCCGCCCCTTCCCCTCCCGTGAGCACCGGGGCAGTGCCCCCTGCCCCTGCCCCATCGCCGCCCGGGGAAGGTGCGGGGAGGCAGAGACACGGTCCTTCTCGCTTCCTGCCTCGACAACAAAAGGCTGCCGCGGCCAGCCCCCCCCCCCCCCCCAGCCGGGGGCTCGCTGCTGGCCCCCCGCCCGGGGCGATGCCGGCCGCTGGATCTCCTCCCGGGCGGAGGGACCGGGGCGCGTCGCCCCCGGCCACCGCTCTCCCAGGGGAAGCGGAAAGCGAGGCGCGACAGAGTCCCCCCCCAGCCTAGGGACCCAACTGTAGCCGGCCCCCGCCCCCGCCGCGGGTCGGTGCCGGAGCCGTCTCCTGGTCGCCGCCACTGACCTGTGCAGCAGGACGCTCTGCACCGAGTCCAGGTCCTCCAGGTTCCTGGTGACGGGCCGGGGAATGCTGTACCTTCCCGCCCCGAACATCGCGGGTGCCCGCGGGCCCTTCATCGCCGGCCCCGCGGCACCGGGGCAGTGCGGGCGGCCGCGGGCAGGTGGGAGCTCTTCGACCCGCCCGCCTCCGCCGCGCCGCCCGTCCGGTCCTGGAGCCCGCCGGCGCCACGCCGCGGGGCGCCCGGGAAGCGCGCCCCACGCAGCCCAGAAGCGCGGCGAGCGCGGGAAAGGCAGCGGGGCTGGTACCGATGAGGCAACCGGTGGTCTGCTCCCGCCTGCCCTCGCCGGGGGTCTGTCACGGACTTCCTACCGGCTGCCAAGGGGTGCTGCCGTACGTTGATGCACGGTATTGTTTCTCTAGGGAACTAGCCAACCCTGAAAACAAGTCTCTCATAAATACTGTAAAATCATGCTTAACTGCAGCCGTAGGTTTGGGTTGTTTCCCCCCCCCCCGGCTACATCTACAGCTTCCTTTATGTGAGAAAATAGTTTTTCCCCGCATATTTTCACATTGGTTGAAATAATGAAATCACCCAGTTCAATCTACTTCCTTAAGTATTAACATGAAAAAATTACCAATCCCACAAAACTTAATCCAGTCTTTGCCTCCCTCTTTCACAAAACAATGATTACAAGAGCTTTCAGATGGTTACCAAGTGACAGGACTCCTTACTGGTTTCCCATCTGTGAAGTTCTGAAGTATATTGAATGCACAAGGATGTGAATGTTTTTAAGTGGTGTGCCCCACACACAGGCTGGCAGCAGCTGGAGGTGTTCTGGATGGTTTCACACCAGTATGGCCACAGAAAGCTTTTATTCTGCTGCTCTCAAACCAGGACAATCTGTGGCTGAGCTTCTCATGAAGTAGTGTGACTGTAATATTTAGATGTCTTGCAGTTTTTTCCTTTCTTAAGTTCTGTTTCCTTTCTTCCTTTGATACTACCTGTCAAGGATGTGGAACCCACGGTCATCCACTGATGTAAGCAACTGCAGCAGTACTATCTAGGATCATGACTATAAAACTTTTGTCATGATCTTTAGCACCAGGGCTATAGTGCTAAGTAGCAGCGGCTGGAGGAGTTTGGGATGCGCAGTATCAAAATAAGTGTAACGCTTCCGCGGTGGGCACTGAGCAAAGAACTTCTTGCCACACCCACAGCTTGATTTCAGAAAGCCCATGGAAATTGCATGGTGGTCATGGCCCCATCATTAGAAAAACACATAGGCAGAATCCATGTTTCTAGGTGACTAAACCAGTACAATGTGTGTTCTGAAGTTTGAATGTTTCATATGCAAATGTTCCTAGAGGTACAGATTAGATGGTAAGGTTAGAATTTTTCCTGCTATTCATAGATACAGCTACTTTTGTGTCTCACGGTGTGTCTACTATGGGAAATGAGCCATGTGAAAGTGAGGAAGAGACAGTGCAGGTCATTTTAAGTTGTTGACACGCTGAATTGGGAAAAAAAAAAAAAAGGACAAGGATTAACTGATGAGGCTTAAGGTAGCGCTGATTAATCCAAAAATATTTTGTTATTCCTCTTTGATGTAATCAGCCTTCAGCAGCTCAGCATCTGACAGCAGCCTGATTAGGACCCAGAGCTGCTATCACTGTGTGTATTTTCTTCAAGCAAATGAGAGGCAAAAGTCCCTACACATGCATACTGAGGCTGTAAATTTTAGGGTAGAATTTCATGTAGAGCTAGCACTTCACCAACTTATCTGTATCACCAGATTCCTATCTATCCTGTGCAATGTGATTTTCAGAACACCATTATGTAACAGCAGCTGAGCAAAAAGCTCCAGAGATTTGTCTTGCTGTATTTTTTTTTCAAATTTAGTACTATTTTTATGCCCTGAGGGAGCAGAGATGTTTGAATTTGTACATAACAGGTGTGTTTTCCCAATTAGCTCAGGAGAACACAAAACCCACTTCTGCAACTGGCATTTGATGGTAGAAAACAACGAAATCCTTGTAAATTACTATCAAATTCACACTGCATTGCCAGAAGGCATTTCAAAGATGCTTGTAAGCTTTTCTTTGTCCCTGGGTTCCTTCCCACCGGAGACTGATTTTTGTGTTTCTTACAACTACTGACTTAAATGCTGAGCTTAATGATAACATCATCTACTACTAATACTGTACTTTTACATGGGCTTAAAATCAACTGTAAAGATCTTTCTTAGAATTGCTTACAATTCAGCAAAACTAGAACATGTATATATAAATAAAGAGAGCCTCAAAACATGCCAAAATGAAAAAGCTTTGCTTAGGTTTTGCGTAGCTTATGAAGCAGCAGATCCAACAGTACCATGCTGCTGATAAACAGGCAGAATTACTCATCTGAAAATCAAATTAAATGTTTTTCTAGATATGAGTTACAACTTTTATCACACTTAATGTGCCTAAGCTCAATATTTATGGATGACACAACTGGAAAATGAAAGAGGAGCCGAAATTCAAAAGTGATACCGTGGATGCTTTCAGAGCTGGCACTAAAGCTCTAACACAACTTCTGTAAGTTCCCCAGCCTTTGACATTTAGAAGAATTGTTTTAGTTGAGTCTTACAGACTGAGGTTTCACTAACATACAGAGTGTCATTTCATTGTATTTTCTGCAAGATTTTGACATGTTACAACAGGCCACAGAAAAATGAAGGTTACCGTTCCATTTGAAGTCTCTCAGCTCTTGTTTTTAACGATGTATAGAGAACGTGGCATTACAACCTACTTCCTGGATGCAATGACATTCATGCAACTGGGGAAACATGAAAAAGTTCTGCAATGCAGAGAAGCAAAACCAAAGGGATTGGAGAAGGAGGAAATTTAAGCAGCTAAAAACAGAGCAAATGACAGCAAAAAAGAATTTTAACAGGTACCCTGCATAAAAAATAATTGTAGTATGCCTGGGCTCCCCTTCCATTTGTGGTACTCCTACTGCTAGTTGAACTGCCTTATGAAAGCCCTTCTGCTTTGTTAAAGAACAATTCTGGTGTTTCTGATGTCAGAGAAAGAAAGAAAAAAAAGAATAGCAAAGTATTCAGATGCTATGCTTATGGTAGATCTCTTTCTGAGATGGTAGTGTGTTTTTTTTGCCTTAAAGAAACAGTTGTTAGGCTCTTGATACGAAACTATTTCTTACACTGACAAGGTCAGAAGTGTTTTGAACCATAATCCACTTTTGGCAAAGGCTGAAAGAGACTGTTGCTATATTTTAAGACTTTTGATTTCCTTGACTTGACTAGTAAGCTTTAGCAGTGATCAAAGACTAACCCACTTCCACTGGATGCACAAAATGGAAATCAGGCTATTGTTACTTCCTATGTATGAACTATCATTTATATCACTAGCCGTGAGCTGTTAGCAGTCTGGGGAAATTTGAAAACTTTCAGAAGACGCTCCATTCCTTCTACAGAACTTGAAAGGGGAAACATTAGATAATTGTTAATTAGTCCTCTGCTCTTGAGGCAACACATGCTTCCTGGCCCAATAGCCTGGAAGCTGCCAACTGCGAGCTATTGTTGGCTGCTGACTCAGGATGGGTTAAGCATGAGGCCTGAGTGAAAGTGGGTTGACTGTGACTCCATCTGGATAAGACAAAAGTTGTGACAAGATTGTAAGAATGTGATGGGAAAGAGAGGTGCCAAATGAGGAGGATTTGGAGGGCTTGTCTCTTTTAGGTCATTTTTTTGCCTGGAACTTTTTTTGCCTGGGAGGTAAATTTGTAGAAAAAACTATTTTTTTTTTTCTGCTGATTATACCTATGAGGAAGGCATACTGTACTTTACGCTACCCAGTTCCTGGACTAAGGGCTACAGCAAATTGTTTGAGCACAAGGCTATTCTGTGCTTCCTCGTCTCTTTGCTGATGAACTACCCCTTGGAACAGAGGCAGCAAAAGAGACACTGAGAATGCACCGTACCGGCTGCAATTCAGAGTCCAGCGTATTAATTTAAGACTCCATCTACTTCCATTTATTTTGTTCTGCCAAGCTATAAACTGTGGCAGCTAAATGTCACACTCACATATTTATTACTTTAAGTTGTGGTAACCAAAAAGATCAAGGAATGATGAACCAGAGACCACATTTTCTACTCATCTGAAAACACGGAGATTTGACAGGCTACGGATTTTTTTTTTCCCCATCAGACTGGGTCATATGTAGTTCACCTTTTACTTTTAAATACGACATTGTTTATCTTTGGATATAGTAGGCAAAGAGGGGCTCTACATTCCCACAGGGGATGAAAACCCATAAAAGAAACTGAGCAGTGAGTGCCGGATTGTTTGTGTTGTGTTATATTGCCTCTTCCATCAAGTGAATTAATTAACAAATGTGCTTCTACTGTCTTAAAAACCTAAGAATAACTGCAAAGATTATTAAAAAGCAGCAATTTGCATTAGTGAATATAGTTCTTCAGAATCATGACCCACAAAGAACAAACATGCATAAATTCTGCCATTCTGTGTATGCATTCTTCAAGCCCGTAGTGGTTAATGTCTAAGTATCACTTGATCTTTTGGTGATTAATAGTGGACAGCGATGGCAGTTTTGTGGAGGGAATATTTCTTCTGAGATAACAGGATAGACTCTCACTCACCAGGAGATGCATATTAAGGCTGCTACTGCCTGTCTGCTGTTGTGTTTAAAAGGCTGAGGGGTAGGGTTGGTGGGGTATTTCTTGGACATGTTTCTATAACCACGCTCCTTTTCATAACGAGCTATCAAGGTTAGAGAAGACAGAGGCAATACTATACTTTTCACTTCTGGCAGTGTCAAATATGGACATCCATCTCTGGATTTGCTTTTTATTCTAATTGAGGCTGGTTTCATATACAAGAAAACAAAAAAGCCCACAAACAACAATCTACAGAGATTCGGTGTGCTCCTTTTTTTCTATGTGGATACAGACTTGAGTTCCCCAAGTTCTTGTCCTGTTAACTCCCTTGTATTACATCAGTACTGCACTGCAGAGAGCAGAAGGTTTAGTTCTACTATGCTGAGTTTAATAATCTGTCTTTCTCAGGGTGCAGGGGCACAAAGCACTGAGTGCAGTTGCCACATCTGCCTTCAGTTTAGCCCTCCAGCAGTAAGAGGGAAAATTCAGTTTATTAGTTAAACAAATTCCCTGTGATAGTCCACGAGTACACCTTCAGCCCAAGAGTAAATGATAAACTGAAGAGCAGCACAGGATGATGTCTCTGATTTCAAATCACTTGGTTCTCCTCAGCAAAGAATTTTCAATTTGCAGAACAGTGGGAATAAGGTAGCAACACATGGCTACTTCATGGCCTATAAGATAATTTGCTGGATTCTTACTACTTCCTCTACGACAGTTTTTTGCATGAATGAGGAGTCTAAATCTAATTGAAAAAGGTATTCTAAAAATTATTAGATTCTTGGTATATTGCAGAGACTGATAAATCATAACTGATAAAACATAATTAGATTTTGTTAAACTGAAGCTGATAAAGTTCTCATAAATTTGTATATAAACATGATTTCTGACCATCTGGTCTTCTGAGAAATAAATGAGAACCGTAACAACTTACGTTTTATATGAACATCTGGGCAAAGTGGAAGAATAACTGGCAAACATGCTCAATAAAAAAAATGCCTTGAACTTTGACACCAGATTTATTTTCTAGAGTTGATTTTAAGGGTCTCCCTCACTTCCCTCTTATCCCCACCTTCTGGACTTGTCTGAGTGTCTAGAGGCAAAGACTTTGGTGTTCAGCTGCCTCACTCCTTCCATTTTTTCTGCCTTCAAGCAGTAAGTCAACTTGTTTGCCTGTCACATCCAAGGCAAGCAGAATGATGTTGTTGCATTATGGTTTTGTTTGCAAAACCTTTACTTGAATGTTTGTTCCTGATTTTTTTTTCTTTTTACAAAAATACCACTTTTTTTTTTCCACAAGTCCAGCTTCTAGTCAGACACACAATTTAGTTTTATTTTGAAGACAATTGTTCCTAATCCTAGTGGTTTCCAAGCAGAATGTGAAAATTCAGCTTTATTGGTACTAAGTAGGAAGGCAAAATCATGCTTTTATTATCAGATCTCATAATTAAAATGAAATCTAATGGTTTATAATCTGACTTAGAGTAATAGATATTTGGGGCTAGCAGTGCCATGTATGTCACAGTCATTGACAGTAACCCAGAGCAAAAAACATTCTACCATATATGCATATAATAGCAATGTTGAGATTGGGAATTAAATTGATTTAACTCTGAAGGAAAGGAAAATTATGGAACATTGATTAGACAGCGTGTCTGTAATTTAAAAATTTGCAAGCAAACATGCATATTTTGTACGTGCCATCTCACAACCAGTGCTTTTGGATTAAGCTGAATTCTTTTTTGGTGTGACATTCTCAGAAAAGCACATGTAGTTTTCTTGTGGATTAACCAATTTGTATAACTAGTTTAATGAGGAGTTAAGTAGGATTATTCTAAAAGCTAAAGACTTCTAATTTTCCTATCAGGTGTGCTGAGAATTCTCTACTTCTTAAATCTATAAACGCCAAAAGCAGTCACAATTCACTCATAGCTTGAGAAAATAAATACTTTTCTCACTCATTTAATCAGAGGTTATTCTTTTAAAATGTAAATATTTTAGTAGCCATCTTTTTTTTTTTTTTTTTTTAAAAAAAAAAAGCAGAATAGCACCACCTGGTGCTGAGCAAAGTTTTTACTATCAATTCCAGTAACTTTTTTGAGATAGTTGCTGTGTAAACTGCAGCCTTTCACTATCATCATTTCAGGTCAAATGGTTATAGACATAACGTTATGAAGTATTTCTTTTATTAATATTTCCTGGCCTTTCTTACTGGCATTTTTTTCATAAATCTGTATCTATTATTTACCAGTTTTGGGGGACTTTTAAAAAAGTTCTTCTTGTAACTTAAACATTCTGGACATGTATGAAAAGCTGTTGGTTAAAATCTGGTTTCTAGGCTTTTCTTCAGATGGCATAGAGTTCAGGGTGAGACCACAGCTAAAAGCGAACTTCATCACTCGTTTCCTTTGTTTCTAATTATTCCTAGGCTTCTTCACAGTGCTCCAAATTAAAAGCAGAATTGTGGTTAAGACCTATGTCCTGAAAGGACTTCAGGTGCCTAAAACCTGTCAAAATCAATGGGAAGTTAAGTGCCTGAGGATGTGTCCCTAAGAATTCAGTTTCAAGGCATTATATATTTATTTCTGCAAATAAAAGAATTAAAGATCGCATCTTATATTTAAGTCATCTATTTCCTGCTTGATATTTATACAACCCTCAACTAAAGGCCATGAAAAGTATAAAAACTCCTTTGTATGTGACATCCCAGCAGGAACCCTGAATTCCAGCTACATCTTGAAGCTACCTAGATTTAAATCTTACATTTCAGTCTCCAGCTGCTCTGTCCCTCGTAAGGCTTTCAGATTCTGAAGACGGCACAAACAATGAAAGGAAACCAACATGTGAACGTTAAAACCAGAAAGAAACCATTTCCCTCAAAGCTTTGCTGCGCCTCTCCTGACCTACCTTGCCCTTAAGCAGTAGATAAAACCCCTTGGGACAAAAGCTGAGTCTATTTTTGTTCCTGCAGAAACTGTTGGATGCTGAAGCTATTGGATGACGAACTGCCATAAAACTTTATATATTGGCAAAAGGGTTAACTGGTGTCGACTGTTACTTACTGTGAAGAACAGGGAAGAACAAGAAGGTTTATTTCTGCTTGATGCTTTGTTTTTCTATGTTGCAGTTTACCTTCTTCAGTGACTGACAGTAACATACTGAAAGTAACACTTTGTCTCATCAACACAACTTTCTGAAGATGACTTGCATATAATTTTTTTGTGAAGTAAGAAAAGTGTTTTTATAAAACCAATGCATTCATACAACAGCACCAACACATTCAGAAAATAAAGTCACAAATGATTAGAGGACAGCCTGCGAGGTTGTCACAACATCATTCTGGATTTTTTTTTTGTTTTAATTTTATGTGTTCAAAGTATAAAAAAACCCCCTAGGAATGGCATTTCTTCGGATTGATAAGGCAGAACTTAGACACCTTTCTGTTGCAAAATTGCTGATCAGGAAGATAATGTAAAGAGATACTAAGGGCATGTCTTCATCAGCGCACTCACCAGCAGGGTAGAGATCTCTCAGCTACCAAGCTAACACCACAGCAAGAGCAATACTGCATGAGATAGTTTCTTGACCCTGAAAGTGTGATCAAAACTGGTTAGCTTGGGCACAGGGCTGTATTGATACATTACTGCTCCTGTGCTACGGACCAGGAAATCGAAACATTCAGAGCTCTAAAAAATAATCATTATTTCTTGGATTGTTGCTAGCTAGATAATGAAATCCTGATGTTAATGTCTTTATGATTTCTGTCCTTTGGGAGAGAACTTCGCAAATATATTGTGTCATGTCTTGGCTTGACTTCCTGTTGGCTTCCAGCATCCATGCCCCTTCTCGCTGTGTACGCACATAAACTTCAGGACCGTCATGGAGTTGTTTAAGACAGGATGCTTACTGAGATAAGGCATTGCTAATCAAACTGTCACCAAATTGAGTTTCTTCTGGTTTCTGAAATTTCATCTTATCAAGGCACTACGATCTGACGTAGTCTCTGGCTTCCTTAATTTTTTCCATACAGCAGATGCACTTGGTCATCTTGATCCAGCACATTGGATCACGCAGATGAGAGGAGACCGTGGCACCGCAGGGACAGAGCTATCTAATCCTGTGCCCCAAACCTCTGGAGGAGGCACTCCTCAGCTATGGCTAGTCTCATGGCTTCTTTGTCACAGTGTGACTGTAGATAGATCACATTCCCTGTGCAGGCATGTCCTGAATGCATGGATTTAGCACAAAACATGGTCTTCTGGTGTGCAAGAGAAGTTGCAAGGCCTCCTATTCACCGTCCTCATTCCAAACACTGAAAACATTCCACAGCCTATTTCACTGGACCATAGTTTTATTTGATCTTCTGTGTTTTGTGATATGACTATATTTACAAGAGGTTTGTTTTCGGTATCCACAGAGGGACTTAAAAACCCAACTAGCCAACCATGCAAACAGATTTTCACTGGCTATAAATTTTAATTTGCAAGCAAGAAACACTAGAGGGCATTGAAAGTTCTGTGCACATGCATCTGGTAACCTCACAGCGCTCTACTTCAACAGCAGTTTTCTCAATGTGATTAACAAATAAAAGATTCCTAACATGATGGAAAAAGCTGTGGAGGCCACATGCAGACTGAAAAAAAAACAGTTAAATGACAAATACACTGATTGCTGTGGTCAGCAAGCACATGCAGCACACACGTTACAAACCAACTTCATATGAAGTTGCACACTACTTTCTCTGAAGATGGAAGGAAAACATTATTAGGTACAGTCATTTCTGAAAATGGAATTGTGTGACTTTGGACTGGCAGCCGGTAGGGTTGTATATTCCAGCCTGTCTCTGGTATGAGAAATAGAATATTTTTTTCCCAGGTGCATTGTACAAATTCTGTTCAAAATTAAAAAAAAAAAAAACGAAAACGACCACCAGCATCCTGATAATTTCACTAGGATCTCTTTTGAGTGAGTTCTAAACTGCATGTGTTCTTACAAAGAGAGAAGGAAAGGAAAGACAGGTCAGTATACACTAATTGGGGGATATTCTGGTTTTCCTGCCAAAAATGCAGGCTCTGCAGAGACTTCTGTATCCTATAATACGTCACTGATCTTTCTTCCTGGAAATAATAGTGCAGGAAGAATTCTGAGGATGCAAAGTGTTCTTGAGGCAGAACTGCATATATGGGATGCAACAGCGGAATGTCTTCCCTTGAGGAGGAAGGTTGCTTTCCTTCTCCCATCTCTTTATCTGTTTTAAATGTCTGTACGTGTCTGTATGTGGCAGACATCAAAGAGGCTATTTTTTCAGAAAGTGCAAAAGGTGCTACAGTGTCAGGAGTGATGCAAAGCGTTTCAAGTAAAGGCAGCCTCCTCCTGCTTCTCTGACTCCTGTCACTTTGGCAAACCTGCATCATCGCAGGCTGAGCTCCAAAACACTGGCATTTATTGCTGGCTTAGTTGTATGTAGTTCAGAGTTAAGTGAAAATGATGATCATGCCTGGTTGTTTTTTCCTTAGTTGTTTTGCATACCGCTAGACTACCTAGCCCATGTAGCTATTTAACATAAACTGTCACAACTGAACTGTTCTCAGGGATTTTAGAGATTTCTCTATCAAAAAAAGAGAGTTGTGACTCTTTTTTATGACTCTGAGCTTTATTTTGGAAAAATTAGAGGAAACGAAGCGTACTTTATACAGAGCTAGGGTACACACACTCAGTGGTGTCATTATCAGCAATATCACTGCAGTGAAGCAGAGAAGTAGAAAGCCAACTCCAGTGAAACTGTTGTGTCCTGCGACGTTAAATAAGACCCAACAAAGGCACATTCCCTTAAGAGAATGAAGTAACAGAGCAGATAGGAATCCTGTGAAGTATGATCTGCAAGAAGAAAACAAGCAGACAACACTTCCTTTCCAAAGGGGAATCATTGTCTGTTGCTATTTAAAAGCTTTTGTGCAAAATCCAGAGTAGAAAGTAGTATTGGATTTGCACATAAAATAATGGTGACCACAAACAGCAAATACAGTGTTTGAAGATCTGATTTATGCACTTTGGCTACAATACAGATAATGTTTTCCAAAAAGTATCTTTTCCAGGGGAAAGGAAAGGGAAATGAAGTTTTTTCATCACTAGATTAGTGTTTCAAATCCACTTTCAAAAAATCTGACCAAATTAAAGATAAACAAAAAGCGAAATACAACTACTTCTGAGAACACAGGCAGCAAGATTATACTGTATTGTGTATTTATCTGGTAAAAATAAGAACAAAGAACAACTTTTAGCAAGAGACAACATCAAATAGACTTTTTCTACCTGTCTTAAGCCCCAGGGCTTTAAAAAATAGAAGACATCTTATTACATCCTTCACAAGTTGCCTGTAAAAATTTGTGAGGCTTGAAGTCACACAGAAATGTTTTGTAAATACAGAAAATCTGCAGTAGAAGCTTGGAAAATGAAAAGCAGGACTCCCATAGTGTTTCCCACTCACTGGAGCAGCATCAGATTTGTGTTTACCAGTTCAGGCTTTTGCGAATACCTTGCTTTTTTTTTTTTGCTTTTTTTTTTTTTTTTTTGTTTGTTTTGTTTTTGTTTTTTAACGATGGCAAACTGCTGGACTTGCCACTAGCGACAGTTTTCACCAGAACAATTACACCGTGGGATTTGAAAATGTTTCCGTTCAGTCTCAGATGCTGTGAGTGCTGCTTTTTGCCAGCAGCTTTGTAGACAGGGAATTTAGATGCAGGCAGATGAGCTAAAGGCCAACACTGGTGAGATTAAAGTTACTAAATGAGAGGTCTTCAGGAACTGAAGCACAGTTTCTGCACCTTCTGCACCAGAGATATCTTAGGTTTTGGCATTCTATTTATTTTTAAACTTTGTTTTCTTTACCAATCAAATATTTTTCTATTCATAATCAATTGCAGTTAAGAATTTGGGCAGCTTATCAGTGCTTAATTGCTGTCTGTCTCAGGTAGCGATGAATATTATAAACTTTTTTTTTTAAACTATGGCTAATCAGAAAATTATTTCAGCTTCATTTGGCAGTGGTTTTGCCGCAGTGATTCGTGCCTTAACCTGCAACTTTCAGGTTCCAAGCAACATCAGTTTTACCTGCACCTCTGGAGAACAGGAGTCAGTGTAACCGTCATTCAAGGTCTACCATGATAAATTGAGATGTACTCTTACTCTCTTTGGGCCGCACTGCTGTGGGGTTTCTAGCATGTTAAGGGCACAGATGAAGTAAAACAAGGAACAAGTATTTTTAGCCAGGTTGAAGGCAGGTGAATAATCAGAACTTAGCCAAAACGAATTAAAACATTTTATATTGCCTCTTCCTGCTATGTAATCTGATTATAACAGCTTTGTCTTCACTAGGAAAATGTGTGTAATGAGTTGAACATTAAAGGCATAGTGTACTCAATGTAGATGCAAATACATTTTTACAGGAGTAAGATGAAGCCCCATTTTCTTCTCAAGATAATCTTAAAACATACTGGAACCTGTAAATTATTTTTACATCATTAGTGCGCACAAAACACATGTCTGACTGCCTGATAATATTCAGTAGTTATTGAGGAGTAAAATCCAGGATTCATCAGAAAGCTTTTAAGAAGCATACTGCCAACAGGAAAGCAATATGAAAACTCCACAGCGTGTTGAAGGAGACTGGCACGTCTGTAAAGTGAAAAAGGAAAGTTGCCTTCTGTTAATGTGGGATGTGAAAGAGACTTAGAACTGTTTGTAATATGTGATACCTGCTGCACAAAGCACTTTGACTTACGTTTAACTAGAACTCAACTAAGCACAATAGTTCATATGAAGAAAAATGAAACTTCATTACAGCAGAACACATATCTTCAGTTTCAAACAGCATGCCAAAATAATACCAAGGCATTCCAGAAACATCTGTAAAGGCAGAACTAATACAGCTTTTTTGTATTTGGTCTTATTAATGTCCAGTTATGTCAATATGCATAGCAGGCCTTCACGATTATAATAAATCAGTGCCAAGCTATGCCATAAAAGTCATACTGTAGCTTAGAGTTTTGTTTTCCGAGTGGTAACCGATGAAGCCATACTACAAATTTACTGGAGATTGCTGGAAGGGTAGGGTGTAATCCTATTGTTTAGATTACGCACTAGTTTCCATCTTACAGTAGACTGTAAAGTACACCTATTTTTTTTCTGAAGTATTGCCTGAAACATTTAGAATTTTTCTGCTTGTATAACTTGTGGATATTGTTTTTAAAAATACTTCTAAAAGAAAGCAATTTAATGTACAGTTTCAATCTGACTATTTTACTAGCTCTGGCACCTTCTATTGAATTGACAAGTGCCACAGCAGTGCTATGCATACCTTTGGATATTTATTTGTTAAAATATACAGTTTTCTTCTTTATGTCACTGTATATGAATGTTCAGAACAGAGAGGAATAGCTAAAGATCTATGAGAACAGCAGTTGGCCAGTGCAATTAAAAAGGCATTCTTAAATTTGGAGAATTTGATTCTCAGCTTTAAGGTCTGCCATGAAGAAAGAAATAAAACTTCGTAATTTGTATTTTTTCAGTTTCATAATAAGTCAAATTTTGGAATGTGTGCAAGTTTTTAAAGAGTAGGTCAGAATCTGACTAGAAGATCAGGCAAGAATTTCTGATTTCATCCTAAGCACTGAGGAATGGAGGGAGAGAGCAAGTTCAGGATGTTTTTTTGCCCACCCCTCCCTCAAAAAAACCCCACCACCCAACAACATAAAAATACTAACAAGATATTTTTCAGAATCCTTTTGAGGTGCGGTTGTGCCGTGATCACTTTCATCATTCTGCAGGGCAACAGAAGCAGCTCTTTCAGCTCTGTGTTAAGGAAGAACACTAAGAATTGGCCTCTAGCCCGTTAAGGAATTCTGTAAAGCTTAAGGAATTATATTTCTGGAGGGAATCCCAGTTTGATCTCCTCCACAAAAGAGGCCAACAGTAACAGCAGGGTGTTATTGATTAAAGACTGGAAAATGCAGACAATACTATTTTACAAAGGACTGAAGAAAAAAATCAGATGGTTCAATTTGAAAATGTATCAGAGCAGACATTTAAAAACAGTACTTATTTCATCAACTGCAATAAACAATTTTTAATTTTACAAATCATTATACTTAATCACAACATATGGTATAGGTAAACTTTAAGTACTGTTTCTGTATTTGAAATATTTTCTCTTTTTTTTTTCCAAATAAAATAAAAAAAATTCCAGCTTATGCTTTGTGCTCAATATTAAAGTGTTTTGTCAAGTACAGGTTTTAATGCACTAAATTATGCTTAATCTGCAGATACCGTGGAACAGTTCCAGCTAGTTGCGTCCCCAGAAAGTTCACTCAGAACTTTGCTCGAGTACTGAGCACAGGGGAGAGGCATAGTAACAACTGACTGCAGATTACTTAGTGTACTGTTATTAAACAAGAATTGCTCAAAATTACTTTACACTTCGTATGTTAAAGTATATTTTTGCACTGTTTTCCCTAAATGACAGTAACAAGTTGCTGAAACCTCTTCTCTATACCATGGGCCATCAAGTAAGATGTGAAACAGCCATTTTTTGCTGCTGTTTCATGGACCAGTGCTTTCTGAGCAAACAAACAATTATCTGCCTGGTAGCAGTACTAAGATGGTATCCTCTGTAGGAACACATGGCTTTTTTACATAATTATGTAAAATTATCCAAAGCCTCCTGAAATATCCTGACTCTCCTTCTCACCTCTAGATGAGTTTACTTTAGCACAACAACCTGAAAATACCTCTCTCTTGCCTACTGGTGAATTAAGTGAGAAGGTATTTTTAAAACTAAATCCACTTATTCCAAGGACTCTTCCTGCCAGTACAGCTGGAATGAAAAATGATAAGCAGCCTGTAGGAGCAATGTGCTTGTTAGTAGTGAAAATGCCTGTGTGATACTTCTGTTACATGCTGTGGCCTAATCCCATATTAATTAATACTTGTTTGTACAGTTGTCAGAAAAAAACCCAACACACTGAACCTCTGTGGAAGCCAAAGGCAAGTATTTTATTATTTCAGTGCAAGTGTTGGAAGCACAAGCACAGCCCTTGGTAACGCAATATGCCTAAAATATGAAAAGTGATTGTGCTGCATAGGACACTGATAATAATTTTGCCTGAAGAAAGCATTTGAAATAGTGCTCCCTTTATTTAAGCATCTCAGTTATATTCAACGGTCTATCTCCACAATTTTCAGGTCTCTAAATGAGGTTGTAAGAGAAAAAAATGTTTGCTTATGCTCGTAAATACCATGAAATACCAGCCAGGAGATCTGATTCCCGCTCTCATGTTCTCGCCATTAGTTATGGCTACCATATCTGGATATGTTCACTTTTTCCTGTTGGAAATTCTGACCAGCTTTTGAAGATCTTTTATGTTTCTTCAACATTTTGTATATGAATTTTATTACGTCCTACTACTGCAGTAATTTTTGAAACGTTATTAACGTTTCAGATCTACTTCACAGGCTCAGAGCACCTGCTTGTTTCACATTGCATTTCCTCTCAGGGGTATTCCAGGCTTAAATCTGTGATGACTCTTTTGTAGAATCTTCAATATCAGTTCAATAACCATTCTGTCTTGTGTTTCGCTAAGAAGCTTTCTTAAAAAAACATTTACAGTGCCTTTCCTATTCTAAGTATCTGTATTTCACTCTCTGTCCCTCTGTTAATCAAGCTCCACCTACTTTTCTCCCTTATTTCTTCATCAATTTTTCTTTTAAAGCTAACTCATATTCTGATAGTAACTATTTTATTGTTCATCAGTACTACCACCTCTGAAATCTTTCCTCAAGATATATTTACAGTAGTACCTATTAGACACAAATGGATATATTAGAAAAAAATCAGAGATTATTATTTATGGTCATAGATAAAAACATCCAGTATTTTTTTTGAACTGTTGAACTGTGGACACTTATAAACTCTGACAACATGCACGATTCTTCTCTCTCTGTCTCTTTCCTGATTACATAGCAAATGCAACGCATTGTTTTGAATTGGGTCCAGATGGTAGGGTGAATTATAAGATGTATGTTTAGCTTTGTGCATTGTGAATATTCCTGCTGATTCAGCATACAGCTCAGTGTGCAGCATAACTCCTTACAAAAGACACGTCCCCAGAAAGGGGACACTTTGAAAATTTTTAGGACAGCAAACTTGAGTGTATGAAATCAAGTGCAATTGTGGCTTGACTTGAAAATTGGACAAAAATAGCAATTTATATTACTCTGATATATAGCTTTGTTAAGGTCAATATGGTTTGCAAACAGTTACAATGTGGCTGATGGCATTTAGTGGCATGTAATTGAAAAAATAGGTACTTAAAAAAATTCTTGAATATCCAAATAGCACTTAATTTGAAATTCACAGCTTGTTCACTGCCTTACTTTTAAGGAATTAAGATTTATTTAAACCAAACAGTGCAAAAGCAGAGCCTTAGCTATGTTGAGTGGTGAAGGTTTTACTGTGTCACCATTATGAGCAGCCCTGTGGAGATGCCTTGGTTTGATCGCGGTTTCTCCTGCCTGAAAAAGGTATGTTGAGTAAACCCACAGGAATGAACAGCTGCAAAAGACAAGGTTAAGTGCCTTTGACCTTGCTGATGAACCTAATATACAAGCCCAGCAAAAAGAAAAAAAAACCCACGCTAAAACACAGTGGTGTGTATCAATAATTGTTCAGTGTCCATCTTAATTTAATGATAGATCATTCCAGAAGAGAGACTTTCTACAGACAGTAGAACAGAGAGATAAAAAGGCCCTCCATTCCTGGAAATGTTAAAAACTCAACTGAAACTTAATTGCATATATGGAGGCATTTAAAAGACAGGTAGATGAAGTGCTTAGGGGTATGGTTTAGAGGTGGACCCAACATCCATAAGTTAATGGTTGGCATTGGTGGTCTTAAAGATGTTTTCCAACCTAAACAATTCTATAATTCTGTGATACTATGAGCCTCTACTGCTAGGCTACAAGGATGCTGTTAAAGGTTAATAAAATAATTAATTGCAGAAGTTCTCAGATATGTATAAAAAAATTTCCGTATTTTCTCCACCAAAGAAAAGATAAAGCATTACAGCTTATACTACTAAATTATTGAAATCTATCTTTTTCCAGTGAGAACAGTAATATGCTAGTTCTTTCTACTAATGAGGTACTAGGTGAGTGAGGAAGAACAAGTTGTGCAAATTATACACAGGAAGTATTGATTGCATCTTATGTAGCAAGTAAGTTTAAGCAACAGCATCTCACTACTGCCTGACGTCCTTTATGTTAACTCAATATCATACAACTGCACTAAAATACTCCTTTAGCTGTCTAATCAAGACATGTGAGATACTGTTAGCCAGCAAAATATAAAAAAGTTTAAAAATACAGCAATGAGACAGAATGACAAACTCTGACATTATACCATGTGTTTTAATTCCTCCCTGCAGTGAGGATTTTATAGATATTTTAAGATGTTCAACCTTTACCCTATTTTTTCCTAAGGAATTGTGAAAGTTCTGATTTCACCTGGTGTAGATATCTTTCTGATCAGAGATAGGCAGTAAAGTCTAATCTTCAAAAGCATTTTGGCACTTCCTACTGAAGCCATTAAAAATTAAAACAGTGAAATATAACTGATGAAAGGCAGTGAGGGATGGAGACAGTTCTCTTTTGAAGTGAGGGCAGGCTAAGCCGTTTCCTCCCCACATTGATTTGTGTACTGGGGTGTGAAGCAGCCAAAGAGAAGGAGAGAGGCACGTCTCTGGCTGCACAGCAATGATTTGTACAACTGCCCTGTGCTCTGAAGGAGCTGAGGGAGCCCTGCTGCAACGCGTGAATTCCCACGGCTGTGCCGGAGGTGGGGTGCGTATCCCCTTATCTCCCTATTTCTTGTAACTTCACACCTCCTGAGCCCCTGGATAACACTCGGCAGCCGGGGCCCACAGTGACTGCAGTTGTGTTCCCTCTGTTCATTATGGTGTTTCATTGTTTTAGTCACTCTCAATAAGAGTATGGACAGATTAATAGATTTATTTATTTATTAAATGCTAGAACATATCTATGCATCTTTCAGTCTGTTCTATATACCACTGTCTCTTTCGCTTCTTTCTTTTATTAACGTGCCAAGCCAAATAATTTGTTTTTCCAAAGTATCACTTCCAGCCTTAGGGTGAATATATCAGGGGACAGAAAATCCATTTCCCTGGATAATCAGTTCAAGTAGTTTATCTCAGTTAACTATCTGTATGCTATTTCCAGTTTAAATCTTCCTTCAGCTTCAGCCGTTGTCCATACCACATCCTTTTTCGTTAAACAGAATTTATCCTTAGTATCTTCTGTCTCTTTCAAAAATTGCAACTTTTCAGTCTTTTTTTTTTTATTTTTTAAATTAGCAGGTTGAGCTACATACAATCTCTCACTCCAAGGCACGTTCTCGTCTCCTTGTATCATTTTAAGCTCTGTTGCATTACCTTCTCCAGCTTTGCAAATACAGTAGAACCACTGGCATCAAAACTGTAAGCAGCATTGCAGGACTGATCTCACTATGTTACACAAAATAACACCCATTTATTTCTATTAATTCCTCCCCATTCATACACCTACCATATTCACTCTGTTAGCCATAGCCTGACAACAGAAGGAATGCAAGTGTGTCATTCATTTTGCCTCAAAATCTTTTTCACTCATTGCTCTGCAGGATGCAGCCTCTCTTTTATAAATAAACTCTGCAGTCTTTACTCCTGGGTATAACTCTGAATTTGGCAAAGGTGAACGACAAGTTTAATGATCCAAGCTTGCCAAATGATCCAAATCACACCACTTCCTTCCAGTCTGACAATCTTGTTGGATTCCACACATTTTATCAGCTGTAATTCTATATTTACTTCCAGATCCATGATAAAAATGTTGAATGCCAATAGCCTGAGCAGCCATGATGGGAAAACCCTGTCAGATGCAGTTTTACTGAGTGAAGATTTCTAACGGATCTTTGAGATGGGACCCTGAAATCTTTGTTGGACTTCGAGGTCTGTAAATAAACCACTTTAAAGCTAGTTAATGTGTGCTTTACTAATATTTTAAAGAATAATTTTTCAGTTATAGTTGAAAAATCTAAACATTTTGCTGTTCAATTTATCATGTGGTCCAAAGCCAAATGTAGTTTCTTTATTGTACTTTGCTTTATAACTTGAAGATTTTGTTAATTGATTCTGGTATAAAATTTTCATTTATGTTTACCATTTCTTTTTAGGAACAGCTTAACCCATCTTAATTAACTTGAACGGGAAGAAATTTTTTCAATTTCAAAATAGAGTTTCCTATGGGATAACCTGTATAGAGTGAGCCCTGGTTTTCAAAATAACTGGAAATACTTTTAGCTTTTAAGTGTTTCAAGTTTTTATCAGAATGCAAAGAATACATTCATGATTTTCCCCCAGTAGGTGATATTGTGGCAGTTGCACCTGCCCTGACAAACGCCCGCCAAAAGCCCTGAGCAGGATGATCACTAACACCTGGTGACTGGGCTTCAGGTGCTCACCTTCCCTCCTGTGCCCTGGCTCCAGCTGATTAGAAACGATCCCACCTGAGACTCCATCCGGGTATAAATGGCACCACCAGAGAGTGCTTTGGTGTTTTGTTTTCTTCGGTGCTGGTGGTTTTGCTGTTGGAGCCTCTCCTGTTGTTTTGGAACACGGACCAAGGAAACTTTGTGGGATGAAGCTGTCTCGTCTCTACCACTTGGTGAGTGCTTTTACTGGGTCTATGCTTCAATGAGCCCTGGCTCTTGCGGGTATGTAAGTCCCCCTTTTGGGTAACCTATAACCTAGAATGGGAGGTTTTGCCTTTTTGGTTAGTGTGTGCATATTTCTCAAAAGGAGTGTGCTAGAATTTTTTAACCAATTTTTTAACTGTTTTTTAACACAGTAACTTGTGTTTGTTTGGTATGTGAACCTGTAATGTGTTTTATCTGTTTGAGTCCTAGGGAGTTTTCTGCTTGTAATAAGTATTCCTTTTGAGTAGCACTCCTGTGAGTTTTGGCTTGATGTGGAAAAACTCAATACCCAAAGTTATTAAGCAGGTAATCTTTATTATGGTGCGAGGCACGTAGGGGATATTTGCACCAAATAGACGCGTGCTGGGGAATGGGGAAGTCTGAGTGTGTACATGTTGCCTACATGCATATTCAGGACTTCATTAATGTAAGTTGCTGCCCAGTTCACATTGCACTTCCCTGGTGGTCTCTCAGAGGAAGGCTCCAAGTCTTTCTTGGCCACAAACTTTCAACCTTCTTTTCTGCCCAGTCCCTTGCATCCAGCACCACCGATCTCCAGGCAGCTGTGCAACCAGAGCTCCTAGACTCCCCTTAAGCTTTCTTGCAGCTTACACATCCCCTTTCTGGACAGACCAAGTAACTCTGAAATTCACCTCCCAAGTTACAGAAAACAAACAACTCTCCAAACTACAAACTTGCACATATCAAGCTCTCAATTTTTACTAGTTTAGGTGTTCATTTTCATGATGCTGTACTAAAAGTCATGAGTATGTTTAAGAATGTATACAACAATTCATTATGTAGGTATTTATAACTCCCCAGTGTTCTGTGAAATGTGGAGAGCTGACAGTATGCAGTGGGATCTTGTAGCTGTTCAACAGTTATCTGATGAAAAAAACCTCTAATGCCTGAAAATTTGTTCATTTTGTGTTTTTATTATTTGTAGATAGCAATGATTGCTTTCTATTGAGAAAGTATATGCCATATTCCAACTATGCTCTCCAGAGATCTGGAAGGAGAGTTTCCTTGCTGACTTGTGGTTCTCTTTTGGACTGCAGGTGCTTTTGTTTCAAATTACCCACCCAGTCATTATCTTTTGCAGTCTTTTAAATGCAAACAGTTGCAAATGCTTTACTATTGTCTTCTATTGTTCAGCGAATGGCTCCAGCTGACCAGATAGTCCTGTGTAAACATTGATGCTTTTGTTTATAAGATGTATCAGCACGTGTAAGGCAATGGCCAATGAAATCTCCATTATCTCTGAGAGGGAATACTTTGAGAGGCTTTGTGTTTGTAATGAACAGGAAAAAATCAAAGCCAAAATAACGTCTTAGGTCTCTATCCATAAGGAAAAGGGCATATTTATTGACTCAATAGTACTAGTCGTATTGCGGTGTTGATACTCGGCAGTCTCAAGTGCTCCATCACCTACAGGGGGTATTAAATATGGTATCAACAGTTCAGTATAAGCTCTGGGGCCGTTTATCTATCAGACTAGTGTATGCATCTATTAAGTTGCTAAGTTAACAGAGAAACTGGAGTCATGAAACCTTTGATGTAATTCCAGGCTGTAACTCATAGTTTTATTTCTATTGTAGATTATTCTGTCCTGAGAATTTTTCTCGAATAAATTCAGCCACCTTTGTCTTTCCTCTCTATTGTCTTTTTCCAGGCAGAATTCCTTTGCAGACTTTTTGCCTGATTGTTGTCCTCTGTTCTATTCCCTTCTTGTACTATACTACTGACACACTTGCTGTTCTAAAACTATTTTCTCTTCTTGTTTCTCATCTTATACTTCATTTGAGCTCCCTTTTTCTGCACATTGGAACGTCTCTTTAGAGTACTAGGCTATTAACAGTTCCTATTATGTATTTTGGTGGGTTTTTTTTCCGATTTTTCACTGCTTTAGAGTTAATGGTTATAAAGTGTTTCTTTTCTCTTTAAGTGACCAGAGCAATAAAAGTATCCTCAGTTTTATTTGCTTAAGGATTTAATCTCCTGATAGAAGTTATGTTTAAAATAAATTTCTTCTATCCCATCCTCATTTCTCACCTTTTTTTCCAAAGGTGGAGTCAGTGGGGGTTGCTACTATCCAGCTTTATTAACAAAAGGGTCAGAATTTCATTGAATATAGGTGGTTTAGAAGCACGTTATTTATATAGCCAACTCAGCAGTGTGTTTTGTAACATTTCTCTTGCCTGTGTTTGTCAACATCTAGCACTTATGTCTCTTTTTCAGTGTCTAATTTGATTGAGTAGGGCAAGGACCTGCTGTGTTTGGGTAGTGTGTAGCAGTTCAGTTTCCTACAGTTTAAGGCAGTTAGGTGATATTCCATAAAACAAAGGATCATAATCTCATTACCCTCATTTGTCTTCTGTATTAACCTAAACTATTCCTGTCCTTCCTTGATGTTTACTGTGTCTCATAGGAGTGCATAGACACTTTTCCAAAGTATAAATACTAATTCTAATGCTGAAAAAAATGGAAGTACTTCCCAGTGATGCCCCTTGTGGAGCAAGATCCCTAGTTCCCAATTTGTCTGCATATTTTTGTATTACAAGTGCCATGGAAGCAGCTCAAAGAGGTATGGTTATTGTGTATGCAACAGGAAAACCTTGTCTTAATTTTGTTGTCAGAGAAATATACTGGCCATGTATTTGTTTTCCAAAATGTATGTAATCTTTTGTGGTTCTGCTGGTATATTAGATCTAATTCTTTATGTATGCAGAAAGGCTGATCATTCCTGAATATACATTATATAAATAAGCTTTATTTCCTGGTAAACAAAGGAGAGAAAACATTAGCTCACAAATTTTTAGACTTTCAGACTACTTGGGTTGGATGATTGTCTGGACATTGCTAAACTGACCATGGAGATTTGTTTACGTATAGAGCAATGAGACCTTAAGTCACTTGAAGAAACAAGTTGTTCCTAAGTAGAAATCATGATGCTTGTTATTTCTTGGAAATTTGAAATAGGGCTGGGACAAGATAACCTGGAAAGGAAGTTTGAACTAGATTTTGATATGATGAATGATATGCCTGTACAGCTGTGGGCAGGTGTGAAGGGTAAGGGGTCAATACCCTGTGTTGCGTGTTGCCTAAGAACTAGTCACCATCTGACCTGCCATAAACAGGTCAGAAATAAATTCTTCAATATGAGGAACCAGTGGATTAAGTTTTAGTAATGTGACTTCTTCCCCTGGCACACTTTTCTACATTAATTTCAGCACATAAAATTTTGGGACTTCCTGAGAGCTTAGTAGGATAAAAATGGACGTAACTTACTGGAGCCGCAGCAATTAATAGTCTGTTTGATACCCTGTGCCAAAGGCTGCAAGAAAATCTATCCTGGAGTTGACTCTGTGGTGTCAGCAGTCACTCCATGTGTGCAGACGTATGCTTATTTAATCACAGGCCAGGCCTGCTCGTTACTGAATGTCAAAGAAAAACAAGGAAAACTGAGCAGATAACACAGAATTGTGCAGGGGAGAGCTTGTTCCTGAGAGTGTTCAAAAAGAACACTTTGGATGAGAGTCAAGAACAAGTTGAGGTTATTTGGGTAAGAGTGTAGGGCTAAAGGATATACCAGTGAAAAAATAAGAAAGGAAGTTCAAGGAACAAATGACTTGTGTTAGATATTTGAGAACCTTTAGTTAGTATACTAAAGCTTCATGTTGTTGCCAAGAATGAGCAGCTTTCTCAATCAAATCCTATCAGACTGTCATGTTTACATGTGTTATGACTGAAATATGCTCAAGTCCTTGCTTGAATACAGTGGGTCTTGAATAAAACGTGTGCTGGATCCTATGAGTTAGAGAGTGAGTAATGTGTAAGTAGACAGCAGATGTAGTATTGGAGACATCCTGTACTCCAATGTACTGATCACTTAAATTTATATAAATAACTGCTTATGCTAGTTATGCAGATAGTTTTTTTAAGAAGGCTACAGGTTAAGATGCCTGGTTGATGAAGGAAATAATTCAAAATCAAGTTATGCATTCATTAGTCCTTTTAAAGTGCTCAAGTTTGACAGAAACTCCAAACTTCGTTTTTCTTTTTTTCAACATATGTCTACATAGTTTGTTCCAATATGCAGAAATCAAATCTAGTCTAGGAGTGATTTAACCATGCTAACCTGGACTTCCTGAGTACCAAGTTTTCAAAGCTTGTTCAGAACTTGATACTATCACTGCTAGATTGTGTTGGCACCCAGAAATAAAAGCACTGTCACTTGCTGGGCTTTAAATACCAAGTTGCATTTGTCATGAGTGAAGGCAGTAATGGGCATTTTTAGTTAACTGACTGGAGGCAAAGCAGTCACTCAGCTTAACTCTGGAAAGCAATTATTCAAATAAGTGCTTTTCATTTGTGCTGTTTGCAAAGTATTAGCAACCCACATCTTCATGTTGTTATGCAATGGTGCATAAAAACCAATCAAAAGTATCTTGAGGTAACAAAAGACATGTTGAGATTGTACATTTTGATCAACTTTACAGGTCTAGAGATTAATTGATAATATTCAAGAAGTCTAAAAAAAAAACCAACAGCAGGGTAGAAAAACGATTACATAACCCTACATGTTACTTTGATCGAAGGTAAACACTCGACTAGTCACATTTGTATATAAAATATAGTATTACTAGAGCCAGTGCTTTGCTTTATCAAACACTCTTTCAAATTTCTCTAATATACTGGAAGCATACTATGTGTCCATTCATAGTCCAGATGTTTTGGATTTACTATATCTGGATAAGATAATGCTGAAATACACCTTAAAACAGTCTCATTGCATCAGTTAAGGACGGTTTGATTTGGTCCTGTGGATAGCTGGCAGAAACAATAGAAATTCTCTGATAAAGCTTTCATTTCATAGAATGTCTCAATTGTTGTCAAAACATTGTGTTGAACTTTCAGGTCAGTTCTACATGTTTTTATGAAATCTGCCTTAAGCAGATGACTAAGTCACAAGCAGGCATATTTGTGTAAGGGATTCTGAACAAGCAGCTAGAAATTACCCGTTCTGTTTCGAACTGAGACAAGATGAGAGACACTAAGGCATTCTCTTTACCAAGTTTAATTATGTGAATTCCAAAGGGGAAAAAAAAAAGTCTCTGGGTTTGTGTCTTCGAATGGCATTGCTGGAGAAATGACAACAAAGCTCAAGTGAGTCTGTTTTATACACAGCACACAAAAAAGTCAGCAATAATGCAGCTTTTGTTTCAAGTGCATTAAGCATAACTTTCACTTGTCTTTTTAAATGAAAAGCTTTATGAAGTTATGAATATTATTTTAGAAAAGAATGCTTTTATCCAATTTTTGTTAGAATTTGCCATATTAGTGTACATATTTACATCATATATTAGTAATACATTTGAAAACTCCCCTTGAGCTTGGTATCTGCAGTGCCTCTGAGTGTGACAGAGGACACCTGTTGTTTTTAACCCCATTTGCAGCTCTGCCAGTGCAACTGGCTCACCTCAGCCATTGCCTCCCCCTCAGCTGATTCCAGGCCTCCATCTCTTCTCTTTGCCATTTCCTGGCAGCATCTTAGCCTAGTCCATTGGCTCTTAGTTTCTTGTACTAGAGTGGGTCAAATGCTTCTCCTTATTAACACTACTGAACCCTCCTAGGAGGGGATGGTGGTTGTCAATAAGATAGTTTGACAAGTGACCTGGGAGTGCAAACTTCTGCGGCTTCTTCGTGATGCAAATTGTTATGACTCTCTCCTCTGTCTGCTGTCAGGCAGTGTCTTAATTTTTTTGGACTGTTTTTCTGTAAAAATCTTTCATTGGTCTTGTATGCAGTTCCTCTTCACAAAATGGGTACTGTAGTGCTGGTGTAATTGGGCTTATGTGGAAATGATGTTGGCCAGGCAGAGTCCTCACTGTGCCCACATATGTGTGTAATAACCAATAACACATACGGAAACCTGCAGGAAGAGCAAATGTGAGGCCATGGAGTGATGAATTCAACACTAGAGAAAATGTCAAGAAAATGATTTTGCTGTTTAACCCAGGGCTGTAATTTCACAATTGCTAAAGCGCTACTCACAGATGCTTATAATGCTAGAAATGAGAACACAGTATTAAATCAAATTGGACAAGATATTCAAGAGTAAATTTCTTCTGGAAGAGCAAATGACATTCTCATATGATTATAATCATCAGCTAATTATTTTAACTGTGTACTGTATGATTTAATCTTCTCTGGCAAGTATGAACACAAGGTCAAATTTCAAAGTTGGAATACTGCATTAAATTATTATCTCTGATACATTCTTTTTCTGCCATGCTGTTCACAAGTTTATTATCTGATCCTTCACATACAGTGCTGTGTTTGCAGTATGATTTTTAGTGAAGATTTTAAGATGATATGTGAGATATTATTCCCTCTCTCCATCATAATTTTTAAGATAGAAAATGTTAAGCAGCAAACTGAAAGTTGTGAAAGTTGTGAGCAGTGCTTATTGGTGAATATATCTCGTTACTGTCCTCTTAAGGAAGAGCAGGTTGGACTGAAATACTACATCCCAGATGAGCTACAGTGCAGTATGGAGCATCACCCAACTAATTTGTTTTCATACTATATAGTTACCTTTGTCTGGCTTTTGTTTACTTGCTGTTAGCAGGGAGGCATAGACTTGGAGATTGCTTAAAGGTATAGCTCATTTTACGTGGCCTATATCATCAATATTGAGAAGCTCTATAAACTGCTTTTATTGTAGACAGCCATGTGCTTCAATGCCATGCTCACAGTGTATGGGCTGGAGAATAAGTTCAAGGCAGGGGCAGTGTTAACTAGCAGGTTGAGCGCAAGCTGAGCCTGAAGATAAGGAAAGAGAATGTGAGACAACAGGCTGCCTGAAGCTTCTTACATAAGCACCCCAGTTACTACTTATCTGTTGACTGGTACTCCCTCTTGATTTTATTCCATTGCTATTTTTGAATCTCATGGAAGACTTGTGTAGGAAAACAATTTTTTTTAATATAAAAGTTGTGCTTAGCATGCTAAAAAATTATATGTACCATGTGGTGATAATGTGAAGTTCAACCCTGTTGCTTTTGAATTTTTCAGTTCTTACAGGACTAAAAAAGTTAATTAGTTCTCTGATCAGGCCTCAGAAGATGGTAATTTGAAATAGAAGCTGAGTTAGCTAAACTTGTAGTGAGAAGAAACTTACAGAAATACTGATAAGAAGAAGGAAATTGAATGACTAAAAATAGAAAATGCAAAGATTTGGACAGGCAAAAAACTAGCATAGTTTTACTTGGCAATTTTATGGGACTATATATTTTTTTCATTTGTGATGGCTCTTTACTTTGAATTTCAGCCTTAGAGGAAATGCGTTTTTTTGGTCTGTTTTGCTAGTGGTTCCTACAGTGGCACTATGGAAGAAATGGATTAATAGTATTATTTCCCATCTAGTGGTGCTTTTGATGCTGAGATTTCATTTGGAGGTTGGAAGTTATTTCATTGAAGGTTGCTGTGATGACCTCATCAGTGACTTGAGTCTATCAAGTACAGTATGTAGATGATGCTGAGAATACTCCCAGGCTTGATATTACTGAATGCTCTGGAAAAAACCCTTCGGGAGTCACCTGACCGGACAGGGACCAACTCACTTCAGAAATGGCGTCTACCTTTGTCTTCAGAATATTAGGGAATTTGTCCTTAAGAGTTATGGAATCATAGGAGTAAAGAGGTACAGAAGAGTTACAGTTTTCCATTTGTTTATTTGGGATGGCTTATCAGACCATGCATTTGCTGGGTGATATTTTCCAAGGATAGTTTAACTGGAACTGATAAAAAGCATATCTACTTTGATAACTGCTTTGTGATATGAGAGTATATAGTGCCTGAGAGGATGAATATACCTTTGTTCGTACTCCTCATGAATGAGTGTTTATATCCTTAAATAATATGGTCAGAATATTTTCTAATTTTTCATTAGGGAAGAAATTTGAGTGCTTTTTATGTGTGACCAGACCAGCAACCATATATATTAAGAACCATAAGCGTTAGACCCAGTTCTGCTCAACTGTTTAGGACTTTAATATTTAGGTACTATTATTTGAATCATGAATTCAATTTGTTGAGGAGTTTACAGTACAGAGCTAAGCCTTGTAAAATTGTGGGGCAAAGTATTACCAAGATGGAAAAGCAATTCTATAAATAACTATTTAGGTGTGCAGGAGAGGCAAGGCTTGAGTTCTAAAAGGTCCACTGCCCGCTTGGCTACGAGAATATTGGAAATGGGAAGGGATTAATGCTGTTCCCCTGTAGCATTTTATTTAGTCTATTTTGGAAACTGATGATCAGATAGTGCATGATGCTTTGGTGCAGTTCTGTGTTTTTTCTTTGACTGAAATAGAGACTGGATGGATAGCAAGTTGTTGAAGAATGTGTTAGCAGAGATATAAGGCAGAAGAAAGGACTGATTGCCTTGTGCTTTGCTGGGTTGCCATCCTCTGCCCATACTCATGCTTTGCTAATATCTTGGCTATCACATGAACTGTACTTGAAATATCCTTTTGGTGGGACTTGTTACATCCTCATCTCCCTGTGTCAAACCAGGTGGTCCTATGCTAGATATTTGAGTGACAGCATTCTACTTCCCAACTGTGATAATAAATAAAGGGCATAAGATCTGGCACTTAGAAACTCTTGGTTTGGAAGCTTCTGACTAACATCTGGATAAAATTATTCAAAAATTTTCTTCCAGATGAAATACTGTTATCCAGGCAATATGTACTGTGTATGCAGATGAAATAATCAGTTACATAGACTGATTAATAGCAAAATAAAATGAAGGTATCCTCCTCCATCACTCAGTGAGTTTGTGTGCATACACTGATCTCCTAAGTTGCTGAATATTTTTCTCATTCTTGTGCAGGTATTCTAATCAGATTGAGATTCCTTTTCGAGTGTTTTAATAAAATGGACAATATTAAAACATGCAATGTGAGTTGGGTACCTTAAGCGTAGTGTTATTTGAGGTCTTTTGAGATATCTCATCTGGTTTGGGGCCACTACTGTATGAGAGTGGCTCTTCCACTTGTCACTCCTAGCCAGGCAGAAGTCCTGGATACCCGTAGCGTACCCAGAATGACACTGGTTGTTCCAGTGTCTCTTGCTGGTGTGGCTGGTTAGTGAGTAAGGACCTATAGAAAAGGACTCTAAGTGAAGATGCTTTTGTTAGCTGGACTTCCTACTGTGATTGGAAGGTTTAATCCCAAATACAGTATGCATGGCTTTAGTAGTGAGGCTGGGCAATAACCTGAACCAGTTCTATGTATTTTCATACATGATATGAGGCTGACTTGGCCCAATTGAACTAAACTGAAAAAAAAGTTAAGGATCCAACTGAAGAAGCACTTCAAATCAATGTTGCATTTATAAATAGTCTTTTAATATCTGTTTCTGGTTGCCAGATGGGCTCCTGTTCTTTTACGGCTTAAGATATAGTATATTGTACTGCTGTACTTTCTTAGGATGTCAAATTCTCAGCAAGTGATTTGATTGCAAGAACTGTAATTAAGGTTTTAGCCAAGCAAATATTTTCCAATATGCTTGTTAGAACTTTTTTTAGATTATTCAGACCCTGAGTTCTTTCTATACTATTTGAGGGATTTTGGGGTGTGAAAGGCCTTCATGGTTGTCTTAAATTGTCAATAGCCTTATTTCCCATATGCCGTATTTCTTCCAAGTAGTTTTATGGAAAGGATTTTCAGATCATTTCTCTTGACCATCTTTTACCATGTCCTGAGTATTTTCATTTCTCTTATTCATAGGTTTGAAGATCAAATGTATATGCTTGTACCTGTGGTTGATGTGTAACTTTCAGGTCTGTATGGTATGATGGGAATAATGTACATCATAAGTTCCCAGGTTCATCTTGAAGTTAGATATATTCTTTTTTTCAGTGATCAAATCTTGCTTAGATTGGTAGAAGCGTTTGCCACCTTACCCATTTATAAATGATTTCCTGCTGAAAATCCTGTAGATACCATCACTGCAGTGTATGGAAGTTGACTGAGTTCCTGTTTTATTTTGTCTTTCTAATGAAGTGATTGAGTTGGAGTTGACTAGACTTGAGTTTCATTGCTTTGTTTTTTCTAATGTTCTTTTTTTTCTTTGGATAATATTAGACTACTGTTTGCCCTTATGCTGAGTTGGTTCTTCAAGCTGCCATTGATCAAGTCTAGATCTTGAAAATGTTATTGCTGTAGAATGGAATGCGTGTGTTGTCTGTTTTCTAATATTGAAGTTAACAGCAATACCAAATAGGATGGTATTTTAGAGTATACGTCATTATTTAATATCAGTGTATGAATAACCGTTCTTTCAAGCCTATGTTTAACTATGCCATGATTACAGTGGAGCTCACAATAATTTTTTTAGAATGTAATAACAAATCAAGATGTTCTGTAGTGGTTTGTGATAGAAGTTCTCCATGTGATGGCGAAATCTGTGAAGTTTGTGATGAGTGGTAAATGCTATTTGATGATCACTTTGATAATACTGATGGTAAAAATCTGGCCAACACATGAAATGCAGCTTGTTCTTACTTTACTTGAGCTCTTAAAAAAAAAAAGGCAAAGTAGACTGATGTCCATAGTTTTGCTCACCTCTGTCACAGTCACACTTCTTAGCTCAGTTTCAAGTGTTGTTATACTAAAGGTTTTTCTTGGTTGCTTATTTCCTCAGTGCCTCTACTTTTGTAAATTAAGTGTTTGTAGGTCTTCTAATGCTTGCTCTGTGGTGTGACATGTTTAGTTTTGGGTATGTAATTTCTTCACTGATGTGTCCTGTGATGTTAGCTGAGTTCTTGAAAATGACACATTTGTCTTTTCTTCCTCTGTGCTTAATTTTTTTTGGTCCTAATTATCCTTGGCAACCTTTTCAGATAGTGTAACCTGGCTAGTTGGGACCTTGTTGAGCTGATAGCGATTTACTATTTCTTCTTTCAGGAACCACTTCAACTTTTTGGCAGTATTATCCACCTACTTCCTCTTCCCTCTTTACCTTTTTTTTTTTTTTTACTGCCCTGTCATTTCTTTTAGATTTTTTTTTTTCTTCCTCTCCTTTTTATCCAGTAAAAAAAGCTATCTCCAAAAGTGTTTTTGAAGTGCCGATGTTTGTCTTGGCATGTTTCCCTTCTTTAAAATAATTCCACATAGTGTGTCTTAGCTGGTCTCTAGCTTTATTTATCTGGGAGTCACTTGGAGTTCTATCACACCTCTGAAATTTCCATGCAAAAAACCAGTAACACATTCACGATGCATTTTTGTCTGAGTCTCGGGTAATGTAATATCTGAAATCTACTCTTGAATTTAAATTGAAATTGCTAGTTTAATGCTTGTTATTTCAACTTTGATAGTTCTTGTTGGTGGAATGTATTTTCACTAGTTAGGAAACCTAACCACAAGTGCAGTTTGGGCGGGCTTTTCACTGTCTCGTTCTGGAGGCTGGTTAAGTTGGTCTGTAATGCTCAACTTCATTGTCCACATCTCTGCTCTTTACTCAAAAATGGGTTATAAAATGCACAGTATTTTACAATTAAAAAAATGAATTAACTTGATCAAAGTTACTGAACTGAGAGGATAGCCACACGCTTTTGTTGTGTTCCCACCAAAAGGCTGTGGCAGATCAGTCTTTTATGAAATACTGACAGTGCTTTTGTGGCAATGGTTTTTGCTATTGTTTAATTGAAAATCAAGTGACTGCAGTTGGGGAGTTTGATCCACAAGCCAAGGGACAAAAGAGGCTTTTTATAAAGTTTTAGACAACTTGTTTGTCTAGTACAAAATACAAAGAGAAATGGAGAAAGAGGAGGCAGTCTGCTGTTTGCCTTTGCTGTAGCAGATGTTTTGTGGGGTAAGGATGCCTGGGGCTTTGAAGGGCAAGTACCTGGGATTGAAAGCTGGCAGGTGGCTGTAGCTCACTAATTTGAGATGTGTTTTAATTTTTCATTTGGAGTTTTCTTTAGAAATATTGTGAGACTGCAGACATGTGGAGAGACTTTCACTTGGAACATAGGGTTTGGTTTTTTTCCCCATGTTCTCTTAAACTGTCTTACTTGTCCAATAGCTACAGTGGGCCTTGAGGAGAAGATAAAAACCCACTTTTGTATTGAGTTGTGTGCTTAATGGTCATGCTGTAGTACACACTTGAAGCAAAACACTGCTAGACAGAATTATTATTCCTATGGCATTTTCAGTGTACAATAATTAATCTTAATATGAGCAACTTGGGTATCCTCACGATAAAAATAAGCGTCCTGCTCAGATCTTCTCAAATGTACAAGTGAACATTTTCAAAGACTTCATTAAACTCTAATATGCAGTCAGGTATGCATTTATACTGTGAAATGACAGATTATATATTTTTTTTGTATAGCTGTACTTTAATATTCATGGTTCATTTCTGAATATCAAATTTTAGAAATACAGTACAAATGAGATATTGAAGTTTTGGCATCTGTTTAAGGACTTGTAAAGAAGAGATGAGCATCAGTCAAGTTCAATTTGTCTGTGTTCACAATACAATTGTTAAAAGAATATTATCTACAAGTCATCCCAAGTTCAAACTCAAAAGAACAAATGATCAATTAATCTATTTGCAGCTACCTAACACGTAATTAAGTTTCTAATAAGAATATATGTAGAATTTTTGAAATGAATCATATTAAAGTGACCTAATTTTCATGGCTGGTAGGATTCCTTGTTTATATTATAAGCAGCACATGTCATGTGCATGTTGGTAAAGCTTCTAATGCTGTGTCAGATGACATTCAGATATGCAAATGAATAAATATTAATCTAGATGAAATTACTACTGTGTGAAGGCAGAATTTTCTGCAAAGTCATAGGCCATGTCTGAAAGGATGGGAAATGGAAAAATGTGTGTAGTGGAGTTCAGGGGTCTCTCCTGTGTTCCTTGATCTTCATAGCCTCATTAGTAACTTCAGTGGTGCAAAAGAATTTCATTTAAGTTCCAGCGGAGAAGGTAATCTTAGATTTAATATTAGCATTTGTGACAATAGAAGAATTTAAGTACCTTGATCAATCGCAGCAAGGTTTACAAGTATTTAAAACCACAATTCACTCTATGTGGAGGAAAAAAACCCCGAAAACTCCACTGTGTTTAGGAAGGAATAATCAGAGGCCGTATTTTAGAGATGACATCCTCAGTGGCAATCTGTACCTAAGACAGCTAAACATGAAGTAGGTCTTTAAGATACACTCTCTGAAGGTTATAAAAATATGAGTGGTGGTTTATGTGTATCTGATCCTGCCTATTGGCAGTGGGGTAGATCAAATACCTTCCCAAATTCCCCATCTGCTGTGGGTTCCATTATCAAATGAACTTGTTCTGCTTGGTGGGAGTGCAATACTTAAGGCTTTGAATCTGATCTACTGCCACTCAGCTGTCTCAAGTGGATTTTTCGTTTCTGTTGAGTGGTTTACTATGGTTTATAACTAAGCTCTGAGATAAGTGCTATGTGTGGGACTCCCATGTGTGGAAGAAAATCTTGTGTCCATCTAGTCTGCTCCGAATACAAGTTGTACATGTCCGCTGGAGTTACTGTGTCTTGAGATAATAACTTTGGAAAATCTCAGTCTGTATTTGAGATTAATTTTATTCATGGGTCCACGTAAGGGGATGTATTAATGCACTTGTGGTTTCCACATCCATAACTGGATGTTGGTACTAGCAGGGAAGACTTGTGTTATTGTTCAGCATGATGACTGCTTCTCTTTATTCCAGAGGGTCTTGACAGATTAATTCACTCTGTTCTTTTCTTTAAAGACATACCCATCTAATTTTTTTTTGCCTGTTGTTCTGTTCTTTGTCTTCCCTCATTGTTTCCTATTCGTCTTGTACTTGTGTTATTTTTCTTACTGTGAGCTGCTTCCACTTTTTTCTCACTTGAAAGCTGCATGCTTCATGACACAGGCAAAGAAGATCTGCTGATGGCGATAGTATTTATGTTGCTGGTGTTGGTGTGAACAGGAAATAATTATACAGTTTAGTTTCCCAGGTTGTGTTAGAGAAAGCACTCTTGTACAAAGATGTTAGTCTTTTTATTAGCAGCTCACAAAACCATAGAAAAACAGAGGAGGCAAGGTTGGGACAGGACTGCAGTGCGTCCAGAATTTAAAGGTGAATCTATAATCTGTTTTTCCTGTTAGGAAGCTCTCCCTTGGATATAGCAAGGAAATTCAACTGCAGAAGTTCATTTGGGTAGAAGCTCGTAGTTCTCGTTTGTATGCCAACAAGCTAAAAACCCAAGAAGTGCCTGTGGAATAAGATGGAGTAAAAAGCTATTTCTGTGTGTCTTCATGTTGTATCCTTGCATGAAGTGCCTCAAGGTTTGCTCTTATTTTCAGTAGAGTGGCATGGCCTGACGTGCTGCAGAGACCTGCGCAGAGTATCCTTCATGTCCTTGGAAAAATCATGTCTGTAGAGACACTTCAAGATTGCTGGAATTAGTTCTTTAAGTTGGTTAGATTTTTTTTCCATATTACTGTTAAGATATCAGTCTTACAGTCTACTCCTTGAACATGTGATTGACATTGCTGTGTCTTGCAATAGCTGTAATGCATAAGCATTGAGGTGAAAAACTCTCTTTTTGACAACTGCACTCTTTTCTGTCAGGAATTTCTAAGAAAAATGCTTTCTGTATTACCAGTCCAACCTTTTTTCCTCCTTGAAGGCGTCAAACTTCAGAACATGTGCACTGAAATTTCTAATATTTACAGGAGTACTTACAGATGTTTGCATTAAAGCATGAGCCATAATAATTCATGTCATAGTAACAGCTAGACATGTCAAAAGTCAAATCCTGTGATAGGCAAGGCGGAGAACTGCACAGAAGTGCCTAAGAAACCTCAATTCCCTCCCGTGCACTAGACCAGCAGTAACTTGTTTGGCAGCAGCTGCAGGTTAATAGCACCTTTTCACAGATTCCTTTAGCACTCAGTACCACATCAGGCTAAACCAGGTTCTTGCCTTCTCTTTCTGCTGTGTCCTCCTTAGTTCAGTGGACAATATGTGGATGTATGCTGATGGTTTTTGTGTACTGACAGCACATGAAAGTTCTTACTAACTTAGGTCTTCCTCAAATGTGCACTTTGATGGGACTGAGCCTGTCAGTTCAAAAACAGACAAGGAAGTTTGATAGGAAGCAGAAAAATTGGAAGCAAAAATGAATCGGGAGTGTTTTAAATATCTAAAGTCTGATAGGCTTATTTGCAGTAACTGAAATTTTGGTTTATCTTTAAACTGGAATAGGTTAGAGAGAGTGTAGTTTAAGGAGAGGAAGTTTTAGAATTTTAACTGTGGAACTGCTGTGTGATGTCTTAAGCAATTTCTATTAAAATGCTTTCGTATATTCACTTCATACACATCAGTCATCCTTCTGGAAACATACAGGGAGATTAAGGAGTAAGACCAGCAAATTCTAGTCCATAATAGGAACAGTCATAATATCTCAGTTAAAACCTCAACCTATTCCGGTATTTCTTTGACAATATAAATGGAAAGGAAGACAGGCATGTAGACTGGGACTCGTTGCCCCCATGTGTGAAGAAGCTGTGGAGTTGTAACTGTAGCACATGATGTGGAATTGCAGGCTATGCCAGTTACAGTGAGCAGGAGGCTAAAGCTCCTATTGCCCTCTTTTAATGAACTGATGTTCAAATAAATCCGAGAACTGCATGTTCTGGGAGGAAAGCACTGCATTCGGTTCTTCTGGCAATCATGTTTTACCTTTTGCTGTGATCAACTAGGAAAAGAAAAAACCCAAAGTATTGGCTCAGGCTGCAGAGGAATTTGAAAGTAAACATGAGTTGATGCCCCATGATACTTTTAAAGCAGAAGTTCTGCTTTGCATTTTAAGGTAATTGATTGCTAGTTACACTGTAGAGGCTAGCTGTGAGCTTTGGCTTTGCTTTGGCCTGAGATCATGGCATCTATCTTGTTTCAGCCCGGAATATGTAAAACATTGGGCTATTTAAATCTCTAGTCTCTAAGGAACCATCTTTCTCTATCTGACATTAATGAGGTACACCTGCACAGTGTTTGATTATTACACAGATCTCAGTGTCATTACATATATCAGAGCTATCTACATCTAGCAATACACCGTAACTAAGACAATAACAAGGGAACAGCTTGCTCATTAGCAGTGCACAAGTTAGTGTTTTGGCTTTCTTCATAACATCTGTTGTACAGCACTAGGTTTGATCCATGTTGAAATATCTACATACACTTATGAAAAGAATAAAATTAAGTTTCCGGTGTTGTCACTGGGGAGATGGGAAGACAAATCATTTTATGTTCACTTAGGGTGAAAGGTGGTCAAAAGAGGTGCTGTGTCAACCTTCTGTGTTTTGTTTACATTAAAGGCAATCGGGTTTTATGTAGTTAAATAAAAAGTCAATATTGTTTCACTTCATGTGTGTTCATGTGAGAGGCAAGCTGAGAAGGGTGAAAGATAAGTTTAAAAACCACAGACTGAAGGAAGGAATGTTAGACGTAAGGAGACAGCTGATATCTATAAGTTCACCTGCTCTTTGTTAGGGTGAATCTCTATCCTAATGCCTGGATTTAGACTTGTGTATGGGCAGAAATGCTTTTGTATGGAGCAGAGTGATGTTGTTCTAGACCTTAAAGAACCGAAGACAAGCCAAACATTTTCAAATTTGGGATATTGAAATATCCTCAAATATCCTCATTAGCACTGACAAAACTGGGTTAGGGTTATTTAGTAGTGCAAGAAAAGTTCAGGTTTTGTGGATATGTTCTGGCAGCAGTGGTGAAAAGCTGTTGGATGAAAAGCAGTTGGATGGGATCAATGGAAGCGGAAGCAGGCGAGGAAGGTGGAAATGACAAGAGAGCCAGTGAGAATAGGCAAGTTGAGACTGGGAGAGAGTGGGTGAAGAATTTTAATGGCGCAAGAAATCAGTGGTGTTTCAAAGGGTTGTTAAAGGTTGTGCAGGTTTTTTTTTCTCCTGCCTTCCCAAAAATGTGCAGCTTTCTCTTCCCTTTCTGACTATACTCCTTTTTTTTTTTTTGTGAGTTCGACAATCTGTTTTCTTCCCGTAACCCACAGTTCTGTTTTTCCACTGTACTCGTTTCCTCCCTCTCTACAGAGTTTCCTGTACTTGGGAGAATGAATAAAGGGAGAAGAGCTGCAGTTGCTTCTGCTATCTCTGAGACTGAGGAAGATGAGCAGAAAGGGGAGATCAACTGCTCTTACTACTAGGAGAAGCAGCTTCCCACTATAGTAATGATTGTCTCAGAGGAAATAGCTCTTTCCTGTGATGGTATTAAGAGCCTAAAGCCTGGCTTTCTAAGGCTCCAATGCACGTAAAATGGGCAACAGAGCTGTAGACTTGACCTTCAGCAGTGTTACCCAGAACAACTGCCTACTTTACTGATGAGTAATGTTGGATTACAGAAACCGAATCAGGGAGCAGAATATGATATAAGCCACTGTTTTAGAGATTATTACTTGAAAGTACGCTGGAGCACTGCTTATGGTTTTCAATTCTGGAGATGGATACCTGTGCAAGGGACTTCACTGAAAAAAGGCATGTAAACCATCTGTTTTTGCTAAAAAGCATGTAGAATCACAGATCAATTTTGTACTCCTCAACCTTTCAGATTTCATTCAACTTTGACTCCAGCAAAAATACTGTCACAATGGACTCCTAGGACCATTTTTTTTGCAAGGGAAAAAAAATATCTTTCTAATTGGTTTTGATCCAGTTAGAACAAGGACAAACTTTCAAGTGTAAGGGACCACAGAGCAGTGAATCCTAAGTGCCTATTTGCCTTATAAGATTGTTTGTGTTGAATGTACTTATATAAGAATGACTCCACCAAGGAGTTGATTAAATTGCTTCACTGAAGTGTGTTGATGAACTACTAGTGACTTTGGTGCTCTGTAGCAATGGTCTTTGAATTTGGTTTACTTCCATTGCATATGCTTGCAGATGGAGAGATGAGATCACAAACTAGAAACTCGGTTCTCCTTTAATACAGAGCAATGTAAATAAAAGGTAACCTGGCTTCTTTGGTTTTATGATACCATTTATATAGGTAGGATGATTTTTGTTTTTAGAGACTAATGCTAATAACATTTGTGTTACTTTCACTGCTTACTCTTGCTCTTCTAGTTTTCTGGGAACTCTAGATACACATTGTTAAGCTGTGTTTAAACTTCTGTTCAGTTGATTATTTAAAGTCAAAACAAACAATGATGTCACAGCTTCATTCCTCACGTTTCTTGAGACTGATGATGTTGCAGTCAATATGACTTAGTCTTCACAGTTCTTTGCACTATATCACTGGGACAGATTTTTGTAGTGGGGTTTGAAACTTAGTGGAGTTGATCATATGAGTGTCTGTCAGACCAAGTATAACATTTAGAGGGTAGTACCAATTGTGTATCAACCTAGATATCTTTGTGCAGTAGTCTCCATATGTTCTTGATGCTACACTGAAGAGAGTTCATGTTTTGCTGTTTTATTTCTACAGCTTCATCTTACCAAAATGACCCTGCCTGTTTATATATTATGGAAATCAGTAATAGTTGCAAGGTGTTAATTTCTGCTACATATTCAGCTCTAGATGTTTGTTTGAGCAGTTTGCATATATTTTGAAGAATTAGGATATGGAAAATACTGAGGCTTCTGTGGCCTGCAGTCAGCTTCCTTCAAGATGAACTGCTCAGCATAGATGCAGTGTGTATCCTAAATCCAATACTGTGAAGGATTAAATCATTTTTTTGTTTTACTGTTGTTGGGAGGAAAAAAAAATTCTCATTGGCATATAACAGTTCAGAATATCTGCTGGCCCTGTTATTATCTGTAATTTTTTGTGGTTGCTTTTAATCAATATAGCTATGCATTAAATTGACTAACAACCCCAAGACTGATACTGCCTGTGAGGCAAGGATGACTGTTTTATATAATACTGTATATGTTTCTACAGGGAATTAGGAAATACGTTAGTTATGAACAAAACCAGACAATATGTTCAAAGTGGATATCTACATGTCCATGTACATGACTTATCAATGTGTTCCAGTTAGAGAAAAAAGAAATGCCAGGCTGTGTGAACTGTCAGGCAGTTGATGCAGTGCTGGATTGCTTTTCAAGGATAAATTAGGCTGACACTGGAAAGCGGCATATTCTCCTTTCCTTTCTGTATACTTATCCTTGCCTTCTTGCTTTCTTGAAGCATGATTTAAATGGTTGTTTTCACTTGCTACAGTTTATTGTATGTGCCTTTTGCTCCAGTTGTGTGGCTTTTTTTTTTTCCCCAAGGATCAACAGTCTCCATTTCCCTTTTAACACATACTTGAACTGGTGTGAAATCGGGTGTGGGAACTCCATATTTCCCTCTAGAAGGTTCCCATCTACCAGAAAAGTGCCTTCATCAATGTTTCTGACTTGAACGAAACTAATAGCAAACACGGTGAACTGACTCAACATGTTAATAGCTTTCTCTTGACATGAAAAAATATTTTTGCCACTTAAACTAGCTCTGTGGAAGACAGTCCAGGAAGTAATCAGGTAGCTAGGCATAAGCAAATAAGGGAACTCAAGTGTGCTTGCACTCACTTTACATCCAAGTGCCAAGTATTGGCCTCTAGCCTCGTGTCATGACACGAATGTCACTTATTTATATGTTCCTTTCTCTGACTGCCTTTCATTTTATAGTCTTTCTTCCTTCCTTGTCTGTATTGACAAACCACTATGGCATCTGTGCGAGTAGACAGGAGCCCACAAAGGGATGATACGTGGTCCCAGGCTTGCTGCCAAGGGGGATCGCAATTGCAGTTATTTCCACTTGAAGATTTGGGTTTCCTGCCTCCACAGGTAATAACCAGTAGAGTTCCCTGCCATGTGATGCATCCAAAATGCACACAGACACTTGAATTGACAGCAGAGACACTAATAGATGTTCTCTACTTGAGAGTTACTGGTAGCTTCTGCATTTACGTTTTTAGACTGCAGGCTAAGCATAAGTTTGGGTTTGTTTCATATGTTGAAGGCTTTGAAATTAAGTAGTTTTCTTTACTTGTGTAGAATTTTTGTATTGCAGTATTTCACATTAGGTTTAAGAAAAAAATGATATAGTTCTGAAAGGTTGTTTTGCTGTTTGTCCTAAACAAAAGTGTTAACAGAGGTACTAATTTGGTTTGTTTTTGTGTGCTAGAAGCCAGTGAAATGTCTGCCATAAAACCAATATCCCAAGGAGCACTTGAATCCAGCAATAAACCTGTTCCTAATCGGGCAGCAGAGCATGTGGCACAAGGCAAAACTCAAGTGCAGCAACTGTTTGAAACCTTTGCAACACTTGAGAGACTGCTGCTATGTTACAGCCTCTCTTTCCTGATAATGTAATCCACAGAATGCAAATCAGAAAAGTGTAAGCTAGACAGTTGTTACAGCACTTAAGTAAAACCTGATTGTTTTGTTCAAGGGTCTGTGAGAATTTGGCCATTACTTGTGATCCATCAGGCTTTTATGAGGGTTTATGTTGAGTAATCGGCTTGAAAGGAAAAAAATATTTTGGATATTCAGGGATGTCAATGAACATAACTGATGAAGCTACAAACCGTGTGATGGAAGATGTCTACTATATGAAATTATTAGGTGTCTCTCTCAGCAAAATTCTGAGGGTTATTCAGCAATAAGTGCCTAACTGCCTGTTACTGTTCGTGAGGCTATTTTGTAATCCAATTTGTCCCTGGGAACTGGAGAGCCTCCTTTAAGCTTCTCAATAGGCTGACAAACCAGGTAGTGCCTTTCTCGTTTTCAGAACGAGTTCTGGTGTTGTGGGTACACGGTTTTCTCATGTCACTGTATGAGATACAAACATGGTATAAATCTTTATAGCAAAATTTAATAGGAAATTGGTAACTGTGTAAAGATCTGCTCAGCTGTACTTGATCCAGTTGAGTCATTTGGCTTTCAGTAGCCTTCTGAAGAGTGATATAGTGTTTGCTGGTATAGTATACACAGGTTTATCACAGATTAACCAAGTGATTAATTGAATTAATGTTAACTTTTAGTGCAGCTTTTGACATCTATTGTATTTGAGAAGAATTAAAGCATATTCCTGGAGTCAGCCTGTGTAACCCTAAAGATAGTCTTGAATTTCCATTGTGACAGATCTGATAAGAATAGTCTTATTTGTCTTTGATTTCTACTCTTCTGTTTTAAATAGTAACTTTCCCCAGTAATCTGTGCAGCATTCTCTCAGTGTGTTGAAAGTATTGCTAATTGTTTGTAGAGGATTCTGTTTAGAACCAGCAGAATATCAGCAGCATGGCTTTAATCTCCTCTGAACTTTTCCTGTATCTGACCTTCACAAATGTTACCCTTTTTACTTCTCATAGCAATAGTTTTTATTATGCATTCATTGTACTCTTGCAATGTAATAAATATTGTATCACCAGCATTGAAATAAGGCTTATAAGCAGGAGAAATTAATTTCAAAGAGGTGTATAAAAGTTTTTTTAAATGTTTTTGTTCAGGAATGCATAATGTATAATAGAGGCAGATGAAATAGTAAGTTAAACACATTGGGATAATTAACAAAGATAAGTTACAGTATGCTGAGAATGGTGTTAGTAAAAGGTTTTGCCAATTCATTTCCTCACTTAAATTAGCTTTGTTGTCTCAGCTCATTTGTTAAGTTTTGTTTTTTCTGGCATCTGTTAGTTAAGAACATAGACCTCAACAAGAGCAGATTCAGGAAAGTGTCTTACTTGCTACTGACTGCAAAAATTCTTAAGCTATATCTGAGTTTTCAGGGTGGAGTTTTTTGCACTTGTAAGACACGAAAAGAAACTGTCATGGATGCCACTTTCAAGGATTGGGTTTTTTGGCAGTGGGGGAGTAGACTGTTTAAGTATCCCCATCCTTAAAGCTGCATCTAAGATCATCACTGTAGGGTTTACTTTTTCTTTATTACTTGGAAGGGAGATTGGGTAATATATTCCTGTTCAGCTTATAATAATTCCATTCATCTTCTTTTGACACAATATATGATAGATAGTGCCCTGCCTTTATGCTTGTACTCTCTTTTATTATGAGAGTTTTTTGAATTCCCCAAGTGCTTTTAAAAATAGATTGTATAAACATATTATTCCAGTAAAACTGAGGTAACCCTCTTTTTTTCCCTGTCCAGCAGAGTGCTATTTGATGTCAACTGAAATGCTTATAGATATACCAGTTGGTTTGCTCCTGTGGGCACTATAAATGTGATAGTATTTTGAGCTACGCAATACCATAAGGAGTAACTATTCGTATTTCCCCCTCAAATGTTGCTTAAAGAGTTGTTGTTCTATTTGGTTTATAAAAACAGAAGCAAAGCCAAAACCTCAGCAAGTAAAGGCAATCTGCTTATTTGTATGTGAAGTATCGTTCATGCTTAACGCGTTCCAGTGCACAAGTCTAAGTTTGATACTTCAGCAGAGAGAAAGTTTCTTCTTAGACTGAAAATAATGGCGTGATGAATTTCAAGGTCCTTGGGAATGTTTTTTTTTGTTCCACTTCTGGAGGATGGTTATTTTAAGGAGTTAAGGGAAGTTGTGCTTGTCTAGAAATAGGATACAACCTTAATTTCATTAGTCCAAATTCTGCAAGTTATACTGCTGTAGCGAAGAAAAAATGAACTCTTCCACTGTGATCTCTGTCTAAGCTCCTGTAACATGTCTGTCATATTTGCCTATTCTGGAATTAAGCTTTATGCTATTTTAGCTCTTTTTAGAAGTTGCTCTTGCTGGCTATAGCAAATTTTGCACCAGAAAATCAGTTTAAAAAGGAAAGAGACTTCCAGTACAGCTTGGCCTAAAAATAGCATGTATTTTCAAGAAGTTGTTGCAATGATACTGTAACACTATATTTTTATTTGGCACACTCCCCTACTTAATCTTCCTGTCTCGGCATAGTTTTTAGTGCCTTTTGCTCTGTGTAGCTTGTCTTGCTTTCACATCAGCCAACATGTGAAATTTCTGTTGCTGTTTAATAAATATTTAGGTTGTTTTGGATCACAAAGAGATAAGGAGTTCAGAATTGATGGTTCCACCTGTTAGTGAAAACATAAACTTGACAATGAACCTAAAAATCAATGTAAGAGTAACTGGAGGGTGGCAGAAAAGAACTGACAACTTCTACTTTTTGTCTATGATTTTCAGATTGCAGATTTATTTTAAATGTATGATTTAGGCATGCTTCAAGAGGGTCACAGTGTCTTAGTAAAGAGTCCTTATTTTATTGTGATAACATGCATTCCATGGTAATTCCCTCCTCTTTGGTGATTATTATTAGCAACAGGTAGGAAGATGAAGTGTTTGAAGCAGTTGCTTTCCTCCATCAGTACTTGGAGATATTTGAAAGCTAATTCTATGGAGACTATGCTGAAGACTGACCAGCAAACTTGGACTAAGGCCATCATCCTTCTCTGGAGTCCGAGCTCCAAGTCCTAGGCTCAAGCTGAGAATGTGATCTGATGTCAACATTGAAGAAATTGAACTTTTTCTTTCCCTAACAAGTTTCTATCTTATCCATTAGGCCTCAGTACATAAAGCACTCTTAGACCTCATATGTGACTTCTAACTTTGATGTCATGCAGACAAATCTTCTAGCTCTGGGCATCAACCTGTGAGGAGGATGTTCGGGACAGCGGTCTTGGGGAAGCCTGAACAATTCTTTTGGCAGTATGACTGATGGAGGGCACACAGTGTCTGAGAGCAATGCCTGGTTCATGCTCTGTTACATTTCAGAATCAAATGGTTCAGATTAAAACACATATAGCCTAGATATCCTGTTAGTCTTCATACTGGAATGGAGCTGGGAAGAAACATTCATGCTGACAACTTGATGCGGTGTATTTCTGTTGACGAGCAAGTAAAGGATTTGGACTTTGTAAGAGAACTCTTACTAATTTGAACCCAACAACACTAGGTCAGAAGGTGTTTTGTCTTAATGTGGTTGGCTCAAGTTGGATCCAGGTGGCAGTGCCAGTATTTCCAGAATGCACATGGCTGAAGTGAAAGCAGAAGCAAAGGTATGTACCTCCTTTTTGTGTGTAAACAGGTTAAGTTCTGAAATATGAGCCCATGTCTTCTAATAACCAAAATTGCTTTGATATGATTTTTTTTCTTTACTATCAAGCTGTCAGCCTGCAAGGGTTTTCCTAGACTGATTAAAACTGGATTTATAACTTAAGCCTGAAAGACAAGCCATGCTTAACGATTGTCCAATTTACTATTTTTGCTTTTTCAAAGCAGAAAGGCATAGCAAAACATCATTCTGCAGTATCTATGGTGTGAAACTATTTAAAAAATGGCATTTCTATGGCTTTGGATGAGTAGTTTGACCATGAAGAACTTGAAAAGAGTAAATCTTTCTCTTGCCCCTCTCAATTTGTCAGGCAGCTGAGAAGTCTCCTTTTGAAACTGGAACAGGATGCCCAGGGAGGTTGTGGAGTCTCCTTCTCAGGAGACTTTCGAAACCTGCCTGGACATGTTCCTGTGTGACCTACTCCAGGTGATCCTGCTCTGGTGGTGAGGCTGGACTAGATGATCTTGTGAGGTCTCTTCGCCCCTGATGTTCTGTGATTCTGTGAATTTCAGAATGATGTAGATCAAGTCCCTAGTTCCTATACCACCTGATTCTGGTCTCCCAACTCAGCTGAAGTGCAAGTCATAAACTGATGTTACCTTAGGTGCTTGCCTAGCAGAATGGCTTTTGAAGTTAGAGCTGACGTGAAGCTGTTGTACTTACATAGGAGGTGTAATTCCTGCTCTCCTCACAATGTATAGGTGTGCACTCTTCTCCTTCACTGCATTCAAAAGAGCTGGGATTCTCTAAAGGTCTTGTTCCATGATTCTTTGTCTGGAAAAGTAACAGATGCAATTTCTTGTGCTACACAGCCACAACAGGATGTTCAGCTCTAAAAATTTAAGCTGAATGTCCCTGCTACCCTGAAATACATCTAGTTTAAAAATTCAATGAACTAATAAACTGCTGCAAGATCCTAAAGACCAAGTCATGTTCAAGCAATGTTTGTAACATTTTTCCATTTGTTCAGCAATTGTGAACCTCAAATGAGAAGAAACCTTAGTATCCTTGGGATGTAAAAACCAGGGTTTGTGGTTTGTACCTGAGCTTTTGCCTGCAGTAGGTCAAGACTAGTGAGGTTGTTTTGCACAATAACTTCAACTTCATAATTAGGTACAGAACTACTGCAATAAAATGAGCCTTTCCACTACTGTTTTCTGATGCTGCCATGTGCTAACCGATTCCCATCTGCCTAGTACGGCAGCTCAGGATCCTGGCTGCAGTTTTTAAGCCTTGAGCCTCCCAGGATCTTTTCACAACACGAGGCTCCCTCCAGGCAGCAGTTGGGCTTTTCTTTGCTTTTGGAATTCAGTTACCCTAAAATTTGCTCAGATTCATTATCAGGTTTATAGCAGACTTGTAAGCATTTTTCCAGCTGGTTTTAGTGAGGCATAGGTAGGTCAGATAACTTGATGCAAAGTCATATGGAAAAGCTTACTGATGGTTCAGGAGGGTTGAGAAATACTCCATGTAATAAGATAGTCCGTCAAGTGTGTTTTCCTTTTTTAGTAAATACTGATTTAAGCAAAAAAAAACCCCAAGTACTGGAGTGCTGTTCTAGAATTTGTTAGGGACTTATTTTACTAATACCTAACACAGTTCAGAAGTGCACACTGCTCGTCTTGCTCTAAGTTGTTGAATCTATCTTGAGAACATCTTAGCCATTTTAATGTAGTTAATCTAGTCCGGTATTTTAGGGATGCTCACCTTTGAGAACGAAAGCAAGTGTGTTGTCAGAAAATGAGCCTCTGACTGCAAAATTACATTGATATTTACTTAGGGAATTATTTTCTTTTATTGCCTGCTAAAGGAGATTTGAAAACCCACTTGTCCAAGTATGTCTTCTAGCTGAATTAATCTCATCATTGCTATTTTTTTACTGAGAAAAAATTAACCTGGAGAGTACTTCAGATAAATATCATTTTCATGCAGTTCAATCATGAAACAGCAATGATTTAACTGGAACTACTGAAAAATATTTGTAAACCTTAAATACACCGAGTGTGAAATTACTTGGTTTTTTTACTGAGAGTTTTTTGCCATGGCTTCAGACTTCAAGGGTGGACATATCTTCTCTCATCCTGTCACATGCCACACGTTTTTTCAGTGTGAAAGTTGTAGGTATTCTCACCTTCATTTTACACCTTGTTTTGTAAGGATAGTGTATAGTGAAAACCCCTTGCTATTTTTTCTAATGATTCAGCGGATTTGAAGAACATATCCCCTCCTAGGTAGTTGGTAATGTTTTTACAGTGAAGTTGAACTGAAAGGAAAATAATTCCTTTAAATCATCTGTGTGGTTTGGTTCTTTTGTTTGGTGTTGTTTGGGTTTTAATCCAGCTATGGATATTGAGGACTGGTTTAGCTCAGGGGGTTGAGCATGGTGCTTGAAACACCAAAGGTCGCGGGTTTGATTCCCGTTCAGTTCTGACATGTTGCCTGACTTAGTCGAGAGGTGGCGTCCCTGCCCACAACAGGGAGGTTGGATTAAAATGATCTCTAAGGTCCCTTCCAGCCCAGACCATTCTATGATATCTATGATATCTCTTTCTCATGGTAAAGATGACAATGTGAACTTCTGTTGTCTCATATGCCATTTAAGTGGAAGCTCCTTTTGAAAAATCAAGCCTATGTGATCTGTGATGTTTTCCTCATGGATTGTCTCAAGCTGGTTCTCGCCCTCAGTCTCAGTCATATCAGAGCTGGCAAAATAGAAAGAATTTTCAGCTGACAAAGGGGAATGAGTTGCTGGACTTGTGCATAAGATTTGGCTTTCCTGCTGCCTAGGAGAAAATTTGGTTAAGTTCAATGTATCTGTCAGGATACACTTAGCAGAATCTGTTACATACTGTCTCAGTATTTCTTTCCAGTGCTTGCCTAATCAGCAACAGTGTGCTGAACTTTGTACCATCAGACCAAGTCTTGCCTTCCTTGAGGCAACATAAGTAAGAGTTATGGAAGGCAGTATCTTAGACTATGTTGAGCTAGCAATCTGGAAAGTATATTTGAAATTAGCCAGCACTGATGTACTGTAACTCTGCCTGCACCTCACCACTTAAAATTCCAAGATCACAGGATCTGCTCTATTAAAGAAAAAAAAAATAGTCAAGATGTTCATGTTGCTAGTGTGAATAGCTCCAGCTTCAGCAGCAGAAAGCAGATTGTATTAAGCAAGAAATAATTCTCTTTTTTTGGTGTATGGAACCACTTTCCATAGAGGAATGACAATTTTTTGTTGTGGGTTTTTTTTTTCATTTGGTTGAGTAGTACTTTTTTTTTTTGCTTCAGTTGACCTTGGCAAATGTGGCTGGGTGAATTGGCAAAGTTGTGCTAATCAATCATCATTAAGATGATTTTCAGCTATGGAACAGGAAACTTTAGATAATTGTGATGCTGATTATCATCAATAACAACCAAGAATGTAAAAACCAGCACAGGCTTTTAGACAGAAAATAGAATGGTTGCCTTTGTCACATGTTGCAATTTGGAATTTATGCTAAGAAAATATTTTTACCTTTTTTTTTTTTTCAGAAACTGTGTTAATTGTTAGAGCTGTCTTAATGCCAGAGGCAATCAAACTAACCCTCTAGTGGGTGTGGCCTGATGTTTTCCGTGGCTTAAAACAAAGCAGTGAAAGACATTCCCTTTTGCTAATTTTCCAGTGTTTCTGGGAAATCAGACCATGAAGTTTGCCTCAAGAAATTGGTTCGATGTGGCTAAGAACATTGTTTATGTGTTCTTAATTAAGGAATCCTTAATAAGTGGCTTCATTTGCACACAGATTGCCCAGAGAGGGTATTTGTACTCTCTTCTGGAAACTTTGGCAGTAGGTAATGTATTAAAATCATTGGTTTGTAATTCAAGGGTAAAACTCTATTGGAACCGAAAGATCTGACATTCAGGAAATGTGTATGCCTGACTCTAATTCTGCTTTGTTATAAAGTACGTTTCTGAGACTCACTGAGAATGAGTGCCAGTGTTAGTTTTCTTCTTTTTGGACATGTAAGAAAAAACTCACTTGAGCATTTATTGGAGCTTTGACATAAAATGTTTGAGATCCCTAGCAAAGAGATCTGAATTATTCTCAGTATTTCTGCTGCACTGTTCTTGGTAGCTGACATTAGCTGAGCTGTTTTTGTGTTGGTGGTGCCTGTTTTTCTTTGAATCAGTTCTGCAAGTTTTGATATTGTCTTGCACCTTAAGAGTGTCTGTCAGTTGTGACCTAGCAGCAGAGTGTCTGTAGTTCAGCTTTTAGTTCAGCTTTTATCTTTTATCAGGATATTTTACTATTTGGCCTGCAATGGCATCAGTTACAAAGCAGCCATTGGTCCAGCCATGGCTGGCAGTCATGATGTGGCTGGCAGCTTTCAGTAGAGCAAGGCATTAAAATAGCCATCTGCTTTTGATTGCTTGCAGGATGTTCTTCATCTGAACTGGGACTAGTCTCTTTCTTGCTTTGAATTGTGCATTTACTGCTGCAGGGGAAACTGCCATCCCTGAGTGAAAATGGGAGTCAGCCCGTGAAGAACCAAGAAACAGATGAGGGATGGACAAATTGGAGAGCTAAACCCACTCCTCCTTGCAACACAGGGTGAAAGTCACTTGGAAGTTTACTCAGGCCAAGTCATGTTAGTTTCAGCAGAGAACTGCTGTCCCATTTACCCATGTTGCTGCAGGAGCTGCAACACAGATGACAGTGATATGGACCCAGTATCAGTGACTGAATGTCTCTGCAACACAGCCTGATACCTAGCCCCTAGCAGATAAGCCCATATGTCAGGCTTTGGGAGCTCCTGCAAGTCCCCTTTTTCAACTACAGCAGGATTCACTTTTGTTCCATGTAGAGGGTTAATTCCCATTCTGCCCTTCTGTGTCGTGCCAGTGGTGGTGAGGTTATCTCAGCAGCTGAGCCCCTGACAGGTTTTTCTAAGCTGTGGTTGGCATTTCAGCTTTTTCTAATGTCTGGAACTGGTGGAGATAAAGCATGCACTTCATTTTCTGGACTTGATTTTACATGGGTGACTTGTGGCAGTCTGGATCTACATAATTAATTGTCTAGCTCTTGGATATGTGTAAGAGAACATTGGAGAATGTTAGCTTAATAGCTGTGAGATTTCTATGTAGAATAGTCAGCAAATCTGTCGCGGGTTAGGGCTGGGCTGGCCAGTAACACAGACAGAAGAAAAAACACCAAAGCCTCCAGTTATGATCACTAGAGGACACTCTTGCTCTTTGATTGCTGTTTTTTCTGCTTTTACTGATAGGGACCGGGAAAATGATAATAAAAACCTTGGGAGGGGAAATACTGATTTATGTTTTCTCTTGCTTAGCAGTAGTATTATTGCCGTCTTGGTATTAACTATGCACAAACATCGTGCCACTGTTTTTGGAATGTATTTTAAAACTTTGTAATGGGAAGATGCATCTTTTCTGAGAGCTTTTGGATAAGATTTGAAAACAAAAGACTCTTCCATAGCTGATAGTTTTCTTGACATGAAGTCTGATAATCCTACCATGTAAAATAAACATAAAACCAGTTTTGAGGCGTAGGGGTTTTCTTGTTTGGTGTTATTTTGTGGGTGTTTTTTTCTGTGTTGGAAGACATCTGCCAGTAAGCTCTCATTCAAAAAAGCAGCCCATGGGAGTTGACAGCGAACGGTGTTTAGGATTAGCCTCTGTTTGGCAATCTTCATGTTTTTATGAAAGTAATGTATTAATTGAGAGGTCGGAAAGGAATCCATGAAATGTTCATCCTTGTGGTTTTGTTCTTGCAGCTCTCAATAGGGATGATTTTTGTCTATGCTAGTTATGTGCTGAACAGTTAGTTTCTTCTAATGGAAAGGTTACTGTAGTAGTGAGGCTTTTATAGTCTTAATTTGTCAGCCGGATTTTCATCTGCTCTGAGACCTGGTATGGACCTTTCTGGAGAGATTCCGGTAACAGTGCTTTCCATCTGTGATTTAAACGTTAACTTATTCCCCAATAATATTTATTTCTTCTGCTGTTTTTCTATTTCAGTACTGCAGTGTCATTTAAGTGAAGGCAGCTGATTTTTTGGGGTGGGCTAAATGATCAAGACATCTCCCCAATTCATGTGCTTTTGACCATTGTAACTTAAGAAGTGATTGTAGTAAAATAGCCACAATCTCATAGCCAGAAGGCACATAGCTGAAGAGTACGACACACTTTATTTACCTGTTCCTCCCTTTAAGATGAGTGTTGCCTACACGACAAAGATGGACTTGGTAACAAGTCCCAAATTGTTGCATACAGGCTTAGCTCCCCTTAGTGAGGCTCTGACAGGCAGAATATGCTCAAGCAGCTTCTGACAGCCCCAGATCCCATCTTTTGCAGATTATAGGCTCTCTTCCTGGCCACGCACCAAGAAATCCTGCTCTACGAGACTGATTCCTATTACTAGCACAGGGGGGCAGAGCCCAGTGCACTTCATTAACTCATCCTTGGCCAGAGCATGGTTTGCATATTCCAACACCTTGCTTTATTTTCTTTCTAAGCTTGTGATTAGGAGTACGTTCATCTCTGTCTTCATATTTACCCAATGGGTGCAACCAGATTACAGGAAGCTTTCTGTAACATCTTTTGAAAGCACAGAGAATGACAGTAACGCTTGTTTAACAACTGGTTAAAATACATTGTCAGTGCCTTAAGTTCACAAAACACTAAGTAGTAACGGTGGGGTTGGGGGGAAGGAGTGTTTTCTGCAGAGGGCTGGCAGTTGCAAGTTATTCTCTCTGCATAAATATGGCAACGTTTGTAAGCTACTCCAGATCACTTACTGGAATGTTAAGTCAGCAAAATTCAGTGTTTGGAAAATAATTGTGCAGTGGGACCCCCTATAGAGAAAGTATTTTTTTTTTGCCTCAAAAAGACAGTATGTTCAACAGTTTAGCTGCTTTAGTGGGGCTCCTGAAGGCATGAATTGTGGTTTATTTCCTTACTTTGTGTTCCTTCCTCATAGCAGAGCTGGTGTCCTGAGCTGCTGCTCTTTATTATCTCAGCTGACCCATTCACAGTGAGGAGGGTGGATGTTTTACAGGGATTATTCACTGTTATTACAATTTGGGAGGGAACATAACTTCTTAGATTTGGTCTTCTCCCCAGTATTTGCTGGTAGCCAGGATTTATGGCTGAGACTTGGATTCAAAAGTGACCTGCAAGTTCAACATCAGAGCCAACCTAATAGTTGGTATCTGAACTGTCATCCAAAGCACTGAGCGAGACACTAGACTCTAAAACAGCCCCTGTTCTAAGCGTAGTGCTGCCTAGAACTAGCATGGGGAAAGCTAAAACTGGGGGAAACTATCAATTTGAACCATAATGTGATTAAGTCTGGGCTTCACAAAGGCTTCTCCACTGACTTGGGACCTTTATGCAAGACTCCTGTCTTTGGGGATGACATTTGGACCATTTCTGTTTTGTGGCTGAAACACTTGGCCAGGATTGGTGGAAACAGGTTCAGTTTCTTTGACTTCATCTGAGTATTCCAACTTCTCACCCAGCTGCCTCAGTTCTTTTCCCTGTCCTGGTGCTGTTGCTGTCTTTTATCCAAGGACTCTTTCGTGCAAATTACAGAAGACCATCTGGTGACACATGTAGTCTCTTCTTGAGCTCTGCTAATTGTGCCAGATGCCTTCTACAGATCCTCCAAACCACAGTGGTTTTACTTCTCACAATTCTGATGATACATAAAGATAGCAGAAAGCAGTATACTGTGGTCAATTGCTTTTTGGAGTCATTTCATGGAATACAGAATACTTAAAGATACAAAATCTAGTAAAAACATGTCTGACAAATGAGAACACAGGAAATCTGAGGTCATTTCCCTTTGGGATACTGAAAATGTTATGGGCTAGGCAGCTGCAGTGTCCCCCAAGAGGCTACAGCGGCGTTTGTGTGGAACCACTTGGTGCACTCTTAATTATTTTGTCTTTAATTCTTTTGTCTTTTTTTGGTGTTGACCACTGTTGTTTTTTCTCAAACACTAGGTGAAATAAACCTGTAAAGTATTCTTGGAGGAGTAATGACCTGTATAATATTTGGAAGGCTGGATGTGAAACAAATTCCAATTGATACGTTTTTGACTCTCACATGAGGACTTGGATGTTCTGGTAACTAGGTCACTTTGGCATCAAACTTCTGAAACTGTGACAGTTTTTGTGGCTTCTCTGTTCAGTCTCACACTCAACAACTTATATCCTGCATATGCATGCCAAACATCTGTGCCTATTACTTTGTGTTATTTTGAATATCTCCCAGTTCTTGGACACTAGCGTGGCCGCAGGCAACCTGGTGAGATCAATTAGTGTTCTAGCTGTTGGATAAGGATACTTTACAAAACAACAGACTTGACCACTACTAGTTCAGGTTCATCAATTTTAAGTATAGTGTTCTTTCAACTATTAAGAAGTGTAATCAACCTTATGGTCATAGATGAATTACTGCAATAAGCAGCAAATACTGGCTGCTGCTTTGAGCCTACTGAAAACTGTGTTAATATTCACTTCTTCAGTTAATGATGTAGAAGACACAGCATAACCTGGGATGAAGGTCACAAAGCAGCTGTACTCAATCTGTGTATTTAGAGGGTTGTATGAGATGAAAATGTTTAAAAGAGACTTTCAAAAGCATCTTTTCCGTGCTTCCTGAAGCTCCATGCCTTCTTTCATCACAGGAAGAAAGGAATGTGATCTTAGTCATCTGTAGTCAGAACACCATTTTACTGACAATCCTGGGAGATAAATGTGGCTCAGGACCTCTTATAAAAGGGGTTGAAACCTTGTGTTATTCTTAGGAAGAGAAGCAGTGTCAAGGACCATCAGTGAAATGTGTAGATACCTTTGTAAGACTTCCAAATTGCAACAAAATTGTTATACCCTGAATAATGGTAGATTCAGTCTTTGCCAAAAAGCAGCTGGGCAAATCTGTTACTTCCCATATGGAAAGCAACTGTTCAAGTAAGTTATATAATTATACATTATAACTTTGCTTCTGTCCAAAACCTAGGGCTGCTGCATATGTAAGCCAAGATTTTTTTTCTTCCCTTGCTATAACTGATTTTTTTTCTTGTTGTTATTGTATTAAAGCCGTAAGGGAGTAAACAATTCCATTCTTGTCTCTTTCCACCCTCGCCATTCCCATGGCTGATGATTTACCACTTGCTCTTCTGGAACATGAGTTGGCAGTTTTGGCTTTGCTGCCGTATGTTGGTTTCCTGAATGTGGGACTAATGAAACAATAGGGATTTTCTGCTGTGTAATAAGCCATGGTTTCCCTACCCGTTACTTCCAAATGTGCATTATGAAGTTGATACCGTAACTTAAAGGAGTCAACATAAATGAAAAAAAGCAACTTGGAAAAGAAACAGATCTTTTCCTCACTTCGAATAAAAAGCTCTAACGGGGTTTGGCACTGAGTGCTTGTCTTTGGAGCCCTTGACCAATATTTGCCTTACCCAACATCAGTACACCTTATGAACTGGTACCTCAAAAACTGGGAGGAAAAAACCTGTATTTAGAACAATAGCTTAATCAATGTGGAGCTATACTAGACACAGTAACTATAGCAGGTAGCGAGTCCTGTGGGACTTGTTAATTCTCTTGCAGAGAGATCTGCACCCCTTCTTAGGTGGTGATGGCTGAGACACCAAAGGACATCTGAATTTGATGTCAACAGATGACTTACTTTTTACCATAATAGTTTTGTGTAAACTTAGATCTGGCTTAGTTTTCATTTGGGTAAAACCTAAGCCAGTACAACTTGTGCATGTTTAAGGGGGATTATAGATAAATGTGATTTATCTGGTTAATCATGCTGTAGCCCAAAAACTTGTGTTGGCATGAGGGATGGAGCAGTGCAGGAGAGAACGAGGTAAAATTGATGATGGCTTAAAATGCTCATACAAGTATAGATGAACTTGGATAATTCCATGTTGAAGTTTCCTGAACCTCAGAGATCGATGGTAGGCAGTTTTGCATCCTACCTAAAAGCTGTCTTTGGCATAGAACTATAGCCCAAGCTTAGCAGTATTTTAAAGGAGGTGAAGAAATGTACTATATTATGTGAAAATTCACCATTATGCAAGTGCACCAAGGCAGAAAGCTTACAGATCAATCATGCATCAGCATAGGATAATTATCTATATTCAACAGAAAAAAAAATCAATGGTTCAGCTTACAAAGTTTTAGGCAGTGTGTTTTCTAAAACAGATCAAGTGTACAGTTGAATATCATTTTTGTATTAATCTTGCAGTTCAAGGTATTGTGAAACTGAATATGGGAAGCATGTTTCTCTTTTGCCAGTGGGCTGTTTGAAGGGCACCATTTGCAGCATTTCTGTACAGCTCTTCAGGAAGTTTGAAATGCCCACAGCATTCTTGCCTATGTTGGCTCCTGGATATATGTTGGTAGAATATGCAGCGCCTGGAGGATCCATCAATAGTCAGGGCCTGGTATATGAAAGAAACATGTAGCTTTCACTTTGTGTGGAAGATGGAAGCACAATACCTTTCCGGTTTGTGCTTAAATGTACTTCTTTGCTACCATGGAGTATAGGGAAATGACCCTGTGGAGTCGTTCCATTTCACAAGTATCTTGCTACTCTATAGTCCTTCAGACTTAATGTGTTTCTTTGTGATATATTTCCATGAGAAATTAAAGACATTGGGTGCAGAGTTGAGAGCCAACAAGCTGAGCCAAGTAGTTCAAGACACTAGTGGTACTGTGCTAATACAAGGAAAGGGTTTTGCTGTAGGAGACTTTGAAATGGATATTTTATCACTGGTAACAGCATTAACTCTTGAAGATAACCCATATAATACATTTGTAACACGCTAACAAGGGAAAACCTGAAACTTTAAAAAAGGTAAGTACGACTGCTGTTTTTATGTGAATGAGTGAGATTGCACTGCCACAACAGGCAAGGTGAGCATTGGGCTGTGTCATAGATGTGTGAGTGACTTGGTACTATATCAACATAGTATGAAGTGTTAATGTAGCAATTGTTTTCAGCTAGAGGTAGACAATTATTTTCCTCTGACAGAGACCTCACTGGATGCTCTGAGTAGCTGTGAACAACCGCAAATACAAAGCTTCTGCTTAGAAATTTTGGTGCCTGAGTTTGTCCCAAGGCTCATGACAGGACTTTTACCAAAGTGCATAGCCTGTTCATTATGTAAGTGTGGTGATTTCCTCTGCTCTTCTTCTGCTTGGCTTTGACCTACCTTGGACTCAACTACAAGGCAGTACATGGCTGAAGGTCAAGTTCTAGCTCCAGAATAGGATGCGAGAGGGACGTGTGTCCACTTTTCCTTATCTTTTCTATAGCTTTCCAGGGTAGGAGGGAAGGTACACTGAGCCTTGAGCTCCTCTCTAGGTGGCCAGGGAGACCTGGGATGTGGGGAACACTGCCTGTAGGCAGGCTTATGCCGGTGCTGTGCCTCTCCCAGCCTGCCTCAGTGCTACCAGGTCCACAGCCGTAGAAAATGCCTTTAAGCACTGTCTGATATCATTTGTCTGTCCTGATCCTTCACCCAGCAAAATCCAAATGGGTAGGGCTGAGGAGAAATTAAGGAAGGCTTTATGGCTGATTTATTTACCTTCAGAAATAGAGAAACGAATGTGTTAAGAATTTTCATGAAAACTCCTGTCTTCTCCAATAAGCTTTCGGTTTTGACCGTGTTACTGAGTTCTTGCGAGGCACAATTTCCTTCAATTTAAACCACTGTTTTTCATGGGAAATTTAATTAAAAAACATGTATGTCTTACTAAATGGAAGCCTGTATTACAAAAACAGTGGAGGTTTTCTGAAACCGGTGCCTGTCTGGTTCTGGCATTACTGATGGAATTGCTTTTAAAAGAGTTCTCGTGAGAGCAAAACAGAATCAGGACCTAGAAACTTAACTTGTTTTACAACCCCATTATTATTTTCTAGTTTGCATCTAAATTTAAGCAACAATGTTCTCTTCCTAATTATATGGTTAAGCTGCCAGTGCTTTAAAACCACCTATTAAGATGTATTTATGCTGTACGTCCTCTTGTAGTTTTTCTCAGTAGAACTGATGATGATCTCTATGAAGAAACTGCAGAGGCCATCACTTATTTTAGGATAAGATGCCGATGAGGCGACAGGGATGCTCAGCTGTGGGCAGCGGAGGGGGAATATCTTCAGCTGGTGTTGCTGTAGTTAGTGGAACTGCAACCTTGTTGGTCTCTTTCTGGCCCAGCTAAGTCTGCCTGTGGTGCCTCATTTTCAAACTTGGGGAGCCTCTCTTGGGAAGTGAAGTGGTTGAACAAAACTCAGGTTGTCTGAGCAGATGCCGTCGGCTGCAGTATAGGTACTGAAAACAAGACAGCTTGTGTCCAGGGAAATTTTCTACCTCAATGTCATCTGCTTCGTGTCCTCTTTACCATGTCTATTTTCCCCCTTAAAAAAAAAAGCTTCTACACTGTTAACAGTGTAATTATACTTGATGTTAACTGATTTAAGTGACCCTACTTTATCATATATTTTACTTCCCAGTTATTGGTGTGTCTGGAATGAAGTAGACTTCTCAGCTGGAATTCCAGTATTAATAGGAAAATGATGCTTCAGACTTGTAGCAATCTTTGAGAATTATTTATCTTTAAGTATATTTCAAGGATTTTTTTTCTCACTTTGTCATGCTACTATGAACTTATGCCTTGCATTGCATATTAATGACAGAGTATTTCCTGAGACTTGATATTACTCCTAACATACACCTTCTTTTTCAGCGTCCCTCTAAAATTACCCATGTACATAAAATAGATTGGACTTACCTAATTAGCTTACCTAATAAAAATACAGAAAGCTACCCCATAGTTCCCTGACAGCAGGGTCGTGTTTGCTCTAATATGGCAGGTTTGATCTGTGATTTCTGTGTTACTGTAGGCATTGCAGAGGTGCCAGTGTTACATACTGAAAGTATACAGTATTGGAATTAAATATTTCAGTCTGGCAAGAATGTGAACTTAGAGATTATGCCTGCAAAATGAGTCATTTTCTTCAGCTTAAGGGCAAATGTAACCTAGTGGATATTTCCCACTTTGACTTCAGTGCTCAGACATTATCTTATCAGTATTATGGGGGCTTGGAACTTCACTTATGGAGGAAGGAGATTCAAGTGACCTCTATATATTTGTATTTATATTTTCTCCCCCCAAAAAAGGCTGTTTGTTAGTTTTAGAAGTAAAAGCTTTGTTTTTTAAAGAAAATTCCATGGTGTTGAAATATAACATATAAAACTAGTTGATTTCATACGTGTTTAATAGTTCTGGGGATCAGTTATAAAATTGTTTTTTCCAGTAGCCAAGATCAAGAGTTTGTTTTCAAGCCTTTGAATTATGCTCTGAGCATTAATCTCGTCTTTAAAAATGTCTTTTTAATCATTCCAACTACAACTTTATTTTATTCGCTTAAGCAAGTGGAATATTGATGTGACTCCTACCAGTACTGATATTTTTCTTTAATGCAGGTTTTGACATTTTTAAGCAAGGCCACTGTTTAGTAAATTAGGGTTTTGATTATGTGGTTTAATAAAATATCAAGTTTTCTTAATTTTTCAACTTGCTGTTGAATAAGAGAGGTGCTAGTGGAAGAAGAGGCTGCATGAGCGCAGTTATGCTAGTCTGGATGGGAGCACTGATCAAACTTTTTTCTGCCCTCATGGCATGTTTAGTGGCTCTTGTTCCTGAAGGAACCTCTCATCCCTCAGCTCCTGTGGGAAGTGCTCATTCCTGCAACTCCAATGAGTGAAACCTAATTACATGTTCTCATACTTATAATGCCCAGAGTTGTTGATATGCTGTTGTCACAAGGAAGCTTATGAATTCCCTCAACTGATGGGTTTAACGTGGACAGTTTTGTCCCATTCTTTTATAAACTGCTAGATCTTTCAACAAGTACTTTACAAGTGTCCTGAACGTTACTTCCTCTCTTCTGCCCAAAGTTGCCTGAAAACTTTTTTTTAACGGAGCACCCACTAATGCCCAGTACTGCATCTTCCTGACAGACTTGTCTGTACAAGCTACTGGTGCACATTCCTTGAGATTTTTGTCAAATTTGAAATTAGATACATTAATTGTCCTTCATCTTTTTGTTGGTTATCTGAACCTGTTATGATAAATCATTTTCCTGTTGAAAACCTCAGGATATAATGGGATATGACTGCAGTTCTGTTGTCTGGAAGTTAGTTGAAGCCAAGCAGAAATGACAAGATAGTACTTTATGGAGAATCAATAGTATATGCAATCTATGCAGTAGTGAAACCAAAACGGAGCAAGGGAGCTAGGGAGCAAGGAAATAGATAGCCTTGAAGAAGGGACCCTACAGAAAGAGGCGCTCAAGGAGCGGAGTGCGATAATTCACCATTTCCATGTCCATCTGTATCATAAACATGTGTTTAAGTTACTATTTTTCTGTTTCCTTAACATCATGCATCCTCTCCAACTATTGCTTCATACGGTTCTTGTTACTAGCAGGACAGAAATCGTGTAACTACTGTACAACCTTCACATTGTTAAAAATCTGTTGGGCTCAACATAAATGCATCCTGAGGGTCCCAGACTATACCGTGTGATGACAGATGTGATCTGTCTGGGGAATCTGAACTATGGAAAGAAAATAGGGACACTAAAACTTAAAAATATGAGCAGCTTTTCCAAATTATATTTTGGTTTGGTTTTTTTTCATGTGACAGTTGGTTCTTCAAGGTGTAAATTATTTTTTGACATCCTACTCTGTTGGTCTGTGTGCAGAAATACAGGAAGTGTGTTCAGCTCATTTCTTTTTTTCCCCTTCCCTTTTGTCCTATTGCAGCTGTAAAGCTGAAACTGATTATTATGCAATTTATCCCTCATTAAACACTTGAAAAATGATTTTCTTTGTCTCAAAACAATTATATTGGCAAAGTAGCAGCAATAATTTTGTGTGTTAATTTAAATGCTTGCTGTAGTTCCAGTGTTTTTTCTTACCAAGCTTATAAAGGTCTCAAGTTAGTTTAAAAAACACAGCAGGTTTGGATGTAAACCCTCAGTTCCAGAAGCAGTGGCTATGTGCAGAACACTAAACTTTGGTTGCAAGTTTCACAGGACTAGTGGTACAGTTGTCATTAAGACCTGAATACTCTGATTTTCCATTTTATTAAATCCATGGATTAAATTGGTTTTGCAACTTGATGCAGGCCCCCTTTCTGCTGATTGCCTCAGTTCTCAGTCTGTTCTGGCTCCTAGCTCTGCCCTTGACTGCCCAATACTGCCTCTGCTGTTCACCACATTTATTCAGCTAGATGCGTCGTGTGAAGAGTGTTGAAACTCTCAGCAAATAAAGGCATAGGGAGTTTGGTATTTGGAGCTTTTTCACTACTGATTGGCTTGAAGTCTGGGGAAACATAGGAGAGAAAGCAAGCTTCAGGCACGGTGGAAAACTGAAGAGTACTTAGACATTTTCAAGTTAATTTAACTATTTTTTTTTGGATAATGGGTGGTTGTTGTAAGACCAAGATGATTATAGTGATTTTACTTTTTATTACTTAATGTTTTTTAGATTTTTGTGTATTTCCAAAAGGAAGATAACATGTGTCAGATCACAACTCTGAAATGCTTTACAAAACATACAGGGGCAGAACATCTATATTCTATTAGGGTTTTTTTCCTCTCTCCCATTACATCATACAGTTTCCTTTCTTGGTACAAGCTACGTTGCTGTCTTAAAACTTCACTGTTACGAGCATTGAACTCTCATGCTTTTCTGGGACAGTTTTAACCTAATACTATGAAATCAGCTGTCAAATGTTGTTTGAAAATGCCAAGATAAATGGTTTTCCCACCCCTTATTGATTAATCCATCACTACAACACAGAATACCTAATATGCATATCATTTCATTATTTACTTGTAATATGTTTGATAAAATATAAATTAAAAGCTAGAGACACTGCCAAGGCAGAGAATATTTCTGAAACAACGCCAGGGAATGTAAAAGAAAAGCTTTGACTTGATTCTTAGAGAATCCATACTTAGGGAAGAATAGACTAGACGGAAAAAAGGTTTTGTTGAAACAGGGGGGCTTCTCCCTTCTCTTGGGAAGTATTACATTTTTGAGGTGGTGCATGTAAATTTAATCTTTCAAAAATCTTTTGCTTCTTCAGCTAGTCAAGAAGTTTTGTGCTGAAGATTAATTTGTTAAGTTGTAAGGATAAAATGTTTAATGACTGGATTCTTTGAACTAAAAACACTGTTTTCAATGATAAGTTACAGCAGAGATATGTATTTATTTGGTCTTAGGTTAAGACACCAGTATTCTTCTTGTTAATTTTTATCCTAAAATCCTCAACTGGATAAAAATGGCTCTTGTTGCAGTACTAGACTGTATAAATTTGCTCTTACTAAACTCTTGGATTGTGTGACTTAGTTTGAATAATAGCTAAAACCACAATGTTAGGTTAGTAATTAAAATGCTATCATATATCATAAATTAACACAATCAAAATACTTTACAGATGATAATTCATTCTCAAAATGACCTAGTAAAAGAGATAATGTGTTGTAGGTCAGGAAGATAGCAGATTTTACAGAGGAGGACAAATTCCTCTGAAAGATTGTCTTAGAGCAAGATAATCTGTAACGCATCAAAGATTGTCCATGTTTAACTCTAGGCACACAAGCCGTCACAGACCTTCTGTGATGTGGTGTCAACATTGCCTGAGTTTTGAAATTTAGAATTCATTTTGTATTGATCTATGCAGAGTGTAGTTTCTGCCTGGTGCCTGCTTATTAGAGGAAGATCTGATGATTGTGGGATAACTGGTTAAGACTTTCTGCATTATCTAACATAATATATGATTCCTCTCCTATTCTGCCTTCCAAGTATTTTGCAAGAAGATGTACAGGATCTGTACATTGACAGCCTAGTGACAAAAGAACCAATATCAAAAGTACAGTAAGCATATTATAGAGATGGTGATAGGCTTGGTGAAATCATCATATATAGGTATGGTAGAACAAGACAACTGAATTGCCTACAGCCATTGATATGGTAACTTTGTAACTTTGCTCGTCCATCAAATGCATGACAGAGCTTTGTTCAATTGATTTGATATTTCTTAAATGCAGAGCAACCTGTGAGAGACATTTGAATGACTGTGAGCTTACTTTAGGTTTCTCACACAACCCTATCAAAGGCATCTACCAATTAGCTTGTCAGGATCTCACTAGATGATGCTCGTATTTCCATGTGATGTGAGAAGTTATGTTCCCTTCTGGAAATGGTTGCACATGGGAGCACAAGTCAGATTGATATTGCAACTATTTTATGAACAATCTCAACCTTCTCTTTTTGCAGGAATATGATTTGTCTTCTGAGTTCTTTAAAATGAGTGGAGCACTGACAGAGAAAAATCCCAGTAAAGGCTATCTCCTTGGGTGCGTGGTGAGCTTGCAGTCATAATGGGAACCTAGGTAAGCCAAGATGGCCGTAGGGGTTGGCTAGTTCAGCGACTGGTTTGTTCACCAGTCCAAGGAGTTGTTAAATGCCAGTTGGTGATTATGAAAGTGTGACACGATCAAAACTGCCAGCAAGACACTTTTTTTTTTTGATGTGCATAGTATTTAAGAGATAAGAGCACAGCTAGAATACGTTGAGTGTTATTTTGCCCTGACAACCCAGAGTAGCTCATCCAGCCTGTGCAGACATGGTAACACTGACCCCTTATTCTGTGTACCAGGACTGTTGAACGCAGGGGTTAAGGAGCTTCAAAATCTGAGACCACTGTTCTCAAGGCATCTGATAAATTCTGTGGTATTGCAGAACACAATGAGTTAGTATGGTTTAGTGAATGCATGCTGTAAGAGATCTGGGCATTTCTCCATTTCAGATCTATTTGGCTTAGAGCCTCTGAATGGAACATAACCTCCCTTTTCCTCTTCCTTCAAAATCAACCCAGGTCGACACTTTCTTTGTGGAGGTTAAATTGCACCATTTAATTACCTCCCTGAATTCAAGGCAGCTCTAGAGACAAACCCTTGGGAATAAAACAAAAGGAAAAGCTATAAAACATGATAAAGAGAAAATATGAAACACATTATTTGTCTTAAAAACATTCTTAATATGTAAACAATGCAGAGGCTGTTGTGAATAGTGACTGCAAGTCTGACAGTTATCCTCTGAGGCCAAAGATTGCTCCCAGGCTTCCTGCTAAAACATTAACAAGTTAGAAAATAGTTGGTTTTTTTTTTTACTCTTCTTGGCATGTAATGGTGTATTGCTCCAAATTTCTGTAATCAGTGCAGTGCTTTGTCAAATGTTTAGGTTTTTCTGACAGATCTAGGAATAAGACAAATTAGACACATCGTGATTTTTTTTTCTCATTTTTAAAACGTTCCTTTTACAGCTGGTACCAAATTCCAAGTTTGTCATCCATTTTTCCAAAGCCTATCATTTCTGCACATGTGGGTTAACACTTGGAGATCCCAGTCACCTTCTGGCGCAACAAAAGCGTGGATGCTCTGTTTCTCAGAGTGCTGCAGCTGGTGGTTGGGCACTGTGTTGCTGTGGTAAAGGGCGGGAGAAGCTGATTATTTTCAAGCCTCCTGACAAGAGACTTTTTCCAGTCTTATTCTAACTCCTATATATTTCAAGGGCTGTTTAATTCTGTTGCTTGCAGTGTGTAACCTTTTCCTAAAATGGCCGGTGACACCTTAGCCTTTCCTTTTGCTGTGAATTCCCAGGACTTTGCCAGTTATGAGAAGTTGTGTCTGAATCCTCAAGAGAGCATGATGCTCGTGATCTCTTCTGAGCAGAATCTATGTGCTGGGAGGGAGGAGAGGGTAGGAAATGGAGTAAGCCTGCTGTGCAGAGTACAGTTTTGGAGCAGCCTGTTTCTGGGAACTGGTGGTATTAACTCTTCAGATGGATTTAAGATAGGTTTTTCTGCTCTGTCCTTCACATGTTTCTGTCTTGCTGATCTTGGTTTTGGAAGAAAGCCCATTACAGTAGCTGGTTCTACTGAAGTATATACTGGCTAAAGGATTTGCAACTGTAGGGCTCTGTATTATAAGAAAAAAACTACTTTTTGGTGCTAGCAGATTCTATAATAGATGCTGCCTGATGAAGACCCCACTTGTATAAAGGGGAGTGCTAAATCCTAAATCCTGAGCTCTTGCTTTCATAGAATCCTGTAGGTTGACAAAGACTCTTAGGATCATTCAGTCCAACAGTCAACCTAGACTATGAAGTCCACCACTAACCAAGCCCCTAAGTGCCGTGCAGATGTCTTTCAAATAGCTCCAGGCATGGTGACTCCACCACCTCCCTGGGTGACCTGTTCCAGTGCTTGTTAATTTGATGTAAAAAAGAATATAGGTGTCAAAAAAGAGGAAACAAATATGGAAAAGGATAGAAATCCTTCATTTTGCAAGCCATTTAATCAAAACTACCTTGTAGTGATTGTCAGTCCGGTATTTTGTTTGTGCTGTTCATCTTTGCAAACATTTGCCAGACTGGGGGACTTAGTCTTGGAAGGTGACCACTGCAGTGGAATCGACCAGAAACCATCACATTCTCAATGTAGTCTGTTTTCTTGCTGTATTTTGAGTTCCTGACTTTTTTGTTTCCTACATCTCCTCCCCATCCCCAGAGGAACCTGAGGGAAGTCTACAGCTATTCTGCTAAGCTTGTCATCTGGGCTTCTGCATCAGTGAGGGCATCAATTGTCCATCAGGGACATCCATTTTGTCTCTAGACAGTGAAGGTTCTGGAACACAGCCCAGAATTGGGGCCAGTGTATCTACTTGGGCATAAATGTTTACCCAGAGATGAAAAGGCGAAACTCATTCCTACTGTCATGCCAGTGAAACCTATGGAAATACCAAGAGATTCAACTAATCTAAGAGTTGCACTGGGCACAGGTGGGGTAAAGAAAAGCTACCAAAACTGAAAATGGGCTTCCTTTTCAAATGTTTTCTTAAATGAGGCTCCTTAAATCATCTGCTTTTGTGGATAGATTGATCAGAAATAACTGTGTATACTGTTTCTGTTCCAGTGGTTGAAGGAGCACTCTTAGCCATATTGTCTGGTGAATGGGTTGTTCTGGTGACAGAAGTACTCCATTTTTCAGCTAAGAAATTTGAGAGGTTACTAAGAAATCATCAGCAACTAGTCGCACCCACTGTGATGTACCATGAGATGTGAGTAGTAAAGCTATTGTCAAGAACTGTGGTTTAGGTATAGTTTCAAAAAGTGTCATGTCAAGCAACAGTATGAGTTGCTGTCAGTAATGTGTCCTACTTTTATCTAAATCCCAAGGACAGTGAGGGAGAAAAATTGGGAAATGGATTCTAGCCTTCCTTTTTTGAATGTACTGATCAAGAAATTGTTTTATGAAAAAATTGCAGCATATATTCATTTTGCTTTCACTAGTTCTGTTTTATTTATGAATTTTGTCTTGAGGAGACAAGAGTATCATATCTGCACTCTAGTAACCAATTTGGAGCTATAGATTTTTTGTGATTCATTTGCATGATTGCCACAAGGTAAATATGTCACCTCTATTTGACTGTGTTGTCTGTAGGAGTGGATGGATCTATTCTATGAATCACTGGCAGTAAGTGTGAATGAACATTTGCAGGAAAAGGTGCAGGAGAGAAAAGCCTGTGTTAGAGTCTTCACTCAAGATCTGTCTTCTCTGTGTGGTTACAGAAGTCAAACTTGTCTGCTTCTTTTTTGTGTCAAAAGCCAAGGGACTGACTGGGGTTTAGTGTTGCGAAATCCGAAGATTAGAGAGGATTGGCTAAAGGCAAAAATAGTAGACAAGGCTGGCATCTGTTACTGCTTTGAACACTAGATGAAAGCAAATGGAATTGCCATCATTGGATTGGGGGGCTACAGTATAGTTATTTAATGACAGTGGACTGTGAATGTTGTTTTGATACATAGTGAAATGCTGAAGGGACTGCATCGTGGACTGATATGGATCAGACAAGTATTTTATCTTATATGTGCATGGCTTATAGTTTGGAATTTCTCTTTTAAGTGCCAATAGTACTTGGCTTTTTACAGATGCAGGGTATTTTGGATGACAAGTTTGAAGAACACTGGAAGTTGGGTAGGCTGTTTGTTGCTTAGATAAAGGAATAAACTTGTAAGAATTCGAATAAAAATAGTGTTGAATAAACTGGAACGTAATACCTTAGAATTAGCAGGTTAAGCGTATGTTCCTTGATTCATACCGTGGTCTGACTGCAGTATATATAACGTTTCAGAATTGGATGTAATACCCTGGAACATAAGTCCGTTTCTTGACTATTATATATGTAACTTCAGTTGATGTCAATGGACTGCAGAATGTGAACTAGAGATGTAAAAAGAAAAAAGAGTAATGAAATGAAAATCATGTCACCTTGAATTGGCTGTAAATCTCTGTAGACCAAGTGTCTCTTAAAATGGTTTGTATGAGATACTACTGTGTTCTTTGCATTATAAAACCACACAAGAAGGAGGTCTAAATAATTAGAGGTGGGGATTTCGAGTACATGTGCCCAACCTGACATGTGGATTTGTTTCACAGTTGTAGGAAAATCTACATAAACCTACATTTTGTAGGAAATCACTCCAGAAATCCTCGTTGAGTGACTGCCAGTTGAGCCACTCTAAATTAGGGATTCCCTCTGACTCTTAAGGATTTACTAACGAGACAGTCTTCTCAGCTCAATTTTTCTTCAAGTTTCATCTCCCAAACTGAGTATCGAGTGATACCTGTGAGCCAGGTACTGTCTGTGCTCTAGTGAAATTGTTGTCAAAACTCCATTGCTTTCTACTGGCATAAAGTGTCTATTGTTAACTACTGGTGTTTTTACCCATAAGCCAGATCTAAGCCTGAGAAAAACTGATTTGAAGGCTTGGTAGACTTGTACGTGGGTGTCAAGCATTGAAAGTCTTTGTAGATTTGGATAATGAGCATTGCAGTATAGGCAGTGATTGAACTACATTTGCTTCTTTACCACTTGAGTTTTCATTCTCCTTCTGAACAGTTCATGTGCTTTCCTCCTACAGCTTCAAAATTACAAGTTTAGAAGTATATGGTTACACTATTAGTCTTAGGTAAACACTCCGGTCATAAGTTTTTGTGCCTAATCTAGCTAAACACACACAATCTTTTCAGAGAGTGCCAAATGAAAAATAAACTCATAACTTTACTGTATTTAATCACTTCTTTTAATCTGCTCTGAAGCTACACCACTTAGCGTCAATTATTACATAAGTGGTGGTCTCTCTCCACTTAGGATCTGATCAGTGGCAGTCCAGTGAACGCGAATCACCTGAGGTCAACAGGAATTGTAATCTCTTAGTGCAAATCAATGCTGTGCAAGCTCATTTGACTCCATTTCCTTGTTAGAAATTCTTGAAATTAATAAAACAAAGTGAAGAGCCAGCTTCTTGGCTGCTGCCAGTTGACCTAGGTGCATATGCTTCAGAGGAGAGTTGTTTCTGCACCAAGTATCTGATAAATGCAGGAACAAGTGGAATAGCGAGATGGTTTAGAAACCAATGCTGGACTGTAAATACAAACTCATCCTGACAGCTTTGATAGTGTTGCCTAAACCACAAGGAACACAAAACAGTTAAAGCAGTTCCAGCCTGTGATTTCGATCTTATCTGCTTCTAGGAAAGGAGGTGGTGTTTGACCGCAGCTGTTCCTTGAATATATCAGATTTAGTTTATAGATTCAAAAAAGGCTTGAAGTATGAGGGGTATCTGCTGCTTTACATATCTGACTCTTAAGACAATTTCATGCTTCTGTCCTTGCAAGATTCTGGATATACATGTGAGGGCTTTATCTGGAAGTTCTGAGGCACTTTATCACCCAGAGAACCTAGTGAAAGAAGAAAGGAAACAACATGTATTTGTTGAATGGAGTGACTAAACAGTGCTTATGAGTTGTGATATGGAAGGAAATAGTTGAGATTAGGCAAGATGTGGATGGCAGAGTAATGGGAAGAAGGTCTCCTCATTTTTGTCAGCTAATCATCAAAAAAAATTTGACACTGCTTCCAATGGAAGGTAAAAATACGAGAACAATCATTTAGAGAAGAACACAGCAAAAGGATGTAGATGCTTTTATTTTGCATCCGAAGGTAAACTGTACTTTTGAGTTCCCAGAGGATATCCACGGCAAGAACATGGATGTAGAGGAATTGAAAAACAAAATGAGACCTCTGAGTGACGTTAACAGTCGTATATGTGGAGATGGGGACTTTCTTTAGTCACATACTTAGGTACCATGTTAATTCTGGTGCTTTACAATTGTGTTGTGCAATTGAAGGGTAGAAGAAATATGCTTGTTGCTTACATGAAGAAGCCTTTTTTATGTAAAATTTATCATGTTTTTGAGGTAACATTTGACAGCCATTTTGACCTGTGTGTTTCTTACTGATAGGAGGTTTTGATGTCGTGGCAAATTGTGCAAATAATGACTTCAAATATGAATTAGTTTTTTATTCAAAGCAGCATCACCTGCCAAGTTTGAGGTTTAAAAAATCCCAGAGGTTTGGGTTTTTTTTTATCTGAGTAAAAAGAAAAGCATCTTAAGTTATGTTGTGATCTGGTAAGTTATGTCTGAATCACTTTTTGTCATATTTGGCAGAGATTTCTTCAGACTCAGACCAAACAAAGCAAGCTTCTACTATGAAAAAACTTTTGCGAAAATTATAAGTAATTCATATGAGATTTTAATGCATACAGTCTAAATTTTGCATTTTTGCTATTTCTTAATAAATAATCATTTTTTGCTTGCTTGTTATTCACTTGTTTGCAAAAACATCTACCAAATGAATATGGACTTTGAACTGAGCAGGACAGATGGATAATAGATTAATGCTAATTTAATATGACACACTGCAGACAAAATACCATTGGTGCGAAGATTTATTTCCTATTTCTTCAAGGAACTGAATACAGCCTTCAAAGTTAAGTTACTTTTATTACTAGTCCAAGTAGTGGTTGCTGAGTCTGCATACTTCCTCTTCCCAGCTTATGGGCCATATTAAGAAATACTTTTGCATATATTAAATATCTACACGGAAGGCAAACATTTAGGTACAGCAGCAGCCTTGTATTGATATTGTAAATCACAAGAATGAGGAAAATACTGTAATGAAGAGCAAGAAATCTCTTTTTGCCAAATATCAGATCTAATTTTCTTAAAAAATCACCGGAATTGACAAATAGATCACTTAAGTCCTCTGTTTACGGAGTAGAAATGTGGCAATAAAAATAATAGTATAGAAATAGAAATGATTACAAATGTAAAAGGAAATTGTATGAACATGTAAGGATGCAGCCAGTAAGTTTAAGGCATGATAGAATGTAGAAAGAAGGTACCCGATGGGTAGCAAAAAGGTGTTCTGCAAATGTATTAATATTAGGAGGAAGACCAAGTGCAGAGCTCGTCCACTGCTCAAAGAAGAAGATAAGTTCAATATAGATTCTACTGAGAAGGTTAAAGAATTTTTGCTTCAGTCCTCAGTGAGAGGATCAGAAAGGCAACACAATAGCAGCACCAGAGGGAGAAGGACTCAGGTTAGAGGAGGAAGAAAGGAAGAAAAAAAGGACAAGATGAGTGATTAGCCATTTTCAGATCATCTGCGAGTGCCAGACTTGCTCCTCGAGTCCTTAGATTTGCTGAGAAGTTTCAGCATCATAGGTCATTGTCTCCGAGAGCTTGCAGAGGATGAGTGTGGTCCAGAAGATTTCTGGAAGACCATCACAGTTCATAAAACCCCTAAGTTGCTGCTGACTTGTCTGCTTTATTCTCAGCTGGAGTGGGTATAATGAGGTCTCCCCAGGGTCTTTTTAAAAGAGTATTTTTCCCCTTCTTTAGCAAATACAGTGGGGTTTGGATTTCAGACAGTTCTTCTCGCTCCCTCTGCAATAACCCAGTTGCGCTTGCTGGGTTGAGCTTGATGGGAGTCACCCACACTTCATTATCTCTGCTCAGAAAAATTCACCAAATTCTAGGCTGTTGTTTTTCTTGGCAGAGGGTGTTTTTTTTATAGGAGCAATACTGTGAGCAGGGCATGACAGCACCAATCCTGAGGACACCAAGTCTGTTGTACTGTCAGTGATATTTAAATAAGTGCCAAAGAAAATAAAAATTGAATTGATTGGTAAGTAGTGTGTAGATGTGCTTCCACATAATTCGGCTGTTTGGCTGTTTCACTGCAATAGACACTATATCTGGGGAAAAAAATAGGCAGGGTAAAAAAAGACAACAGTGGCTTAGTTTGCTTTGTTTGCACAGAAACCTACTCACTTATACTATATTCCTCTTGATACTTCTGCAATGCCCTGTGCATCTATTATTTAATAGGGAGGAATACTTTTTGCAGTTCATTGCTGCTTCTGTGTATCTTGTCAAGTTAAGAGTTACAGAGAATTTGTAAGACAAGTTTCTTAACATTCTTTGCTTCTGACTTTTGATTTTTCTTGAGCCTGCTCTTCACCTACTTATGGTAAAATTTAGCTGCATTTTAATTTCTGCTCCTATTAAAAGTGACACTAAAGTTTTCTGATACAATGTGTAATTAATTTATCTTAGCAGTGCCCAAAACGAATGTTACGGTTATATCTGCAGCTACACTAACATCAAGTGTGCACATCACATCATGACGTACTTGGGAAGCTAATAATTCAGAAAATGACCCACATAATACTTGGAATCAACAGCGATATCGTGTATTGAAAAATGCATGCAGCAATTTAGATAGTTCTTTGAGCCACAAGCTGGTCAGTGACTACCTCTTCTAGGCTTGTACACACCCTTGAATTAATTTCTGCTAAGAGTATCTGTGATAAAACGGAGTCCTGCTGTCCGTCATGAAAGCCGTTTCTGCAGTATGGCCTTGCCAGGGAATGACTTGGAAAAGACATCACTAATGATGACGTAGTAGTGTAAGGGATGGGAGAAGCTTTGTCCTACAGAGATCAGAATTTACAGAGAGTGAAACAGACCCTTTCATTTATCGTGGGCCTTCGGTGCTATGAGTATGCTGCTGCTTATTTCCTGTGTCTCAAAATGTTCCTTGGGCTCGCAAGTATGATGCTATGTTTCAGCATAGGCTGACATCAATGGAATTCTTAAATGAAAGATTTTGCAGGTGATGTGCGTGTACACGTATCCTTATTGCACTCATACCGAAACAATCAAACAGGCAATATGTTAACAGACAGGAACTGGATGAGATCCATGTAACTTTTTGCTGCTTGTCTTTGAAAAAATCTACTTTTGCATGAGAAGCTGTGTCTGCAACAGCAGTGTGCCACTTCCAGTGCTTTGGATTCGGAATGCTTCTCGTGTTACTTGCAGACAGTTTTTCTGTCACATGTTGTGTCAACCAACCTAGTTAAAGCTTAAGTTCAATGATGTTACCTTCTGAATTTTCTTCTTACTAACAATAGGTCGAGAAGAAAGTGCCATTTAACAATGATGAAGTAATACATAGCTTTCCTGTTTCTTTTGCCTTGTTTCCTTCTGAGATGCTTAAGAATTAATTTCCTGACTATATATATGAAGTCACTTAGTTCCTGGAGGTTTTCTTCCCTGCTAATTCTTAACGATGGCAGTCTGTTCAACTATCCTTCCACTCTGTTTCCTATGAAGACTGTTGACTGTTGAGCAACTGATAAAACTGAAGTGGGGAAAAGATGGAGAAGTTAATCTAGCCTTAATATATTGAGGAAAAAACTAGATAGTAAGCAAAGTGCTGGTACAACCATATTTTTAGTGACTTTTGAATGCATTCTCTTAAAAATTCTCATAAATGGAATTCATTTTAACAGTTATTTACCTTGATCCAAAATAGCTTGAACTAAAAATGTAGCGGTTGCTTCTAGCTGCATGTCATTAGGAAAATTTCCATTTTGTGTCCAAAAAAACCCCAACATAATTAAGAATAAATCAAATGAAATAATATGTAAAATTCCTATTTATCCCGTTTTAATTGTTTTTATAGCAGTGTCATCACTTTTTGCTTAGCATTTGTTGACTAGGTTAGCTATTTCACTTATTAACTACTGTATCGGTTTAACAATTACTTCTAGGCTTTTACTTTTTTTCATTTTGATAATATTTTGCATGTTACGAATGTTTTTTCTCATGTATTTACTGTTTTATAGCCACTGGAATGATGATGGGATGGAAAATACAAGTTTAAACATCCAGGGGAGGGAGGCAGCCTGTAAAGCGTAAGTCTTAGCTTTCAGTTTTGCTTTGTTAGTTCTTTCTAGAGAGGAACCATTTGTCTATTCAGCTATGAACTGTGACTTTATGCTTGCAGTCGCTTGTATCTTGACAAGCCTGTTACACCTTGCTTTTTAAGTAAATTCTTCGCAAAATGTTGAACATCTCTTCAAGTCTTAATTTTCAAATGTAGATGCTCCAAATAATCCTGTAGTTCTTTATAGCCCTCTTGTTTGTGTGCTGCGTCTAGAGGAGTTGACTAACAAGGGTACGAATGACAAGTTTTTAACAAGAGTCTAGACTTGAACTGGACTCTTAATTGGAATTGAAAAAGCAATTAAGATGAATGTTTGGTGATGGGGCAGAGTAAGTTGGTTCTTGATGCTTTGTCATGAGCTCCTTACTTGCTCCTTGCATTGTATGTTACCAATTTCTGCTGTGCGGGGGTGCTCGTGTGTCATGCTAAAACATCAAATGAACTCACTGTACTACTATTTCTTCCTTTGAGATGGTGTGCCCCACCAAGACTTGACCTCTAGCTCTGGGGTGGTATTACCCAATTTAGTCTCTGCAAAGCAAGAGTAGTGTATGTGTTTCATTTCACATGTCCTGATTATAGGTGTGTGCAGAATAAAAATTGCAGTTCGAGTTTTGTGTTCTAAGGTATTTTAACTGACAGACTAATATATTCTGCTCTGGGGCGGGAAGTTTGAAAATGTAGGATGTCTGTCCTAAATGAACAAGTGTTCCTGTTGAAGCACTCAAATATTTAAAAATGGATTTTGGATGCCTGCTTTTTGATACCTACTGCATATGCCTCTGAGCATTTTGAATAGATGTATCCTACAAGTCTTTAGGGCTGTAAGCCATGTGCAAACCACAGTGCTTTGAGGTAGCTATTATTTGAGTTGGATATTTGTGGAATACTATTTCTGATAATTCAGTGTGATGAGTGTTGGAAGGGGATAGGTGGAAGAAGTCAGTGAAGTTAAGTAAAGCACATGCTTAACTAGAGGCAATGTATAATCACTGGTCAAGTTGCTTCAGGTTTCATGGGCCACCATGTACATAAACTGTACTCCAGCAACTCAGCCTGGGTTGTTTGGTGGCTCCTACCATTGTGGAGGTTAAAGATCTTGTTTAAAGTGATTCATTCTTTCTTGTTGGTTGATTTAAAGGTTGCTTTTGGCTTCAGAATAAATCCCACATGTTTTGAAATTTGAGTCTGAAAACTGGTTGAAAGCTCATGTAAATTTGGTACTGTGTTGCTCACCTTTGACACGGGGAGGCCGCTGAGTGCAGTAAATAAGTGCTGAAATGTGACTGTGTGTGACGTGAGTCACTGTACTGTAATTCTAAGTTATGAGACTTTATGAAAAACAGTGTGGCCTACATGGAGTGTGCCTAATCTAGCTTTGTTCCCCAAAATGGCTCTTTAAACTTGCAACTTCACTGTTCATAAATAACATATACAATATAAGTAGAGGCAAATGCATGATACACAGCATATGTTATGTTAAACGTCTTGTACCACTGTTGTTAATGCTTCCCAAGGAGTGTTTATAAGACAGTCTTATAATAGCAAACATTTTTCATTAATCTAAATGCTTGCTTTTTAAACAAGTGACATTCCAATCCTTCATGTTGTAGCCTCTCCCTTTCTGGTGGTTAGCATGTGTTACACACCGAAATGGAATTCTGCCTGTTGACTTCAGGATAAGCTTTTGCTACACCATTAGATGTTTCTCAACAGAATGTGAATTTTCAGTTTTTCATATGATGTAGTACATAGAATACATAGAATGACCTAGGCTGGAAGTGACCTTAGAGATCATTTTAATCCAACCTCCCTGTTGTAGAAATGTTGTTACTAGAAGTAGTGGCTTAGTTAGCAGCAGCACTTACGTTATTGAGTAATAAATTTTTCTCCATTTAGATAACTGTTCTATCCAAAATAGGAACAAAATTACATTAAGAATGAGAAATAACAGTAAGAAGATCACGGCTTGCCTGTGTTCTAAGGTTTGCGGCATCAGGCTTCATCCTCCAGAAAAGAATAAGAGGATGTTACAGGAGCCTGAGTTCTCTCACTGAACCGAGTAGATCAGTGCCAGGGAGTGGATTCTGAGTAACATGATCTCTGGACATTTCACTGGGAGACAAGTGAACATAGGTTAAATTGTCAAATTCCAATATAAACGAGTCTTATTAGCATTTCAGAGAGAAGCTTGAGACTTTGTTGTTGACTTCTGTTTTTTTCTAGGGCATGTCTAATGTTTTTGGCTTCCATTTGTTCAGTGGAATAAGTAATAGTTGAGAAAATGATGCAGTACAAGGGGTGTGCATGTCCATATGACAGATATTGTAATTCCCTCCTCATTTTTACAAAATCTCAGCAGGAAAAACTTTTTATTGTTCCGGTTTCTAGAAGGAGCAGTATTGGTAAAGATATTTTTATCTTAAAGACATGGATACAGCAGAATAGAAAGGCCTCTGGGGGGAAGCATCATGTCCTGGAGCAGGACTATTAGTACTCACAGGTAGTTGAAATAATTGTGATAGCAGAGGTATGATAAACATGATAATTGCAGCCTATCTGTCATGACATCATGCTCAAAGTCCTAACAAATCCTCTTTTTTGGCCAGTGAATCTCATTTTTTTTTTTTGTTTTGCATCACTTTAAAATTGATTCCATGTCTTGTCAGAGAGAGGTACTTTGGGACCACTTTTGAGGAGGAAGTCCAGATAGGTGATGAATTAGACAGACTTTTTCCCAAATGGACAAAAGTGGTTCGCTCTGTGTAGCTCTTCAAGGGTGAAATTTATTCTGACCTGAGGTCTGAAATGGGATTTAAGTGCTGTCTGAGCCTTAGCTCTGAAGAGAAGTTTTTTTTCCCTTTTCTCACCACCAAAGAAAACCCCAAAAGAAACAATGTATTCAAATTTTAAATGCTCAAAGAATACCAGGTCTTGGAAAAATAGACAGGACACAATGAAGATGCCCTCTGCTGACATGTCTTAGACCTATTGTATAGTATTTCTGTTAGTAAATGTAATAGTTTAGCCAGATTAAACTTTAAAGAAGAATTGGAATAAAATATTGACTAGCTGGAAATGGGGTGACCGAGATACTTGCAAGGAAATGGGTCTTTGTAATTGGCTGAACTATTTCCAGAAATAAGAAGAGGGGGCTGCTTCACTGAACTACAGTCTGAACAAGTCTAACCACAGACGTTCCCGTGTGTATTAAAGATCAAAAGAAGAGTTAGGTGAACAAATGGTTCACCTAAATATCATTACCACAAATAGCTTTTCAAATATCTGGGGTTTGTTTGAGGTGAAAGCAGAAGAACTAAGGGGATGTCAAAAAATAATGAACAGAGCTTCAAAGCGACATAGAAAAACAAATGACAAAATCATTGACCAAAGCACGAATATTAATAACATACTAGGGGGAAATCTATTCTTAGCCCTCATTTGAAGGAGGGAGAGAAAAAGGTTCCAGTTCTAACCAGTGCTGAAAAGAAGATGAGAAATGTGAAATCTGTGAAAAGCTATAAACCTACGAGCTTTAAATTTAGTAAAGGGCTGAAGAACTCAAAACAATGAAGTGCAGTGTGCTTTGTAGCTACTGATTTTCCTGAAGTTGTATAGGTAAAAGTCTCTCATTTTGCCACACTTAATTATCAAAGACTCCAGAGCTCCATGTTTAATTTAGCAGAATTACAGCTTTTGAATAACATCTCATGTAAAATATCTCCATGGGGCTTGGCAGGCGATGCAGAAAAATGTTCAAAAGCAGACGTTACTCTTAAGAAATCAGTACTTCATACTCGACAACTAATTATTTTGCTCAAGATCGTCTGTTTCCTCCACATGGAGAAAATGATAATGACAAGGATATTTTTGTTGATCTAGATTTCATCTACCGAGTCAGTTGGCACCCTGAGGGTCTTCATAAATAGATGCTGTCAAATAAATTGGGGCTAATCTGAAGACTACTAAAAGTAATAGACTCTTGTTTGACTACATTTGGATCAGTTTCTTATCTCCTTTCAGGAGTGAAGTTTTTGTTGTATGATGATTCACCAAAAATGTCTGTTTGTGTAATGAACTTCTTAGCAAATACCTGTGTCTTTGATATGTGTATATGTGCGACTATTTTTCATTTGTTGATTGGTATTTAAGAGGTTGTGAGTAATGGATTGGATGCTGAGCTTAGAAAATGGCAATCTGCCAGGTCTGTTATTTTTGTTGGGTCAAGATGGCAGTGATATGTAAATATTTAGGGTGTAAGTCAAGCTTTTGGTGAGGGTTGTCCTGACTTGGAATTTAGGTTCCGGTTATATTCGACTTAGACAGAGGTAGGAGAACACAAAAGGTAATAAATAAGTGTTTTAATTTGCCTTAACTGTTTCCCTTGAACCTCCTTTTCCCCATAAATTTCTTGCCTGTGATTTCAAGAGTTAAATCACAAGAAAATGGACCTCAGTATTTCATCTGATATGCTGTATTTGAGCTCAATTTATTTTGAGCCACCTGGACCAACTTCTATGGATGATTACATGACATTAATAGAAAGGTTAAGACAGTCCAATAAAAATACAAGACCAATAGCATCCCAGGTGTAACTCCTTTAGTTGAACCAGAATTGCTTAAAGGTTTCATTTCAGTTTTTTTTTTCTTAGATTCAAGGTAAATTTCGTGGTCTTAAAATACACACATGAATTAAATACATGAGCTTCTTTTTCTCCATCCTTACTCTGTGGGCTAAACTAAACACTATATTAATTTTTCAGGCTGCTTAATGTAATTACACTTGATGTTTTTTGGTCTTTGCTTATTTTTAGCTTTTTTGATCATGAGTTGAAATATTTTAAGAATAATGGAAATGTGGGACAAATAGATGCTTTTGATACATGTTAGTAGTTCTTATTTAAAATACTAAGAAACATGATATTGCAAGCCTTTTAGTTAGCAATTTGTTCCAATATCCATCTATGCATCCATGAAGGAGTACTTGCACAGATACCTCACGCAATGTGTAATGGAACATCAGTTTTGTGTAACGGAACAGAGGGTTCTACACAGATCAATATTTTTGCTTTTGGGAGGCATGATACAACTACCCCCTCCATTGTCAGTTAATTCTAGAAAGAGCTGGCAAACTTTCTTTAAGTGATAATGGAAAGATATCTAGCATGATGGACCAGATCATCTTGGAGGTCCCTCGCAACTTGGTGGTATTCTGTGACTGTGTTTCCGATTAGGTGATGCCCAAAAATGAGGTTATCTCTCAAGCACTGGAATTTCAGTACCAGACAATGTGGGAAGAGTCTCTCCTAATGAGGCAACATCTCCAGCACTTGTCTGCATGCAGGGAGTCCATCCAGCACGTGTGCCAGCATGTAAGGGCTGCAGATATGGCTAGATGTTTTAGCATCTCTTTATAAGAAGTAGTAACCATTGTGTTTTCTATTTTATCTCGTATGCATATATGCTGCTGGGCTGACTAAAAGCACATGGAGCAGCTGCCAGTCCCAAATAGTCTGTCACATATCCACATACGTGTCAGCATGATCTTTACGTTCCAAGGCAGGTACTGCCCTGCTAGCTCTACATTTGTGAAGCTCCTCTGGGCTTCGGAGTCGATGTCAGAATTCAGTGCTGGCTGTGTGAAAATTTCCCAAACTATTTTTGAGAAGTTTGATTTGTTTTCAACCGTAAGGAGGGAGCTTTTCTTTCTGAATTATGGTTAAGTGCAATGCTCTAAAAATGTCTTCAGCAAGCTGATAAATAGGCGAAACAATATTAAGGACTTGTGTTTTTATGTGCTCAGGAAATAGGCTATCAAGCTAAATTCCCACTGCCTGTGCCCATTGAAGATTCATGTTATAAAGCCAGATGATGTAGAAATCACCTCTAAACTCACAAGAGTCATGTAAATGACATTTCCTAAATTTTACAATCTCATAGCTTTATATGTTGTGCTCCATCATCTTTAATCTAAACAACTGGTTAAGTTGAAATATTATTGGGTTTTTTTTAGAGACCGAAGAACACTCTGAGAGGTACTGTCATTTGCATCTTAAATCCTTAACTTCTAGATGCTTCTTTTATAATCAAGAGAAGGAAGCATGGACTCGGCTTTTCTTCACTACTGAATATGCAGATCAAAAAAAGGAATTCTAGCTCTTTTTCAGTAATTGGCAGGGCAAACACAGTGTGACAGGTGCTGCAAGTAATTCTTTCGTTGAAAAAATGGAGTGAGGTGTAGGAGTTGGTGAGTGGAATTTAGAGACAAATCCTGTTCAGTGCTGAAGGAAGGCACGCTCTAACTTTGTAGAGTGTGGGTAGTTTTACCTTTTCTTTTGCTGCAAAGAATGAGCAAATCCTCCTAAAAGTAAAACATGTGTTGGATAACAGTTTTTATTAGGCAATTTTTTTTTTCACAGCCATGCGCTGAGCTTTTTAGTTGGCCTTTATTAGAGCAGTCTCATGCCTGCTCTAACTTGTGCAAGTTGTTAAATACTCCTTGGAGATAAGTCATTGGGGTTTTGTGGGTTGAAGGAAACCTTGGCCATTTAAAGTTTCCTTTGATTGTACACTGCTCCGCCCTGTAATGCTGATGAGCCTCTTGTGCCTGCTTATGTTGGTTGTGAGACCTTTTATGTCAGCGGTATGAAGTTGTCATAGTGCACCCCCAAACTGGGGCTCTTTCACTGAGATAATCATCTGTGAAAATTGACGTAACACCTGTTTGTTCTCACTGGAGTCAATAGTTGCGTAAGGTTCCAATTACTTCAGAATTTGGCCCCATTTTCTGGGAAAATGGTGACTGTTGGTGTATAAACTGCTGTACGTTTTTCCATGGGCTGTGTACCTGAAGTTTGCTGAGATGTTTTTCTTGAAAAATCACATCAGAGAGTTTTGATGACTCTCTTTTTTTTTTTTTCACTGTGGTGTGCTGGAGAGATCTATGGAGGAGGCCGGCGAAGAGAACTATGATGAGGCTTGCTGGGAGAATGGATGGTGCATCTGTTTTTGGCTCCGTGCTGCTTGGGGGATCATGATTAAAAGTTACTTGGGGAAGCTTGTTACTGTTTTGAAGTTGCCAGTTCTGTGGGCTTCCTGGGGAATTGGACTAGTTTTTAGCAACAGCTGTGGTTCATTTTCAGGAGCCAGGGATAGCCATTTTAGGGGCTTTCTTTTTAATGCTAACATGGATTTTTGGCTGTCTGGTTGGTGCGGTGGTTTCCATTGTAAATTTTGATTATGTCTCCGAGAGGTGATTAGAGATGGTGAGCCAGGGCTGTGCATCACTGAGCCAGTGCTTGACTCCTCTGCCACGGGCGCTGGAAGCTCTTCAAGGACCATGTTTCAACGTGTCGGTGATGAGCATAGAGGACTGTCTGAGGCACTGAAGGATTTTATAAAATCCTCTAGCTGGTTAGTACAGCCCTACAGAAATGAAGTGGGACTTGAATTCTTAGCTTGCTTGCAAGTATTGCAAGCAGAAGGGGGGCAACTTTACAACCCCAGATTCTAAAGACACAAAAGCATTTAGCACTCCAGGTAAGAGGTCTCAGTGTTAACAGAAGATAATTACCTGAATTCAGTATTTAGGTAGTCTTAACGGTCTTGTTCAGAATTACTAGTCATCTGAGCATGCCTACAAGAACTATTATGATATAACAGTGTGTGGTGATTTTCTTTGTTATAAGAACTTTTCTTTCCTAAGCTAGGCTGAGGAGCTGGTCTCTGGTTTCTGTCTGTAATGAACACTGAGAAGCAATTCCCAAAGAAACTTAAGGGTAGAATTCACCGTGAATCTTCACATTTACTGATGGGACATGTTGTTAAGGCCATATTGTGGCTAAGAAATTAGTGGATGGTGGCCTTCTTTGTGAGAACGGTGGGGGAAAAACTTTTCAGGTAAATCCAGGAGGGTTTTGTTATTGATGCAAATGCATACGAGGTAAAGAGGACGAGATTTGTTTTTTTTGTTCAATTGGCAGATAGAGTGGACTCTTGCTACAATAGTGAGAAACAATATAGCAGGACAGGATAAAGGAAGCGGGTCTGTAAATTGCTGTTCTCTTCTTTATGGTTGGCAGTGTTGTTTCCAAGAGTAGGTTAAGTGAGAAGATGTGAGAAAGTGGAATAATAGTCAGCATTTCCTGTTGAGTAGCACCAACTGTAACCACAGCTATAAATACCTGTCTCTAGACTTGTCCTGTACAGATAATTAGGTTATGGGGAATATAAGAACATTTCTGCATGCTTTCTTCTGTCTTAAACACCTTGTTTTCAGTGGCATTCCTGTTGCCATTGTGTGGGATTGCCCCAATTATTCAGACAATGGTGTTCTACCTACCGGTGCTCATAGAAAAGCTGTTTGAAAACCAGTACAAGCAAGTGCTTGCAGTTAAAGAATGTTCCAAGTCTTTGGGTACCAGCACAGACAAAATATGGTGTGAAGTGATCACAGCAATGACAGAAAACTAAAAACCAGGAGGTGGAGTGTTTTGTAAGAGGTGAGACATTGGCTGCTCGTACCAAGAGATGAAATCGCTGAAGTCCCTTGATTCAAGTTAGTGCTCTTGCTACATGATTTAATGAAGTAAAAATAAACCTGCCTAAAACTTGATAGTAATAATAATCATTTGGTGCAGAATGACTTTCCCAAGTACAATGGAAATAAATGTAAATTGAATTAAGAAGGAAAGTAAAAGAAAATGTTTTCCCCAGTAGAGATAAAATGCACAATTCTAGGGGTTAATTTCACATACTTTTGGTGGTTAAATTCCATTTTCTTTGGCAGCTTTATCTGGTCGTTTCTGTGAAGCCTGCGAGAAGAAGTTCCTGTTCTCTGTGTACATTTAAATTCTAGCGAGGCGTCTTGAGACGGTTTGGCTGCCTTGTGACAATATTTCAAACTGGCCTCTGATGAATTCGAGAGTGTTACATAAATATCTGGATCACAAATTAAGGTGTGAAGACACTTGAGAGAGCTGCAAAATTAAGTCGGTGAACATTTTGAGATGTTTCCATCCGTGATGTCTCTGATGTAATACCTAGCAGAAGCAAAGGTCAACCTTTGCTCTCTATTTCCAGTTGAAGTTTGTAAATCTTAAGAATTAAATGGAAATACTTTCATCTTTCTCATGCAAGCCAATGTCTCCCTGATTTCTTAGGATATGACCTGGAAAAGAGCTATCCAAATATATCAGCTTTTTGTTTTGTGGTATTTTGTAGTACCTGTAGCCTTATTGCCATTGTCTGGATCACTACTAGTCTGTTTTTTTTTTCTCTTTTACCCCTCACAGTTTTTTTTTGTCTGCAAAGAAATATTGTTTTTCTGGTACAGTTGTAGTGATACTAGGATGAGGTGGTATCGGCAATCAGTTGGATGGTTTGAATGGAACAGGAAGCTGATGTGTCTAAAAGGGACATAAAAAAGAGACCCTGGCAGCCAGCAAAGATGGTTTGGTGGCCTGCTTTTCATTCACCAAGTCGTCTGTACCTATCCCAAACTTGAACACTACATCTCCTTCAATTGCTGTGGGAGTCTTTGCATGTCATCTTGGAGTGTGATGAGATACACATTTGTTGTATCTGTGTCATGTGGCATCAGCATGGATTAGGTAAAGGAAAAGAGCCTCCAGCTCAGATGCATCCAAGTTTCAAATTAAAGCTCAGCTATTCCTTGTGCACCTCTGTCATCTCTGTGTGATCCAGTTCCTGTACAGGCCTGCTTGCGGCTTTAAAACAGCTTCAGAGCAGGAAGATGATTGATGGCAAACACCAAATGGATGCAAAGCCATAGGACATTCTCTGCAAATTGTGTTGCCTGTAAGCCTCGAAAAACACCCAGGTGATAGGAAATCAATCCTTGGGTAAGACAGGCAGTGACAGTGGTGTGGAAGGATTGACTGCCACCAGAAGACTTTGTGTGCCTTGGTTGTATAAGTAAGGGTAGCTTGCTTCATGTTCTGCTCAAATCCTGCCCTATTTGGGGAGAAAGGCTTTGTTCCTGGGTGAGGCAGATCCACTTATGTAGGCTTCCTCTCTGTAGATGGAATCACAATTTTGGAAGCCAATTTCCTGCTTCCCAACCTTTGAATTGTACTGATTGAGCTACTGCATTTTTCCTTCTGCTCTCCAAATGGTTTACCCATGGGAAGCATGTATGGGCCCTGTAGGCTGATGAGTGGGGACAGGGCAGATGGAAAGATGTAATTCGGTGGGAGGCAGCCCGGTTTGTTTCACATACCACCAAATCACCGAAAGCTTCTTGCCTCCTGCCAAACGCTTCCCTCTCACCCATGCTTTCTTTCCTACACACGTATTTGGTTTCAGTCTGTTGGCATTGTTAGCAAAGAGTCATTCAGTCTCAGCATATTGGTCTGAATCCACATTAAATATATAAAAGGTATGTTCAGTTCAAGTTGAGCAGCACTGCGCCTAGCGAAAATGAATAGAGTGAATCATCCTCCGAAAGATTTGAAGACACAGTACGGGAGTCCTTTTACATGATTATTTTAACATATGTATAGAAGGAAGGAAAAATAACACCACACTGGACCCCGATGCAAGGAATTTATTTTAAATTGATAATGTGTTCACATTTACATCTCCTGCAAAAGTCGATGAATTTACTTATTGCTTTAAGATGCTCAGAAGAATGGAATTGCTAATTAGACTATATAGCGAGGTGAGGGGTGTGCTTTTGTTCAAAAGCTGCCATTTTACAGCATTCTCCAATAAACATTATTCCCGAGTTTGCCATGTGGACAGCCTGGTTTCCTCATTAGGGAAAAAAAAAGCCACTCAGAAGGTAGTCTTCATATCTCTCTTGATCTGCATATACACTTTTATATCCCTTATATATATACATGCCTCTTGTTTCTGTTGTTTCTAATATTATTAATTGTCATTGAAGTTATTAGGTATTAATAGTTCCTTACAGCTTTTTATCAGGCAAACAAAGCAGGACATACAAAATCATTTTGCAGGAATGGAATGCAGTTCAGGGTTCCAAAGATATAATGTTGTTGTCACCCCAAGTATGATTTGCACAGGAAGTTTATATTTTAATAGCATATTAAGAGAGATGATAGTTATCTGACTTCAAAACTGTTAGTCTGCTACTCTTTGGCTTTAGGTCAGTTCCAAGATTTGCTGAATTGTTTCTTTAGGAAGTGAATGTTTCAGGTTTTTAGGAAGTTGTTTCAAGTTTGGGTTCCTTGCTGTAATTTTTTTTTTTGAAAATAGTTTCCTGCTGAGACTAGAGCATCATTATCTTCAGCCCATAAATATGTGCAAAACATCGATGAATTAATTTTGTGGATGCTGTAGATTCCGTTCTATGCGGCCTGTGCAACCCATTTGAGAACAGTTTTGGTATTGGTATGTGAATACAAAGACACTGGATGCTGGTGCTTATTGACTTAGTGCCCTCAGAATAGTGCAGAGCAGCTGTAAACCAACAGGCTTATTAAGCATCCATTCAAGCTCTGGGAAGAAGCTCAGAAATCAATTTTCATTAATGAATGACTCTTTACAGTTATTGTGACATAGATCGTAGTTGTGAAACAAGTTTTAAAACTTTTACTATAGAAGATGTCTGCTTTTGATTCTTTCACTGTGAAGTCTAAATTCTCTGAAATTGTGTTTTTCTCTTGGTTTTCTTGCATTTTCTTGCTATCTTAAACTACATTTGGTAGTGCCATACTGTCGAACATACCTTGGATTGCTTATTGAATGATTATTTTGCATCACTGATAGCATTAAAGTTGCCAAATACTATTTTTTGTCAGGTGTTCAGACAGGGCATCTTCAGTAGCTCTAGCTGCAGTGTTTTAAAATCACACCATCTCCAGCTCTCTGCTGCATTTCTCTGCTGAAGGGTGACCACCACTGGGGAGAAGGACCAGTCAGCTGCTCCACCTCACAGCCAGGTGAGCTGTAATGTGAAAGGAATGTGCCATTAGTTGCGCTGGCAGCTTGAAGTGAATATTTTTGGCTGTGAACTTATGTAGGTGAGGAACGATTCCTTCTCTTCCTGCACTGGATGTGGGATCATGTCTGGCAGGGTGGGCTGGAGAGCTGGAGCCTCAAGGAAGTTCCTAAGAGAACTTCTTTTCGGATACTGAATTTTTGCTTTGGACACAAATTTTATAGGATAGTCAGCTGGTGAGTTTGGCTATTTTAGAGCATCACAGTAGGGCCGTGGGTGGTTTGTGAATGACTTTGGTAATACAGAACTGTTGAAATATGCAGAACTTGAAGGCTAAAGAAGCTGTGTGGCTATATCTTCATAAAGCTGAATAAAAATATTTGACAGACAAAAATCCATATAGATGTAAATTTGACTTTAAGAGTGCAAATGCAATTATGCCTTTGTATATTGTGTGGATAATATATCCTTTCTAAGCATGTGACAAAACTAGACTGATGTTTGCATTTTATTTTAAATGACTTGCCACTCTTCATTATTTAGACATACTCAATCACTCATTTGGTAATAAATTCTTCAACTTCAGGAATACTGTATGATTTTGATTTCTTTTGGCAGTCAGTTATCCCTTACTGATGTGGGCCATCAGCTTTCAAAATGACTGCAGGTCATTTTAAAAATGCATAGTGGATTCATTAATGCAATGACCTATTTGTTTTCCAGCATCTTCTGTGTTCCTGAAACGAATGTTTAAGCTGTCGCATCTTAACCTTCTTAGCTCTAATGACTACACTTTTTTGCTGTGATCAGAAACTAAAAATGACAATGCCTTAGTCTATTCGTGCCTTCTTTCTCACAAGAAAGTAGCAGAACATGTAATTGTTTAGAACAGAGAACAAATTGTGTAGAACTTGAAACCCTACACCTCCCAAGTTGGGAAAATTTTCACTTAATGTGCAGGTTTTGCTATTCAGGCCCATCTTTAGATGTCATAAAACTTTACTTTCTTTCACTTTTTGTGACACAGTTACGACTATAAAAGCAGGGATGTTAATGCTAGGTAAGAAAAATGGTTTGCCAGACTCAGTTGTCAATGATAGAACACTCGGAGTAGTAAAATTGAAGAGCCGGTAGGTGAAATTGAGGTGTGATGACACTTGGGAATATGCATCTGGCCTAATAAAGGGAAAGGGAGAGAGCAAGAAGTGGTGGTGCCTCTTCCTCTGTGCTGAAAGAGGGGGCTGGAGTTGTTGATATGGTTTCCTTGGAAAGAGTTAAATCTGCTCTGCAGTGTCTTTGCGTTTCCAAGATAGACTCCTCACTGTCTGGTAGGTGATGTGCTCCCACAGTTTCCATCCTGCCAAAAATATCGTCAGGGATCTTGTGAGTAGCAGTTGTACTGAGGACAATCTGAGGAACAGGAGAGCAGAGGAGAAAAAGAAAATAAGTTGGAAATAGGCTCAGTGTAGTATCTTGCTCAAAGTATTTATTATATTTATATTGGGATGTGTTTTATTAGCTCATAAAACTCAGTCATATGGATAATTTGAGCAATTAAACTGCCTAGGTCCAGTGTATTTGTTAGTATTATAATGGTGCGAAACTTATTTCCACAGGTGTTTAAAAAGACCCACAGATGTCGCATGACTGAAACATTAACATATTATTTTAATAATACGATGCTGCTCTGTCTGACTCGAGAGCTTTTAACTTTAATAATTTCCAGGTTATTCAATAGCCAAAATGTGTTTTCCGTTCATACTTTCACGCTTGGGTGTTTTAATATTAAGTAGTGATATAATGAATAAATTATATCCAGATGAAAGCCTGTCATTCGATACTTCATCCCAGGATCCTGATGGCATATGGCAAAGTAAACATCTCCCAACTGTGAGCTGTCTCTATGAAGGACAGGGACCGAGATGGTGGGCTGAAGTGACATTGGATACAAGGAGGAATGAAAAAGACTGGTTGGATAGGCCAATTGTTACTGACGTGGGAGCTGGGGATAGACCTTAGATTTTTCTGGGTGGGGACTGGCAAAGGGTTACTAAGAGATCTGTGGTTTAGATTATTTAAGTTATTAAGAAAACGTGGACTTGAAATGAAATGCTGCGGGAGTCGATCTGCCCAAGTTATCTGGAAGATGATTCCGACTGGTTCTGAGTCCTAGGGATTTAGTTGGGCATCCTAATTCAAGGCAAGCACAAAGGAGCATTTTTGCTGCTGGGCCTTTGCTGGCTGCAGGGCAGCTCTTGTTGCCTCCAGAGGAGACTTTTCTGCCTACACGGTGGGAGTTCTCGAAGACGTCTATCCTGTCTGTGCGCTGCCTTTAATTCAGATACGTCTGTAACACTTAGTGTAACTGATGAATAATTATCCCCACTGCCAAGATAGTTTCAGCCAGCACGATGCAGGCTGATGAAGGAGGTGTGAGTTGGGAAATCTTAGTTGAGTTGGAAATCTTGCAAAGTTCTAATGACTGTGAGGTCAGGGTGCCTCGCTACTTTCACACCTGGTGCCAGATATTTGGTTTTGCATTTGCCAGTGAAGTAGCTGCAGCCAAGGTTTTCTTAATCATTTTTTTCCCTTTATTTTTCCTTCTTTACAAAGACCACCCACAACTTCTGCTAAGGGAGAAAAAGATTTTGCTGCTAACAGTTGTGTCAGCATTATATTATTTCATATATTTCAAAGGCCAACCTTCTTATCTCTTAATTGGTATTTTAACACTGAGTGTTGCTACATTCTTTTAGAACCTTTTGGTGTAGTCTCCTATTTTGCCCAGAAGGCTGGTGCAACTTTTCTGTAGTGGGGGAAAAAAAAAAGCCATCATGACAGCTAACTTGCTGCTGTGTTCTTACGTGTCCATCATGTGTGCCTGTTTTCAGAACTTGTGTCTATAAGCATAAAAAGATTTTGGGTTGGCCAAATGAGATGGCTGTATGTGCAGGTGCTTAAACTTGTCATAAACACAAAATTTAAGAACTGCATCTCTGTCAAATGTCTGCTTTCAACTGTGTGTCTAGGAAACTATACAGCAACAACTAAGTTTTAAATCTCTCCAGATCGATTTGACAGAAATCTTCTCAAAAGTCTCCTGTTGCTACTGGTAATAAGGTGGTACTGCCTTCTAGATATTTGTCTGAAAGGGTCAGCAGTAATTTCTATTTTATGACTAGTTTTAGCGACATGGAGAGCAAGCAGAGTTAGCACTTGAGCACCTTCACATAGAATAGTTGTTTGACCTTGATTAAGGAAACGGACTATAAATGTTACAAGTAGTTAAAAAAAATAGATTGAGCACATGGAATGTCAGTGAAAAGAGTGTACTAGAACAGCAGTTTAATGTCAAACATGAGTATTGCATTATTTGTTGATGGCTTTAGCCTGAGACCAAACAAATTTCATCTCTGAACATGTATCTGGAGAAGAACTTTATGAACACAAAACAAATGAAAACCTTTAGAGGTGTTGCTTAAAGAACTCTGAAGAACGGGTGGATAAACCCAGAATGTTCCCCCTTGTTACTGTGAGAACAGCACTTCTGAAAGAATTGCTTTTATTTCCCTATAATTTTCAACCACCTCACTGTTTTAAACTGTTCTAGTAGTTGAACTCCCATTTCTACAGACATAAACACGGTGAAATACTGTAAAAGGATCCCTGGTAACAATGAAATAAAGATTTAACAATGTTTCCGTGCTACAGGACAGAGAAGTCTATGCATATTCCAATAGCATGGTGTTTAGTACTGGAGCATTGTATTATTAGAAATATCATAGCATGGTCATTCTAGATTCAGCTCTTAGTGGAGTTCTTTCACCTTTATATTCAAGATGAATTCTTAATTCACTATTTAATCAGAATAGGCTTTTTCTCTGAAATATCAGATTATATTTTATTAGCTGCAATAAGTTTTATTCAAATAAAACATTTTGGCTCTCACAGATGAATTGTGATCTTGTCCTTTCCGAGGAGGGATGCTCAAATGCTCTGTAATTCCTTACTATTTCATCTGATAGGCTTTAGGCTTGAAAGGCTATGAAATTGTTTTTCTTTCGTGGAAGAGCTGAAATAGTTGTCCGGTAGTATTTTTTTCCTGGAAGAAGAGCTGAAATAGTTGTCCGGTAGTTTTTTTTTTACTGGAAGAAGAGCTGAAATAGTTATCTGGTAGTTTTTCAAGCATAAAACCCAGTCATGCTCCAAATAATCATTGAGGAATAATGTAACTTTTACATATTTTGTCTGCACAGCAGGTCTTTTAACCTTAGTTCTCTGGGCAAATTCAGGTTATCTTCAGGAAATAAACTTGTGGGGTGTTTCAGTAGCGAGGGTTTATGGGGATAGTTATGGTCTGCAGTCAGAGTTCAGGTGTCTAGCACACATACTTACCAGGAATACTCCGTCTGATCTAGAGGCTCATATACCAATGACAGGGAAGACTATAGTTTGATATTGCCATGATGGTCACAAGAGAATTGTGGTTTTGAAAATCTTCTTGAGAGAGTAGAATTCTTAACTTAAGGAATATGGGGGCACCAAGCAGGCAGGTTGTGTACTTGTTTTGTCATTTCTGATTTAATGGTGGTGTGATAAAGCATAATTGAAATTCAATAGTAGAGACCTTAAAAATGAGAAGATTTGTCCTTACTTGCAGAAGAAAAACATCAGGCTAACAAAAATGAGGGATGCTACACCATCAGCTGAGGTTTGTTGAACAAACAACTCATGTACTGTGCAGCCAGGTAAGAGCCTTTATACTATCAGAGAATAAATGTGGGAAAAATCCCGAGTAAGACATGGAAATGCATGCTATATTTAGCAGTTGTTAATGTAGGCAGAGTTTTAAATAAGCTGATGCAGTATCACTTGCATCTACAGCAGTGCTACAGTTTAAAAGCTAAATTGCAGTAAATTACTCATTTGGAGAAATGTAATTTGGCTTGAGTCAAGCAATTTATGATCTGTCTGGCTCTTTGCTGAGAGGAGAACTGAAAGGTCCATGTGACACATGCAAACTGCAAGCATATGGTGCAAGCTGCAAGTGGCCAACTGGCACCTGACCAAGGAAAAGCGATCTGCTGGCCGGCCAGCCAGGGCACGGGGAGTTCCTAGCAGCAAGGCAGGCGGTTTGTCTTGAGCCGTGGCTCTGAACCAGAGCTTCACTGGGAGGGGTACCAGTGCTGGGTAGAAGTGGTACTTGGCAAATGAAATGTTCTGTTGCATCCTTTCTCTTGCTCTTCATTTTGCTAGAAGTAGACAGATGTAGTTTTCATGTGTTTTCTGTTTGTCAAGAACGATCACTCCTAAGTACATGTAAGTGAAAAGACAAAAACCTAACGCACACAGACCTCTTGGACAAATGTAGAGCTATTACTTGATATGTTGAATAGCAAATCCCAGTTCAAGCTTTATTGACCAATTCTACTAGGAGGTGCTTAGACAAGATGTTTTACAGGTGTAAAAGTATAACAACATTTTCTAGTCTGGATATAAGTGTTGTAAAGTGCTTTTGTTGGTTGTTTAAGGTTGTCTTGGCTTTACATTGGGATGGACATGGCTTAGTGTAGTGTTGAGGGTGTAGGATGGGGTAAATCCATCTTTCAGATTTTCAGGAACAGACCTGCATGGAGCAAGAGATGCAAAGGTCACTTGAAATTTGCCCATCTCTTTGTTTTGAGGCACTTTCTCTGAGGCACTGTAAACACTCTCTGCCACATGACACTGCTGTTGTTGCTGCTTGTCAGTTTTTGCTACAGGAGGTGCAAAATGTGTTCTGCTAGCAGTGCTGATACGCACAAGAAAAGAACTACCCACAGACTAATGCAGTGAGTAAACAGCCAAATGACAGTATTGGCCTTTCACGGATACTAGTTTTGTTTAAGGAGAGGTTTTAAAACCCTCACAATAGGGAAACATGCCAACCTGCTTTCGTTAACCTGATGTAACACTTATCTCTTCTGTTACCTTCCCCTCTTTATTTCTCTTGCTTTGCCTGTCTTAAGTGTCTGCATGTTACCTGGACTGTGATGACTGCATGAAATGAAGATGCACTTTATGCCATTTCCAGAGGTGGTGACTCTTGCTGACTACTTGTGTCTGCTCTTCAAAGTGCTGTAAAAGCTCTCCTGGCTGGCTGATCCAAATAGTCTGGTTCTCTGAGATAAGCACATGTTCATCCTGATTCCTTGCCAGTGCGGGTCTGCCTAAATTGGCCTTGCTCAGTGAGGCTGGGACTCCACATTAAAGGTAGAGCTGCTTTCAGAGTCTCAGCTCCTGTTTGTTCATTTCTGTGTCTTGTTGGTAATATGTGCCCCCTCAAATTTGCCCATTGGACCTCAACTCTCTGAAGATGTAGGATCTGTTTAAGCCAAGCTAAACATGTTCTGCTGTCCAACTGGTGTCATTTCACCATCTCGGAGGCCCTGAGCTGTCTGCTTCCTCACTGCTGCCCATACAATAAGATAAGGACTAGTGACTGCGGCTGCAGAATGAGCCACTGGGTTGCTCAAAACTGCTTGTTGTTGCAGGTTTTTTTTTTTTTTTTGGTGGAGGCTTGAGAAATGGGCCAGTGCAGGCTGCACGAGGTTCAGCAAGTCCAAATGCAAGGTCCTACACCTGGGTTGAGCTAATCACAGGCACAAATACAAACTGAGCACAGAGTGGATTGAGAGTAGCGCTGAGAAGGACTTGAGAGTGTTGATAGGTTAGAGGCTCAACATGAGCCGGAAGTGCGCTCATGCAACCCAGAAGGCCAACCGCATCCTAGGATGCGTCAAGAGCAATGTGACCAGTAGATGGAGAGAGCTGATTTTCCCCCTTTACTCTGCTCTTGTGTGACCCCACCTCAAATACTATGTCCAGTTCTCGTGTCCTCACTGTACAAGGGACATAGATCTGTTGAAATGAGTTCAGAGGAGGGCCACAAAGACGATCCAGGGGCTGGAGCACTTCTGCCATGAGGACAGACTGCGAGAGCTGGGGTTTTTCAGCCTTGGAAAAAGACAACTCCAGGGGGACCTTATAATTGCTTTAAAACACCTGAAGGGGAACCTACAGGAAGGCTGGGGAGGGACTTTTGTAAAAAGTATACACTGATAGGACAAGGACAAATGAGTTTAAATTAAAGGACAATATATTTAGACTGGATCTTAGGAAAATGTTCTTCAGTATGAGGGTGGCAAGACTCAGAAATAAATTGCCCAGAGATGTTGTGGATGGCCCCTGTCTTAAGGTGTTCAAGGCCAGGTTGGACAGGGCCTTGAGTAACCTGGTCTAGTTGAGGGGCGTCCTTGCCCATGGCAAAGAGCTTGGCTTAGATGATCTCTAAGGTCCTTTCCAAACTAGGCCACTCTATGATTCTATGATAAATGTTACTAAAGAAAATGCCAGAATGACAGTGGGCATGTGGGAGTATGGTAGGAGTCACATTAGGGGGCTGCCCATGGGAAAAGCAGTCCTGTCTTGTGGTAGCTTAAGGTATTAAAATTCTCTACGCATACCCTCATCTTGGAAATAACATGATTAAGAAGACAGAGAAAGAATGAAACCTAAAATGGATTACCTGCCAGTCAAAAAACTCCTTGAATTACTAGAACTAAGGAAGCAGTAATATCTCTTAAGTGTCTTTGCATAGCTGGAGGTCGAAGTGTCTTAAAATGGCTTTTCTTGAAAGATGTGCAATATGGAACAACATCCTGAAGTGCTTGTGCCATAAAAAGCAATAAGACAATCCTCCACAAGGTTTTCCCAGTGTTTCCCTTAGGTTTGTCTGTATGAATATTTATGTTGGGATCGAAAAACATACTGGCCCAAACTACAGCTCCTCAATCCTTTTTCTGAGTAATTAACAACAAGCTTGACTTTCAGAAATGCTGAGATTGCCACAGCCTTTGTTTAAACTCAGATGTGGCACTGCCTGGCCACCATGTGGAATAAGCCACCTAGAAACTGAAAAAAGGGATAGAGCTCTCAGCTATTTAAACCTCTGTCTGCTTGGCTGAAGTATGGTATTGCTGGACATGCCAAGACCTGTTACTTTATAGTTACTCTTCTCGTCTGTTAAAGCAATAGGAATAGCAGAAAGACTTGGATTCCTTTAATTGCTGGTCCTTAATTTTTTACCCTGGCTGGATATTAATCCCACCGCCATCCACTTCACCCAGTGCAAAAGCAATATGTGAATGTGAGAAGAGGACCATTACACCCACCATATGCATGTACTAACTGTCCTTTGCTTGGCGGGTTTATCTGTAATATGTAATCCCCACCAGCAGGTAAGTTTCAACTAAAACTGAACCTTCATCGTGGTCCTTTCCCAATATCCCTCTCCCAGCCCCTATTCTCCAGGAGGTCTGTAAGCTTTTAAAGACTGAAAGGGTTCTTGCTACAAGACAGCTTAAGGTAGAAAGGGGAAATGTAGCATTAAAAAATTCCTGGGGGAATTTTTTCAATTTGGGTTTTTTTTACGTCTCGCAAGCTGGTTGAGTTTGTACTTTGTCAACAATTTAATGTTTATGTTCTTACATCTCAAGAGTACAGAAATGTTAGCAGAATAAGAGCTCGTTTTCTGTTTGGGCTCTATGCTCAAGGCTCTTGATTTAAAACTCCCTCTTTGTTGCAAAGAGAACATTCTTCAGTAGGAAATAAACCTTTAAACTTGTCCTTCTTTTCCAGGGCTTTCACTGGAAACGTTTGGCTGAAGTCTAAATATAAACAGACCCCCTTGATCATCATGTGTGTGACCATCTCTGTGCAGTTCCTTGACTGGGGATGACCAGGGAATGGGGGTGTAAGATGTGTCTTCACTGTGGCGGCTGTATGAAGCCCAAAAGCCCCTAGAGTACGAAGAACTGTGTGGAATATTTTACAATAGAGATAGGCATAAAATATTTAAATATATATTTTCTGTTTGTCTTTGTCTTGAAACTTTTAGTGACTTTATTTGATTTCTAATTGCATTAGGAACTTGTTCCCCGCTCATTTTTTGTGTTATATCCATCAGAGGATATGCTTGGAAGTTGTTTACTGAAATGGTTCTAACAAAGTGTCCTTAATTAGTAGTTCACACTGTTTAAGTAAATAACCCTCTCTTCCCTTCTCCTGTAAGGTTATGTTTTTACAATGTAAAGATTATAACATGACAAAGATGACAGCTTGAAGGATTTTAAATGACTGGAAACATCCCAGTCAAGGGAGATGATCGGGCATTATAGTGTTGATTTCAACTACACTCGTGCATCTCTTGGTCCTATTGTTTCATTTCAGGTCTCCATTTTGAACGGCAAGGTCAAGAGATTTTTGAAGACACATGGATAGAAGCAAGACTGCATTTGAAACTCAAGTCACAAAAAATTAAATGTAAGTTAAATGGATGTTTATAAACCAAGTGTCTGGAGGAACTTCATTAGAAAGCATTACCTAGCTCAGGAAAGGCTGATAATGGTATAAGGTAGGTGTACAGCACACCTAGAAAACATGGGTTACATTCTTTTCCTAGCAGGCTGGTGATGCAGTCCCCATCTCTTTCTGAATTTTGTGCCGAAGTTGTATTTGGGTGTCCCATTTCAGTGAGGTCTGTTGACTTCTGCTCTGTCTTACCACTATGAAGTTCCAGCAGTTGTATGTGAATATGTTGGCAATATCTTAAATCCATGAGAAGAATAAAACCTAGAGGCCAGTGAATTTTATGTTTTATCTGAAAATGTGGTGATAGCAAGTATTCCTGAAAAATCCTCAGTGATATTGAGTGCAAACAGTTGTGCAGTGTGTGGCAACTTTCATGAGCAGTTGTTTCTGAAACTGAGTGAATAATAGTTAAAATCTGTTTTACGAGAGTAGTATAAAATCACTGTTTGAATTAGTGAAACAAATGCAAAGGGAATGGAAATACCTAGACAGATATTGTTTGTTTGTTTCTTTGTTTGATTTTCTTGCTTGCTTTTTTCCTTGGTACCCTCCTTTCAGGAACCTTCTCCATTATGAAAAATACTTGCTGCATGTGCCCTGTATATAAATACATCTTCGTGGCATCGAAGAGCCTGGGTCTGCTGCTTGGGTTATCGGTAAGAAGACGGGGACTGTAACGTAGGAGGCACATGCCAGATACTTGACCTCTGAAAGGCAGTCACAGGCCGTGTCATATTTAAACACGGCTCGTAGTTGGCAGCCAGCGTGTGGCCGAACAACTGTGCATTGTTGTTACAATTGAAACCACATGCCGAGTAGTATAACATGGGTGCAACTTTCTTGAGAGTGTGTGGACAGTTGGAAACATGCATGTCTGTTTTTTTTATTTTAATTTGTTATGTCTGGGTGTCTCAGGGCTCCCTTACTTCGTGTTTTCTTAGTGAAACTCGACCGATCAGACACCTAGGATTGATGGAGCTGGCCACTGACAGAGCAGCTCTGTTCCAGCTGCAGTGACTGTAAGAAATGGATCCGGACCGTCTTAAGCTGTCCTCCAAGAGTAAGTTCTCAGTTACTGTGACCGGTCGCCAAGGACTATTTTATTTTAACCCGCATCAAACCTGACCTTACCTATGGGGCTAAAGCACAGCCTGTTGAGCCAAGTGTATCTGAATACAACCTCATTTCTGTGGCTGTTTGTTACTCTTTGGAAAATTCAGCTACTTAGAGTTGTATGGAACAACCTCCACCAAACCAGTCTTTTGAAGCTTTATTGCATTTGAACACTGTGTGCTCCTTCCTCCCAGTTAGGATGTATCATTTCATTGTTTATTAGCAAGTGAAATGAACATAAGTTAGGCATATATAGTGAACTTTCTCTTCGGGCTAAAAAAGTTGAAAAGATGGTCTCAACTTAGTTTACTCAAGACACTTCCAGCTGGTGATGTTAAGTCCATAGTTATCATTTTATTGACTGTTGTCCAATAATAACCAAATCAGGGTGTTCCTGAATTGAGATAATTTTTTGTATCCACCAAAACACTATTTTAATTTAGTTTCCTTTGGAGGTGGTGTTATTACAACAAGGTGATGACTGTGATGGGGTGTGGACTGAGTCACAAGGTTCTCATTAAATCTGTTGGTGCACCCTATAAGTAACAAGCAAGTCAAGCAGAAAAGAAAGCAAGAGGGAAGAAGTGTTGCTGCTAGTCACCTTCTTGACATTAACTGGTTGTGCTTGAGCTGCCTGTGGTGTGACCAAACAGCAAGCAGAGTGAATAGTCCCTGACATGTACAGGCTTTGCACTGGAGGAGCCACACCAGCTGTTGAAACAGTTTTCTCTTACCTTTTTTGGGCATTGTAGAGTAATGAGGTTGTTACATGGCTGTGAAAGTAAGTACGATACAGTGATCGGATACCATCACTGGCCCTTGACTGACAGAACGCGACCTGCTCTTGTGCCACACCATACGGAGTTTAAATACACCTAGCAAACCGCAGCGGAACAATGCTTTTTGTGTCTGATTCTTCTTGACTTTTCAGAGCCCCTTCCCTCTGCAGCTACCTGGGCCTCCTACCTCTCTACTGGCGTCCTCTGCTCTCATTGCTCAAATCCAGAGGGAAGGTTAAGAGAGCTTTGCAGGGGTAACGCTCTGATTTCTGACCAAATTGAGGGTAATGTCATGTGTCACTTGTGTTAGCAAGTCTTGGCCTTTTATTTGTGTTGCATGAACTGTCAACATGGTCCTTGTGGAGTAGGGCCCAGCCAGCCTTCTGCAAAACCTGTTGTGCTGACAGCGAGAGGCTGCTGCTCAGCTGTAATGTCCTTAGGTCCATCCCTGCTGCTCAGCTGAAAGGTCAACCCAGTGAGGTTGCAAGGAAGGGGGAACATCTTGATGGTATGCATTCACAAAATGAACAGGCAAAGAAACAGAGGGAGGAGCTATTTTTGCAGAGTCTTCCGAGACAGAATGCATCAGCTTATTCTCTAAAAGCTTTACTTCAAAGATTTAGATGGCACTAACACATCTTGGGCACTAACACATGTTGCACCATTTGAAGGCTTAGGGCCTAGCTGGCAATGACAGAGGTGTAGAGGGACAGGCAGGATGTGGCTCTTAATCCCTGCAAGATGCCCTCTATTTTGCCAGTTGTGGTGTATCGAAACTTTAAAATGGCTGTGTCCCAGTTTGTGAACACGGAGTAGGAACAAATGTTTTGAAGGGATTGACTTTGAGTCTCCCAGATGATCAGTACCCATTTGGAGTGGAAAATACCAGTATTATGGTAGCAAAAATAAAAATGTCTCCTGTGCAGCTTCCTGCCACACTCAGATTAGTGACAATGGGACAATGTAGGATTCCAGAAGGGGAGTGAGCGATCTCACAGACAAATGTTTCTTGGATGCGGGGAATTTTAAGATCAGTCTAGCACAGCTTTGAATAATCTGGTCGAGCCCGTCAGAAAGTGGGATGGTTCATGGAGAAGGACAGTATATTTTAGGGGCTTAAATAATCAAATCCAGCTCTTCAGGTGGCCTTACCATGTACTGTTACTTGAAGGGGAAAAGTTCAGAAGCATTCTGGAGCTTGGCGTGCTGTAATTGATTTTGCTGATGTTTTTTGACTAGTGTGATTGCAGAATAATTTTGGGATCAGTTTGCTTTTACCTGGCAAGGGCAACAGACTCTTAGCAGATAGCCTCAGGGACGGAGCAGGAAGAGCAACAAGTACTTGAATTCATTGTAGTACCTGTGGAACTGGTACAGGCAGTTTTTGGATACATTTTAATACACCCAGCAGCTTGGCCTCTTTCACTGACTTCCCACCGGTTGCATGGTCCTCTGACCCCAGCTCACTCAGGAGCCGGCCAACTACAGGGAAGGTTGGAGCCAATACAGATTAAATTTATAAAGCATCATTTTGTTCAAATCCTGTCCCTGACACCAGTTTTGTTTTGACAGCTGACAGGGTCAATGGAAAGGACAGAAAGACTAACAAAAGAGCACGGTTAGTTTAGTGTCTATTTGAAGGTATTACAAAAATAAGGCAATGCATCTAGTTAAAGCAGTAAGCTTACTGAACTCTACTTTTAACCAGCTGTCCTGGTTTGAGCTCAACAGAACCCATTCTGTTCCATGAGTTTTACTTCTCTGCTCAGCCTCTTCTAAGAGGCTGCGCTCTGTGAAGGGAGCAGCATGTTTTTGTAGACAGCGTTTGCCGCTGAAGTGATAATGCCTGATCTTTGCAGTTACAAGAACATCCCATAAACCTAAACTTGAGCATAAAACAGAGGGCTCATGAAGGTTTAGGCCTCTTTCGCTTGTTCAACAATCAGAGTCTGAGGAGGACTCCATCCCTTCTTCCGCCTTGGATCCTGATCCCAAGTTCCCTAACCCAGCTCCTGCCCCTCTGCCGCTGAGCTCGGGGCTGCCCTGGTGCCGCCCGCTCCGCAGCATCCCTGGGAATCGATACCAGGAGGGGGGCTGGGCTGGGCGTTCCATTTGTATGTATTTCTATTTAGTTCACTATTTCTATTACTTCCTTATTATTTCCATTATTGTCTCATTAAAGCTGTTCTAGTTGGCTTTTCCAGTCCATAAGTCTCTCTGCCTCATTCCCTTTTCTTTCCTGTTTGGGGAGGCAGAGAGGGGGTTAGAGAGTGTCTGTCAGCCTTCAGTGGCTGGCCAAGCCCTAACCCTCAACACAGGTGACACATTTAATTAAAACAATAACCTTGTTATACTCTAGTTTTACATAGCAAGGAGAATAAGCAGGGTAACACACCTAATCTTTACTATATAGTGATAGTGATTAAGAAAGATCCATCTCCTACTGCCCTAGCCCCTGACCATCCTCCAGACCAGCAGGTGCCGGGGAGCCCCAGTTGCAGCGATTATTTGCAGCGCCTCTCTCGGCAACCGGGAGGTCCCGTGCAGTGCGTCCACTCATAGGGGAGGGCTCCAGCGTTGCTGGAAGAGGGTCCGGCTTTTACACTGTTGAAGAAACCAACTTACGGAACTTGAAATGCGGGAACCTCTGGTGTCACCCTCCCTGTTGGATTCCTCCCAAACCTGGCCAGGGCTAAAGGAGAAAGCCAAAGGAGTCGCACTACCTGTGTCAGTCCAAGGGATTCTCTCTATTTGGGCTTCTATCTCCACAAGACCAGACATGGTCTCACGGCCTTGCAACATGACTCTCAAGAAAGATCCCTCTGCTGGTTGCCGCAACACAATAAGCCTTATAGCAAAGCTTTCAGAGAGCGGCATTACCATATGCAATTTATATTATGTACAATTAATACTATATATATACATATGATATATGGTTGCACTGTGAGGGCTGTCTCTAAGTCAACCTCCGTTCAGGGTCTTCTCTTCAGGCCTCAGCGCTTCAGAAGGGACCTCGAAACATCGCCCAGTCCCACACCCCTGTGTCAAGTTTGGGCTGGGCACCCAACACCTACAGATGCTCTCTGACCCCTCTCCCTCCCCAATGGGCGCAAAGGAATCAGGCAGAGACTTACAGATTGGAAAGAAACTAAACAGCTTTAAGAAAACAGTAAGATCATAACATAACATATACCTAGGCATATATTTGTGTGTGTAAGCATACATATATAGGTATATATAAAGACAGTAGCTAACCCAACTTACACCTCGGCAGCAATGTCCACTGGTGCTGCAGAGCAGGCAGCACCCGGGCTGCCCCAGGCTCGGCAGCAAAGGGGAACCGGGCACAGGGGCTGGATTGTGGGAACACAGGACAAGGATCAAAACCACAAGAACAGATGGAGTCCTCCTCAGACTCCAGCCATCAAGCAAGAGACCCTAACCCTCGTGATCCCTCAGCTTTATACTGAATATGGCCTATATGGAATGCAATACTCTTGTTGGTGACCTGGCCTGTCTGTGCCTTCCCGGAGGTGCACCATTTACTTCCTTGTGACCCCCTTTTACTTCCTGGCACCCCCAGCCTGTTACACAGGATCCAGCAGGGATCTCGGCCACACCAGAAGCGAGTGTCAGACAGAGCCTTTCTGCATCCCAGTCACTGGCAGTAACTGTCAGCATCAGGTATTACGGCTCCTGGTAGCTGACACTGGCTGCAAAAACGTGCTGCTAACTTCAGAAAGTGCAGCCTCTTGAAAGAGATTGAGCTGAAAGCTAAAATCACTGAACAGAACAGGTTCAGTTTAGTTCACACCATGACGTTGCACCCGATATTCCATAATATTTATGTCATACTCATCACAAGTTTATTATTATATATCGAAAAGTTTAAAATACCTGAGTTCATCATTGTGGGTTCTATCTGTCACTGAGGTCTCTCAGGGCAGCAAAGTTGGCAGGAGATTCATGGCAGGTACGCTTGGAGGAAGTTACTGCATGTCAGTCCAGGAGGCTCGCTCTGTCATCACCACTTTATTATCCTGAAAGACAATTAAAGAGCATGATCAGCATTATGTAACAACAATACGCAGGTCTAAATTGGGTATTCTCACCCCAAGTTTCATTTCCATGAGGTACCCACTAAACTTCATCATCTTGCATCATCACCCACTTCCAGGTCCTTGACCAAAAGCCATCCCACAACTGGTTTGGCCTTTGCCAGGAGCAGGAACTGCCAGGAGCAGGAACTACCCCCCACTATTTTCCACACCCAATTCTTTTCACACACCACAGAGGTTTTATGCCCTTGTACTGGGTGTGAAAGGTCTGACTGAGCAGCACCAGGCCAGCTCAGGGCCCTAGGACACCCCAAAGAAACAGAAAGAGAGTTGTGCCTCTGCCCTCCCTGGCTGAGGGGCAGGGGAAGACAACCTGTTCTGTCAAGCAGTGCTCCTCTGCAGGGTGGGATCAGGAGGCAGCAGCTCCAGCAGCCCAGGGCAGATGTGGAACAGGCCATGGTGATCCTCCCAGCAAAGCAGGCACCAAAAGATCCCCGAGCTCTTCTGAGGAGCCCTAAAATACTGAGCACTATGGGAAAGAGAACCTTGATTGTTCCATTTGAATCACCTGATCCATCCTCCTCTCCCCACAGGCACAGCTGCCCCCCTGGGATTTGCCCCTGGGCCTAAAGCTCCAGAGAACTTCTGTCCTGGTGCTCTCAAACTGAGACCCCTGGCCAGCGACGCTCTTGTGGGTTCAGTTCAGCCTGGTGCACTCCAGCCTCCCTCACTGCTGAGACCAAGCCAATCGCACCCTACATCCCTCCCATCTCCCAAAACTGTAAGTTAAAATAAATTAAAACAGGTCTCACCTTGCAAGTCTGCGTGATGATGAAAAAGTCATCTCTCCCACTGAAGAAAATAAAACCCCCTTCCACACACCCTCAGGTCCACCCAGCATCACCCAGAACCTGTTCTTTCACACATCATACACTTTTGTGGAATTGTTTTGCTTACACAGCACCTTTAAGTTCAAGCCCAGCTGTGATGTAATTCTACCAGAAGACACATGGGCTCACCTCCCCGAGAACCATACCTAGATAGCTTTTAAACACATCCAAGGACAACAATTCAACCGCTTCCCCGGGCTCAAAGCGCCTTAGCTTCCCTGGGCAGCCTGTTCCAGTGTTTGAGGACCCTTTCAGGGCAGCCGTTTTTCCTAAGGTCTAACCTAAACCTCCTCCGGTGTGATGTGACGCCACCTCCCCTTGTCCTGTTCATTTCAACTCCTGAAAAAAGAACAACACCCGCTTCACTACAGCGTCCTTTCAGGCAATCACAAACAGCTCCAAACACTCTTATTTGAAATCAAATCACAAATAAACCAACACTCACCAGAGGAAGCTCTGCAGGAACACTTCAGCACCTGACAGACACGGTTGCAAGCCTGGGAGCTGCTACCCCACACCAGACACTGGCCTTTAAGTACTCCTGGGCTGGCCATTGGTGGTTCTGGTGCGGCTCTCGGGGTGCTGACCGGACAGGTGGTCCCCTCTAACCAATGAGGTCCTGGCCTGGAGGGATAGAATAGAATTTAATATATTGTATTAGATTTTGTGCCATAGTGAAAGATGGTGTCAGGTTGCGTCATGGCCCAAAACGTGCATGTGCGCCTGTGCACGACCAAGTGCTTGGTCTTGTCATTTCAGATGCCTCTGCCTCGACCCTCGCACACCGGGACCATCAGGTCTTTCCCAGGTGCGCTGCTGACATGTCTCCTCATGTCAAAGATGGGTCATCCGTCATCAGGCTCTCTGGCACAGTTAAGATCTCTGTGCAATAACGCTTTTAAGACGCGCTGGAGTCCCGGACAGGACCGGTACATGACTCAGTCAACAGAATATTCAAAAATGGAATCAAAGTAATAGGCTCAATTTTTTTTGGCTGCTACGAGTCCCAGAATCTTACTGCGCTACCATAACCGTTACCAAACGTCTCCCGAAACGTAGGCATTGCGTCCTCTTTAGTGCTTGTCTTGAGAGAGAGAGAGAGAGAGAGAGAGAGAGAGAGAGAGAGAGAGAGAGAGAGAGAGAGAGAGAAGAGCCCACACTGGAGATGCCACAAGGGACTCGTGTTGGAGCCGTTTACAGACTACAGAGAATGGAAACTACTCTGCTGCCTTCAGTACAATCAGGATTTCACTTACTATAATGTCTGTACAAGATCATGACCTGTACAGGGAGGATGTTTAGAGTTCTAGTGTATAAAGTTTTAGTGTATATCTATTTATGACACCCTTTGGACAAAGAGTTAACTTCCAATTACGGTAAATAAGTTCTCAGGACTAAGAAATACCATTTAATTTAACAAAACCATGTTGATTTTCATTGCCTGGACACGGGGTTGATTGTGTACGTTTTGCTGTATTATTATGCTTATCATTTGGCTGTTGACCAGTTAATCTCCAAGCATGTAAGGGTGATTACTTTGAAAGAAGAATGGGGACAAAAAAAGTGCTTATTTCAAAGAAGCATCAAAAGGAGTAGTGATAAGCTACTTAAAAAGTGAAAGGATAGGATCAAGAGAGATGGAACAGCATCACCGGTGCTTGCTTCCTTCCGGGCAGTGACACACCTAGTTTGGTGTCAGCTGAAAGGTGACAGTTTGTTAGAGACCAAAATAGAAAGACCAAGTGTGCATGAAGCCATGCCATGGATATTTTGTTTTCATCCTTTAACTTGGTGCTTTCCAGAAAGAGTTAAGGTTCTCATGAAGAGAGAACAAATCTTTACCTGCTGGGGCTGTTCGGTTGCTAGAGAGACACGCCTAGCCACAGAGCAAACGAGAAGAACGGGAGAAAGAAACTCGGAGAAGTGGAGACACTGGCATTACTAGACAGGAGTGGGAAAAGACTGGGATATTATAAAAGTCTCATACGCACAGGGGTGTGCACAACATTAAAAGTAAAATGAAGTATTTACATTTGATGGCCAAGGAGAGAGCTGCTGAAGATTCAGAAGGTGCAGCAATACAGCCTGTGAGCCAAGAAGATACTTGATGCTGCATTAGTTTAAGAGAGGGAAGTTAGGAAGCATTTAAGCAGTTAAGAGACAGTGATATTAGTGGAGAATTTAAGTCATTCATGTAATCAACCTGGGTATTAGAAAGCAAGCGTTACCTTTCAAAAGGTCAATACAAAAAGCATCGAGATGCTGACGTGTGCAATGAGTGAGATTTCGACAGGAGTCAGAGCTAGGAGGAAGACAATAATCAGAAAACCGTTTTCTGGGTTTTTTTTTTAAAGGGCGAGAACCAAACTCTACAAATTCAAACCACCTCTTCTCCCTTTTCTCCTACCTCCTTCCCTCTTCTTCTCCTTCCACGTGCTAAATCACTGCAGTGGAACTGTGCTGTAGGTACAGTATATTGTGATTAAATAGCCCATAATGCGCTTTGAGATATGGCGAAGCAAAAAGTATAAATAGAATGCAAATAGCATAAAATCAATCTCTGAATTCTTGCTAGACCATGGTGAGGTAGCTCAGTTACAGCTTTGACCACCCACGAATGCTAAGCACACAGTAGGGGGACTTTTGGACTCGCATCTCACCTATTATCTTGGTAGTAGGGTATCAATCTCTCTGAATGTGAAAGCCTGGTTTTATTTAACTGAGGAATATAAGAAAAGCCTCCTTCCTCATTTTCTTTTTTTCCTGAAGCAGACAAAAGGTGGAGAGAAGTGACCATAAATTTTAGGAAGGAAAGAAGTGGAAAAAGGTTAATGATTACCGAGTAGGAATTTTATGTGGGAATTATTTCACTACACCCTCCCTTGCCTATTTACAAATGCTGAAGCTTCTCTTATTTTCCTGAGAAATTGGTGCTGAATGTGTCATAGCGCCCACATTTAAATCAATTCTTTCCTAAAGATCTGACATATCCCAGCCCAAACTAATTCAATGAGAACAATAATTAACTCATCTCTCACCACTTAAGATCTCAATCCTCCTCTTGGCACAGGTACACCACGTAGCAAATGTTTCTATAGAAGACTGATCTGCTCTTTGAATTGCTGGCGGTCCATTGCTGGAAAAATGAAAACTTTTCTTAATAAAATATTTGTAATGATGTGTCATTTCACACGCTGCCTGGAATACACTGTTGAAAATGGACAAAGTTTCTTCTTTTCAGCTAGAAGAATAAAAAAATATATCTGAAAGTCTTTCGCTGCTTTGCGGACGCTGCGCAAACCGTCAGAAGGAACTGTCTTTGCAGCGTGAATTACAACAGGCTGCGCGATCCGGGAAGCTGCTTCTATTCTGCCGGTTACGTCCTTTCCTCTCAGCCGACTGACTGCGGTTGTCAGTCCCACTCGTCTCTTGTCCTCTGCTTCTTGTGATGCCCATTTGGATTGCTTATTATCTGCATTTTTAGCTCCTTCTGGCTTTCTCATTTCTGGCCTTTAATTTTGTCTGCTGTAACGCAGAAAGGCCAGTTCTATTTCTACTTCAGCTTGAGGTCAACTTCTGGCACTACAAAGGACACAGAGGTTTTACATTCTGATGTAGCACACGGCATAAGTCTCTCCCCTCTTCATCATGCTGTTTCCATTTTTCTTGCCTTTTCACGTCCTCCGAGACCCTTGAAATAAAGATTCTCTGTCTTGCCAGGTATCCGAGAAGTCTCCTGGCCACCGGTAGTCACCGCAAGGACGTGTCTTCCTTACAAGCTCCTTTTGGCACCTCTCAGGCAGAGTCTATCACGTGCAGAGAGACAGAACCACGCGCGTACGTGAAAGCACGCGGGGCTCGGCGATCGCCTCGCAGATACCTAAGGCACGTTTTTTCAGGATGGCCATATGTGAAGAAGGCAATGCCTTAGGGCTCAACCCTCCTTGGAATAACTCCTAGCAAAAGTTAAACTAAAAGTAAGAATATTTATTTACACATCCCAAACGGATGGCACGTAGGCAAACTTGCAGATACAAATGAACAGAAGGGGATGAAAAAAACCCCAATACTTCCTAAGCAGCACTTAACTCAGATCCGACGGTTTCCTTTACTCTGTATGTATGACTCAACCGACAAGTTGGCAAACGCCTGGCAGCGTTTATAACCAAGGTCTCTGGTTCTCACTAAGTCTTTATGTCTTCAGGTTACATTCACTGAGTGGAGCTTGAAGTTGACCGATTCGTTTTCCGTGTTTGGTCCCTATTCACCTTTTGATTCATTTCCACAGAAAGACTTCCCTCCGATCTGTTAATTTATCATTCCTTAACACAAACAAGAAGGGTGTTTTGCCTTTCTTCCTACCAAGCCATTGCTTGCTGCCCAGTGCTTTGGAGGTGCTAATTTCTTTTGTGTATCAATTGGACACTTAATTACCCATACAGACAGATAAAAAGCATTTCCATACTGACATTATTAACTCCCTAGGGTGTAAACCCACTTCATCCTGGAGCTTGAAATATCCAAATCCCAGACAGAAGCTTTTGCACTTAGTTGGCTGACCGTATTTTACAGAATTCCATAACTGTCATTAAGTGACACGGCTTGTTTCTTGCTCCTCCTGAAATCAAGCCTGAAGGTAATCAGTACCTCTGAGGTATTAATAGATGTGAGGCTCCTTGTCTCCCTAGCACCTCTACATTTAGCCTTTTCAGAAATACCCAGACAAATTCCTATCCTTTTTTTTTTTTTTCCCTGCTCCTCTTGGCATGCTAATAACCCTTCCTCTGTCTACTAATGCTCTTTCCTTTCCTGCCTTGCCTTCTTTATTCTCCTTCTTCCCTATTTCCTGTCTTGCTTCTCCCCCTCGCGCTCTGATTCATGATCCCTGGGAGATGTAGCTGCGTTGGCTGAGGAGATGCGGGGGAGGCCACCTCTTTAGCCACGGCAGCCAGCTCCAACAGGGATCATGAATCAGAACTCGCTGCCGCTGCTGTAGTTCAGTCTCACTTACCAATGTAAACCGGAGCTGACGGCAACTCCATTAACAGGACAGCCCAAACTGCCCCACTTGAGGAGCAGACGTACCAACTGTTTGCCTCTTGCACGGTGGGGACGTCCGGCAGAGTAAAGGAACGGATCGTGCAGCATCCTCCCTGTGCTCCGGCAGTTGCTCCAGCTCAAGTGTCAGGGTCCTTGGACTTGTTGTTCTTTCCCGTCCTTAAAAAGGTCTTCTACAGCCTCTTCAAAATTAACGTTCCTCGCACGATCGCACAGTCCGAGACCGCCAACTTAGCTTTTCTTCCTATCTGACGTTTTAACATCCGAGTGAAAAAACATGGCAGAGTTGGGAAGGAATCCTAAATGCAGTCAGACTTAAAGTCTCGATAGACAAAGATGTGGTTTTAGTGCTAGTTTAAGCATTCAGATATATAAGTACTCTTGAAAGAAAGCACCACCTAAACAACCTGGCTGCCACAGTTCTTAATAAATTAACAACCTGCATTCATACACTGCCATAACTTTGTAAGGTATTACAACGGACAAATCCAAATGTTTGGATCAGATTTACTAATTGTTATTTTAGTCATTTTTCTGAACGCAAAGCCAAAATATTTACCGTCTGGTATTAGATTCCTAATTTTTGCAAACTGGAATGTAATTAAAGAACTTAGCAGTACTTTGTTTAGTATTGACAAGAAACACATAATTGCGTTAAAATGGAATGCTACGCTAATCAAAAACAACAAGAAAGAATACACTTTACAGCTCAGTAAGATTTTAACTTAAGTGATCCAGTTCAGTTTTGCACCATTTGAAAAATTCCAGTATTGTTATGTTTACTAAATATTTCCAAAATCACATGAAATTGCTTAAAAATGGAAATCTCCTAATTAAGCAGAAACAAAACATCTGTAAGTAATATAACATCCAAACATAAAAATATTAACCAGGAGACTAAGGTTGCCAACCATATACATAATTATTGTAGTTCATTAGACCCACATCTGATGAATCTCAGTTAAACTTGCAAATATGTTTGAGATGGAACCCACTCTCACAATCCTTTTACATCAAGTGGTTCTTACCAACTGGACATGATCAGAGACCTCCTGTTAGCGTAAGAGAAAGGGGAAATCAGGCACCTAGAGTTCGCCAGGAGAGACATAAGACACTGAAATCACAGGTGGTTAAGTAGAACAAATGTGAAAATAAATCCAAGTGCAATTTTTAACGCCAGGAATTGTACAACCGAAGCGTGCAAAATGAAGCAATATGGTAGTTTAGTGCCAAAGCAAGTTTGCTTCAAATTTCTGAAAAACTATGGTTTGCCAACTCAACGTCTGCTGCAAACAACGAGGCATTAATGAGGGATAAACATGGGAAGGTAAATGGCCAGCTTTCTGTACAAACACCTGACTTCATCTTAAATATTCAGCTGAAATCTCCTTACAGTCTTAATTCAAAACTGCATCATGACTTTTTTTGGTCCCACACTTCAGCATTTGTGCAACAGTTGGTATCACTGAAGGAGTGGAAGCCAGAATTGATCCTTGGTGAGCATCAACATGTCTGAGGGAAGTCCAAAATGGTAGGATTTAGTCGCTTTTTCTGCTCCGTACCACTGTCAGAATAGCTCAAGCTCTTCTACTTGATTTAGGTTTGCTTACTTAAACCCACATTCATCTTCCAGTGTACACTTCACAGGACATTTTTACTGGAGTAGTCCAAAAGCGACCTGAGGTCCTGGTATGTGATGCACAAAGGAAGTTCTGTTCCACATTACACTTACTGACCTGGAAAGATACATACATCACTGACAAATTGTGATGCTTTCTCCACAGCCCTAATTTCCACACATCTAGCAACACTCCAGGAAGAAAACTTGAGGCACCTGCCAGGCACTTAGTTTTGGTCTGTGCTATTCAAGTATTTCACAGATCAGTTAGTAACTTGTCTGAGCTGCAGGTCTTGGACTAAATTGCCATCGTATAAACATCAGTGAGAAGAAAGATGAACCAAGCAGAGGTATACAGACAAGCTCAGGTCTCAGACTTGTTAATCCAAATCTTTCTACGGCACTCTCTCCCTCACCTCCTTGTTTTCAGCCTCTGCTGCCTCCCATTCCACCGCACTTACCAGTTGCTAGTCTAGAGCGGATTCCAAGGGTCAAGGCGACTGGTTTGCCTCAGGAAGACAAATAAAAACACTCAGTTTGTAACTAGGGAGCACTCTTCCAAGAAGAAACTTGCGCTCCCAGAACTGACCACCTCATAGGGCACACAAAGCTCAGCAGTTTTCAAGATATTGCAGCCAGGAGATCCAGGCAGATGACTCAGTGCCAGGGAAAGCCATGTCTCATTCTTAATCTAGTTGTCATCATTTTCAAAATGTCCATTTCACCAACGTAGTCATTTAGCCCAGTGGTTCAATTCATTACTTCTCCAGTTAGACAACTTGGGCGTGTAATTCTGAAGAACGTTACACTCAACTTATCTCCTTTGTTCAGACAATAATTTTCAAAGAAAGCAGGGCATCAGAGGCATTTGAACTTTTTCTTGATCACCTGCCAAATGCTACAGCCTTCATTTCTGTTCTCTTGCTTTCTTTGAAAACAATACGACGAACCAACATGTCACACCTATGCAGACATCTGACCCATACAGACAGAACAATCCTACCAGGCTTTGCTATACCTCTTCACCATCACCGTTACTTGAACACAGACAGCTGCTGGCCAGTGAAAGGAAACCAGCTTTTGCCTTCTACAGCCTTATGGACCACGGAACACATAAGCCTTGATTAACCTCTGTATACGTAGAGTGGTTCATGTTTTCGGAATGGATCAAGGACAAGACCAACTGATTCCATCAAGCCAGATACCTAAACTGGAAACAAAATCTCTTACAACAATCTTAATCCACAGGTCTTTCATTACAAAAAGATTCTTCAATTTGTCCAGAAAACTCATATTCAGTCCTCTGGAAACCATTTCCCATGCTTCACAAATGCTTACAGCAAATAAATCGTGTGGCAGATTAACAGAAAACCCACATCAAGCTTTAGTTTGAGACTTTAAGCTGGACAGTTCAGAGAAACGCAGTTTTTTGTCGTCTTCTTCATCACTACCCAAGACCAATTGAGACAAGTCAAGTCTCTGCCAAAGGCATTAGGAGTAAGCTCATTTTGTCACATGAGGAATCTTCCCCAAAAACCTCTAGTTAAGAATTGGCAGATGACTTAATCAATTATACAGGAGACACAAGACCTGTGTTTTTTCTACATTGGTTCTAATTCAATAAGTGCTATTTCTTATCCTCCTCAAGTAACCTTTCATATGATTTTCAGTACTTTTAATAGCATTACTTCAATAAAATATTGGCAGAGACTCTTCTCTCACAGCACCATACAATACATATATATGATGCTGAACGAAATGTTTTTCTCAGTATCAACAAACCTTCCTCCCCAAGAGCTTTTATATCTTGTCCAATAACAACATGAAGATGTCTCATCAAGAATGCTTCAGTTCCTCCGTGTCTAGAGTTTATTGACCGTAGTTTAGCTAACAACATGTGCAAGTGTGATAGCAATTATGCCCCCCTACCAATGTCTTCCAATTTAGTCGGACGAATTGCGTTCGGAACCGGACAGCGCCTCACATGGCGGAGTTTTCCGGTTATTGAAGTTCCTCGAGTTTGCCATAGATTCATCATCAGGTCCATAAGAAAATACACTGGAGCTAATAGATATTTTGTACTAAGTAAAAATTAAAAAAAATTAAAAAATTCTACATACTAAGTTTATCTAGATCTATTTTGGCTTTCAATTTTCAGCCCACTTTTACTAGTTCAGATGTTCATTTACTGAAATTGTGAACATTGCCCAGACTACTTGATTAAACTTTCTTTCCACACAATGAAATTGAAGCACAATTTCTGAAATTTCAAAATAAAGTCTAATACACATCATCAAAACCGGACAAGCAATAAAGGTGATCTTCTTACCATCATTGTAAACCTAGACTGAAATTAAATACAGTCTGTATTCTAGTTTATATCATTTTGCACATAGGTGAAGTCAGGTTTTTCTTCGTTTTGTTGCTATGTTATCACTAATCTAAGTATGACGTTAATATATGCTCTACAAAAGGTAAATTATCATTTGACACGTGACTTTTTACAATGTGGGGGATGTACAGACTTCCCTGCCCGCCCTACTGTAGAAACGCTAATCTTGCCCTGCCACCCAGAGCAATGCCGAAGAGGTCGGCATAAACCCTTCCCTATTCTGAGATGTTGGTCCTACGTTGTCTACTTATGTCTGGGCACCCTTATAACTAATTTCCCTCTATTTTGTGCACGTTTAGAACGAAGAGCGCGCGACTTTAAGCAGGAATTAGCTACTCACGGCAGTAGGTGGCAGCAGTACTCTTTCACAGCCCGAGAGCCGTGTATGGTACATCGGAAAAACAGTACGGATGTCAGACAATTCAGGCAAATGGCACGATGTGGAGGAAAAACAGTTCTTCCTTGGAAGCGAATCGGACTTTTAATACCTTGATCGGAGCGCATAACGAACCCACATCACACTCTTTACAGACAGAGATACGTAATCAGATTGTGTAATCCCGATATCAAAATCATCCTAGACGTGTTAAATTAGCAACCTCTTAGGAAATCAGTCCAAATTTGTGAGCGAACAGAGACCGCAACCGCTTGTGCTTTATGCAACGATATCTGTAATTTAAAAATCTGCAGTACTGAACTTGGGGCCGTCCCTATCCCATTAAAAATACAAGTCTCCTCCAAGCCAGTGGAAACTGGCAATCTTCACTGAGTAGCAACAGCTTACAGAAATATATCTCCATTTGTAATCATTTCACTGTATGGATGATGACATTTGGAAACATCTGGATCTGATGATGTCGATAGGAGATTCCAAAATGGTAGTGTCTAAATGTGATGATACAATAAATACAAGATGTTTTATTTTAGATTGAAATAGCAGAATAAAGACAAGGGCAGATTTAGATAAAGCACGGGACTTCAGGTGGCAGCGTGCACGCCTCTTAACTCTCGAAAACACCTCCAGCAACAGCCACCTTCTGTGATCTCGGAGCAGCCCCGCAGCGGCTCTCCAGCCAAAATTCTTAACAGGCTTGTGCTCACCCAACTATGTGGCCGTAATTCAAACCATTCACTGCTCAACATAATTAAGAAGCAATCTCCGAGTCCAGAACAATAGTCTGCTCAAGCACTAGCACATGGGAGCAAAATGAGACTTTATGCCTTGGCTTATGTTTGCTTTCATCATTTTTTTTTTTTTTTACCCCTCTCTTCCAAACAAAACCTGAGTTTCCCCTCTCCTCCCTGCAGCACGACCGCGAGCGGCTTTCAGGTTACCCATAGGCTCCCTCAGACTTTCTTCACCAGAGAAACGGAGCCGCAAAAATCACTCCAAACGTATTGTTGCGCACGAGAGCTAAAGCAATAAATTGAAGATCTCTGACTTAGAAGACTGCTCGCTTGGAGATCTAACGGTGAGACACTGAAAACTGACACAGCACTGTTATTTCTGGTCTGCTCCGGCTACTTTTGGTGTGGAACAAGAGGGGAAATGGCGGGCTTTACGCAAACTTTGCTCTTGCTTAAGCCCCTGGTGACTCAAGAACTACTTTATGCCTCAGCCTGACCAAGGGCAGCCTCAGGGACATCTCTGACAGCCAAGAATAGCTCGTACGGAGCAGCCCTAGGCGATTTCTGGTTTCCCGCTACATTCCCCGCTCCACCACGCAAAGGCTGAGATGGCTGAGAGAAATAAAACCGGTTTTATGACACAATTTTCCTCTGTCAGGCAAATTTGCTGCTAGACTGGGCAGGCGCTGCTCAGCTCTGCAGCCCGGAGGCTTCCAGCAGGGGAGGAAGGCTTGCCCTCCATCGGGAGCTGGTCCTCCTCATCCCTGAGGTATGTGACATGTCTACACCAAGTCTTCTGTTATGGGTTACGTGTAGCTGCTGCTAACGAGTCACACCTTTAACAGCGGTCAAAGGTTTAAACGAAGAAACATAGCAATACAGAAAGCAATTAGCACGGGCAAAAGTATAAGACTTTCTGGTCCACAAGGAGAAAGAAGAGCCATCCGGTAGTGAAAAACAAGCAGAAAGGAGATGCTTTTCCTATGAACGTTGGGTTTTTTTAAAAAGGACTTTCCCCACTTCAGGCTACTGACAGAGACATAAACCCAGGAAATATGTTCTAGTTTGCAAAACAAAGTCCTGCAAAGGAGGCCAGGGAAGGAACATAAAGTAGATTTTGAAGATCTGAAATCAAAACCATGTGGAGATTTGTGGAAAAATAGAGTGGACAGGGGTTAACGAAGAGGAAACCTCAACCAGGTTCACATCACACTTTCTCACCATTTATTCCTTACAAATGAAACAGTGTCCTTCCCCCTGGAAATGCCATCACTAGTCTCCATAGGTCTGAGATTTACACAAATTAAAGGGACGGGCTGGAAATCTGAACAGTCAGGGAGGGAGCCCTCCCTGCTAACGATGGCTCTAGTTTCCCAAGAAATGTGAGGGTTATATGTGGCTCAGGCCGAGTCCCAAGGGACCATCTCCTTAAAGGTGGCTACCCAGCTTAGTGATGGCTGAAACGCCTGAGGATTTGTGGGTGAGAGAAGGGGGGAATTTTGGTCTGCTCCTGGCTGCCTGTCTCTGGTAGACTTCCCCTGCAAGGACCCTAAAGGGACTGTAAAACCCCTCCCAACTCAGGGAAAGAAGGACATTGCTGCCTACGTGCTCAACCTGGTGCCTTTGTGAGTGGGAAGGGAAGAGCCGCAGAACTTCTGGAGGACTTGCAGTTCAAAACTCTTTACCCTCACCACGGGGCACTGCTCATAATAACTTTCTCTTGAAGCCCAGCTAAGTAATTATTGAAAGACCAAAGCATAATAGGTAGATTAAATTTCAGCAGAGTCTTTCCATCTTTTAATCAGCCCTTGCTATCATCAAATTAGAAGCTCCTCAGATTGTCCTTGTAAGACATAACCACTGAAGTTAAACAGTAACCATGCCTGATGACGTAGCTACTCAAATATATGAGCTAAGTTGATGTCACCTTCCCATGGATGCCTCAGAAGGAACTAGAACCACCCACTTACTGGTCTGTGGCTCATTTCTACTCAGGGAGCAAGGATTTGTCACCAGGAGTGTTTCTGGGACCTGGGACACCATCATCATTTCACTGAAACGGTTCTTAAATTTCCCAGCGGCTCTCCAGCGTGTAACGCGACGTGCACACTGATCACGCCTGCGCGTGGCCCGACGCTTCTGTGTAGGGCTCGGCCTGCGAAACAAAGGACAAAGTCACCGCTTGCAACGTTAGTCCCATTTTGCTATCGGCACCTGAACTACTTCTCCCTCAAGTTAACATTTGACCGCTGAAGGTACCCATGCTACTTGCGTGCCACTGTAAAGAACAGTATTTCAATGCCCAGAGCCATCAGGCCAGTTTTTTCACAGTTTCAGACCTTGAAATCAATGGCTGATAATTGCCTAATGCTTCTGTGCATTTGAGCCAGAAGAATTATATTTCAAATACTTTTCTAGAGGTCAGTGCTCTTTGCTCGTAGGTTCCCTTTTGCCTTCAGAATACGTGGCGTTACAGATACCTGTCGTTCTCTCCTTCCTTTCTTTCAGAATCTTAAACATCATGCGCTTGCCCTGAATTCCACACTATTATATATGTTTTTGCACAGATGGTCTGAGTGACAAAGCTAGTGTATGTCGTCAGAGTTTATTCAACAGCAATTCATCTCTCTGCATGAACTGTGTGATAAACTATGGAAGAAAGAGAGGCCTCCTTTCCAGTTCTCTTATCTATGGACTGTCGTAAATATTATCAGGAAACTGGTGACCCACTTCCTTCAGTTGCCCACGATAGCTTTATTGGATTTGTTTAAACAAAGCTGTGTCCCAGTCCTCTGAAACACTAATGTACTTGTTGTGGAATCACTGCAGCTGTTGGTAAATCATATATTTTACAAGGAGACTTGCATAAAATGTTTAAGGTCAGATTTGGCTGTGTCCCCATCAGATTGAACAGTGATCATGTTGCCATGCTAACGAATAAGTGCAAAATTCAGAGTAAGGTCTTAGAACTGCAACAGGAGGGAAAAGACAGACAGAAACGACAACTTGTGTTTCATTAAAAATCAGCTAGGTTTGGCCAGACTGGTGTTATACTCATTTTCACCAATGGACAAAGAAGCTGTCTCTTTTTTGTTGTCTTAGCTTACTTAGACAGTCACATCTCTTTTATATGAGGTAGGTGGCTTTATGCTCCTGCATTTTGATCAAAATGAAGCTGTTTAAATTAACATACATAATAATGGCTTAAGTGCCTCAGGTGGACACTATGGATTAAATATATTTCGAATATACACCATTTTGGTTGTTTCCAACTGTAGATCTCAAAACTCCAAAGAGCAAACAAGTGCCCCGCTGCACTAAGTACTTCCTGTGTCCGCTAAACCTCTTTGCTCCAAACCTGCAATCTGGCCACCCCAAATGCTCTCGGCCCCAAGAGGAATGATGAATCACTCAACTAGTGCCCTCCCTCGTTCCATGCTTGCTTTAAGAATCCAGTATCTGTACCCATAGAGGCAGAATCCGTGGTCTGCCGAGGATGCTGCTTCAGGGCTCTGGGAAGAGTGGGCAGCAGTGTTACGTGCCAGGCACGGTGTGTGCCCAAAGCCTCCATCCAGGATGGGGAGAGATCCACTATCCCTTACTGGCCCCACGAATAAACTGAAGAGAAGTAAATTTCAGATTTTCTTTTCTTCCTGCTCCAATTCGATCTCAACGTGCTGAGTTTGAAGGTGAAAGTCACCAACTCTGCCCCTCCTTTCCCTTTTCCTCCCCAGACTCCGGAGGCTGATTTTTCCTTGTCGTTCTTATCAGTTCCCGGCCTCCACCCTGCCGAGACACAGGGACACTTTTCTTAGAGAACCTTTTCAACAGGAAAATACCCTTACAGCTCCCGGTGACTCACGGACTACGGCTCCTTGGTGCCAAGACCTGGAGTCTCCAGAGAAGGGCGATGGAAATACGCTTTTCCTTTACAGTCTGCGCTTTCCCTCTTCTGATACCGCTCAGTCCCCAGAGAAAGCAGCGATGCTTCTATCCCGTGTGATTTGCTAAACAGTATGTAATATGTTAAAAAAGAAAACCCTGCAAAAAGCTGAAAAGTCTTTGCTGGGGCATTCTTGACCTAAATTATTTCTTTGGAAGTGGATCATGTTAATGAAGCAATAAATGCAAACTTAAAGAAAACAAGAAATTTGGGAAAAGCAAACATTGAATATGAATTAGCTGGCAGTTAAGTAAATGTGCTAAGTTTCTTTTCTACTCACAGGCAGTTTTAATTCCAATTTAGTGCACTTAGTTGAACACTAAATCTAGGTACCCTGTCAATCTCCTCGTTAAAACTCTGGCTAATTTACAGATTCTGACTGAACGTTTTGCAAAAAAAATACACGCTGACTTACTTTTACAAAGCTGTCAAAAGCTAATGCCTTCATCTCTTTTGGTACTCAGTGTGGAAACCGAGAAGCGGGAGGAGTGGTGGAATAAGCACAGGAAATCAAAATTCACAGACGCAACACCCTTCCTCTCAAGACAACAAGCTGGAGCACTTTCCCACTGTCCCGTTCCCACTGTCTTAACTCGGGAGCTAGGAAGTATTCAGATAGCTGCAATTTTCCACAGAAACCGAGCTCAGCCCTTTGGCAGGGTGAGGCGAGCCTCAATCGCAGCCTCGGCCCTTCAGGGAACTCCAGGGCTCATGGTCAGCGACTGCATCTTCTGCAGAGATTTATTTTTCCGTGGGGCTGGGTCAGGCGGGAGAGGAGGCTGTTGGTTTGTCTCCCACCACCTTCTCACGCGCACACTGATGCGGCACCTCCCTCCCCTGACCCAGAGGGCAGGGAGAGGGTACAGGGGGAGTAGAAAAGGGGGGAAAGGGGACATTCTGTGCTCCTCAGCTAAATCTGGTCACTTCTTTCTATGCAAGCAAAAGGGATATCTTGCCCAGTGCTGGCCTAGGACATACACTCCTTGCCAACACCATACGCTATGAAAAATGGAATACGTGCGGCTTTGATTTTCCTTTTATTGGTGTGTGCTCTACACCTGCGGCATAATGTAACTTTTACCGGAGGTGGAATGCATCCATATGAATTCCCACAAACAGAGGAGCATATAACAAAAATAAGACTTGTTTGGGCTTTTGCCAAAATAATTGGAGATCTCACTTTACAAAAGTCTTAAAAGTCAGTACCAGCTGGCAGTTATCGTTTGTAGGGGATGCATCTTGATTACAGTAACAAATATTTAAATTTCTTTTAAGGCAGTAACATGAGTTTCAAGCCAAAATCCAATAAGGTAAAACAACCTTGCATCAAAATACCCGTTACCACAGTATCTTGTGAACAAAGCTAACTGCTCCCACACAGCTCTTCCTAAGCAAACACCGTGATAGAGACTAGAATGCCTGCAGTTTGCAACTTTCGAAGGTAAATAGCATTAAGTGTAAGTACAATTAAGAATAAGTGTAAGCACAACTAAGGTATTAACGCAGCAGACTGCGATGTATGCTCTGTTAGAGTTTTATATTTAAAACAAAACTTTAACTCTTGTCTGTCAATGCCAATGGCTGAGATGAATATTCTGTACAGAAGAAAATTTGCATAAAGAAAATATTGTCACAAGATCACTGGATACTCCTCTCCAGCTCCAGAAATAAAGAAGTGTGAAAGCATGAAATTAAGAACTCTAAGAATAGGAGGGAGCACCAAATGCCACATCAGCATTTTTCCTTACCCTTTGCCAGGTTGAACTCTTCTCTCCGCTGTGCGAGTCGTTTGGTCCTGATCCCTCCAGCACTGAGGTGAGCAACTGCAAGTGAAACCACGGTTTGGATGGCCAGCACAAAACCTTCAGCAGGCTTCTGTCTGGTTCATCTTTCCCCATTTTAGCCTCTGTATCCACCCAGAAAGCCGTCCTTGAAGGGGCCCTCAAGAAAGACTACCAACGAAACAGATCAGTTCTGAGCTTCACTAGTGGCAATACAGTAGGAGAAAATCATTGAGGTCTTGTCAGCTCACCGTCAAACCTTCTTACGCCACTAAAATTTTTGGTCTTTGTGGCTTTCCATCAGTTGTATAGAATCACACGGGAGATGTTCTGTGCAATCATTTGCTTACATGGACGCAGAAAGCATGGAAGCACTTATGACACAGCAAATGTAAAATCAGTTTGGTGAAGGGGCTACGGAAAGGTACTTTTGGTACCTTTAGGAAATACAGTGGGTGTTAACAGCAGGAGAATAGCAGGTTCAGGTTAAAAAGATGACAATAGACTAGAAGGATTCATACATGTACAGAATAAATAATCCTGCAGCTATTTAGTGGCAAACATTTCAATCGAACTGTCTATTTTCTCAACAGAGTAACATTTCAAAATTTGCCAGCTAATTACAGCAACTACATTCTGCAAGAAAACCCGTGATAATCTGTTTCAATGATCGTGAGGTAAAAAGCTAACACCGTTTTTCAAAGAACTTGTCAAATTCCTCAGACGTACAAACCAACATAGGTTCATAGGCTTACCGGCTGACCTGAAAAAGGATGGCTTGGGCTCAGCTTCATCTTATTGTTGAGAACTTTGGAGTTAGAGGGAACTAGGGAGCCCAAATGAGGTAAAATGCAGATTGCCTGCCTTTTGTTATGAGGGTTGGGCACAAGCCTGACGAGGAAATGAGGGGAACAGTTCCAACGAAGTACAGACGGCTGTGAAAGATGTCAAACCAAGCAACTGGAGGGGATTGAATACAAAGGACATGATTTACATCAGCTGAAGGCACGTGCAGGAATGGAATCGAAACACTGTGCCTGCCTGTGCTTGCCATTTAGACTGAGATGGGAAGAGTAAGAGGATGCAGAAGATACGGCTGTCACGGCAGCAGTTGCTGGGTCAAAGGAGGGAGCCAAGAAGCTCTTCCGTGAGGAGCAACAAACCGGGAGCAGAGGGACAAGCACCAGCTTGGGAGAGACTGGGTGGAGGGCAGGAGCCCAGCACCAAACCACATTTCTGCCTCCCGAGTGAATGTACTAAGCCTTTACCAGTTTGTCCAGCACTGTGCTGCTCCGAATTCTTAGGAAGGAAGAGGTTTTTGGGATCCAGTAGAAAGAATCTACATTCCAGAGAGGAATCCTATTCAAAAACACCACCCTCATTGGCCTTTTATCCTATGCATCTGTAAGCAACCTCTTGCTGGCTGTGAAGGTTTTTTTGCAATCCAATTTAAATTATCTCCTATGGTGGATTGCATGCACTACTTGAGGGGCACAATTAATCACTTTCTTGGATCAAATTCCTAATGTTTCGCTAAATATATGCCCTGGAATTTGGAAACAATATCACTAACAACTCTGGGCACTGAGATAAACATTTCATCAACTACATCAAAGACTAGAGACCTTTTCAGAGTATTTGCTTTGTCTCTAATAAATCAAAACAGACACACTGCGTAGGCACGTGTATCTCTGGATCAAAAATGAGGTTTTAGAAGTTTTTAAGCACATATTCCAACTGCTGAACCTTCAAGGGACCTCATGGTCACCAAAGAAACTCTTTACTTCACATCTTTTGTGACAGAGTAGTTCCTGAGCCACCGTAATGCTAAATCAAGTTGGTGATGGGCTAGGAAAACTAGCAAACTATCAGCAAACAGATTGCAAGGAAAACTTTCACAGCAGCGGATGGAGCGCTCAGCTGAGTGTTGTCTCCCTGAGATTGCACAATGCACAACATCAAACCTTCCACCTTTTGATGTAGTAAATGGGCTGCACCTGCCAGGCAAAATACATTCTGACCAGGAAAAGAGATGATTTGGGAAAACACATTTTTCGTTGTCACTCATGTTTTTATGAAACCAGTGGTGTCTGCTTTACAAAGACCATGTGTTGAAATACAGACAATACATCATGATAAGACCCTGAAAGCTATTGTTTATTATCTATCCATACTAAACCAAAGTTTTCAATGCTCCTCAAGCTGTTTCTATCTTTTCCTTGTTTGGCTTTGTTTTTTGAGTGCCTTGCTTGAGAGTTGTCTTTTAACTTTCCTCAGGGAAATAAATCTTCTAGAGCTTTCAAGAAAACTCTTGTGACCGTGAACTCGTAATCTGTAACCAAGCACCTACGTGAAATTTACAACTCAAAGCATGAAATGAAGCTAATGGCCTTGCCGCATTTTATGAACCATAAGAATCATAAAATCACTAAAAAACATGTCTGGCACCAAGGATATTGACAAATGTGGTCTCTGGTGGTGGGTTAACACTGGGCAGAGCTCTACGCCCAAGACAAGACAAAGAAATGGAGCACTGGCAGAGGAAGAAGTCTCACTGATGGAAGCAGCAATGAACCTTGTCTTCTTTTCTTTCTCTCTGTATTTGCCCTTTCCCCCAAGCTAATGTTATCATGGACATATAATAATGTATTCTACAAAGAAAGAGACTGGCCTATGATCCCCAGTCTACTCCCAATCCTAAGAGCTAAACGCTCTTGGTAATACTTGACAAAGTACTTGATGTAGTCCCTTGATCAGGGACTTCACAAGAAGTGGCAGCACATGCATCATCATCACTGGCATAACTTACTCGTGGGTAGCAGTCTGAGTCATATCACACGGGGTCCTGAGCCACTACTGCTACATGTATGTGATTGTGGCAGAAACTTTGGCCAGGTCTTTTGTCTCAGATTTGGAGAAAAACAAAGAAATATTTTGTGGCATCCCAGGGATGTGACCAAAAAAACGATGTTTTTTCTCTTCTTTTCATGCTATTGTTTTAATTAGGAAAACAGAAAAGTTATTGCAATGAACTGAACATCTGAAAGAGAAAGGTAGAATTAAATCTGAACATCCCTGACACGAGTGCTTTGATGTAAGGTTTAGCTCAGCTGAGAGATACAAGTGTAGAAACAAGGGGTAGGATGGCTTATGTCTGTCAAGTCTCTTAGCAGAGCTGAAAAGAATGATCTGAACAGCCTGTTGTTAAAATGTCTGAGGCAGATGTTACTTTTACCACCACAGTCAAAGCAAGGGTCCTCAGTGTTTGACTTTTGAAATCCCCTCTAAGTTCCTTACAGAGATGTAAAATGGTTTGTTTATTAAACCTGTAATTTCACAAAACTTGTGAGGTCCAGTATGAAATGCCCGATTCTCTGCTATCTCCGGTGGGACATATATTTCCTTAATCTCTTTAAGAACATACCCCCTTCAGTTCAACACCAAGTGCTATATTTATAATCCAAGACAGTAAAGGTCCTTTTTCCTTTTGTTATCGTTTCTGCTATATTAATCTTAAATAGTTACCAATTTAGCCATTTTCTTCTCGCAAATGCATGGAATTAGTAGTGAAACTGCTTCATGTCACAAGTCTTGCTGAATGCCTGAGTACTTTCACTCTTTGTTGCTGCTTTCTTTGTCTCAAAAGATTTCAAAGATGTTTTCAAACCTCATATACAAAAGACTCACTTGAGCAGCCACAAAAGATTCATCATCACTGAGTGGCAGAATGCAGTAAAACTAAATACTGCAGAACAATTTACGTCAAGAAACACAAGTAGAGGCTTCCCCGAAATTTATGTTCAGTTAGAAGATTTTGGGTACCTCAGTGGTCAGATCAGACAGTGACACGTTCACGTACCAGACATCAAAAATGGAATAACAGCCCAGTGGTAACACGAGGAAACAATGCAGTTAAATGGATCTACTTTTTTCTATTTAAATTTCTCAATAGTGAGATAACAGCGATTAATTCACGTAAAAAAATTTCACATCTCCGAAAGGGTATAGGATGAACCTCCTAACATGAAGCAGCGTTAAAAGGCATGGAGGACCCTCTGAATTCACTGAAGATGAACAGAGCTTTAGCTCTGGAAGTCAAGGGTAAAATTTTAGTGAAGCGTAATTTAGCTGCAGGTGTTTGAAAATATATTTTCAAGTGTGTTAATACCAAACTAAGTAGATTTGCCTCTCTTACACTACATCTATACTTAATTCACTGAACTTCATTTGAAACTTGAAATAATTTGAAATAAAATAATGTTTAAAAGCACGCTTTTTAAAATTTGCCATGCTTCATTCACCCATTGTTCTACGTCTCACGTCAAACAAGAGTTTGAAGACGTGCACAGCAGCCCCACGAGACCCCGTCCCTCACCCAGGAGCCGCCCCTATCTCTGATCCTGCAGCAATCATCAGCCAGCTCCCAATGTTTGGAATCACCGCGACTAATTGAGATCCGGACCTAAGCTCTGAAGAACGGCCTGAAAGGACCAACAGATGAGAAACGCATTACGACAGCACGAGCTGGTCCCCATCAATCCACAAACACCGCTGCAATGTCACGAGCCGATTGTCCCGAACCTGACACTCAACTGACATAAACCAACTTGCCGGCTGAGCTGTGAGATGGGAAGGGCAGGGCAAAGGAGAACATAAAGCAGAGATGAGGAGTCGTCTCGCCCAGTCAGGGCTGGTCTTGTGTTCTCCCCAAAAGGGGAAAGAAACAAAAAACTCACTAAAAAGCCAGCAAAGAAGACGACAGGCGGAAAAAGGAGGAAAAACTGGTCGAATGAATTTCAAAATATATCCTACATGACCCTGAGACATTGAGTAAAACTTTAAATAAAGACCTGGAATTTACTCTGCTATTGCTCATGAGGATGGGAATATATTTTTTTTTATAAACAGTGTTCATTTTCCTGCATGTATCTACTTGTGCAAAGAAATCAATACAAAGATGCATAAGATAATGTTCTTTTACACATTTACACAGCAACAACCAGATTCAGGGGAGCTATATTGGTTCCCCAGTATCAAGGTTTTCCCAGAAATATTCTTTCCCCATTGACAATCTGCCACCTCATTTATGTGCATAAAGGCCAGGAATACCTGTTATACAGTGAACTGTATATTCCATACTTCTTAGAAATCAATTCATAAGGAAAACTTCTCCATGATTCTGGGGGGGGAAAAAAAAAAGGCAAAAGCATTTGTTAAAAAAACATTTTACCAGGAACAGAAATTCCAAAGTGATGTCAAGTAAAAACGATGTTTAATGAGAAGGACCAGTAATTCTGTGGATAAATATTGTGTGGTTTGCATCAAAGTGAGGAAAAGGTAAAGAAAACATCTATTCTTTGCTTGGTGCACCAACCGGGAATTAGCATAACCTTAGGTGGCATAAGCTATTCCTGAACACCTTTAGCAAGCAGAATCAATCCCTTGACTCAGACTCCCGAAATCAGTGCAACTTGCTCCACCACCTCCAGCCGCACGTCAGGGCCTTTGTGAACAGAAAGCTGACTTTTATGTATTACAGCAAGGCTGGAGAACCAAATACACATCCAAAACAACGTGATATGTCTCTTTAGCAAACACTATTTTGTGCTCAAGGAAGCCTGCTGCCTATTTTATTTGGAATGAAACAGTCTGAAATGGTTTGGGGCTGGAGTAACCAGCCAGGTCCGTTTCAGTATAACTGACTCACAGTTTTATTTTAATACATGTATTTATTTATTTATTTTAATACACGTATGAATATTTGTATATCTATGTCAAAACTGCTGACCCTTAAATTGGAAGTGCTTTCTTGCTCAAAACCAGGTTTCTTTGATCTATTATTTTTTAATGTATTTATTCATTTATTCTGTCCAGGCTCTGATACTCCTACTTATTCCGAGCAGTGCTCTCAAATTGGGCAAAATATTGTTCTCCTAATCTCTTGCGTATTTAAAAAATTTTTTTTTGCTTATTTTGACAAACAATGAAAAGCTTAAAAACTTCTGTAAGGCAAAAAAATTGTATCACTTCAGGGCTGTGAAAACCTGTTTATGTTTTGATCATTCCAAGACATTTCATTTTAGTACCAGGATTGTTATTTTTGTATGCTAATTAACGTACATTTCAAACAATCTTGTTTTGAACTGAAAAACTGGATTTTTTTTTTTGTTTTGAAACTTATGTTCCAACAATTAAAAAAACCTATTTAATTAAAAATGCAAAGACTAGCAGAAATATGCAAAAGTTTTGTAACCAACGTTAGTGTGTCCAAACCAGCCACCCTGCAATTCCATTGACCCCGTGAGAGGCCAGGTCCTGGTGTGCAGTCAGTCTATCAGGAGCAGCCTGCAGCAGAAAGCAAAGACAAAGGCTAGCTTTACAGCAAAGCAACTTAAACTTTCTGCCGTGGCATCCACCCCTGTGCTAAGACAGTAAAAGTTAAAAAAAAGGACAGTGGGGAAAAAAAGGACATGGAGAAAAAAAGGAAAAGCAAGAAATAGTTGTGTGAACCTCTGATTACAGCCTGTACTCACAGGAAAATTGTTATTCTCAAAAGTAAACCAGGTCAATTCAGCTGTGGTTTCCACAGGATGTCACCAAGTCCTTTCAGAAGTCTCATCCTGTGCAAGTGCCAGCAGAAGCACAGATACGTTATGCTGCTGGTTCCTCTTCTGATTTTATCCCAATCTTCCTCTAGCTCCTCCTGTCTCTGCTTTCTGCTCGTCTCCCAGAGCTGTTGCTGAAGACGTTCTCCGGAAGTCCAGCGTGGTGGGAGGATGGATGGCAGCAGTAAGGTTCTCACTTTCCCTGGTGCTCGCAAGCATCCTGAGGGCTCTGATGTGTGGTTAACGTTGAGTTTAAGTTCCCTGGCAAAACAGAAGTACATTCCTGAAAATCTGTTCATAGGAGTTAGTAGTACATTATCTGTTTCTGTCAGTACATCTAAAGAATATCAGTACTGGGAGAACCTTGCTTATGTGTTGTTCACCTCTCCGTACAGTTGTCATTAACATCTGGTCACAAAGTAGTGAAGTAATATTGACTTCTGCTAGTCAGTATTACTTCATTCTTCATAAAATAGGTTTCTTTAGGGTTGTAGGCAAAGTCCAACTAGCTCCGAATAGTGCCCAATACCAAATGCTTAAGAAAGAGCATCCAGACAAGCCAAGTGTGCAGGCACAGCTCCTCTGTCTTCTAGCTATCCTACCTCCTACACCATGCAGAGCGCAATGTCGCTGCTGAAGACAAGACGTTATTAGTAACGGTGACCTCCAACTGTTCGCAGAGACAGGGAGGTAACACCAATTCACATTTATTTCGTTATTTGCGGGCAGCGCATCAAACAGTTACGTGCATTTAAATAATGGTTTTAGTGACTGCACTAATGGAGAATTTTAACTAGACGGGTAACAAATTTAATGAGAAACCAGCTAAGAAGTAACTGTCTAAGTACCTCAACTACAGCTCTTGTTCTAGGTTATCCTCCTTGGGGAAAAAAACTGCAGAACTTCAACAGAAGCCTAATATAGAGTATCACATGAAGGAAGAGGAACCCCCAAAACTCTGTATTTCTGTGTACCTTTAACCAAAGCATTTGGAACCTGAAAAGAGAGCTTAGATTTTGAAAACGAATGATTTTACAGCAGTTGTGGTCTCTTTTGGTAAGCTACAAGCAAAACGTATTTTAATAAGCTTTACATTCGGGTCTAACCGCAGCCATTTTTTGTTTCCGTTCTAAATACACTTTACTTCTCTAGACACGAAAAATTCCTTCAGTTCGGCAAAGAGAGGAGTTCAGAAAACATCACAGAAGAACCTACTGTTGACGGAATCACAGCAATTTTTATAGCCGGGCTTACATTTACAAGCAGGGGTATCGCCGGGGTCACAGCCCTGCTTCATGTCATGTGGCAACTGAACAAAGCTGAACACACACGCAGTGAGATGTTGAGGTGGCCAGCTGGCATGGGAGGCAAGAGCTGCAATATCATTTTGCCCACCCACATAGACAACCTTTTAAAACCAGTAAACAGAAATACAACAGTAGTTTTATAGAAAGGCCGGGCTATAAATAATTAATCCGTTGGATAAATACGCTGACATCAAGCAGAAAGGCAGAGCTCACCAGCCAAACTTTACCTTGCATACAATTTTTTGGAGCGTGTGCTGTTGCCGAATGTCATCGATACAAAAAATTACAACTCTGAAATTCCCCAAACTCGTTGCTTCATGCAACCAGCTATGGTGGTAGAAGCCTTTCTCAGGAGACACGCTATATTTTTTAGTACACGACTATCCTCGCACCCTGGAAACAACTCTGCTTTCTGTCACATCGGCAGTTTTCCTCAGGGCTCAACTCATTCTGCAGTTTTCTCATTACTGTGATGATGTTAACTATGGTATCAGTAAACATGAAAGCTGTCTCTGTTAGAAAGCTCACTTCGGAAATTATATTCGAGCATTTAAGGGAATTTAGAGTGCAATACAGGTAGATACTAAGAATGTGCTCATTTCTCATTCTCAAGACCTTATGTAACTGCATCACTTGGAGAAAGTCATATAATTCTTCATTATTAAATGAAAAATAATTTTCATTTTACACTTTAGTAGTAATACATATTTATCATTTGCATTAATTAACCTAACTATGAACTAGGCAAGCACTCTTAGGAATATCAGAGTTCTAAGTTAAAAAGCAGTTAATAAAAATTATTTTCAAACCGGGTTTTGCACCAGCTTAGTATTATCAAGGACAATCACGACAGGTCTAATGTTTAAAAATATAGGAAAACTACTTAATAATGCAGTCGCATTTTTGAAGGAGACAACAAATTTTCAATAATGTGAACTTGATATTGCAAATGATGTAACATTCCTATGCAACCTCTCTGTTTCACAAACCAGCACACTGGGGCAACACAGGCCCCAGGAGGAGACAGGCAAGGAAACAAACTAGAATTGCAAATCCAGATATCAACACCGACTGAAAAATCCATTTTTCTTCTGTGTTTTGAGATTGATATATTGAAATAAGGTTCACAGTATAGAAATTCCTAGAGCAATTCCCCTATGTGTTTCCATAACTTTTTTCTTAGCTATTTTCCTACAAGTCATAAAAGAGCAAAACGAACCAAAAACCCAATAACTTTTTTTTTTTTTTTGAAAAAGAGAAAACTTTATTAGCTTGCCCTTATTATGCAGTTTTACAGACAAAAGTAAACACTTATTAAAGGATTGCACAACTGGCCTTTCTTTGCAGGAAGATAGCATCAAATTTATTAGCATTCCAGAAAAGACTGGGCAGTTCAGGGCAACAAGAAGCTTCATCCTTATACTGAATGAAAAAAAAATATTTTGCTAGGGCTATAAAAGAACACCGCAAGTCTCAGAATATGAACTGACCTGTAACAAGTAAGGGAATTAGGAAAATCTTAGTCTCGCATGGAGTTTTCGGGAATTTATTTTTTTTTTGCCCTCCGACACAAGGTAATGGGCAGTGTTTGATCCTGGCCAGATCAATGCTCCAGGTACCACACAGCTGATCCGACTATAAAACGAGACCTGCGTTCTGTGTGTGAGCCTCCAGGGATTTTAAAATAACTCTGCACCAGGAGCTGAAGTTTGACTCTCCCTGTCTGCAGGTTGAGTCAGGAAGACTGCCAACTACCTGTAATTTTGATTAACAAATAATAAAAGGTACAAAGAGGGGATCCACACAGGGTTCTTCCGCACCTCTGTTTTTGAGAGACGACAAACACATTTTCAAGCTCTGTTTGAGGTTTAAGCACAATTTTTACACCAGTTCTCCTTTCTCCCTTTCTTAGTTTTCACCTGGTTTTACTAGAATTCCTAAAGCTTTACTTCATACATTTGCTCACTTACACTGTATCTCTTTCAGATCGCAGGTACGGTTTCACTCCTGGCACACCACGCGCGGCTACCGGAGCATGTTAGCAATTAGGGAAGCCCACGATTTGGCTGCAAGAAATAAGAGTTGCAGATCTTCGCTTTGGATGGAAATGGATAACTATTGTAGCTGACACTTGGCTCCCCAGAAACGTCTTCTCCTTGGGTATTTTGTCATACTGCGTTGTTAAGAAGGAAAATCATTTACAGAAGCACGAGACTGTCACTGATCGCAGTCACCCCGTCCTTCACGAAAAATCACTGCGAGCTTCAAAAAAGGCTTTGAAGTAAAAGGACACATATACCAATAATAATCGGACAACAGCTTTCACCTTCTTTTCCTGAGCTCTCCTCTGGGACCTCTCCCTCACCTTTTTCCTCTCTCTCTTACTCCGTTCATCACCAAAGTCTCAGATTTTGATCATTGCAGTCTGCTCCTCTCTATTTGATGCCACATGTGGAAAAAACCACCATGGCTCCACCTGTTTTAGAGCCAGAGTATGCATTTCTTTCTCATTAGCACGTATAATTAGAGTTTTCAACAGTATGGGAAAAAATCTCAATGGGATCCATATGTTCAAAATAGAGCTCAGTGTTTTGCATACATATATAATGAATTAAGCAACTCTCTTTAGCTGCTGGTAGGTTATCTTGATAATCATCACACATGATGCTATTTGTCACTATATAAAATTAAATTATCACATGTGTAATCAAATTGGAGGTATTCTCTGCAAGAGATACAGATCACAGGAAAAGAATAGGTATTAAAAATCTCTTTGCTTTTTCTTCGAGGAGGAAAAAAGTACCTGACTATAATTCTACCTGTATTACTAATGAATTCGAAATGAATGAAAAAAAAAAAAAAGAATCCTCTACCAGCAATTTTCAAAACTAGTCTCCCCACGAGAATATGGTAGGTTGAGCAACACAAGAAGTCTATCAAGAATACAAAATCGTGAGAGAACTAGTAAAAAGGGATGTCTACAAACTATATTTCAACATTAGTAGAAATGTCTCCAAATTGTATTCATCACTATAAAAAGGTACCCCGTTGTCTTCTTTAAATTTAGTAGTTCAATGCTTAAAGTAAATACCTGTTTGTTACCCACCTAATCAAATATCTCAAGAGTCAGAAAGAATCATCAGATCATGCAGTTAAACTACTGATGAAAATGGTCTTGCTCTACTTTTGTAAAATTCTTCATTATAAATTGTTCTGGATTTTTGTCCTGATAGAAAAGTGCATTTTGCGTTGGGCATCCGATAGCAAGTAAAGGCTGTTACAACACACACAGCTGGAGATATATTCGGTGGTAACACGTTCTCTATTTTAGTAGTTAAAATACACCTTCATATCTGGGTTCCCTTGTACTTTCTGTCGCACAAAATTATTTCAAGTTCAACACTTCCATCCTTTGCTGTAATTCTTTCAAAATTCAGCTTGGAGAGAGCCAATAGGTCACAAAAGTGACTTTCCCTTGCACTGTGAAATTTCATTTGGATCTGAAAAAAGCTCTGAGCTCACGTGGCTGTGACCTCAGTCAGGAAGTTCGTAATTTCTCGCGCTCATCGGCAGGAGGGCGGCGAGCGTCTCCGTCTCGCGACCAACCACAGAAACAGCCACATCCCTTGAGACCAAGTTTTAGAAATGGGAGCTTTGCAGCTCAGATGGTTAACATCTATGTAAAAACTCTTCATGGCCAAATGCCTCACAGTGAGGCATAGTGAGATCGTTCTATTTGCACATAATGGCATTTTGTTCACACTGAGTTTCTTTTTTCCATCCAAAAAATTAGGAACCTTCCAATACAAGATGTTCATTCCAGGGAATGAAGATCAGTCCTGAATTTAGCATACCCTGCCTTCTATGCCTCTTTTCTTTTTAACCAGGTTAAACCTGCCTTAACATAATTTTAAACAGTCCTCACCCCTTCTTAAAGTTCTCTAAGATGGAAATAGTAGCCCTGTATGTCTAAATGAGATTAAATGCCTTAATATTCTCCAGGTACCTAGCTGGTACACTGATAAATGTCCTAAATGAGACCAAAAGCAAATGTGTAATTCCACATTTAACTCAAGCCTGCAAGATGTGACAAGGCTCTGCAGTGAATAATGACAAGAAAGAAGAAATAGTAGGAAACTGCCTAGAGGATGTGTGAACATGTAATTACAGACTATACCTTAATGCTAAGGGCAGATGAACTAGAATTGCAAATCCACTTACTGTTTGCACTCCTTGCTTCAGAGAACTTCACAGATTAATGTTCTTTTAATGTACTTCCAAGTAATGATGTACAAACCTACATATATATTTAGGCATTGAATGAGCAATGGATCAAGTCTTGGATTCAGGAGACATTTGCTGTATAACGACGACAGCAAATAAAACCCAAATAAAATATCTTTTGTACTGAAAATTAATTTCAAAACAGTCATCTATTTGTTCATGAAGCTCTAATAAAAGGACAGATTTTGCTCTCCAGGTTAAAAAAAGTCATTATTAAAATAAACCCACACCATTATCTTAAACCCCTTTTAACCAATTCAGTTAAAACCTACATTTATTGCGAACTGCAACTTTGCAGTCATCCTCCCATCTTTATTTTCCCACTGTTGTGATCCTTGACTCAGCTGTTGCTCCCTCCGGGTGATGCCCTAACGGCACAGCTCGGATCTCAGACCCACACCGGGCTGCACATTTGAGTCCTGCTCTCAAGCTCACTGCAGGCAGGGTTGAGCACAGACTGAAAAACACACGGTGGTATAAGGAAGACTCAATTTCTGTGTTTTTATGTAGTAATATGACCCCACCATACCTACTGCTACTCCATTTGATGGCTTGCTCATCTCCACCAAAAAGGTCTGCTGTCCTTGTGCAGTCCTCTGTATCCACATCAACAGTGACACTCCCTGCTGGAATGACCTGTGTTGGGGGGAAAAAAGGCAAAAAGGAGAAAAAAACAAATCAAACAATATGCACTCGAGCACAATTATGGTGTAGGTACACAGTGACTCTTTTTCCTCAAAGGCCTCCTCAGAGGCTACCCACTCTGCCCTTTCCCTTTCCTTACAGATACCAGTTTGCTACCTAACAGGATGCACACTGAATGTGCTCTTCAGCTCATCTCAATGAAGCTTAGTTAATTCAAAACTCCACCAAAAGGAAGGAACAAAGGGTAAAATAAATAGAAATAACGAACCAATTGCTCAGTTAGTGTAATTGTATAGGCTTCAATAGAACTACACTAATTTCCAGCAGCTGGAGTGCTATGTACTTTTATTTACTTTACCTCCTGTTCTTAATTTCCTACCCTTTCATTTGTTTGTTATTTTCATGTTCTATAGTGGCTTGATTTGGAGTGTAAACTCCTTGAAGAGCCTTGCTTTTTTTTTTTTTTTTTTTTGTTAAACTGTGTAAGACGCAAAGTAAATAGATCTCCTACACAGGTAGGAGAGATGTGGTAGGTATAGAGACAGTATTGTGCTGGATCAAAAACCATATTCAAATCTGGCTCCACACGCATTTTCTACCTTGGTCAAAATCTTACTTCACATACAAAGCTCATTGTTCCATTTTACAATTTATGTTTTAGGAATAATTGGTTTGGGGAAGGTGTTTGTATGAATTAGCCTTCATATGTTTCTGGGCAGACTTGCTTCAGTGACTTGAAAACATCGTAACTTAATGTTTCTTAATGACTATCATTTAAATTGAATGTATGATCCCCTTCCTCACCAACCACTTGAGTAAGACTGGGATGGACAACACGCTAAATGCTGTTCAGAAAGTATCACATGACTCTCCTAAAGGACATACTAAAAAAACTCCAACTATTTGATGTACTCGTCCACTTTCAGAGCTATTTCCTACTTCTCAAAAGAGGGAGCTCTGAGAGAACTGAGTTTTTTTTCCAGCTGGTACACTACTCTTGGTAATCTTTTCTTCTTGTATTTATATACCTAGCAAAGCAACCAAAGGTCTAAATCAACCAAGCAGCGTGATTTGCTGAAAATATTTTCATAGAGAAAACCCTAATTTGAGCTCTCCAAGTTTAAATCTGTTGAACCACAAAACAATCAAAATACATCAAGACCAATGCCACAAACAGAGATGCAAAGAAAAACAGTCTAAGTACCCTTATTTCTCTAACTGCTCCCCAAAGGCCTCACTACTTGTTGCCAAGCAAAAATATCTTGATAAGGATTATTACGACCAATCTGAGACAGAGTTCCTCAAAACTGCTAAGTTAATAGATAAACCACTGCTTGGAAGTTCTTTCTAAACAGCCAAGGTGAGGTTGACAGAAAGATTATTAATTGTGTTCTCCTTTTTTCCTCAGGAAACCATATAACTCTCATTCCAAATGATCAGCTTCTTGGATGTGTTTGCACGTGGAATTAGTTTTATCATTTTGGGGGGGGGGGGGGCGGGGAAAGAATAAATCTGTAAAGCAACAAAAATTCCTAGTCAAATAATTTCCTTGGTACCAGTTGCACAAAAAGTCTAGGAGTCAGGCTCAAAGGACATAAAACCTGCAATCTCGTAACAAAAATGTGATTCAATCTTGATTGTTTCCATGTGGAAAAAAGGTTTTTCTAGTAGTAAGGGTGCTTGTCGCTGGCTGGCCAGCAAAAAAAACAGCAGGGGCTGAGATTCAGCCTGCACCATCAGTGCACAAAAGTACAAAGTTTAATTTTTTTCTCTAAACCACTCTGAACTATCTTCACACAGATGGAGACACAGGTTTCAAAGGCAGTCCTTGCTTTTGACTCTCACCCTCGGGCAATTTTCAATTATATTCCTCAGAAGTATCTATCAGTGGCTAATACTGGAATATGTTACCTTATAAGACAAAATAATCTTTTACTTACCTTAAACTTTCATCTCTTCTGTTTGCACAGTGCTTCCACAGGGAAAGCAGAGACTCCAGTTCACAATCTGTCAAGATATTTTTGAGATACAAGCTTTTACTTTGGACTTGCATCACACGGCAAACTTAATGATAAAATATATCTTGCATTTTCTGAGAATGGGTAGGGATGATGTCTTGAACAATGTTTCAGGCCGAAGTAATCTCATTTCACGGTTTCTGTAGCAAAAGAAAGCTTGTTTCTGTACAAGCCAAAATCATTATCAAAGTGGTTGTATTGAGTACTGTCAACGAAGTCTTTAAAACAAACAACAAAGCATTTCTAAATTTGACTCCTAAAGCTAGACTTACTATGCAAACCTGCTCATAACATTCAAAACAACATATTTTCAGTTAAGTGGAAACATCCATGTATTTCTTGACACAAACAACAACAACAAGATTTAAGTAGCCTCTAAATCATTATGTCACTCACAAAGATTTTGCTTACTTATTTTTGCAGACCATTTTTATATAAATATGCCATAAACATTTTCCCACATTTCCATTTCCTTAAGAACAAGTGCCATTCTGAGACATAATTTACACAATATCATCCCACTAATTTGTACTGATGGGGCAGTGTAGGTGGAGGAAAGCGTGAAGCAAATTGGTTTGTGGAAGAAAGACTGATTGCCAAGGAATCTGGTGCGACAGTGTTTTAAAAAAGGACTCATACATCAAGAGATGAAGTTACTTAAATGGTAGGTACAAACTAGATTTTTGGCAGAAGAGTATTACCGTGATTTTTACATGTATCTGTTGTTCCTTTGCATTAAAACTTGTGGATGACCGAGGAAGCATAAAATGGTGCAAAACTCACCCCAACAGCTCGGATCAAAACTCCTAGTATTTCCCCTGAAATGAAGCTAGTACTCATGTAAGGATTTAACAAGGACAGTGGGTCAAAGACTGAGCTGAAGACTGAAGTTGAAATGGAAGTTGTAAAACTTGGTCTGGGGACTACTACAGAGCCCGTGGTTAATGAGTTTAGCCCAGCAGTAAATCAGGAAAGGTCTAACAACAAAGGGTCTAAAGAGCTCAATGTTGTCTACAGTGCTGTTCTTAGATTTCAAGAGCGTTTATTCTCCAGGTTCTTAGGGTAGATGAATTTGTTCAAAAGAAGAGGCTAATTTCTTCAGCACAGACTTTACCCAGTTTATGATTCCTCTGAAATGTCTTTGCGTACACATTTACACATATTTACTGTGCAAACCCTGAGAAGCCATGAGAAAAGTTCTAAAAAGCTTTTACCAATAATTCATTAAAATGTACAATAGCTTCAAAAGGTAAATATATGTATTAAAATGTTGCAAACCCCCCTGACTATTACTGACATAAAAACGACTATGAGTTTTTGAATTTTATCTCTCTTGCCTCGGCCACTTTGCATTCGAGAGGTCTGCATGCACCTCATGGCAGTGTTCATCCTAAAATCCCCGGCGAGACAGACTGCTTTCCTAGGATGAAGTCCACCTAAATAATAACAGACAGATCTGGTGAAGCAGGAGACAAGGAACTTGGGAGTGAAAGGGTTTACTAGGTTTGTTTTGCTCTTCTTCCGCTTCTGTACTAAACCTTTCAGGAATTGCATCTTGTGATGGTCACAAAAAGCTCAGCCCTAAGTTCACCTGGGTACAACCTATTCAAGACCTCTAAATCAAGTTTATTCTTAAGTTATTACTTGTTATTTTTTTTCCTTTCCCAAACATAAAGCCCTTTTTCATGGCACATACTGTTTACTCCCTTAGCATTGCATGAATTTGGGCTGATTTTAGGGGCTGAAAACACCACAAACGTACACAACTAATAGTTTGTCTTGGAGTATCTTTTGTCCAGACTGTATTATGTGTATCAAGAAGTAACACCTGCAGGTTACAGATGTGCAACAACTACAGATGCTTAAATTCCATTTACTTTTTACAGTGAGTAGATTTTGCCGTATGTTAGCAAAAGAAAAGAATTAAAAATACATTCTGCTGAAGGGACTCATCTGAATAAATATTTAAAACTTGAGGATTTTGAAACTCAAACCCATAATGATTATGTTTATAGACTACATGCAGTATTAGTTGTTTTTTATCAGAAATCAATTTGCTTTTGGGAAAAGGGTAAATGAAGCAAGTGGGAAAAAAACTACAAAGGAAAAAGACAGTTATGAACTCCGATTTTTTTTTTTAAAGTTCACAGTTTTAAAACTGAGCTTTGAGACTCTGCTACAATTTAAAAAAGCAAATAGGGAAACATTTGAGCTAGACTTTTTCCTTCTCTTTCAGATGGTATGTGAAAACCCTTCAACTACTACACGTCCCTGCATTTGTACAACAGTTTCAAATTACAAACTGCATTTTCCAACTATTACAGAAAACCATTGTATTTGGCGACAGTATTAAATTATTTTTTTATTGGTCTACTATGCGTACCAGTCAAAGCAGAACTATTTGGTCAACCACACATAGGGGACTGTTTACCCACGACTCATCCAGCACACATGAACCACACGTGAGCAATACGCGTAGACAGATAAGGGGCTGACTGCAAGCCCCAAGTTTACCTCCACGATCTGTAAACTGTCTCCAGTCAACCCCACAAACATGTCCCCCAAGCACAAGGTGATGGAAGGACAGACCAACTCAGAACACTAAACAAGTTGGCTTTTGAAAGAAGCTCCCCAGATTTCAAGCTATTTTTGCCACAACCTCCTCTCCAGCTGTCACAGCTTTGCTGACCTTAGCGCTGCTTGTAAGTGACTTTCTGTGTTCATAAAGCAGAAGAAACTCAGGACCATAATTTTCAAGTGCTCTGGAAACGGTACTTCTAAATCTATAGACCTTCAAAATTATTGTTGAAAGCACATGGAAAACCACAAAGAGAAATACTTAGGAAATTGAAAAAAAAGGTGGGCAGAGGCATAATACACCCAAGTATTCCCTTTTTCCTACTGTCAGCACCTGCAGTAGAGTCAGGAGCTGGATGGAAATGAGAAAGAAACCCTCCACTCACTGAAAGAACCACTGCAAGTGGTTAAGGACAAGCTACACACAGACCTAAGAAGACATCGCCACTCTGTCTTGCAGGCACCAGTGTTTTGCTACTTACATTGTTCTCCGTGGAAGAAGAAAGTAAAGGCTTTCAACGTTAAACTTGCCCTTACTGGAAATCTGGAAACACGTAAATGCTTGTCCTCGATTCCTACAAATCGAAGGGTCATCTTCAGAGATAAAATACTGTAAAGAGGAGCAATGTTTATTCATTAAAACATGTTACATGGTCACAGTTTTTGCTAATTTGAAAGATAAAACAGCACCTGTGACTCAAAGATACTCTACAGTCTGAATTTGGTGTAGTCATAATTCTTAGCAAAGGAAACACTGGATCTGCTGTGTTATTTGACAGCAATTAAAGAATGTGTAAGTGGCATATATATCCTATAAGGCTGCCTGGAAACCTTCAGTGTGTTAATCCTATTTGGAATCCTAGTTTGCATTTCTCACACGAATACTCACTATGGCTTACGAAACCTTTTTTTGCCATTTGCCAACTTTGCTTTCTAGCGGCAGATAAAAAGGACAAGCAAACTTTTCTAAACACCTTTAACACTAGATCCTCGATGTGGTACTTTGAAATACCTCTAAAGGACCATTTTATTTCAAATTCAAAACGTAAAAAGGCATTATGCTGCCATTTCTGCAGTGCCTGGGAAACTGTCCAAATAAAACCCAGGGCTGTGCTACCCTGCAACGCTTGCAAACGTTTCCCAATGCTCTATGCTTTTTTCCACAAGTATTGTAGCCAAATAACTTCTATCCCAAATTAGCAATGGCCAGTCACCCAGAAAAGAAAAAAAAGTTAACATTTCGACATGTCAAAATTTTGGAGAAGAGGAGGGTGAGGAAGAGGGAGAGCTTACTGTCAAATGCCTGCTCTTATTGTGGATCACGCAGAGACACCGCTTCCATCAGCTCGCAGTCGAAGCTCCGCTGGCACTGTGATAATGACACGTCGCGCCTTTGTTCACCTTTAAGTAGGTGAGCCAATAAAGACAGAAATATACACATTCCTTGTAAGCCATATGAAACCGTTCAACTGTAAAACACCATCACTCCCCCTCTTTAGCCCTAGACATAATCCCTTCTCTTCAGCCTGAAGCTTGGATCATTTCTGAATTTTTTAATCTCAGTTCCTCGTCCTCCAACATACCACCCAGGCAGGCTTTTGCGTAGACCTTGTGTGTGTTTGGGTCACAGAAAAAGAAAATTAATCCCTCTGATTTTTCATGTTATTGACAGTTTGGGACAGCAACACATGCTGTTACTATTGGCATTCCAGGACGTACAACTATTGTTCTTTGAATTTTTCTTATTACTAGTCAGGTCAACTGGTATTTGGACTTCTTCACGGACTTTAAAAAAGAATAATCACAGGCTTGTTCCCATTCCCATTTAAGCTAATAAAACTTTTGCCACAACTTCAGTAGAGTCCTGAGCCCTCAAGGAGGACTTTCACAACATTCAGCTTCAGCTTTTGAAGTTCCACATGGTTCAACTCAAAAGCTGAGTTGGGAGGAACAATTTTTCAAATTCTTCTGCGCACACCAAAGTTCACATTCCAAAAATTGTAGAGGTCAGCTTAAAATAGAAATAAACTTGCCACCGTTTTTTCTCTATTTTTACTCCATAGTACCTGCTGTTTACTGTGACCTTGGTGAGTTCACGTGTGACTTGCTGTTACTTCCAGAAGACGCAGTCACTGCAAGAGCAAATTGGATAATATGTCACTGAGGACCAGTTATTTTGTACAGATTTGCCTATTAAGAACAGAGAAATCGAGGGTGTCTTCTATCTCTTTACAGTCTCAGTATATTCTAGCTAAAATCACCTTCCAGAATGAACACTTCCGTTCGACTGGGCCATCTTCTGTGGGCATCATCTACCCACAAGATGTACCCAGCTAGAGGAAACCCCTTCTATTTAACCACCAGAACGTACCAGCATTACACCTTTGCTCTAGAGTGTCCACATGCACCATCCTCTTGTGACCCACATCTCCACTCAAAAGATACAGACTAATATTCAAAGAAGCGTGAACATGGAAGTCACTTGGATCTGAAAACTGTTCGTGCCATCGTTTCCGCTTCAGCCCAGGAAGAGGATGAAGTTCTCCCATGACGCCAAGGGAAAGAGTACAGCTGTGGCAGCAAGGGTGAAACAGCTTTCACTGGGGAAGCTGAAGCTTATTTCTTTCGCAAAAACCTTCAGAACTTTTAGAAAAGGGACTCAGTATTTGGTGAAGCATTAAGGAATTTTTGGAAAATGTGTTTTACTTCCTAAGAAGTTACTCAGAATGTGGTTCAAAATGTGTTTTTCTAACTAAAGAGAAATGTGTGGTGCGTATGAAAAAATACAGAAACCCATGAAAGATATCTTTGTTAAATGTCAGTGATATGTGTCTGCTACTTTTGTGTCTTGCAAGCTAATAAACTTAAGATCAGTTGCTTTACAGACATGGTAGTTATTAGCTCTCAGTAGAAAATAATGCACCAGAGGGAATTTACAGTATAAGAAAAATGCTCTTAAATATTTGGGGCCACCTGAGCCACCCAGGGTGTTTTCTGGCAGTAGAGGTGTTATTGTTGCCACAGCCCTGCCACATGATGTTATTCTCCTAAGTAAAACGTAGTTTTCCTATTAAAGAGCTCTGCTTAAGCCCAGCGGCAAGTAGCCATGATTTCCTTCTCCTACCTGCAAGGAAAGAGATGGTTTGGAAGACTGCGCAGCAGTGGTAAAGGAAAAGAGCAAAACTGACACCTGTGGTTTAAATAAAGCAGGTGGACTGCAATAGGAAGAAGGCATTTCACTTCTGACTGTGCTCACAAACAAGAAGAATAGTTAAAGGACTATGTTATCGATTACAGTGACTACACCAGGCAAACTTGTTGCTTGGCTTTCAGAAATAAGACTTCCAATCACAAAAATAAAGACACTGCAAGAACAAATCTATGAGTTGGTCTCTAATCTTAGCGGTTTTATTTTCATGAAGCCTCCTTCTTACGTGTCTTGTGGTTTTGCTTAATTGTAACTTGAATCTTGCTATTGAAGATCCACACAGGCAGTAAGAACGGCTACTGCTGGAATCCCAACAGCCAGACTATGTGGTGATTGTTGGGATTAAGCGACCACTTTCTAGACAGAAAAATAAACATGAAATTGTGTTTTCAAATCCCCAAACAAAGTCTGGCTATACACATTCTTGGCCTTAAACTCCACTTTTCATAACGAAAATATAAAATGAGTCTGCATTAAAACTTGACAAAATTGCTTCAGCCCTTTTTCCAGGGCACCCATATTGGAGTTGAGGTTTTATGAGTGTAAGTAGATTAGACCAGCAATGTTATTTTTAGTCATGTACTTATTCATGAGCAAAGGCCTTTTTGGATACAAACCAGGTGCAGCCCAGCTGCTTCGCGTATCAGCGACGGCAGCCCCGAACAGAACGCAAAAATCGCAGATACCTATCTTTGTGTAATAGCATTTGCCTGCAGTACAACTCCTCCATGCTATTCTTGCGCAACATCTTCCCCATAACTACATAACTGGTGGGCTCTCCAGCTAAGGACAAAACTGTGCAATACGATCTGCCCACAGGTTTTTTTTCTGAGTCTCCAAAGGGCACCTGCAGAGTCCATAGATCGTCCACAGGGCTGCGCTTCTGTGAGAGCTGTGGTGGGCAGCCAGAATGCTGAGCCCTGGGAGGGGACAAGAGAGCCCCCTGCCCATCCCCTGCTTGCTGCAATGCTCACACGCAGCCTGTACGTGCCGACAGAGCCGTACAATAGTGGCAGAGATAGAGAAACAGTAAATTGTGCCAAACCAAACAGGCTGGCTGAGGCAAGAGCTGTAAATCCCAGTGGAGGCCAGTGTCTCCTTGACCATTAACAAATGATAATGATTAATCTTAACACATAAATTTGTGTATGGGAAAGGGAAGAGATGCCTTAAGGAAAGCTCCAATGCTTTAGTAATAACCTAAGCTTCATTTCACATATCTGACAGTGATTTGCAAGTGGTAGCTTCTGAATAAAGGCCGGAAGCAATATTTGATTGGAAAAATATTACGTGGCCAGAAAGCGAGAACGGAGAGAAAGGAGCCTACAGCACTTGAGACTAAGGGCTGAAAGTTTCATCTGATAGAAAAATGAATGTCTGTTGATCTGGGGAAAACATAATGCGAAACATGTTTGCTGAGTGAGAAAAATGTGGATTGGGATATCAAAAGCAGCTGTGGCGTGACACTGAAAAAACAATTAAATAAATATGACATGGCAGCAAAACAGTCCTTGTGGACTGAGGTCTGTGACGTTATCAGAGGGGACAGTGATGTAAAAATTACTTATTCAGCTCTAACTGTGACGACAGCATCAGTGATCTGCCAAAGGAGGGGGGAGAAGGAAATATATGTATTACTCAATGTTTCTATTTACCTTTTATAATGATGGTATATCTCTCAGCTTTGCTGTTCACCAGATGCGTCGCATGCCGGGGTTCCCTGGACTTCTCTTTGCATATTTTGACACCATTCTTGAAAAAACAAACCAACAGACAAACCACATTACACAAACAATTGACACGCAACGTGTTCTGCCAGACAAAGATTGACCGTGCTGTGACTTTGAAATCAGTAAGAATATAATAAAATATCTATATATTTTTACTACCAAGAGAAGATCTTCTACAGATGTCACTCTTCTCCTTTGAAAGAATATGCAGTGTCTCTCATAGGATGGGGTTCATGTCTGTTTGAGCTATTACATTACTACCAGATCAATCATTGTTCCAGGTATAAAGACCAAATATGATGCACTCTACCACAGCCTGGATAGGTGAGACACACCAGCTCTCAATGTTTTTTAAAGTGGCATAAGCTGACAAATGCCTTTGTGTACTTGAAAATCCTGGAGAGACGAAATGCAAATACACAAGAGAGAGCAAGGTTTATACCCTTTTCATTTTTTTTTTGAGTTTCTTCTTGAACAAAGAAACGAGTATCCAATTTTTCTGTTTACTTGAATCAATTAAAATGCTTTGCCAATGACTCACTGTTAAAAGACTAGATAAAAAGAGTTTATCATAGAGAGACAAAGCAGGGTGAGTTCACATTCCAGATTATTATGTAGTAATTCCACCTTAACGCTAGGCTTCTCACTTTCAACGTATGCTCGCAAAAGTTCAGTCGAATGTGGAGTTTTTTTTACACCCTAGGAGGTGTCAACAGCTATGGTTCCTAAAGCTTTCTACATTTCCATAGAATGGAAGCAACTTTCATTCAAGCCTTCCCAACACACTCCTGCCTTTTCCTTCAGGGACTACTTCAGGATGAACGCATGGCTTAGTCTCCATGACCCACTGACTTGTTGGTGCCACTGTGGCTGACAATAAGTGACTGAAATGAGCTTTAACTTCCAGGCAAGCACTAGAAGTAGTTATACAGACACCAGCAATTCATCCTTCACTTAATGCACATTTCTGCTACTGTTAATCTGCCTGAATCAGTGACCTACAGCTAATGGATTCAGTAGGCTTTTTGCTTAAGTCTGATCAAGCTATTACTAATACAGCTGGGCAAAAAAAGAACAAAAAAGTACTTTGATATTTGAATATGATTTTTTAACTACCTCCTCTATTCCGAATGCCTTCAGCCCACTTGTTTCAAGGTCAGGCTAATGTCTAAAGCAATCATCACAAGCAGAACTGGGTTGTCTTTGCTGCCTACAACCCATTCCATTTGGTGTGCTCTCCTTTTCACTTCCAACAGCAGCTGGGAAAGTAATTGGTGGAAATACAGCAAGCTTTAGCATCGCCAGGACTGCATTAGGCCATGTGGTTAACTTGAACGGCATGTGTTTGGATTCCCTGTCTTAATTCTGAACCCACAACATAAGGGGAGCATATTTCCCTGCTCCCACATCATTAATTGCTATCACTGTTATCCAAATAATCTGGTTCACAGATAAAAATTGTTTTAAAAAAAGTTGGGAGAGAGACAATAGATCAGCTAACAATAGACCGTCTGATTGTTTAGGAAAACTAATAAAAAATAATGACATATTAATAAACCGTTCTGACTCCTGGCTCGTCAAGTATTTGGACTATGAAATATAACAAATCCAAAATCCATACGCTAAATTCTACTGAAATCTACGGGAACACTCGTTCTTCTACAGGGTGACAGGTCAGTTCAGTGAGTTCAGCCAAGCACTAAGGCCTGAAATTTGGCTTCAGAAATCCTGACACGCCTCCACCTCCGAGCGATCGCAAAGGCTTACCAAGTGCTGAATACAGCCCCAGTGTCAACCTCCGAATCGCCAAACAGCGCAAGAGGAGGTTGCATTAGGTTTCAGCAATAAAAACATTACCTTCTGCCCTACATAGATTTCCAAAGTGACAAATATCAGAATTCAACGGTTGCAATATTCAGCACATTTTTATCCAGATAGATATTGAAAACATATTTAATGCAATATTGAAGGGATTACAGAATTCAGAAAAGGGAAAGTCTGACTAATGCTGCAGCTGTGCAGCGTTCCAGTGAACCCAAGCCATTGCCAGCATTTATTAGCCACTCAGTCTTTGACAATAAACAATCTTCAGCTCACGATCATATATCCAGACAGATAGATGTAGGGTATTGCTTACACAGACGCATTAGCACTGTCCTGTCTATGTGCTGTGAATGCTCTCAACCATTAACTTTCACTCAGTGAGGCTGGTCCAAAAGGTGTAGTTCAATTTTGATTTTCTTTGAAGACTACAGACAATTACGGAATGGTATGTTTTGCCGTACATTCACTTTCATTTTTGGAAGAATTACTGTGGGTTGAAGTTTAAGACTGTTTATTCCTGATATTAAAATAAAGACTTCAGGCATTTCACAAACCCAAATTTTAGACCTTTCAGATTGGAAAAGATGTTTTTCCCACAATTTGGAACCAAAGCACATGAAGTCATGATAGTAACTGCAATAGCGGGCAGGTTTTCATCCATTTTAGTAAGCACGCTTTGAAAAAGAAAATACCAACGTAAATCACTAGGTTTCACCAGAGGAAAAAAAAGGTACAGTATTAGGAATATCAAAGAAATTGTCATGATACTATCCCATCAAATCAAATCAAGAAAAAACTCAGGGATGTTCTTCAATCATTTTCTGGAATAACTACCACAAGTATTATGAAGTCTCTTCCACATCACATTCGGATCACCAGGCACACACAGGATGGGCTGAGAGAGCTGCCTCTCTTATCTTCAAGTCCCCACCATGTTACAAACTCCAGTTAAGAGCCTTATTTATACCTGGTGTCTGGTGAAGGTTTAGAAGAGGAAGCAGAGAAAGAATTGTCGTTAACTAAACAAAACTGCTCGGCAGTTTCGGTTTCTTGAAATATCTGGTTTTCCAAGGACGTGCTCAGGGGTTTGCTGTAACAGGCAAGTCGAGACACTCGCTTTGACACATGGCATTAAAACTGGAATAATAGCAGCCAAGATGCATCTCAGATCAGCGGTTCCGAGAGTGGTCTAAACAAGAAAACAAGAATGCTTTGTAAGGGAAAGAGAAATGTTTCAATCTTCTGATAACACAAAGCAGAAAGTCACACAAGAGAGTCTCTTTTTAAACAAGCAATATTTTTGCAATGCTCAAGATAAAATAATTCTTTGGGCCCCTTTCTCTTCTATTTCTTGTAGTAAATGAAGAACGAAATGTCACCAGTATTATCCAATTATGTTCTTGTCGAAGTTCAGCATATCGGAGAAAATCTCAAATAATACTGAGAAAGATATTACAGTCATCTGGAGAGTATTTTATTGTGGTGCCTTGCTAAGATAGTTTTACAAACACAATCCAAGAACAAGTGGAAAAAGCAAAAAAATCCTTGTAATATAGAGAAGGATTAGGGTAAGAATAATATCTATTTTCCTTTTTACTCCAGCACTACATGTTCCAACATTAAATGCAATGGGAAAGTATTTTAAAAGCATATTTTTCACTAACATCAAATTTTCCCTTCGGTGCAACCATCTCTGGGACATCCAGACTACTGAAAATGATGATTCTCAAAATAACCTTGAGTGGTGATAAGGCAAGTCAGCAACACCAGGACAAAGCACTCAGGCAGGGACCCATCTAACAGCAGCTCCATCCTGATCTCGCCAAGCTGCTGGACATGCAGATTGTGACCTGCTGCAGTTCATAGTGCATTCTAAGACAAATATTTCGAGGCAAAGCAAATAAGATTATGGTGCATCTTGAAACAGCATGCTGTACCTTGCAAAAGGAATAGACAAGCAGCTCACAAACAGGACAAGCAGGTCTAGCTAATACTTCCAAATTATCCCAAATTTCCTGTACTTATTACGTTTCAAAACATCTCTTATAGTGGTGTTTTTGGTAAATGATGGGCCCACATAGATATACCCATGCCCAGGAGTTGCAAAGAGTTGCCAGCTGTGTGCCCTTTGATCCTTTGACCACTAAGACAGTAAAGCAGGGATGTCTGAGAACATCCCAGGGTGGTGAGAAACCTCCCCTGATCAAGCTGAGCCACTGCTGAATTGTGCTCCAAGCTGAGCTACGGAGCAAGAATTCTGAGCTCAAAACTGGATACATCAGGCAGAACGTAAGTAAACAGTGTTCTGCTTACACTGTTCTCAGATATTTTTAGGAAAACAAACATTGTTAAGATAGCACTTCAATCCAAACCTGCTCAGTGGCACAAAGTTGTCAAGTGGTCAACCAAAAAAGCTCAATGTTAGTGTCATAAGAAATCCTAACATTAATGAGAGAGGATGTCAGAGCTATCAATGACTGAAGAATGAATATAGGAAATTTTAAAAACGTAACATTGGTTTTGAAAGTCCCAACATGGTTCATTCACATTTACTAGAATTTCACTATTCCAAATAAAATTCTACCCCGAAGAGGCAGGATATCAGCCCAGAGTTCATGTTGAGTTCAACTTGAAAAGCACAACGGTACAGTATGTGCTGCTGGATATAACAAAATAAAGAAAATGACTACAACTAAATGGAGATTATTGAACCTGAGAGAGTTGCTGGAATCAATGATCTCCAACTGAAAGCCTACCATGGTGGTCTGATCCAGAGGACATTTATTACTGTATAAGGAGTGCTAGCCCAAGAGACTAGACAAAACTCAATAAATACATTTTTCATTTATGAGTGCAGTGATAACCTGGACCGTCCACTAAGATCCTTTAACAACAACAAAAATGTATTCATTTCTTCGGCCTTTTGTTAAATCTTTTTGATGCTTCACAGAGGTTTAGGAGAAGCTGTGGTCAGGGATCAGGAGCTCAGATGCAACCGCCTGCAGGTGATAGTCATATAAAAGATAAAAGGGCCATAATACCATGTGGCATCCAAGCAATCAAAAAGAATGCTGGCAGAGAAGAAAGAAAGAAAGAGCCTGAAGTACACAATTCAAGTTGCATGTTTCCTTGAAAAAGAGATACAGAATAAATCCTACTTCTCTACCATTATAAATTACTCTTTGCTTTAAACAACATATGAAATGATGACAATTACGGTGACATTTAAAGGTCGAAGTATAAAAGCAACAGCTTCTATCTTGTCCTTTCCAGAATAAAGGATAATATTTCCAACTAAGATTTTTAGTAGAGTCTGCCTAAAATGTCACATCCTAAATAAATGTTATCATTTTTCAAACATGCACCGTGACAGGCTTCTTCCCACTCTTGAAATCAAGCCAAATATTCACGTATATAACATGGTTTTATCACAGTCATTCTAAAAATCCAATTCTTTGCATCAGGCCTTAATGAAATGCTTCTGAGATTCTTAGCTTAATCTTCTCTTTATTTGGTTACGAGCAGAGTTCACTGTGGTTTTGAAGACCAATATTACTTTAAATTAAATTTCAGTCAGATTCTCAGCAAAATCCGTAATTGCTGAATGAAGAGGCTGAAGAGAAGGTTGAATAGAACTGTTTTAAGAAGCTGATATTTGTCATATACTTTTCAGTGACTGTTTCAACTCTTTCTTGCATCTACAGTTTGTCGCTCTTTGATAATCCCACGACACAAAGCAAAACCCAAAAGGCCCAGACACAGACATTTGTTTCCAAAATAATCAGTGGAACATTAAGTATATATATACCCCTGCATTTGGTGGTGATACAGAAAAACTTAAAGAACATTCGGTTTTGCATTTGTTCTGCATGTCTACTTACAGTTCTGACGGAAGCTACAAATATTGTCATGGGTAAATAAAATTATACTACGTGCACATTTTTTGTCCTACAAAATGCATGCCAGTTTGAAGGACTTTGTAATTTTTCTGATTTATCCACTGATTTCCTTATTAAATAAAAGCTAAGGAGGCCTCACAGTTTCATAGCCAAAAGTACATTTCATCAGAAAACAACTTCCTAAAACTCCTTTTTGGTTGCAATGATGCAGGTCGTTGAAGCGACTCTACCTGTTCTTTATGAGCTACCACAGCTGACATCTTCCCCTCACATTTGCCTTTGATTGACACCTCTATGGCAGACATAAGTAATCATCTGCTTGGGAAAGCAGCATTATTTAATGCTGTTCTTTTAATATGTCCTTTATATGACTTAGCAACTGGCATTAAGAAAGAAAAATAGCGTTATAGACAACCAGCTGCCTTCCCACAAACCACTAACAGACAATCAGTGAGGGTGACCACAATATTTTGACGCTTTACCTGCTAACACAGTAACCCCAGTCAGAAGCCTTAGGAAGCCTGGCTTGAGAATACATGTAAACCGTGAGCAGACAAATCACAAATGCTTTCCAGAGGGAGCTACGTTCACAAGTCTGAAGACACAAGCTCATCTTAAATGTAGAAATACTGCCCCTCTGCATTCTGCAGACATAGGCTAACCTGCTAAGTCCCCAGCAAACCCATGTCTCGACGCAATATGGGAATCTCTGAATTAAATCATGTCCGTGGTAATCACTCTTTCAGAAAAAATAACTACTTTGACTGCTAAGTAAAGTACTGAACCATGCTGAAGAGCTGCATCAAGTACAAACGATTTCTGGCAAGTTAAAGACTGCAACAGACATTTTCAAAGCCTCCTAAGGGCCACAGGTGACCCCTTTCCATTATCCTTAATTGGCTACAAGGCACACAGAGCCCACGTCAGGTCTCCAAATTTCAGACTCTATGAGAGATATTTGTTCAAATTCCTATTTCATGTTGGGAGGCTCTATTCTGCTACAGTTGAGTAAAACCAGATATCGAGTTCACTTCAGCAGGATTAGTCTCCTTCTTGAGAAGGGACTAAGCAGGATTCATGTCTTCCTATTGTTCTCTGTACAACCTTTATCGAAAAGCGCAGCCCTGGAGTGCCGACACCTGATGTACTCAAAACAGGGAGATAAACTGTGTTGCTCTGACCTTGTCATATCCTGCAGAGAACCACTGGGTTAATCCAGGTTAAGTGAGACTCTGATGTTTAGAGCACGTCTGGTTTACAGCAGAATATTCGTCTTTAAATGGGGATGGGAAGAAGTGTCCAGAAGCGTTATTTATAAATGAAGATAAGTGCTGGCTAACTTTCCTGCCTTGTGCTTATATCATCTAATTACTTTGGCATGGTTTTTCACTCTTTCATGTTTCAAGTTTGCTTTCTGCTCTAGCAATTCACATCATTCTCGTTCCTATCTTTTCCACTTTCTTTCCCCTCCCTTTAGATACACCATTAACAATCCTAAGTAAACTGAGCTTCAGGGGTTTATGTATGCTCTGTGTTGCATAATTTCTGCTTCCAGTTTCCAACCAACACGACTTATTTTTTTGGCTGCAAGACAATACGCTGTAATAACACACTTTTAATGGGATCTCCCAAACCTCCAGGTCAATCTCAAAGCACCCCAAAAATACTAAGAGCTAGGTTCTGTAATTTGGGGAGGGGGAAGCAAAGAAGTACAAAATTGTTTAAACAACAGTAAAAACCAAGTGAAGCGAAAATGACACAAGATAAAAACCTTAACTGGTTCTATTAATGGTAGAGAATGGCTAGAAAAGGGTTTTTAGTTCATCATCCTTTAGACTTCCCAAGACTGCTTACCATCCTAAGAAAAATGGCTTTCCTGCCTTGGGCTAAAGAACCCTTCCGGTGCCCATCGGTCAACCCCAGCGCTGCACCTTTCTTCAGTGGAGGCTGCTTTTCACTTTTGTTTCAGAAACTTGCAGGGAAGGTGCTGCCTTGCCATCCTCCCTCTGTCCTGGGGGTTTTGTCGGAGGATGCATTGCAACCGGGACAAGGCAAAGAGCCAGCCTTTCCAGGGAACACAACACAGGATAATCCACAAAGAAATAATACAAGGTAGCATCCTGAAAAGACTGCGATATTATTTCCAAAACTGTATTGCAGCATTCCCCAATGTGTGAATTTACTAGAAATTTTTCTTACCAGCTCTGAAATGACAAAAGACAGAGACAGCTCAGGAGAAAATACCTGTCTGGGGAGAGCCGTACAGGCTTGTGGGTACCTGCACCAACAGAAGCCTTTGTGGTGGGGGAGGAGAATGACTAAGAAAAGATCTAAAAAATCATGGAAGATGATTTTTGGCTTCCTATCATGAACAGGGCAATATATTGCCCTGTTTGATGCAAGAATAAGATGCTGAGCCTCCATGGTAGTGTCCTCAACATTACCTCCCATCTGGTTTTTGTGTGCTTTAAAAAAGTCTGTACGTGACACAACTTTTTTCATCTCAACATCTACAAATCCCTAAAGGCTAATGGCATTTTTCAGTGCTTCATCTGTTTGATCTTCCTTAGACTAACAATTCTTTCAGCCTCACTACCTCTATCTCCTTTCCGAGTTTGCTCAGTTTCAATATTCTAGTAAAGTTTCATAAACCTACCTTCTGTAAAGGACATATCCCAATCTTGAATTGAGCTAATGAGATATAATTCCTCATCCAAAGTGTACTAGTTACAGTGTATTAGAAAATGAAAAATCTCTAAGAATAAAACCAGCAGGTACGTGGCAGAATAGATTATGTTTAATTATAAATATTTTCACTGTTCCTAAGATGACTTAGGAACAAGATTAAAAATGTAATGTAAATCTTTTTTGCATCAAGTTTTAAACAAGTCTTTAGTTCTTCTATACACAAACGTGTATCCAGCTCTAGCATTCATTTGTTGAAACTGGATCAGTTCCAGGGGAATCTTTGATCTGCACAATTACCAATTTGATAATTAAAATCAGAAGAGTGAAGATGCTTTGAAGATTTATTAGTAACTTAATTTATTCTCAGTTATTAATTTTCATGGCATAAAATTGAAAAACATGAAACAACAAAGTATGCACACTGACTCTCTAGTGGTCTTTGAACTAACAAGTCTCCTGTGAGTTCCAGGATGTATATTCTGGGTTATTTAATTACATAGCGCATGTACTCCTAAGAAAACATAGGCAGAGTCTGTGAGGGATAGATTTGTGATCAGCATTGCAGCAAACAAAATATTTATATTTAAGTTTTATGAAAAAAAACAAGGAAGTTTTAAAGTGTTGAATGAAATTTTCCCTTCAAATTTACCCTGGACAGGCACATCAAACAAATCAAATCATCTTACGATTACACACAATAGCCTGCTGCTTAAAATGAAATAATGGAAATGAAATAACAGAACCTCATCCTCTTACGTTGACCAAAGAAAATATTTTTAAACTTAAGCAATCTATTTGTACTTACCAAAGATGTTACACAGTGACATGGTACTCTCACGTGCAAAGGTACATGTGCCACGTGATTTTCTTCCAGTTAAGGACAGTGATTGCTCTAGAATTACTCTTTCTGTGAAGCTGAGTATAATTAATCCAAGCGGTTACTTGGAAACAAAGGTAAGAATAAATCTCTGGCCTGGCTGACATAGTGCAATGACAGGAAAAATCAATATATAGGGAGAAAAAAACCCCAATAAGATAAATAAATAAATAAATACAGATTGTGGAGCACTTGAAACAGCTACAAGCCAAAAAAAGACTTAGCCTTCTTTAAACACTTACACACACGAAAGACACTTTGGCTATGAATACTACCCAAGACTCAACTGTTGGAAGTTTTAGAGGGTAAACAGTTTTTAAAAAACCAAAGCATGCAAGTCAAAGTAATGGAGATGGATATTGCATCTGTAGATTATAAACTTCAGGAGTTAAAAAAATTTCAGTCCAGAAATATTCCTGTGGATTTTATAAGAAACCAAAGCATTTGAGAGAGTTTGAGGGGGAAAAATAAAAAAAAAAGTTTTTTTGAGAAACATTTCTTGAAAAATCAGAAACATTGACAGTCCTGAACTCTCTCTCTTACCAGGCCTTTCGAAACTGAATGTCCTTTCCACCAGAACGCTCTGAGGCAGTACTTGTGATCCGTCTCTGAAAAAAAGAAGGAAGCAAGTTGGAACATTTCGGCATCAAATCACAAGCCTGGTATTACACATATTGAGTTTCGTCATAGAAAATTATCACAAATAAAGCTACACATAACTGCATAAATCTACCTCCTTCAGGAAGGATTTAAAGAGCTCCACCATTCAAGATCTGTTTGTGAGCCCGATTTTGAAGGCTCACGTCAAGTATTGTGCTTACTCACCCCATGTACTCAAATGAGGAGACGGCATTTGTAACTATTATGTACAAAGAAAAGTAAAAAGAGCAGTACCCCCGTCAGTAACAGAAGTTCAGAGCACAAATATCCTGCCTGCTAGCCAAAGCCTTTATGCAGTTTTTCTATATGCAGAAAGGATGAATAAATGAAGACTCACGTTGCATTGCACTTGAAATCCCAAAAGTTGCTGTTCAGTCAGACACATCTACAGCGAGCTGTTCTAGGAATCGGGCTTTCCACCACGCCATCATACCTGTGGTATTTTTAGTATTTCTTGGTTTCAGTTAGGAGAGATATCGCCAAAAGATAGTTTTTCATCTGTATTTTTCTAGGTATTTCTATGGCCAGTGTACCTTAAAAGGAAACCATAGCAGAGAAACAAAGCACAGCACGATAATGATCATCAGGGCCACAAACAACGATGCGTTATCTCTTCTGTTCAGGTGAGTATTCAGGTAAAGGTTACTTTAGTCAGAAATGATCAACATGCCCTTAAGCAAAATGCAAAAAACCCTAGCCCAGTGAATGGGTGTTTCAAACAGAAAGCATAAGCTACATCAGTTAAAAATAATCTTGTTCTAATGTCATGGAGCTGAGGCAAGACAGAGTTAAAACTGCTACTTAAAGCTCTCTGATACAAATAATAAGATACACAATTTCTGGTATCCACCAAAAAAAGAACCCACATTTTGCAAGGCTAATTAAATGTTCTTACAACACTATATATTGCTTGATGCCCAGAGTGGTCAGACACTACGCCGACCAAGCATCATCATAATAAGCTATCCATCTCCTCCCTAATTTGCTTCAACAAAGCCTACAGCATCCTCCTTTTTATTTTTTTTTAATTAGCATTCTGAAAGCATGAGCATCCTGATGTATCACTCCTTGGGAGGAAAATGGGGAGGACCCTCTGCCCTTATCCCATGGCTGGTAACTGGCTTGGCCATCACTGCAGACAGTGGAAGATGAGAGCTTCGTCTCATACTCACGCACTACACAGCGTATTTCCCACATTGTTTCCGGACAATAACAAGTTTTCAACAGGTGATTTTTTTTTTTACAACAAACACTGCTTTAAAGCTAAAGAAAATAGTTTTAATTTGATAAAATGTTCATCTGAGAACTCACAAAATATTTCTGAAGTATTTTTCCCTTCCAGAACGTAGTCTGACCATTTAAAAAAAACCCTGGAAATATACCTTGAATTTGAATGTAGTTATTCTGAATTACTTTCCAGTCATTCAGAATGCAAAG